>OU342733.1:522303675-522903675 GCA_910589765.1 Avena atlantica
CCTAAAAATGATTTTTGTAAAAAAACATGAGCATCGGATCATGTACCTGTAGTTCATATCTGACCCACTTCCTACTGATTCGGCAGGAATTTGTCTTTTTTATCAGAGGTGGACGGAAAGGTTTCGGATTCCCCTGTTGGGACATTGTCTATATAAGTTGGTATAGTATTTTTGTAAAATGTGGTGGTACCATTTTGAATTATCCATTTGGTGGTTGCCTCACAAAATCGTCTGTTTTTTGTGCTCGGAAAATGGGAAATGGCTTTTTGGTGCGACGAAAAGGAAAACTTTCCCCTGCAACATTGTTCGCCATCTCATGATTCATGTGTATGCACAATATGGACACATTATCACAAACTATGCCTTGATTCTAGCCATAACATTGGTCATTTGACCCGAAAGCCAAGAAACCTCGAATGAGATAGGTCATTTTGTGAAGGTTTTTTTGAGACATAATCAATATATCAAGTTTAATATTTTTACTTATAACTATGTCACATAATATGACACCACGCGAAGGTTTCGCATTGTTTCGATCGTTTTTGAATTTTTTATGCCCGTTTTAAACTATCGTCAAACTTTGTCGAACGGCGGGCATGAAGATTCTTAGCTCGGGGCCGAGCCTCGCTAAACTTGCATTGGATCTTTGATAAAATAGCATATTGTGAACCTAAAAATGATTTTTGTAAAAAAACATGAGCATCGGATCATGTACCTGTAGTTCATATCTGACCCACTTTCTACCGATTCGGCAGGAATTTGTCTTTTTCACCAGAGGTGGACGGAAAGGTTTCGGATTCCCATATTGGGACATTGTCTATATAAGGTGGTATAGTATTTTTTTAAAATGTGGTGGTACCATTTTGAATTAGCCATTTGGTGGTTGCTTTACAAAATCGTCTGTTTTTTGTGCTCAGAAAATGGGAAATGGCTTTTTGGTGCGACGAAAAGGAAAATTTCCTCCTGCAACATTGTTCGCCATCCCATGATGCATGTGTATGCACAATATGGGCACATTATCACAAACTATGCCTTGATTCTAGCCATAACATTGGTCATTTGACCCGAAAGCCAAGAAACCTCGAATGAGATAGGTCATTTTGTGATGGTTTTTTTGAGACATAATCAATATATCAAGTTTAATATTTTTACTTATAACTATGTCACATAATATGACACCACGCGAAGGTTTCGCATTGTTTCGATCGTTTTTGAATTTTTTATGCCCGTTTGAAACTATCGTCAAACTTTTCGAACGGCGGGCATGAAGATTCTTAGCTCGGGGCCGAGCCTCGCTAAACTTGCATTGGATCTTTTATAAAATAGCATATTGTGAACCTAAAAATGATTTTTGTAAAAAAACATGAGCATCGGATCATGTACCTGTAGTTCATATCTGACCCACTTTCTGCCGATTCGGCAGGAATTTGTCTTTTTCACCAGAGGTGGACGGAAAGGTTTCGGATTCCCATATTGGGACATTGTCTATATAAGGTGGTATAATATTTTTGTAAAATGTGGTGGTACCATTTTGAATTAGCCATTTGGTGGTTGCTTTACAAAATCGTCCGTTTTTTGTGCTCAGAAAATGGGAAATGGCTTTTTGGTGCGACGAAAAGGAAAACTTTCTCCTGCAACATTGTTCGCCATCCCATGATGCATGTGTATGCACAATATGGGCACATTATCACAAACTATGCCTTGATTCTAGCCATAACATTGGTCATTTGACCCGAAAGCCAAGAAACCTCGAATGAGATAGGTCATTTTGTGATGGTTTTTTTGAGACATAATCAATATATCAAGTTTAATATTTTTACTTATAACTATGTCACATAATATGACACCACGCGAAGGTTTCGCATTGTTTCGATCGTTTTTAAAATTTTTATGCCCGTTTGAAACTATCGTCAAACTTTTCGAACGGCGGGCATGAAGATTCTTAGCTCGGGGCCGAGCCTCGCTAAACTTGCATTGGATCTTTTATAAAATAGCATATTGTGAACCTAAAAATGATTTTTGTAAAAAAACATGAGCATCGGATCATGTACCTGTAGTTCATATCTGACCCACTTTCTACCGATTCGGCAGGAATTTGTCTTTTTCACCAGAGGTGGACGGAAAGGTTTCGGATTCCCCTATTGGGACATTGTCTATATAAGGTGGTATAATATTTTTGTAAAATGTGGTGGTACCATTTTGAATTAGCCATTTGGTGGTTGCTTTACAAAATCGTCCGTTTTTTGTGCTCAGAAAATGGGAAATGGCTTTTTGGTGCGACGAAAAGGAAAACTTTCTCCTGCAACATTGTTCGCCATCCCATGATGCATGTGTATGCACAATATGGGCACATTATCACAAACTATGCCTTGATTCTAGCCATAACATTGGTCATTTGACCCGAAAGCCAAGAAACCTCGAATGAGATAGGTCATTTTGTGAAGGTTTCTTTGAGACATAATCAATATACCAAGTTTGATATTTTTCCTTCTAACTATGTCACATAATATAACACCACGCGAAGGTTTCGCATTGTTTCGATCATTTTTGAATTTTTTATGCCCGTTTTAAACTATATATAATGTCTTATGTTTTACTTAATTTTTATTTATAAATATGTAATATTTGAGTGTAGATAGATAGGTCTTATTTTTCTGCAAATTTTGATATATTATTTGTATTTTTCCGAATTAGAATGATTTAGTTATGATTTTTCAAAGTTTAATGAGATAAAATAAAAAATAGCTACGCCGAGGGCAGCCGTCGGCGTAGCATAGGATATGCCGAGGGCAATTCTACGCCGACGGCTGCTTGGCGGAGCTGGCCTAGACGATGGCTACGCCGACGACCCCGATGTTTGGCCGTCGGCGTAGCGACTGGCCGTCGGCGTAGCTTCCCATTCCTGTAGTGGTTCAAAACACACACACACACAAAAAAACAATGAGAGCTACCACACTTCGATGACTAATCTTAGATGCATGCACTTGAAGCAGATAGCTTGAATGATGATACAACTAGTACTGAAATTCTTTGCATGAACGGATAGAGCTAGCACACCTCCACGAGTTGGACCGCACTTAACAGTAATACTACCCTATATTCCATATTATAGAACGGTTTGGCAAACGAAATTAGCTTGCCAAAACGTTCTATAATGTGGAAACACCAAACAATGGCCAAAACACCTGACATAAAACATACAGGACTCCCTGCCTACATATCACCTGCAAATTCTTTGGCTTATATCAACTGATGGATGAAAATCAGTTAGCAGTTAACGCCATCGTTTTTCAACACATAAAAGCTCATCGACCATTCATAAAGTACCGATTACACACAACGCTTGTCTTTCCCAAATAGATGTCCAAAACCAAAAGAAAGAACACTGAACATGAACTTATGCTGCAGCATCGTATTAGTCTCTGGCTCCATTGCGTGGGCTAGCCCCCTGCATTCATGCATTCACAAGTTCCAACAATCAGGATGAAGGCCTCCTTTTCACCTGATCAAACCAAAGGTTTTAACATATCAAGAATTTTCATCTCCATGTATAGTATAGCTGCTACCTTAACTGAACCAACCAGATAAAAAAGAGGAACCAAGAATAACAGAGGTAACATCAAGAATATAGAAAATGAAGTTGGAAGATATTTACCTAGCATTGTCTCTCTTCCTCTGTTGTTCTTGTGAAACTACTTCTGTGTCCTCTGCATCCACTAGGCCGACTATGAAGGATGAAATAAATATGAGCAATTACTGGACAGGGAAACCAAACGAACAAACTAAGATGTAGGATCAGTTGTGTGAGCTCACCTCCCGATACGGAAGGCATGCTAGGTCCAGAATAAACAAAAAAGACTAGAACCCCCCCCCCCCCCCCCGGGGGGGGGGGGGGGCGGGGAGGGGGGGGGAGTGAGTCTCGAAACCTGCCTGTCTTGCACACCACCTCATGTGCTAGCCAGTAAGACCCAAGGTCTTTCTCGTCCAGAAGTATTGTGACAGCAAATCCCTTGCACTGACAGCATCCTCATCTGCTAGCTGGCGCACTTCCTCATGGTAATTCAGCTCCTCAATACTACGCATTGCTGCATCATTCTCCATATCTATGACTATGTTATGCAACATGCTGCAGGCATAGGTTGCCTCGGCTAGAGTCTCCGCATTGAACGGATACGAAATCTGCCCCTGCAGGAATTTCCATGTTTCTTGGAACCTTGCCAGCGCTTTCATCGCAAAGGTTGTGGCTGCGAAGTGTCTCCTATTGAACTCTGCTTTGGAGTCTGAGAGGTCTTCTTCCTGGTAAGGTGTTAGTAGCCACGGGAAAAGAGGGTAACCTGCATCACCAATTATGTATTCCCCGACTTCTGGTCCATCTAATGCTACCTTCAGCTTTCTGCCATTCAGGCAAACACCCATCTTGCACCCCTTGAAGATGTCAAAGCCGTGCAAATGGCTAGACCAGTTCATGCTACCTTCCCATTCCAACAAAATCTCCATGAACCTCATCTCTGGATCAATGATGACGCGCATTAGAATGCTGTCATTCTTCTCATGGTCATAGGTTGGTCCAAATGGGATGTGAGTTGTACATATAACACCACAACAATTATGCATATTGTGGACCATGCCAAACATGGATTTGATCTTATCCATTTTACCAGAGTCTGGCCACATTATGTGGGGCACTGCTCGCTGGCACACAGCAGCAATGAACCTATCAGTTACCAACTTGATGGTTGACTCATCCACACCAAAGGAGGATCCTAAGGTTTCTGATGGCTCACTGGAGTACAGCCTTCTCAGAGCAATGGCTACTCGATCTTCTAAACAAAGCATCCTTCCGTCAATAAATGTGTAGCTACTAATATCTTCCATTGATAGCCCAAACACCAAGCCGCAGATGTAGTTAAAGGTTTTTCTTGACATTTTGAAAACAGAATCAAATATTTGCGCGTCCTCAAAAGAAGACAAGGTTCCTGTATGAGTAGAAGGTGTAAAATTGGTTACACAAATCATAACTAACAAGGAAAGAGCTTAACTCTGACAGTATTAAAATAGTTAGAAATCAAATGAACAAATTAAGATGTACAGGCAGTTGTGTTAATTCACCTCCTGATTTTGATGAGCTGCTGGTCAAGAAGTATTGCGACAGCATATCCCTCGCCTTGACAGCATCCTCACTTCCTAACTGGCGCACTTCCTCACAGTAACTCAGCTCCTCAACACTACGTATTGATGCATCATCCTCCATATCTATGACTATGTTATGCAACATGCAGCATGCATAGATTGCCTCAGCTTGAGTCTCCACATTGACTGGATACGAAGTCTGCCCCTGCAGGAATTTCCATGTTTCTTGGAACTTTGTCAGCGCCTTCGTCGCGCAGGTTGTGGCTGCGGTGTGTCTCTTATTGAACTCTGCTTTGGAGTCTGAGAGGTCTTCTTTCTGGTAAGGTGTGAGTAGCCATGGGAGAAGAGGGTAGCCTGCATCACCAATTAAGTACTCCCCGACTTCTGATCCATCTAATGCTACCTTCAGCATGCTGCCATTCAGGCAAACACCCTTCTCACACTCCTTGAAGAGTTCAGCACCCTGCAAAATGCTAGACCAATTCATGCTACCTTCCCATTCCAACAAAATGTCCATGAACCTCATCTCTGGATCAACTACGGCTCGCATTAGAATGTTGTCATTCTTCTCGTGTTCCCAGTTTGGTCCAAATGGGATGTGAGTTGTACATACAACACCGCAACAATTATGCATGTTGTGGATCCTGCCAAACATGGATTTCATCTTATCCATTTTACTGGAGTCTGGCCAGTACATGTGGTGCATTGCTCCCGCACACACAGCAGCAATGAACCTATCAGTTATCAACTTGGTAGTTGACTCATCCACACCAACATAGGATGCAAAGATTTCCGATGGCTCACTGGAGTACAACCTTCTTAGAGCAACGGCTACTCGATCTTCTAAGCACATCACCCTCCCGTCAATAAATGTGTAGCTGTCAACATCTTCCATTGACAACCCAAACACCAAGCTGCAGATGTAATTAAAGGTTTTTCTTGTCATTTTGAAAACAGACTCAAATCTTTGCATGCCTTCAAAAGAAGGCAAGGTTCCTGTATGAGTAGAAAGTGTAAAAGTGGTTACATAATCCATAACTAGCAAGGTGAGAGCTTAACTCTGACAGTATTAAAATAGTGAGAAATGAACAAATTAAGATGTACAAGAAGTTATGTTAATTCACCTCCTGATTCTAATGTCCTGCTGGTCAAGAAGTATTGCGACAACATATCCCTTGCCCTGACAGCATCCTCACTTGCTAACTGGCGCACATCCTGGTAGTACTTCCCTTCCTCAAGACTCGGCATGGCTGCATCATCCTCCATATCTATGACTATGTTATGCAGCATGCATGAGGCATAGATTGCGTATACTAGAGTTTGTTGATTGACCGGCCTCTCTTCCTGCAGGTACTTCCATGTGTCTTTGAGTCTTGCCAGCGCCTTCAACGCACATGTTGTGGCTGCAGAGTGTCTCCTATTGAACTCCTTCTTAGAGTCTGAGAAGTTTTCTTCCTGGTAAGGTGTGAGTAACCAGGGGAGAAGGGGGTATCCTGCATCACCAATTATGTATTCCCCAACTTCTGATCCATCCAACGCTACCTTCAGCTTTCTCCCATTTAGCCAAGCACCCTTGTTGCACTCCTCAAAGAGATAGCAGGCATGGAAAAGGCTTAACTGGTTCATGCTACCTGCCGGTACCAACAAAATGTTCATGAACCTCATCTTTGCATCAACGATGACTTGCATTAGAATGTTGTCCTTGTTTTCATGGTCACCCTCGGGTCCAAATGGGATGTTAGTTGTACATATAACACCACAGCAGTTATGCATATTGTGGATCTCGGCAAACATGGATTTTATATTATCTATTTTACTGGAGTCTCGCCAACTCCACGGGTTACCTGTTCCCGCGAACAAAGCATCACTGAACCTCTTAGTTACCGACAAGACGGTTGACTCGTTCACACCAATGGTATATCCTAAGTCCCATGCCGACCCTCTAGAATTCAACCTTCTGAGAGCAACGGCTACTTCATCTTGTAAAGACAATACCTTCCCGTCAACAAAGGTGTGGATGTCCATATTATTCATTAGTGGACCCTTCACCAAGCTGCAAATGTAGCTAAAAGTTTTTCTTGTCATTTTAAAGACAGACTCAAATCTTTGTGCGTCCTCAAAAGAAGATAAGGTCCCTGCATGAGAAGAAAATGGTAAAGCGGTTATACAATCCATAACTTGCAAGGTAAAGATCTTTAGTGGTAGATATTATTTTTCATCTGTAATTACATGGTTATCCAGTGAGAACAACACATATTTAGTAACATGAGTGCAGCCATGAAAAATCATCAGAAAGACAGTTGTCTAAATTGTTCAGAGAAAAAGCTAGTCATATCTTCTATCAGCCATACATAAAAAGCTAGTCGGAAGAAAGGGCAGAGTCTAGAAAAATGTCGGACAAAGGATACAAACAACACGACCACGACTAAACTACCAAGGATTACCTAATAGCTACACAACGTGGTAAGAATCTTAGCGCTAGCTGCCACTAGTGAATTTATTGGGAGATGCAGTGGACGATAGACTAAATGGTAGCTCCTTCCAAGTTTTGCAAGTGACCAAAGTGATCAAGCTAGCCATATGAATCATATCTATGTAGTCACCGCAACCATGTTTTTGTTGTCCTACTCCGAAAGATCGTATTCAAAGGGAATGACAATGTTGTGAATCTAATTACAATCCAACATATGGATGAAAGGTAGAAAAACAAAGGCAATAAACCAAGTAAACATAGAAATTAAGATGAATGAGGACCATTAGTTTACCTCTGGACATGAAAGAGCGGCTGACATTTGTCACCAAGTTGTAGGGGTTAGCAGTGTACAATACATACCATTTCCTTGGATTATCTCCTTCCTGTGCATATGCCTTGACATGCTCAACGTGGCTGAACTTGTCCCACTCAGGACCAGATTCCCCTGCGGCTATTGAAGTGAGCAGCACTAGGCTGCAATGTAGCTCCAAATGCCTTGGGTTTATACCTCCCATGTACTCTGGGAGTGTTTCCATGTCTTCATCCACGAAAAAGAGACTCTGCAGTGCAGGAACACCCTCTACCACCTTCAGCTTTGGACAGGTGGATATAGTAAGCCTTTGCAGTCTAGGGAGATTAGTGATCCTCTCCAGGTCAAGGTTTGAAAGTACTTGCAGTTCAACAAGAAAACCAAAGTTCTCTAGAGAGACGAGACCGTGGACATGTTGTGTGCATAATACATTCAAAGTCCTTACTTGGGAGCCAAGGACAGGAGGAACACACTTCAATTTGCATTTATTTAGCATAAGTGTCTCCAAGACAGGGAATGCCTGCACTTGCTCCTCCCACTCCCATTCCTCCCATTCTACCATTCCTGTTAAGTCCATGTAGCGCAATCTCGGAAACGCAGCCACTACCGTGAAAGGACTCATGTCATGGTAGGAGTGTAGGAATTCAGGTCCAATACGCTTGATGGCTGGAGCACGCTCGATCTGAATGGACTCCAAAGACGGGAGCTGACACAAGCCATCAGGAAGTTGTGTGCAGCATGCCAGGTCTCCCATCAACAGAATCCTCAAGCTCGTGAGAGGCACAACTGATGATGACATCATCCACCTCGGAAGCCGTCGGCCAAAATACCCATTGATGGCAAGAAAATCTAACTTGGGTGGAGGGCATAGGTCATCAAACACCTTCTCGATTTGTTGTTTTTTGTTCTCAAAGATCATATATTTATCAATCAGACCATCATCCCCCAATTTACTACCACATGATAAGAACAGGTCACTAAGGTGCACCTTATCACCAAGCTTTGCTTTTGCAGCATAGGAGGAAGCAGATACATTCTCCAATCCATGTAAACCAAGATACTTGAGGCGATTGAGAGGACCCAACTCTTCCAAACTACACCAATCACCCTCTACATGGGCAGGAAACCCACGTAATATCACCAGATTTTCTAGAGCAGAGAACCCCCTGGGAATGCCCATTATACTTGTTTCACAGAAGTCAAGATACCTTAGCTGCGCTGAGTTTATAATGCTACCTGGAAGTTTCTTAAATTTTTTGCATCCACTAAGGCTAATGTGCTGCAAGAGTTTCATCTTTCCAATGCTATCTGGCAGACTAGATATATCAGAGTTATGTAAGGACAAGTACCTCAGATGCTTGAGCTCATGCAAAGTTTCAACTAATGCAATAACATTTGGAGAATCTATATGTAAAGTCCGTAGGCATGGAAAATGAACCAACGAATCACCAGGCTTGATGTTTATTTGGCCAACTGATATTAGTGTTCTCAGTGCCTTCTGTGGTTGTAAAGAACTCCAGTCTAACCCATCTGATTCTGATTCTTTGCTTTCTAGAGATAACCGAAGAAATTTATGTGCACTGTGTTCATTAACAATACTGGTTTCTCCATTAACTGCTAGTGCTTCATCTCTTGCCACAAATTGAGCAAATGAGCGAATAACATCATGCATCTTGCAAAGCCTTTGATCAATGTACACTAAATCTGGCTCAATAAGGTTCCTCACTATCAACTCCTTATAGTACCTGCTTCCTAATTCTTCCAAGTCACCTGAGGGCCCATTAAGAAATCCTTCACTAATCCACATGCCAATTATATCAACTCTAAAAAACAATGTAGTTTTAGGGAGAAGGGAATAGCATAGAAAGCATTGTTTGATGCAAGGAGGCAAATCTACGTAGCTTAAATATAACACATGGTTTAGCTCTTCGGGCATTTCAGATGTTGACCATATCGAATCATTCAAGACCATCTCCCAGTCACGCTTCTGATTGTCCTTCTGACACAAGAGTCCCCCCATGACTTTGACAATAAGAGGCAAACCATCACATTTTGCTACAATTTGCAATCCAATATCCTTGAGCATATCAATCTCATGTCCACCTTCCTCAGTTGAGAGAATCTACAGAAAGTTTAAAGCAATCAATGATTAAGCAGTGGTATGTCATAATAGAAAAATAATTCTTGCTAGCCGCTAGTGTCAATCCATTTTTACTTTATCATAAGCTCACTAAAAAAAAGTAATGAAAGAATCAATGTACTATCCAAACTGAATTGTTAAGTGCATCAATTGGTAACCAGGATAGTGCGTCAATCGGGATATGTAGTTATTAATAATGTACGTGCAATGAACACAATAATAAAAAATGATCACATGATGAATTGATAACTGATTGGAGGAGCCATCGACCAGTCTGGTGCAGACTCGGGTTCGGCATGTGGAGGCTGTGGCGGAGAATGGTGGGTCTGGTAGAGGAGTGGGTGTAGGCTCACGAGCTAGATCTTTGCCAACGGATGGAAAATGAACCAACGAATGGGGACTTCTCCAGTGTGCAAGGGTGTGGCGGTCGGAGATCCTTCTCCAGCATGCGGTGGTTTCTGGCACCGACCGTATGCGGAGATGACGCAGGGGCGGTGTTCTGGCAGCGGAGGCGGCTCTTTGTGGCTGCTCGTAGCAACGGGGAGGAAGCAACAAAGGTGTGTGCAAGTAGGAGGGGCAGCTCGATGGGATGCACCGTGGCGCCAGAGGAAGTGGCCAAGAGGAGCTTGGCTGGCACGTGGCGTGGGCTGTTTCATAGTCGTGCGTGGTGTGAAAGAAGTCCTGGCGCTGATGTTGGCAGCAGCCGTGATGCGCAGGTGCAGCGTGGCATAGACCTAGCAGGGTGGTGGCGTGAAGTAGCGCAGCGGAGTTGGCCTGCTCTGGTGCAGGCGTGGCTGTGCGCGTGCTTCCCGGCTCCAACTAGATCTAGGAGCGGTGTTCACAGCTGTGGAGGTGACAAATCAAGCAATTCGGGTTTCCTTGTTGGCAAGGAGCAAGGTTGGAGCGCAGCCTCTCGGTTCAGAGTGGAAGTCGGAGTGGCACCCGCTTTCTCTATTGGGTGCCTAATTTGGTCGCTTTGGCGGCAGAGGCGATGATCCATTTGGGGGCGTGGCCTTTGGCCGGCATGTAAGGTGGAGCAGCGGATGTCTTTGGTGTGGGTCTCAGATACTTGAGTGGCGGAGCCATTGATCGGTCTGGTGCGGACTCGGGTTCGGCATGTGGAGGCTGCGGCGTTCGGCATGTGGAGGCTACGGCGGAGGTTGGTGGGTCTGGTAGAGGAGTGGGTGTAGGCTCACGAGCTAGATCTTTGCGCAAACCTTGTCTCCCTCTCCGGTGGTGGCCGGAACCAACGACATTGATGCCCTAACGTCGTTCCTTTTTGGAGTCGACTTTGAGGTGAAGCTCTCCTCCCCCACATGAGTAAACTTCGGGGGAGGGGGGACCCTAGATCCTCGCGATCAGATGATGGCAACATTTCAGTGTTGCTTCTTCCTCTTGAAGGCTTCGTCCTTGAGTCGTGCTTTTACCAGAGTGACAAGCGAAAGAAGATGGTGACGGTGGACGATGCCAAGAATTCCATCGTCATTTAGGCAGGGACACGACCTTGGGGTCCATGTGGGGTTCGAATTAGCGGCTCTTTTCGTTGATGTCGTGTTTTGTTGCTCAGGTGACCTGTGGACCAGTTTGGTGCCTAGCCTCGGGGTTGGCGTGTGTCTGTGTTGTTTACGTTGTAACCGGAGCAGCGTCTCTATATTCCCTGTATAGTAGAGCGTGTGCTCTTGTTTTTTGAGTGATAGTCGTCCGCTCGGTGGGTCTATGGCCTTGGGGCTAGGGTGGATGCATGAGCAGCGACTCCATTGTAGTAGGGTGTCGTCTCAGGTCACATGGAAGGTAGAGCCGGCGGCTCGGTTGGTGGGCGGTCTTGGGACTGGTGTGTGGGGTCGTAGATGTACTGATTTTAGCCCGGTTTGTCGTAATTAACTGGGCAGGTCTCTTCTGCTTTATTAATGAAAGGGAAAAACTTTTGCCTCGCGTTTTAGAAATACACACCAGCTCGGTATTTAATCCGCCACACACTGTCACAATAGATCATCAGTAAAGTTATTCCCTGACCCTAGCACCACCATCCTGATGGTCAGCTGAACCCACAATTGTTTACGAAATTATATTTTATATGTGTATATTTGGACAAACTTCACCAAAATCTGAAGATTTTGGATGCATTGACATCATAACTGTTTACTTATGGGGCACCACGCTTAGTGTTTGACCACTTTTGCTGCTCGAGACCGTGTCGCCCAACCACGAGGGAAAGCTACCATGACCAAACGAGATCCACTTTTGCTGCTCGAGACATGTTCAGGGCTTGTTTGGTTCAAAGGATTTGTAAAACATGGAAATAGGAAAGATGCAGAAGGTAATGGCATGGCACTTGAAATCGTACGGGGGTGAAAAATTGTAGGAATCAGTAAAATAAGCTCTTTGATTGCACCACAGGAAAAGCACGAGAAATTTTTAGAAATCATATAGGATTGTAGTGTAGGAAAGCAATGCAAAGGAATTTTGTAGGATTCATTCCTTTGAAACAAAGGGACTCTATAGAAAAACTTCCTACAAAATTCCTTTGAACGAAATAAGCCCTCAAGGAGTTTTCTAACTTAGAATGCATTATGTGTGTCATGCGTCTCATAGCCGTATAGGAGTACACTCAGGTTTTGAGCGGATAGCCCATCAACTAAAACGGATTTGAATCATCCTATTACATGCAATTCGATCAAATTTACCTAATTTGACAAATGCATGTTTCAATCATGTAGGATTTAACATTAGTTGTTCCATGTGACTATATATGGGACTATAAGATCAACTTGACAAGTACCTTACATTATTACTCGCGTTAGGGAAAACATGGAAGATGTGCTACTCATGTTGAATGTTGCTGGAACTGGCTGCTTGGGTATGCTTTCGTATTATTCTACATAGTAGTTCTTTATTGCCTTTCTTTTTCCTTCTCTTCATGTTATTCATTGTTTTATCTTCACAAATACAATAGAGTTTATAGATGAAAAACATATTGACTTAAAATCTGTATAAAACTTTGTAATTCATCGAAGAAATTTTTAGAAGGTGCATACACAAGGCCAACATATATGGACATTTCCTCATGGAAGTTTAAAGATACATTTTATGACCTTTTCCATACGGCACATTACTAACCAGCAAGAAGATTTTTAGATGTGACACGAATAATTTATCTAAAATATTTATTTTTTAATGCACCAACATTTCCATAAATCGTGAAACATACATGAACATCTTATTTGACATGTGTGACAATTAAACAATGCAAACAGTTTTAAAGAAGTGAAACACATTTTACCAAAATACTTGAAAACATTCAAATATGTGAATTTGAATTTTGTTATGAAGGGTATGCAGTAATTCAATAATTCTCTCATATATGAAATGTTGCAGTTTCACTGTGCGGCCCGGTTGTCCCTTCTTGACGGCCTAGTTTCCCTCATGTATTATTACCATACAGCTTAACGTGGAGTTATTAACACCTCAAGACTCCAGCCAACCACAATAGATTTTTTCCCAAGGATTGACAGTGGATTTGTAAGTATGATGGAAGAAAAATACTACCTTGCTAGTTTCTTGCATTTTCCTATATTTAATCTAGCATGGAAATCGATACACTTCAATGGTGTGGGAGCCCGGTTTCCACTTGATCAACCCAAATTTGATATTTAGGTTTGTAATATTGTACCTTCTTTACTCAAAATACATATGGGTGTGTGCATGTGTTGTGTCCATGTGTCGCATGGACCCATCTTGCAATGTCAAAGAAATATACATAAAAGAATGTGCCAATAATAATACATTTACTCTAAATTAAAGATGCATGGAGTTTAATTAAGTACCTGTTTCTTGAGCAATGACCAGGCATCCTCTTCCCCTAATTTGTCGACGTGGTGGTAGGGAAGAACAGCTTGCATCCCCCGGGCAACTCTTTCATCTCTAGTAGTGACAAGTATCCGGCTACCTCGAGCGACAGCCATTGCCAAGGGCCTTTCAAGCACACCACCCCATGCTCCGTGGCTCCATACATCATCCATGACCAGGAATAGCTTCTTCCCGGTCAAGGCATTAGTAAGGATTCGCTGAAGCACAACCAATACCTTTTCACCACCATGTTTGCCCCCCGCGAGTGTGATGATTGTCCTGAGCATCTCGACCTTGTTGAAGTCCTTGTTGATGCTTAACCATATTGTCTTGTCAAACTTGGCAATAATGGTTTCCTCATTGAAGACCTTCTGAGCAAGAGTAGTTTTACCAATCCCACCAACGCCAACAATGGCAACCACCATGATGTTGGTATTGCCCTCTTTTTCACTCAACATGATGTCAACCAACATTTTTGTGTCTTCTTTGATTTTTTCCCCGACTAAACCTGAACGGTCAAACTCCCTTGATATCTCCTGGCTGGGATTTCCAAAACGAGAGGTGTGCACCTTGCTGCTACGTTCCATCTCATAGGAACCAAGATCGATGAAGCTGAAAGGAGTGCTGCGCTCCTTGATGATGTCAAGCCTCTGGTTGAGTGCCTTGATGCGGCTACCAATTACATGGGCATGAAGGGAACTCCGTAAGCAAAAAACCAAGGGGTTGAAGCACCCCACATCTGCAGTGGATGGACTGCTCTCCATGGCTTTGAGTTGGCAAAGGTCGAGGATGTCAGCAGCTTCGTACATGGCGCGCTTAAGCTCTCCCACCCATTCTTGCACGCTCTTATCGGTGATGTTTCTCTTATCAGCATCAGCGAGGAAGTTCTTGAGGTCCCCAAGCTTGACGTCCATCTTGTGAATCTCATCTCCGACTCCAAGCAGCATGTGTGCCTCTTCTCTCGACACCTCCTTCAACATGTTTTGCACGTAGGATGCAAAGGCATCCAGGGCCATCGCCATTTTGGCTGCGGTTTTCTGTAACAAAAGTAAACCCTGTATCATCTCACCGCTCATTCTAGCTAAGTATAACAATCAAAAAGAAAGGGAAGCACTGGAATGTGGTGACATGCATGAGAAACAACAACAAATATAACGTAGATGCAGGCAAGGGGATGTGAGGATCCAAATTTACCTTCAAGATAGATGGATGTTGGTCCTGCTCCTGGAGCAACTCGTACTTGTGAAGGGCTAATAAGGACGGGGCACTGTACGTATATATAAACCAAATGAATTCTCTAACCGTATCATTTTACAAGATTAATTAAATGCAACTTGTATGCACTGTCTCTGGCACCACCCATATATGTTGGTAGTCTTGCTTAGTCTTTATAGATATATACTAACCCGGAGATTTGTCAACTGATCCATCCACATGCTATTTCTACAAATGACGCCACATTTAAACACAACTAATAAATTAGTAGCGCCAGATCAATCAGAAAAGTCATATGTGTGATGTGTCCAGGATGTGCGTGCAGTGATGCATGCTGTGTTGAGCCTTGTTCAAGTTGGCCTTGTTAATTCGGATGTGATCAAGTATACTTCATCAGGGAAAGCACAACGCAGGCATGAATCATTCATCAGGCCAATCTGTTATTGGCAGGCAACTAGCTGGTCAACTGTATAGCTGATGCCACCTGTAATATTAAGAAGCCAACAGTCACCATCCAGTTGGTAGAGACATACTATTCATTCTTCATCCAGTGCTGAAGCCTTCAACAGAATAAATCGTGAAGTGTAACTTATTACTACTCTTAGTTGTATCTAGATACAGTATGATTTTTTCTTAACCCCATCAGCAACCGAAAGCCTCATCTTTTGAAATCTTTCTGGAGCTTTTTATATTCGTTTCCTAAAAATCAAAGGCTCTGGGCGAAGCCTTTGCCGTGCGCCCACAAGAAAGCAGACGGCAAAGAGTCTCTTGACGGCTGCATGCTCTCGGCAAAGGCTTTGCCAAGAGTATTGGCCCCTTTGCCGTGTGTTCGCCGCACAGGGTAAACAACCTTCTTCCCGAAGTGAACGGAAGATGAGCTGAACTAGCTTTAATCAAGTACAAATCATCAAGGCATGCACCACCAAGGCATGAAGCAATCACCAGATCGATCTGTTATTACCAGGCAGCTAGTTGGTCAACTGTATAGTTGATGCCACCTATAATACTAAGAAGCCAGCTATCACCATCCAGTTGGTAGAGACATACAGGGATGTTGAAGCCTTCAACAGAATAAATCATGAAGTGTAGTTTATTAATACTCCTAGCTTTACCTAGATATATTCTTTGATTTGTATGACTTTTTCCTAACCCCATCAGCAACTCGAAAGGCTCATCTTTTGAAGTCTTCCTAAAGCTTTTTATTTCCATTTCCTAAAATGTGAGAGTTGTTGACAGCTACATAATTTGTTGAAATATAACTGTAGAGATCTCCTAAAAATTACTGACACACAAATGTCAAACATGCTTCATTAACAACCCTACGAGATTTATTCCTGGTATCCGTCAGCATATGCTAGTCTACTCATATTTGTTAAACTTGTCTTCTTGTCTTGCTTATAATATGAACCTTTTCTGCTCCCTTACTTAGGCCTGAGTGCCTGACCCCATCCAAGTTCAAGCTTACTTGTTTTCTTTCTTGACATATGCGTCAGTCGCTGCTACTAAGGGCATGTTGGGTTCAGTCGTTCAGAGGATATCCCAGGATGGGGATCGAAACGAGTTCTGCCTGACAATTGTTGCTCATGTTCAGTGGTCCATTCTTTTTGCGTTGCATTCTACCAACAGTGAATTTTGGGGTACTTCTAAATACGGGAAAAGAATACGGAAAACTGATTACGGACTAAACTTACGGACAGACGTGGCCTCACGCAGTTGGTGAAATCTGTTGGTTTGTTCCGAAAAAGGCTCATGCTGATGCACCACGCCTCGCCACATCAGTCCGTACGACGGATCCGTAAAAAAAAGTCTCCGTAGGTGTAGCATTACTCAAAGAATAAAATGCAAAACCACACACTAACTGAATTAGGCTGACACTTTCAGTCATGACCAAACACAGCAGATACATACGGATGTACCAAAGCAATTGCAGAGATTTCGAACTAGCAAAACTAGGGATCAGATGGTGAATGGAACGAACGGAATGTGGATGGAGCCGGATGTGGCCTTACCCGGCGACGCAGCAGGACGGCTAAGGTGTTGCCATGGACAGATGGTGGTGGCTGAGGCCTTAGGGGCAGATGGCAGCCGCGTTGCGACGACTTCCGGTAGTAATCCCCAATCCCGGAGCTCTGCCAGTTGCTGACGCCAGCGTTGCCGCCGCGGCCGGAGCTGTGGTGAGCATGTTGGCGGCGGCTTGCAGGCCGCCTTGCCTGAACCCGTCGAAGCGGTGTCCGCCGGTCAAGGATGGAGAAGACGGCCGCACTGCCCCCGCCCTGTTCATCGGATAGCGTCACCACCTCCATCCGCTCCACAGCGGCGCCACCGCTCGCGAACCCTCCCGTCGCTGATGTGCCTTCGCGGCACCCGCGCCCGCGCACAAAAATCCATTCGACCAGAGTCGCTCCGGCCTCCGACGGCGCCGCCCTCGACTTCCGGCCGTCGTCGGACTCGAATGGGCAAGTCCAGCCACGGCCGCTTCAGGCCGGGTGTCCCGGCCCAACATGGCCCACCGCGCTGCTCCGACAAACAGGCAGACCCCAGCCCGAGAAACAGCTGGTCGACTTTTGCAAAATGATTTGGATTTTTTTTGGGAGCGCTCTAGCCGCTTCTCGGCTAACACGTGTCCCCTCTTTTTAGCCCCAAATTCCCGGTTTTGCTAATATTGCTGGTATGTAGAAAAAATACCATGTTGTTGCTACTTTCACTAGCACGTAGCAAAATAAGGTTCACTTATAGAAAAAAATAAAGGGACACACCTCGTTCGGAGTCCTTGCCCGAGACCTCGTCATGACCTTGTAGAAAAAAAAATTGTGCTACTGCAACAAAACCAACCTCGCCGTCAAAGACCCCATTGCAAAAAAATTGTGCTACTGCAGCAAATTGACCTCGTCGGACATATTGTCAGAGAATTCGTAGCAAACACTTTGTGCTGTTGTAGCAAACCTATAGAACAGTTGTAGCAAAAAAACAGTTATGACATTGCAGCATCCACTGAAGCAGTTTTCCTGAGAGGTTGAAAACATGCAAAAAGTGCAGCACTTCGAGAAGCAAAGTAGAAAAACAAAAATATGTATGTAGCAATAAAAATATGAATGTAGCAATCGCCTTCTCTCATCGTATCACTCACTGTAGCCCCTTGTAGCAACCATCGCCACTGATTGTAGCATCAGAGACATAGCCACAAAGATGGAAGCAAGCCTCGTGGTCACCAACGTTGTAGGCCATCCTTGCGGGGAGCTGGCGCCGTGGTCAAAGCAACCATGGTTGCAGTCATGGAGCCATGCTCCTCCCGCAGGAGCGCCTCCTCCTTGGAGTCCATCTCCAACGACAACGAGACGTTGAAGAAGCTAGGGTTTGGGGGAAGCACCGTAGACCGCAACTCACAGCAACAGGAACTGCAAGCTCCTTCACGCCACAACAAGAGAAGGGGTTAACCGCCAGAGGAGAGAGCTTGTGGCGACGGGGTTCGGTTGCGACGGATTCTGACCCGTGAATTACAGTTGTGTTCGTATGGCTGGTCCGAAAACAACACTAATGACATGTGAATTTATTCGGTTACAACATCTGAATTCTGCCCAGAACAACACTCAGATCATCGCATCTTAATTTGCTTGGCCTTGCATCTGAGTTAACCTCATTCACTTCTCAATTTTGCACGGATTTAGGTTACCATGCTACCAATTGATAATACACTAGTACCTCACAATCATGCATGTGGCATATTCGGTACTTCAAGTATCAATAGAAGACCACGCATGGGAGATGACGCACGAGATATACTAATAAGTAAGCTAAATCAAGGTAACTAAGAGAGGAAAACACGAGCCTAGTTCGATCAAGGGCTTTGTTAGACACGAACGGAAAAGAGTTGCACAAGTACATTTGATAGAATCGGCGGATTGCGGTTGCCTGCCTTGTTGTAATTGATCCATATATACACGAGCTCATGCCAAGATCCCGACGATCGTGTAATAAGTAATCTAGAGGTTAACAGCTTGTATGATAGAATAAGATGCTTTATGTTCACAAATTATTCAGTTACCATCGGCTGGCCCAAACACCTGTCTCCCTGCCACTATGTCTCCAAATTATTCAGTTTTGCATCAACTGGTGGATGGAAATCACAGATAGCCTCCATCAAGTGACATTGTTGTTTTCTCAACGCATAAACGATTATCACCCATACACAGAGTACATAGCAACCCTTGTCTTCGCCAAAAGACAGATGGCAATTTTTTTTAAAACAAAAACGTTGAACTTCAGGTCATGTTGCAGCATCGTAGTAGTCTCGGTCGCTAGGCCTGCTCTGCGTTCGTGTATTTAAAAGCTCCAATCAAAACCAGCAGGATGAAGGCTTCCCTTCCACCTGATCAAATCAAGGTTCTAGTTGTATCAAATCAACGACCATGCACCGGGGTTTAACATATCAAGAATTTTCAATTCCATGAGTAGTATAGCTGCTAACTTTGCTATCCAAATCTGTATGCTATTAAATGAAACATCAGTTAAATCAATTGCCGGCACAAAGAGGGAAATGCGTAAGAGTCTCAGTGTTTAGGTACTGATGTCTTGTATAGCACATTGCCAATAGTTGTATCAGTTGCCAGAGTGATGTAATTAACATATAACCAATGAAGTTAATAATCAGTTAAAGATTCTCACTGACCCAGGGAATATTAAAAGAATAAAACAAGAAAGAGAACTGTGATTTTGGTGGACAGAGGGAATATCAAAGACTTAAAGCACATTGTGCTAGCAAAGACATAAAGATGTACCTAGCACCGTCTATCTTCATTTGTTGTTCATGTCTGCTTCTTGTCCCTTTTCTTCATCCCCTGAGGATGATGCTGCTATTTCATGGTCCTCCACTGCATCCACTGGGCTGACTAAACAGATGAAGGATATGGAAAATTAGTGCTGAAATCGACCAAGCGAGAAGAATAAGATGTAAGAGTTGTTGTGTTAAATTAACCTACCAGTTCAGATGATCTGCTGGTCAAGAAGTATTGCGACAGCATATCCCTCGCTCTGACAACATCCTCATTTTCTACCCGGCGCACGTCCTGACAGTAATTCCAGTCCTTCACGTCAGAGGTCGGCATGGCTGCATCATCCTCCATATCTATGACTATGTTATGCAATATGAGACATGCATAGACAGTGTTTCCTAGAGTTTTAGCATTGACTGGACCCCAAGTCTGTAGGCATCTCCATGTGTCTTTAAACCTCGCTAGCGCATTTGGCACGCAGGTTGTGGCTGCGGAGTGTCTCCTATTGAACTCCGCCTTGGCGTTGGAGAGGTTATCGTCTTGGTAAGGTGTGAATAGCCAAGGGAGAAGAGGGTATCCTGCGTCACCAATTATGTATTCCCCGACTTCTGATCCATCTAATGCTACCTTTAGGTTGCTGCCATTTAGCTGAGTACCTTTCTCGCACTCCTTGAAGAGGAAAGAGTCGCGCAGAAGGCTCACCCGATTGTTGCTACCTGCCGAAACCATCCAAACGTTCCTGAACCTCATCTTTGGATCAACGATGAGTTGCATTAGAACGCTGCCATTCTTCTCAGGGTCATAGTTTGGTCCAAATGGGACATGAGTTGTACATATAACACCGCAGCAGTTCTGCATATTGTGGATCTTGTCAAACATGGATTTGATCTTATCCATTCTACTGGAGTCTGGCAAAACCACGTGGTGCTTTGCTCGCTCGCACACAGCATCAACAAACTTCTCGGTTACCAACAAAATGGTTGAACCATTCACACCAACGGAGGATCCTATGGTTTCTGGTGGTTCACCAGAGTACAACCTTCTCAAAGCAATGGCTACTTGATCTTGTAAAGATAGTACCCTCCCGTCAACAAAGGTGTAGCTATTCATATCTTGCATTGATGGCACCTTCACCAAGTTGCAGATGTAGATAAAGGTTTTTCTTGTCATTTTGAAGGCATACTCGAATCTTTGTGCATCTTCAAAGGAACATAAGGTTCCTGCATGTTTAAAAAATAGAAAAGTGGTTACACAATCCATAACTTGCAAGGTAAGGATTCAACTATGACAGTGTTAACATACCGAGCTTAACTTCTACAATGCTAAAAAAAAATGCAACACATAAGCTTTAATTTCATAAGGTATTACTCTTCATTTCTAGTTTCGAGGTAACTTAGAGGAACCAGTGAGAAGAAAAGATATTCAGGGAGTCCCACCAACTAATAATGTTCCATTTGTCAAGAAACAACCATTAAAAGCGATTAAAAATCTATTTTCTGTAGAGAAAATCTGGCCATTTTCTTTTTTTCCTAACTATGAAAGAGGTGTCACATACTATATTAAAGAATATGAAAATAGGATATAAGCAAAATTTTTGGCAAAAAACACAAACATGACAATAACTATACTGGTAATAAACACAGACTAAGGTCTCGTATCGCAGAGGCAAAGACAACATGCCGGTGGGGACTAAGAGGAACAGCGAGCACGGTTGTCGCGAGGGGGCAAGCACACGGCCGATTGAGAGATGTCAATGACGTGTCAGATGTCGACAAAAATGTCTTTACAGGAAAAAAAGTGACATAATATAAATAGTCTCTATAACACCTTGTAAAATCCAACAGTTGGATAGGAAATTCAAGGGGAAAAAGAGTGTTCGGAATTTATCAAGTTAGGATGAAAGGAACAAAGGAGAGAAAGCAAATCAAATAAACAGAGCAAACATACTCCCTCCGTTTCAAAATATAAGATGTTTTAGGTTTGTGAAGCAAATGTATCTAGACTACTTTAGTATACAGGTTCACTCAGGTTTAAAGTAAATCTACATAATAAAACAAGTCTAGATACATTTTCTTCACAAACCTAAAACATCTTATATTTTGAAACGGAGGGAGTACACAAGTTAAGATGAACGAGCAATGCTAATTTACCTCTAGACATGAAAGAGCGGCTGAAATTTGTCTCCAAGTTGTAGGGGTTAGCTGTGTACAAGAAATACCATTTCCTTGGATTGTCTCCTTCAGGTGTATATGCCATGACACGCTCAACATGGCTGAACTTGTCCCACTCAGTGCCAGGTTGTCCCACGGCTATGGAAGCAAGCAGCCCTAAACTGCAGTAGAGCTCCAAACTCCTTGGGTTTATACTTCTCATGTATTCTGGGAGCGTCTCCATGTCTATATCGACGAGCATGAGCCTCTGGATTGCAGGAACACCCTCAAGTACCTTCAGCTTCGGGCAGTTGGTGATGGTAAGCTTCTGCAGTCTGGGGAGATTACTAATTCTCTCCAGATCAAGGAGTACGCACACCTCCAGATCAATCAGAGAAGCAAAGTTCTCTACAGAGATAATACCATGGACATGTTGTATAGATAATTCATTCAAAGCCCTTGCCTGGTAGGAAAGACCTGGAGGAAGATGCCTCAATTTGCAGCGTTGTATATTAAGCTTGTGCAAGACAGGAAAAGCTTGCACTTGCTCCTCCCACTCCCACTCCTCCCATTCCAACATTCCCACTAAAATCATCTCATGTACTCTTGGAAACGCAGCGACCATCTGGGTAGGAGAATGACTCGGTGCATGGTAGGGCTGCAGGAATTCCTGACCAACGCGCTTGATGGCTGGAGCACGGCCGATCTGAATGAACTCCAAAGAGGGCAGCTGGCATAAGCCATCAGGAAGTGTTGTGCAGCAAGCCAAGTCTCCAGCCATCAGAATCCTCAAGCTCTTGAGAGGCACATCTGATGATGACATCATCCACCCTGGGAGCTGCCGGCCAAAATATCCAACAATGCTAAGGAATTCTAATCTGGGTGGAGGGCAGAGCTCCTGAAACACCTTCTCAATTTGTTTTTGCTCAACCTTAGGGACAATATCTTGCTCTTCGATCAGCCCATCTTCCCCCAATCTACTACTGCAGGTTAAGTGCAGCTCGGTAAGATGCATCTTCTCACCAAGCTTTGCCTTTGCTGCAGACGAGAAATCAGTTATATTCTCCAATCCCTCTATTCCAAGATTCCTCAGCCGAGAAAGAGGGCCCAACTCTTCCAAACTGCACCAATCACCATTAACCTGGGCTGGAAATCCAAGTACTGTCCTCAAATTTGTTAGAACACAGAATCCTCTAGGTATGCCATTTATACTTGTTTTATGGAAGTTAACATACCTTAGATGCCCTAACTTCACAATGCTATCTGGAAGTTTCTCAAATTGTTTGCATCCTATAAGGCTAATGTACTGTAAGAATTTCATCTCACCAATGCTATCTGGCAGAGCAGATATATCAGATTCATGTAAGGACATGTACCTCAGGTGCTTGAATTCATGCAAAGATTCAGCCAATGCAACACCATGTGCAGAATCGATATGTAAAGTTCGTAGGCATGGAAAATGAACCAACATATCACCTAGCCTCATATTTATGTGGCCAGCTGATATTAGTGTTCTCAATGTCTTTTGTCCTTGTAGAGAACTCCAGTCTAACCCATCTGATTCTGATGCTTTATTTTCTATAGATAACCGGAAAAACTTATGTGCACTAAGTTTACTACCAATATCAGTTTCACCATTATGAGCGGCTAGTGCCTCGTCTCTAGCCACAAATTGAGCAAATGAGCGAACAACATCATGCATGTTGCAATTAGATTGATCAACATACTTCTCATTTGGCTCTATAAGGTTCCTCAACAGAAGCTCCTTATAGTACTTGCTTCCTAGTTCTTCCAAGTCGTCTGAGGTTCCGTGAAGAAACCCTTCACTAATCCACATTCCAATTATTTGGTTTCTGAAATGCAATGCAGTTTTAGGGAGAAGGGAGTAGTATAGAAAACATTGTTTTATAGATGAAGGCAAATCTTCATAGCTTAAATGTATTGCATGGTTCAGCTCCTCGGGCATTTCAGACACCGACCATATAGAATCATTCAAAACCATCTCCCACTCACGGTGCGTTTTGTCCTTCTGACACAAGAGTCCCCCCATTACTTTGACAACAAGTGGCAGACCATCACATTTTGCTAAAATTTGCAATCCAATATCCTTAAGCATATCAATCTCATGTCCATCCGTGTCACTTGGGACCATCTATAAGAAGTTTAAACCAAACAATTTAGTAAGGAGGAATTTGTCTTAAAATAAAAATAGAACTTTATTAGTAGCTAGTGTCAAATCAGTGTTAGATTACTAACCTTGAGAAGAAAAGAAACTAATGGAAAATTAGTCAATGTACTACCTAAACTGAATTATCTATAAGAAGTACTACCAACACCCCCAAGCCTATGCGCAAAGGGCTCGCCTCCATCTCGCTCCTCATCCCTTGGATGGTTTGAAAGCACAGAAACAACTGCATTTTTTATGGAGCGCAGCCTTCAGTCCACTCCCTCATCGATTCAATCAAGGAGAAAGCAAGGCTCTGGCCACGAGCAGGCGCTAGAGGACTGGCGGACCTTCCCAGGGGCCAACCTGGGCAGTGGCCCCCCCAACAAAACAAAAAGTTCTATACTACCCTGTGGTATTTTCAGAAATTTGACCATTCAATAACACACTTCTCTACGTTGGCATGTGAGCATCGAGCTGCATGGCTGTCTTCCCTTTTGCTCCGTGGCTGAGTAGCAGGCAGCATCTGCACTCTGCATGCAACGTAGCTCCAGCATGCAGCCTACTCATTCTGTTGTTTAGTACTCCCTCCAATCCATATTAGTTGACTCAAATTTGTCTAAATTTGATGAATCTAGGCACTATTTAGTATATAAGTTCATCCAAATTTTGACAAATTCAAGTCAAGTTATATGGATTGGAGGGAGTAATTGTATTCTCTCCTATTTTCTAGCTCTTCTGCAGTCCCGCTTTTACTAGCTATGATCCTTTGCATTTTTATTGTGGAAGCTCTAATTTTTTTTTTGAACAGGGTGGAAGCTCTAATTAGGTCTCAGTTTTGCACTACTAAATTTTTCCTTACAGATTTGCATGTTGCTATGTGTGTAATTGTGTTATTGTCAACCGTTAGGGGTAAAAGTTGAGTCATTTGACAAAACAAAAGGAGGTGAATATCAAGCTAATTAACAAGAAAGTTGGTTAAATTTTATGAAAGAATTTCATGATTAATTCCATGGTTTTGTGATGACTATCTCCATGGCTAAATTATATTTTCGTAAAAAAGATTTGAGTAACATTAACAAATATATTAACGGCGGGCATGTACTTTGTAAGCCAGCGAGGAGAAGTTCGATCAAAACTTCTATAAATGCGATAAATTCAAATTCTGGTAGCTCTACTATTAAACACTCATATATTTTATGTCATCCGGATGTTTTGCCTCCTCCCTCACCCCTCCAACGGCCAGTCCCCGCCCCCCCTAAAATTTCGTTCAAGGTCCGCCACTGCGCTAGAGGACTTCGTGTAGTGCTCCCAACCACCTGGGATGTTCACTAGTGTTTTTCTGCTCTTGTTGTAACCGGCCTCCTAGGAGGATACAAAACTATCTACCTTTTCAATGAAATAAAACGCAAAGGTCCTTTGCGTTTTTCTCAAAAAAACCTGAATTATCAAGTGAATGAATTGGTATACGGTGACGTTATGGCAATATTGTAAACCGGAACCCCTAGCAACCCAACACCTGAATGACTGCTTTGCATGAATCGAGGGTGAAGTAACTTCAGCAGGAGACAAAAGGATTGATTGAGATTAATTAGTCATGGAAGATGATGGACTAACTTCCCTAGTGTCGGGAGTGATCAACCAATTACCCTTTAACCATTGGATGATGGTCACTTAAAATCTACATTTTTTAGCTTAAAAATATCTACCCTTTTTTTAGGAGAGCATGCTAAGAGATAACAAATTGTGAGTATGGTGGCGACCGACAGATCAGCTGCCAAGGTAGCATGCCTCGTTGCTTATCAGAGATGAACATCTTGCCCTTATCACCCCAAAGTAAGCAGGAAGTTAGCAGTTATTGAGGATGCAAGGACTATATACATACTTGTTTCTTGAGCAATGACCACGCATCTTCCTCCTGTAATTTGTCGACATGGTGGTATGGAAGCATAGCTTTGATTCCTCGGGCAACTCTTTCATCTCTAGTAGTAATGAGGACTCGGCTACCTCGAGCCAGAACATTAGCCAAAGGTGTTTCAAGCACATCGTACCATGCTCTATGGCTCCACATGTCATCTAGCACCAGGAATAGCTTCTTCCCTGTCAAGGCAGTAGTAAGGATTGGCTGAAGCACAGCCAACGCCTTTTCACCACCATGCTCTCCCCCAGAAAGGGTGATGGCTGTCTTAAGCAGCTCAACCATGTCGAAGTCCTGGTTGATGCTCAACCATATTTTCTTGTCGAAATTCACATTCATAGCTTCGTCACTAAAGATCGCCTTCGCAAGAGTGGTCTTACCAATCCCGCCAACGCCGACAACGGCGACCACCATGATGTTGTTGTTGCTCTCTCTTTCAGCTAGCATCATCTCAACCAGCACTCTTGTGTCTTCTTTGATCTTCTCACCAACTACACCCGACCGGTTAAACTCCGCCGACGTCTCACGCCTAGGATTACCAGAATGAGAGACAAGGACCACCTTGCTGTGATCATCATAGGAACCAAGATTCATAAATCTAAAAGGAGCGCTGCTCTCCTTGATAATGTCAAGCCTCTGGTTGAGCGCCTTGATGCGGCTACCAATTTCATGGGCATGCAGGGGGTTCCGCATGCAAAAGAGCAAGGGGTTGAAGCACCTGACATCCACAGTGGATGTACCTCGCTCCATGGCCTTGAGCTGGCAGAGGTCGAGGATGTCGGCAGCTTCGTACATGACTTGCTTGAGCTGCCCCACCCACTCTTGCACGCTCTTGTCGGTGATGTTTCTCCTATCAGCATCGGAGAGGAAGTTCTTGAGGTCCCTGAGCTTGACGTCCATCTTGTCTATCTCGTCCCTGACTCCAAGCAGCATGTGCACCTCTTCGATCACCATCTCCGTCAGCATATTTTGCACGTAGGATGCAAAAGCATCCAAGACCATCGCCATTTCCGCTGTGTTTTGCTGTAACGAAAATAAACTACATATTATCCCCACCATTTGTTGCAGCTAAAAGACTAGACGGCAGCACTCAAATGCTAACGTGCTTACACTGGGAATGGGAAGCAGCAAAGAAAAGGGCAAGCTATACTTAGATCGATATATGCATTCAAAGCCATCTAAACAGAAGGAACCAAAATTACCTTCAAGATTCAAGATAGAGGAATTTTAGTTCCTGCTGCTCTTCTCTGGAACAACTCTACTGTTGAAGGGCTAACAAGGATGGGGCACTGTATATATAAGCAAAAGGGAAATCAATTTCTGACTCGATCAATCAATCATGTTACTAGATAACATGCAACTTGTATGCACGTCTTGCTTAGTCTCTCTATAATTATACTAACTCGCGCATCAAATTTCAACTGCTGCATCCACTTGCTAGTATTTTCACCAACGAGGCCATTAACTGATTTGTAGTGGCAGATCCATGAGAAAGTCAGATGTGTTCGAGATGCGTGAGTATCATGATACCGTGTTGGCTCTATTCGAATGTGATCAGCACCACCATGACAACGAAAGATGAGTTGAACTAGCTTCAATCAAGTATAATAAATCATCAGGGTCATAAACCGATCAGGCATGGAGTAGTCATGATTGATCTGTTTTCACGCTACAAGCCTACAACTGATTGCACCCCTAATATAAAGAAGGCCGTGGTCACCAGCCAGTTGGTATATAAATCACTTTGAAAAGTATGCATGACAAAGGCATATATTATTCATCCACTGACATAGGAATGTAGAAGCTTTACCAGATTTGTTTTGAAACTTGGTAGTTTATTGCTACTCTCAGATGTACCTCGATATTAAAAGAAGTAACAGGAAAGATTAGCACAGTTCTGAGCTATCCACGATAAGCCTTGCAATCGTATGGAAAGCAGACCAAACCCAACCCAAACAGAAATCTCATAACCCAAACCCAATCCAATACACAAAGCATTTTTTCCCAACCCAAACAAAACCATATAAAAAATGAACCCTGTCAGCTCCAAACCAAATCAGCAAATCAGGTTGAAACGGCGTTCTAACCAGTTTTCACCCAAACATGAGACCATGTTCCCCTGAGATTAGCAGCCATTGTGTCAAATACACAAAGGGATGCTCCTGATGGTTAATCGACAGTGTAAATCTCCAAGTGCAACATCTGATGAGATAATGGAAGATAATTGCAATTGAAATGCATTTTTCTTGAGATTTTTCTGGCATCTAAATGTTTTTTTTCTATATGGGCTCCAGTTGCAATTAATTAATATCAGTGAAGGAGAAAAGGCAAACATAATACAAATTGCAATCTCTGAAGGGAAGAAGTGTGATGAGGCTAAATTGAAGGTAAGAGACAAGAAAGTTTTCTCAAACGTAAAGAATCAGCCCACATACATGGGTGTCGATCCTCTTGTGTTCCAGGAAGCTTGTAGAAAAGAATAAGAACTCACACTAATCTCGATGCTCATGTGAACTAAACCTTGTCGGAGGCGACCTGCAAGCTCATATGCTCATGTGTGTCTCCAGAACTATACTTTTTTTCTCCGTCGTGAACTCATCCATCCATCGTGATTGACAACACCATGTTAATGGAAAATGAGCCACATCAGCTTTGATAAAGTGTAAATCATGTGTATCTCTATAACAATACTACTCTTAGGTATATTAATTAGGAGTGCTCTAGTCAAGCTTAGACTTGTATGGCACACCTACCCCGCCCACAACTTAAAGTTTTTTTTGAGATATCTTGGTTTCATTTTCCAGATATGAGAGTTCTTCACACTTGACAGCTAAAGAATTTGTTGAATACATATAGATATGAATTTACTACTCCCTCCTTTTCAAATTAATTGAATCAACTTTGTGTATATACGGATATAGATACATCTGTATCTAGACAAAGCTGAGTCAATTAATTTGGAACTGAGGGAGTATGAGATTTACTATAATTATGAGATCCACACAACTGCAGAAAGCGAACCTGGTGAACTTTTTCAAATATAGATATGGAAGACTTGTAGCAATCCTAGACCAAATAAATAAGGGGAGCAGGTGGTGTCGTTTACTCTGAAATTGTCTGTTTGTTCGGAAGCTAGCCATAATCAAAGAATCTGCGCGATTTGGTTTGACGGTTTCACACTAGCCTAATTTGCTGCATAATAGACAATAGTACAATACCTTACAATAATAAAGGCCTTTCCGGTGGGAACCCATCATATATGAAATTAAATGATATAAGAGGGTCTGTAAATTGGAAAACTCATCTAACTTCCTGTGATTGGGCACTTATAAATACATTATGTTGCTGAAATAAGAATGGGAAGAAAATGCAAATCCCACCGAACTGAACTTCCTGTGATTGGGCACTTATAAATACATTATGTAGTAAAATTAAACTTAGACAAACGAATCAAAGGGTGAATGGAACGAACGGAATGTTAATGAGGCTGGGTCTGAGACGCAGGGTCTGGATGTGGTCTTACCCGGATTCAGTGCTGCCACGGATCGCAGCGGCAGCGGCAGCACCGGCAGCGGGTTGCCGTCCTGCAGTCTCGTAACCCTCCGGTAGTGCTCCCCATTCCCCAATGCCGGAGCTCTGCAAGTGGCTGACGCGAGCGTTGCTGCCTCGGACGGAGCTGCAGTGAGCGTGTTGGCAGCGGCTTGCAGGCCGCCCGCCTGGACACGTCGAAGCGGTGTCCGTCGGTCGGCGATGGAGAAGACGGCCGCGCTGCCCCTTCCCTGTTCGTCGGACAGCGCCACCCCCTCCATCCGCTCTCCACCCCGCTCCACAGAGGCGACGCTGCTTGCGAACCCTCCCGTCACTGATGCGGTATGGAGGCGCCGGCGCAAAAACATCCATTCGACCAGAGTCGCTCCGGCCTCCGACGGCGCCGCCCTCGACTTCCGGCCGTCGTCGGACCCGCAGAGGGCAAGTCCAGCCACGGCCACTTCAGGCGGCGTGGCCCGGCCCAACCAGGCCCATCACGCTGCTCCGATAAACAGGCGGACCCCAGCCTGATAAACAACTGGTCGACTGCGGCCCAATGATTTGGATTTTTCTTTTTTTAGATATATACAAAGGATGTCGAATTAATCGGCTCAACAGGCCTCCCTTAAAACCCTCTCAAAAAAAAAAACAGGCCTCCCTTAAAAAACTCTACACCAAACCTTTTCAGGTTCCTTCGTTTTCAGTTGGTTATCCAGCCTTTAGCGGTCGATCTGCGTCCGAAGTCCAAGAGAAATGTAAGGACATGTACAATATGGTGATTATGTTTGTCACGTTGAATTTTTGTTTAGTTAGAAAAGAAAAAAATAAGAAAAAAAGGTCATCTTTTTTTAGCTAAGGGATGATCTTTGTTTGGATTTTTCTTTTTTGAGATATGAAGCAAAAGATGTTGAATTAATCAGCTCAACAGGTTTCCTTTAAAAAACTCAAACCTTTTCAGGTTTCTTATTTTCAGTTGGTTATCCAGTCTTTAGCGGCCTATCTGTGTCCAAAGTCAAGAGAAACGTAAGACCATTTCCATCCAACCTTTCTAAAGGAAAATAATACTCTCTCTCTAGATTACTAAAAATGATGTATCTAGACATATTTTTTATTTAAGTTCACTCATTTCAATAAATCTAGACTATTTTAAAATATTGAGAAAGTCTTACATTAGTGAACGGAGGGAGTATCATCCATTTGGGGAACCGCATGCGTTCCGTCCTCGCGTCAAAGCACACACATCATAGGGAAGCAGCGCAACGTGGGTTTGGGAGGGCCCACCTTTAAGCTTATGTCTTCTTCGTTTGTTCTTCTCCCCTCAATTTCTTTCCGAGCATATCGTGTGTCGACTCACCTCCATAACACCAATGCTCTGCTATTGCTTTCCCTCTTCCACCGTGTGAGCTCGCCCTGCCACCGGCCTCTAGTTTTGGGACCACGCCTATGTCGATTCACCATGCGTCGGGCCATGGGGACCTCTCTCCCTCCGTTGCCTCTGCCCTCGTCTACGCATGACACCACCCGTGCCGCCATGGACTCCCTCCACCGCTGCTGCAAGCACGCCGCCATGGCCTCTCTTAGCCCCTAAGTGCGTCCAATCGATGCAGAGGAGGCGGTTGTTGGCAAGGAATAAGGAGGATGTGGTCGCCATGGGCAGGGCCAAGGCTCTAGAACCGAATCTACGGTCACCCGCCGGCCTTGCTACAATTGGCTGTCGCTAGTGCTACAACTGTTTGTCGGCCTTGCTACAATCAAGTGTGGGTCTTGCTACAACATGCAGCGAGAGTTTCTACCGACGTCCGGTGGGTTTGGTACAATTGGCCATCGGAGTTGCTATCGACGGCCAGCGGTTCCGCACAAGGGTTATTCACAAGCCTTGCTACAACCTGTCATCGTAGTTGCTATCAACGACCTACGGGTTTTCTACAATAGGTCATCGGTGTTGCTACAACCGGTCGTCAGAGTTGCTACCCTAAACCCTAAACTCTGTCATTCTAGTGTCGGTGTCCCTGCCAACCAACGACGCGGCCGATATCGATAATCCATGGTGTTTGGTCCTGTTGCTGTCTGCCCTCTGATTTGGTGGTATTATTGGTGGGTGATTCTCAGGTTTCATTCTTTACATGTCCACAACCTTCTTCCACGTCTGCGTCTTGATAGTTTCATCGTAAATACAAGTACTTCCAACGGTGAAGTCGTTTGTATAAATTACTACTCTCTCTGTTTCATACTAACCATCGCGAGTTTTTTTATAGATTCTGCTGTAACTACCACTAAGAAAATACGTTTGGTATTTCTCGAGTATATTGATAAAAGACCATGCATTCATAATATATGACACATGAGATAAGCTAAAAAATCAAGGTGGCCAAGAGGAAGGTACGAGCATAGGTATATGTTATGCACGAATGGAGAATAGTTGCACAGGTAAATTTGATAGAATCAGAGGTGCGTGATGGCTTGTCGCAACAATTGCGCCATCTATACACGAGCTCATCCTAGCTAGGTCTTACTCCCTCCGTTTTAAAAATATAAGAGATGTTTTATGTGTCTAGATATACATTAGTTTCAATAACCTAAAACTGTGTCTAGATACATTAGTTTCACTAACCTAAAACTTAAAACATCTTATATTTCCAAACGGAGAGAGTAGTTGTGTAAATACATTAGGTTCACTAACCTAAAATCGTCTTATATTTTCAAACTGAGGGAGAGTATATCATCTCGACCTATCTCGGCAACCTACAGCTCCTGTAGTATGTTAGTTAAGCACGCGGGATGCGAGGGCCGTAGTAGGCAAGCGCCAAGCTTGCGGCGTTGAGCGAGACCAGCGCGAGAGGTAGCGCTACTTCGGTCCGTGCAGCTTCCCGCGTCAACAGCCTGCTTCACCGGAAATATACATAGCAAGGGGAGATTAGTTACATGTCTTGCAATGCATGCAGGTTAATCATCTGAAACGATCGAGCAATTATTTAGAGGGAGATGGTAGCTAGGATGGGAAGACGTACTGCGTGCGTTCCTGACGCGCGGCGGCCTCAGTCATGTACGATCGGACGCACCTCTCCGCCGCCCCATGACACTGCTGGGCCGCCATGGTGGTGCCGCCGGCTTGTCGGCCGGTGGCGAGTCGCTGCCTGATCGCCGGCAGCAGCAGCTGACGCAACGCGCCTCCAGCAGCAGCGACGGCGGCGGCGGCCATGTGTGTCGCTCTCTTTCGAAGAAGATCGATCTTCTGCGTGGCAGATTAGCACAGCTAGCTACGGCCGGCTACGACGACGTGTCCTTGCGTCAGCTAGCTGCTTATAACAGGCAAGGCTGCCTCGATCGGACATCGAGTCAGAGTCGGACTCCGCTCCACCACGGCTAGATTCTCGAACTCAACACCAATCATCGGCCGACTGGAAAACTAGCTAAGCGGAGGCCGACTCTGACCTGGTTCGCACCAAACTATTTAGTCTACGATTGCTTAGAGCATCTCTAGCAAGTGTCCCTAAAAGCAAAACCGCAAACCTCCGAGTTCGGAGGCGCTGAATCCGCGATGACTCGCGATATGGACGGCGGCGCCGAGCAGTCTCCGTAAAATCAAACTAAAAAATTTAAATTTGTGATTTAGAGAAAGAACAGCCTTCGCGGCAAAATTCAGAAGAAGAACAACCGCGGATTCCAGTCCGATTTCAATTCGATTTCAGCATTACATACTAAATAATCTAACAAAAGCATACGGCGCACATTATGTACAAAAAATACGGCTCCCTAAGCCTTGTCCGTCGTCGAATGGTGGCGGAGACGGCGCCGCCCCTCTAGTCGAGGTGGATCACCGGAGGCTCCACCGCCTCCTTGGCCTTCTCCGCCTCCTGACGCAGGAGGCGCTCCACCGCGCGCTCCTCCGCCTCCTGGCGCTCGATGAGCCGGAGCGCCTCGGCGAGCTCCCTTTCCTCCGCAGCGGTCTTGCAGGAGTCCGTGAAATCACGCGGGACCACCGAGGCGCCGTCGCTCTCGTCGGAGATGTCACTCTCTCTAGGAGTCACGTAATCGCGATACCCGGAGGAGCTCGAGCTCGACGGAGACGGGGGGGCGTGGACGCGACAAGCCCGCCTCCGAGGCGGTTCCCTTGTACCACGTGGGGGCGTAAGGGAGGAGCGACGCTGGCATGTGCGGCGAATTCACCCACCAAATCGCGGCGCGCTGACGGAGCGGCTACGGGCGATCTCCTCCTCGGTTTTGAGGATCTGGCCGACCGAGCCGATGCGGCGCTTCCTAGACGAGTCGTCGGGACGCATGGCGGCGAGGCGGAGCGTTTGGTGGCGGTGGCATAGGGAATGGTGGCGGTGGTGAGCTGGATTTGACTGCCGGAGAGTTGTCGGCGGCGGCAGAGAGGGAGAGGGCGCACAGCAGACAGGGATATGGTTTCACTTGGGTCGCCCTCTCCGACCGCTAGATATGCTGGTCGCAGCGTGCATTTAATGGGCCACCGAAAAACTTTTACGGATCGGGTGAGGTATACAGGCTCTGATCTGCGTCAGAAACCGAGCGTGGCCCATATTTTGCCCAAAAAATTCAGTTTTGGATCCTTTTATGGACACCGCTAGAGATGCTCTTAGGGCCGGCCGGCAAATTCTGCAAGGCGCGATCGATCATCCAACGTACCTACAAGATCATCTCGCTAGTGTCGAAACAGGAGATCGATCTCGTAAAAAAGATATGGCTACGGCGTTGCGTTGTCTGGTGCTGCTACCGACGATCAGCCGGCGGCTCGCCTCCCGCCAGCCTATCACGTCCTTCACCGGCGCTGGCAAGGCCGCCCTGGTTCGCATCCATCCATCCATGCTAGACTAATTCAGGGAGATTCAATAGTCGACCGTATTGGCCTCGTGGTTCGATCTATATATAAACTAACCGAACCATTACGGGAAAAATTGTTTCTGCCGTCGTCCCCATCCTTTGCCGTGTGCTAACAGGCCTGATCTCTGTCGTGTGGGTATTCAGAAGCACACGACAAAGAAAACCTACACGACAGATTACAGTAAAAGCACATGACAAAGAATCGAACACGGCAATGGACAAACCACGGCACATGGCAAAGAAAAACCACACGACAAAAGCCATGAGGACACACGGCAAAGACATAGGCCCTGCAGCCCGACAGGGGCAGCGGACGGCGGAATTGTTGTCGTGTGTCCTCGTCGTTAGGTACACGGCAAATATCAGCCTTTGCCGTGTGTATTTGCCTGTATACACGACAAAGAACTGTTTTCCCCTTTTCTTTTATTTAGTTAGCAAGACTTTTATTACATATATGTTAGGTGATGTTATTTCATAGGATCATGAACACACACATATGAATAGGTTGTTATGGTCTCACTACATCCCCCTTATACGATTAGGTTTCAACGGAACACAGGGAGTTTCCCCCTTATATAAGTCTAGAACCTTCGCTTTTAGGTTACAGTGCATGCATGCGAAGGGGTACACATGCACCCGGAGACTAGGTTTTGTATATTTCAATATAACACCACATTTTAATGCATGTGCTAGGACCAAATGTAAGTTCTTGAGGTATTCTGATGCCCCGGAGCGCGGTTTGCTACGGAACCCTAATCTCTGGGCCTCGGATCGTCTACCCCCCTAGACGTTCTTTTGATAGGGGTAGCCCGTCGTAGCTATCTCTTGTTTTGTGTTTGTTTAGGTTATAGGATGATGTAAAACCATGTTGGTTCACAAGATGCGGCAGTATCCTACCCAGTTTTACCGGAATAGGGAGTTTTCCCCTTATATAAGTCCAGAACCTTTGCTTTTAGGTTATAGCACATGCATGCGAAGGGGGATACATGCATGCACCCAGAGACTAGGTTTTGTATGTTTCAACATAACACCACACTTTCATGCATGTGCTAGGGCCACATGCAAGTTCTTGAGGTATTCCGATGCCCCGAAGCGCGGTTTGCTGCGGAACCCTAATCTCTAGGCCTCAGATCGTCTATTCCCTATACGTTTTTCTGATAGGGGTAGCCCGGCGTAGCTATCTCTTGTTTTGTGTTTGTTTAGGTCATAGGATGATGTAAAATCATATTGGTTCACATGCAAGTTCTTGAGTTATTCTGATGGTGATATCATTTTTCTGAATAGGCCACCTAATAGTACTCACAAGCATTCCGTTCAGGCATTTAAAGTATAAATAAATGATGATCACACAGTCAAATTGAGAACAATCTAAAGGATGTCAAACAACAAATTTCAAACTTTGTCGTGAAATACTCTCATCTTGGTCTTTTGATTGACCCAAAGAGTGACCTTTCTGTTTCAAAAGTACTCCAACAGCTTGCTTGGTTTTGTTGGTCAGCAGCTCTACCGTGAGGGTAAATTCTACTCTTGCCGATTGGTTGAGGATTGTTTTTCAAATTTTGTGAATAGGCACCCATCTAATGGATATGAAGTTCAGCATCCTCTAGAAGCTTATGGTCTAGTGCAAATTTCATATTTTCATGGTCTCAATCCTTATGAAGCGCTAGTACATGCTATATCTACAAGAGAAACTATCATTCGCTCCTCAAGAGGGTTGACAGAATCAGGAACTCTGTTAAAGATTCTAATGGCCATCTTGCAAGATGTAGTTATATGCTATGATGGAACTGTACGAAACATCTCCAGTAATTCAATTTTTGCAACTTAAGTATAGATAAGATGATGTCATAGATTTTCCAAGTGCTATAACTCCTGGAGAACCTGTGGTCTGCCCCTATCTGTGGGCCTCGGATCGTCTACCCCCCTAGACGTTCTTCTGATAGGGGTAGCCCGGCATAGCTATCTCTTGTTTTGTGTTTGTTTAGGTCATAGGATGATGTAAAATCATGTTGGTTTAGAAGGTGCGGCAGTATCCTACCCAGTTTCACAGAAATAGGGAGTTCCCCCTTATATAAGTCCAGAAACCTTCGCTTTTAGGTTACAGCGCATGCATGTGAAAGGGGACACATGCATGCACCCGAAGACTAGGTTTTGTATGTTTCAACATAACACCACACTTTCATGCATGTGCTAGGACCACATGCAAGTTCTTGAGGTGTCCCGATGCCTCGAAGCGCTTCTTCATACGAAACCCTGATCCGTGGGCCCCAGATTGTCTACCCCCCTAGATGTTCATGTGACGGAGGTAGCCCGGTGGACTTTTCTCTTGGTTTGTGCTTGGTTAGGTCATAGGACAATTCCAAACCATGTTTGGTAACATGTTGTGACAAGATCAACCCCGGTTTTACTGAAACAGGGAGTTTCCCCCTAATAGTTAGATTGCAGACACTTTGTGTTTAGGGGTCGACGCATGGACAATTGTAACGGAGTTGAGAAAAATATTTCACTATTTTGAGCTCATAACTACAGGATGAGTTTCCTGTAGCCAATTTTGCTAGGGTGTTTTAATTCATTTTCTAAACAAGATGGGCCTTTGGTATTGTTGTCACGGGCACCTATTGGTTAACCTTAAACAAATCGCATGCTGAATTTTGTTTTCTTAGATAAGACCCTGTGAAGCCGCATGTGCTGATGTTGAAAGAAAACTGTATGCAGCTCGTCTGGTATTATGCTCATCCCCTAGGAGCCATATTTATCTTGCCCAATGCGATGCTCACACACATTTGGATTATGGTTTCGACTTGGAGCACATGGGCGTCTGCATATCTGTGTCAGGCATAGCTAGTCGGTTGTGTTGGTTGATTAGGTGGCTGTGAAGCTGAATGCAATATGTCCTTTTTATTTCTTTGATGTTGCCATTTTTTGTAGTTTGATTTTCACTAATTGTTTAGTTAAGGAAAAATTTGTCGCTATTGTCAATTCATGCACGTGTTACTACTATTACTGGCTGATGAACATGGCTGGTTACTGCTTGTGCATCAATACATTTATGGTCTTCAAATGAATCCACAAAGAATGTTTGGACAGTCCTTTGAACTTCCTCCTTCACACAAATCACTCATGCTTCTTCTTCTTATAAATGTGAGATTTTGTCACAATGTTTCCCGATGATGATGAAGCACGTAGCACGGGCATGGGAAAAAAACCAGTATTCCTCTCCCCCTCCTTTAACCAATCTTCATGAGATCTTTGTTTGGCAAAAATTTCTTCTCGCAAGAGGAGTTTCGAAATATGTCTAGCCAACACTAGTTCTCTCTGCAAACCAACCTATGGTTGGGTGGCTAGGAGGATGGTTATACCCCCGTCCATCAGAGTTCAAACCTCATGTTTGACATTGTGTGTTACATAAAAGACGGAATATTTTTTCAATGATGTGACGTTTTCGTCGACAGCGAGGCGTCCGTGGTAACTTCGTCAATCTTAAGACCCGATCCACCGGCTCAGTCTCTCGAAGGTGCTCATATAGGTAGGTTATGTGTGTGTGCGTTTATAAAGGTGAGTGCATATACGTGTTGTGAGGAGCGTGTACTATGTTTCTAAATAAAACACTAGTTCTCTCTCAGACTTGGGTGAAGAGGATTTTGCCGCTCCATTTCAAATTTTTTATGGGCTTGTTTTTTTCTCTTCCGAATGGATCCAAACTTTTTTGCGGCCCACGAATGGGCGAATTTTTTTTAAATAATACGAATTAATTATTTAATTTCAGTTCTATTATGCGTTTTTTCGAAATTCCAGATCTAGTGCTTTGTCGGCCAGGGGCAAGCCGACTGGGCCAATCGGCCAGGCCCTGGCCGACTGCATGTGGCACCATGCAGTCGGCCCTGCCCCACACATGCAGTCGGCCAGGGCCTGGCCGATTGCTCCAGTCGGCTTGCCCCTGGCCGATTGGCCCAGTCGGCCAGGCCTAGACCGATTGCCTAATCGTCCTGCCCCTAGCAAAATCCTGCATGATCAATGCAGCCCTAATCTTCCGCCGCGCCGATTTTGTCGCCAATCCTTCGCGCCGATTTTCCCGCCAGTACTTCCCTCCCTTTGTTCCCGCCACTACTTCCCTCCCTTTGTTCCCGCCACTACTTCCCGCCCTTTTTTTCCCGCCACTACTTCCCGCCTTTTTTTCCCGCCTATTCGCTTTGGTGCCTCTATAAATCCGGGCAACGAGATGTATCCTTTACCAGTTCTTCTCTTCCTCCTCTTACTCTCTCATTTCCCTCCTCTCCTCTGGCTCTCGCATTTTCCTCCCCTCCTCTCCACTATGACCGACGCTTCTCCCTGGCCTGTAGATATGTCCATTGGGCTTTTCTTCATAGCCAGAACTGTTGAGATAGGCGATACACCAGCCGACTGGGATACGTTGGTATCGAACCATGATGCTCTCGTTATACTTGGTAAGTCACTTTATCTAAGAGGGTGGAAACTGAAGACCCCAAATCAGGTACTGTGGCATCCCGCAAAACCACTACTAGAAAATCGCGTTGAATTTGTGCATTGCATCGTCATCATCATGCATTGTTTGCATAAAACTATTTTCGCAAAGCGTGTTTTGTTTTCTAAAAACGCCCCGATTTGTTTGCAAACACCAAAATCCGGGTCGCCGGGATATTTTGTTTTGTCTGATATCGGTTTGCAAAAGTCTTGTTTGAATAAATAAAAATTATATTAATTTTAGTGGGGGCAGTCGAACGGGCCAACCCGACCCGAACGACCACCCCCGTATACAACAATTCGGTCCAACCAGTCCCACCCCTTAATCCTAAAGTTACCAACTAGTCTACCCTCACCCCTTGGCCACATCACCCCACCCAATCCCCTAGTGCCACCTCACCTCTCTCCCCCCTCTAACCAATAGCAATCTGCCACCTAGCCCACCCCCACTCCCTCTCCCAACACCCTGGACCCGCAGCAGCCCCACCACTACCACCACAGCAGCCGCCCCCCCTTTTTCCACTCTCTGCCAGCTACCCCCCCCCTCTCTACACGCCAGCCAGCCCCCCTGGGCCCACCTACCGCGTCCCCACGCACGCGCCCCACCCCCCCCCCCCACGTTCTCTCCCTCTGCCCACGCGCGCTAGCCCGTCCCCTTCCGCCGCTCGCTGTGCCACCAGCGGCCTCCCTCCATCCGCACCGGCGCGCCGCCTCCCTCCATCCGCCCCGGCGCGCCGCTCGCTCCCCGCCGCGGCCCAGCCCCGCGCCGCCCCAGAGGCCACCTCCGCCGCCTCCGCCGCGCGCTCAACCCACCGCCACCGCCGCCGCTCCCCACCTCCTCTCCCAGCGTTGCTCCCTCGGCCCCGCTTCCGCGTGTCCTCCGGCGGCCCCTGCTCCGACCCCGCCGCCGTCCGCCACCGCCAAGGCCGGGCCTCCCTCCTCCGTCCCCGCACGGCCGCGCGCGTCCCCGACCGCGCCGCTCCGGCGCCGCCCCTGCGTGCTACCCCCCCCCCCCCGCGCCTGCGACCGCCCCCGGAGCCCCGCAGCCAAGCCGTCGACGGCCGCCACCGCTGACTTCGCCAGGCCGCCCCTTACCCCTCCGCTGCGCGACGGCCTCGCCGCGGACGCCCTCACCCCGCCTCTCCATCGGCTTCCTCCTCGCGCAGCCCCACCTCTCCTCCTCGGTGCCTCGCCGTCGCGTCCCTCCGGTCCTCCTCCGCGCCGCCCACCTCGTCGGTCCGGCCTGTCGCCGCCGCACCCTGACCTCGCCGACGCTTCGCCTCTGCCCCGACGGACCCCGCTCCCCGGCCGCCGTTCTGCGCCGCCCCTCGCCGGCTCTGCCCCCAGGCGCGCCTCCTCTGGCTTGTCTCCTGTTCAGCACATGTCGTTGTCTGTTCTAGTGCACACATGTATCCAGCGTGTTGTGGCCTACATTTCTGCCCGATGTGATGCTTTTACCTGGTGCAAGTCGGATGGATGGGCACTGCTTCTACGATGGCCTCCTGCAGCTTAGGTGTGGGTTGCAAGTTCAGTTGCTCATCTCCAATGGAGAGATTCCGAAAAATGAGTATGGCACTACTCAGAGAGCCACCGACAAGATCTCCGGTGCAGACCCGAGTGCCACGACAATATCCACCTCGACAAACAAAGTTCTAATACCCGAAGGTCTTCTACATGGAATGTCGAGAACTCTTGCCAGACTTGGTGAAGCGGCGCCTCAAGTTCTTCTGCCCGAACGCCATGACCTCCTTCAAGGATCCGATCGCCGAGACCCTGAAGACCGATCTAGAGCGCCAAGGCCCGAACCCGGAAGGACGCCAAGATCGCCACACGGACGACAAGTTCTACTTCCGAACGACAAGACCGCACGACCCGCGGACCCGACAAGGTCTTCACGACAACAAGAACGACCTCGACCCGGAAGAATCCGATGCGCCCCGACGCCGAACCAAGTCCGGCTTCCCGGAACGCCAAGAACTACCCCCGATATCCGAGAACGACCCCGGTGTCCGAGACGTTTCCGTCGAACCCTGGACCCCGAGACCAACCCCGAACCCCGGAACCAAGACCGTCGAGACCCTAATGTGTGACCCTTTTCCTCGATACCCTATTTTTATAAATAATATCAACCTGTTGCACATTAATTGTCATACTTGCATGCATCCTTGTCTGTGGTTTGGGGGCCTTATGTCGATTCACCTAATAATTAAATATGGGGCCCATATGCGGGCAAATCTAGCCTTATATTGGCCTCATTTAAACATGTGTAGCGAACCGGTTCCATCTGTTGTCTTGCTAAACAACATTTAAATTGCGGGGTATCTAAATAACATGAACCACCTAACTAATTGTCGGGACCCCGGTTCCGCTTAATCTTGACCTAATTGCAGTGCACCTTTGCCATGTCATACATCATGCATGCATCATGCCGATCTTCTGCCGTTGTATTAAATATTGCATCCGGTGTTTATTCTAGTGTTTTGCTTCTTCGCGGATAAGGCCGTTGAGTTGATGTGAGCTTCGCCCCGATCTTCGGTTGAACCTTCGACAATGTTTTCAGGCGAGCATCCCCCCCTTTCTACCTATCTTACTTTATAGTATTTACTTCCCTCCTGTTGATCTATTGCTATCTGTGTTGCGATGCTCTAGTTTTCCGTACCCGTGATATCCCTTGCAGCCCTATATTGCCTTGGACACATCCTATTACCTGTTGTTTGGTAGATAGTTGGACTTGCGCGTCGTAGTCGCTTGCTCAAGTGCTGTTGCGTGTCGTCAAGTGCCACAGTTGTTGATGTATTGCCGCATGTTGATGTTGGAGATGATCATAGTTTTACTTATTGTTCACTTTAATTCCTGTTTAACAACTAAAATTGAAGTAAGTAAGCAGAGGCATCGGTGGGTGATAGATAACTTTTGGTTTCCGAACGCCCACTTGTGTCCCGTAGGACCCCGAGTACTTGATACCTGTTCCTTGATTTATCGCGCTATCCACATATGGGGAGTATGGGCCCCCCTTAGCCAGAGCTTGATTCCGTCTTATTTCTTGGGGCCACAAACTAGTTTGAGGTTTTATTTACTATCCTGTACCTATGCCATGCTTTACTGCTTTATTTACGATTGTGCGACAGATAGCACCTGTACTGTTTAGGATCGGGACACGATTCCGCGGTGTCGACAAGCCCCGTTTGGGGTTCCTAGTCGTTCACAGCCGTCTACCCAGACCTTGAGTCCGTCTCGGAGCTAGCTTACTTCGTTGCGGGTAGCTTAATGGGGTGGCCCCCTGAAATATTTCTGAATCTTGTGATTGCTCGGTCGTGAAGACCTCGTTGGGTTTTGATTTGGTTTTTCCGAGGTTGATCGTGTGTGTGTTGCTATTTGTGCACCCCGGCCGGGTTAAAACTTTCTGAAAGCCGTGTCCGCGGTTATGGACGACTTGGAGCACAGTATCTCGACCATAGACAAGCATAACTAAAGTTTATTGCTATAAATTTGACTTTATAATGACTAGTAATCAGCTTCACTATAATGGAATGGCTAAATAATACTGCCCACAATTGCTTGTTTTGAGTGTCGCTTGCGACCATTGTACCTGACTAGTAAGTATGGCAACTACAACGGAATGGCTGAATAAAAGTACCAACAACTGCTGGGTTTTGGGTTTATCTCATGTCATCTGTATATGATTAGTAAGTGTTGCAACTATAACGGAATGGTTAACTAAAAGTGCCCACTGCTTACTTTATCAGGATGATTATCTATACTTGACTAGTAATTGCTGCAACAATAACTGAATAAATAAAACTGCCAACGGTGTGAGTTCCTCGGTTGACTTCCTCGTTTGGTCTCGAGGGGGAAACGCCAGGATGGGTTTGTTTGATGATAGTATCAGGTTGGTCCCGAATAGGTCCTTCTTACCCCTCTCTAAATGCCGCCAGTTGTATCGAGTCTCTATAGGTTGTTTAGTGCATGCTGCCGCTGCCGCTTCAGTCCACCATACCTATGTAGGCGAGGACCGCCGAATTCTAGCCTCGCCGTGTACTGGCCTCAGTACTGACGCTCCTCTTTTTCCTTTGCCCTTTGCCGGCACCCCTTTTGTTTAAGCAGGTTTTGAGATCGACGTCGTTAGCAGGGTTACCCTTCCGGCTTGGCCTGGGCAGGGTTATGGACGCCATTGGTTATTCTTCAGGGCTCTTAGCCCCATTTGCATCTTGTCCGTAGTCGGACGCTGTATCGTTTTTCAGGTGATTTGGATCTTTGTATATTATATTTGTGTTCTTGACTCATGGAGTCGCTGTTATATATATCTGTTCTGTGGGTCCCATCGAGGACTGTTGTGTAATGTTATTACTTCGTTTTCCACCCGCACGAAAGTGCCTGGTGGGCACCTTTGAATCGTTTCTATGCGGGTTTGGCGAATTTTGCTAAAACTTGCATAGGTCCGATTCTGAGGGTGTTACAGAGTGGTATCAGAGCTCAGCAGTTACGATACCCCACAAGTCCAGCCTGTAGGATAACCTAGCTAACGGCTGAAGTAGAGTGTCAAAACTATTTTGCAAAATCGGTTGGATAGTTCTGATTAGGTCTGCTTTTTCTCCTTACCCCTCTGCTATTCTCCTCTTATCTCGACGTGTTTTGAATCTGCTCTCTTCTCTCTCTTCGAGTCCAGGATTTCTCGTGGTTGGGTTTTCCGTCGTACCTTCAGGGTTTCTCTTCCTCCTCTGATAACGGTGTTGCTACATCCGGTCTTCCTGCTATCTGAGTGATCCTTTATCTGTGGTACCATTCTTTGTTCTTTGTTTGTGCCTTCCGGTGTTTTCCGACGCGACGACATCCTCTACGCCAGATCCGATGCAGAGTCTGCATCACTCCTTTGTTCCGAACCTCGCTTGTCGAGATCTTCAGTGTAACACCCTCAGAATCGGACCTATGCAAGTTTGAGCAAAATTCGCCAAACCCGCATAGAAACGATTCAAAGGTGCCCACCAGGCACTTTCGTGCGGGTGGAAAACGAAGTAATAACATTACACAACAGTCCTCGATGGGACCCACAGAACAGATATATATAACAGCGACTCAAGGAGTCAAGAATACAAATATAATATACAAAGATCCAAATCACCTTGAAAATGATACAGCGTCCGACTACGGACAAGATGCAAATGGGGCTAAGAGCCCTGAAGAATAACCAATGGCGTCCATAACCCTGCCCAGGCCAAGCCGGAAGGGTAACCCTGCTAACGACGTTGATCTCAAACCTGCTTAAACAAAAGGGGTGCCGACAAAGGGCAAAGGAAAAAGAGGAGCGTCAGTACTGAGGCCAGTACACGGCGAGGCTAGAATTCGGCGGTCCTCGCCTACATAGGTATGGTGGACTGAGCGGCAGCGGCAGCATGCACTAAACAACCTATAGAGACTCGATACAACTGGCGATTATCAGAGAGGGGTAAGAATGACCTATCCGGATCCAACCTGAAGCTAACACCAAACAAACCCATCCTTGTGTTTCCCCCTCGAGACCAAACGAGGAAGTCAACCGAGGAACTCACACAGTTGGCAGTTTTACTTATTCAGTTATAGTTGCGGCACTTTACTAGTCAGGTTTAGATAATCGTCCTGATAAAGTAAGCAGTGGGCACTTTTATTTAATCATTCCGTGATAGTGGCAACACTTACTAGTCAGATACATTTATCATGAGATAACCCAAAAACCCAGCAGTTGTTGGTACTTTTATTCAGCCATTCCGTTGTAGTTGCAAGATTTACTAGTCAGGTACAATTGTCGCGAGCGACAACCAAACAAGCAGTTATGGGCAGTATTAATTAGCCATTCCATTATATTGAAGCTGATTACTAGTCAATATAAGTCAAATTTATAACAATAAACTTTAGTTATGCTTGTCTATGATCGAGATACTGTGCTCCAAGTCGTCCATATCCGCGGACACGGCTTTTCAGAAAGTTTTACCCGGCCGGGGTGCACCAATAGCAACACACACTCGATCAACCTCGGAAAAACCAAATCAAAACCCAACGAGGCTTTCACGACTGAGAAATCACAAGATTCAGAAATATTTCAGGGGGCCACCCCTTAAGTAGAACCCGCAACGGAGTAAGCAAGCTCCGAGACGGCCTCAAGGTCTGCGTCAATGGCTGTAAGCGACTGGGAACCCGAAAGTGTGGCTGGGCTTGTCGATACCGCGTAATCACTCCGCTTACCTAAACAGTACAGTGTGCTCCTCGCACAATCGTAAATAAAGCAGTAAAGCATGGCATAGGTACAGGATAGTAATAAAACCTCAAACTAGTTTGTGGCCCCAAGAAATAAGACTGAATCAAGCTCTGGCTCAGGGGGGTCCCATATACCTCCCGGATGTGGATAGCGCGATAAATCAAGGAACAGGTATCAAGTACTCGGGGTCTTACGGGACACAAGTGGGCGTTCGGAAACCAAATATTATCTATCACCCACCGATGCCTCTGCTTATTCCAATTTTAGTTGTTAAACAGGAATTTAAAGTGAACACTAAGTAAAACTAGAATCATCTCCAACATCAACATGCGGCAATACATCAGCAACTGTGGCATATGACGACACACAACAGCACTTGAGCAAGCGACTACGACGCGCAAGTCCAACTATCTACCAAACAACAGGAAATAGGGTGTGTCCAAAGCAATATACGGCTGCAAGGGATATCACGGGTACGAAAACTAGAGCATCGCAACACAGATAGCAATAGATCAACAGGAGGGAATAAAGACTATAAAAGTAAGATAGGTAGAAAAGAGGGAGATGCTCGCCTGAAAACATGTCGAAGGGTTCAACCGGAGATCGGGGCGAAGCTCACATCAACTCAACGGCCTTATCCGCGAAGAAGCAAAACACTAGAAGAAACACCGGATGCGGTATTTAATACAACGGCAGAAGATCGGCATGATGCATGTATGATGTATGGCATGGCAGAGGTGCGATGCAACTAGGTCATATTAAGCGAAACCGGGGTTCCGACAATTAATTAGGTGGTTCAAGTTATTTATCTACCCCGCAAATTAAATGTTGTTTAACATGGCCAAAATATAGCACCGGTTCGCTACATCAATTTAAATGAGGCCAATATAAGGCTAGATTTGCCCGCATATGGGCCCCATGTTTAATTATTAGGTGAATCGGCATAAGGCCCCCAAACCACAGATATGCATGCGAGATGTCAATTTATATGCAACAGTTATATAGGTGACATTTTAAATTAGGGTTCTCGGATAAGGGGTTCACACATTAGGGTCTCGACGGTCTTGGGGTTCCGGGGTTCGGGGTTCGACAGGGTCCAGGGTTCGACGGATCGGTCTCGGCGGAACGTTCTTGGAGAACTAGGGTAGGTCTGGCCGCATCCGGGGCCTTCGGGTCATGTCGACGGCCTTGGTGTCTTTGTTGGAGAACCCGAGGTTGATGGCGAACTTGTCGTTCAGGGTCTCGGTGTCCGGGTGAAGCACTGGTCGTTCCATGGCGATCTTGGCGGCTCGGAGGGGTTCGAGGAATCGTAACGGTCTACGGTTTCCGCGAGGGAGAACATGGCGTCGGTGAGGGCGATCTTGTCGGTTCCACGGTTTCAGTTGTCGGTGTCGGACTCGGGTTCCGGCGCGGGGAGATCTTGTCGAACTTGGCGTGTCGAGGTTCGGTTTCCGGTCCCGGCGCCGCGAGGAAGATCTTGCGGTACCGGTGGTTCGTTGTCGGATCGGTCTTCGGGGTTCGGCATCTTATTCATGACGGAGCACTTGGTGTCCTTTGGGTCCGAGAAGAAGATCATGGCGGAACTTGCGTCGCGAACTTTGGGAACGGCCACGAGTACACGACAACCGCAAAACCCTCCGACAAACAGCTTACCAACATGCACTCGCTGTACGGCGCGGGCTTAAAGCCGTTCTAGGCGACACGTGCCGCAAGGCCGGCCGGTGCTCGCGAGGACGTGCAGGGGAAGCGGGGTCGGCCAAGGCGACTGCGCACGGCCGGAGGAGGGTCTGGCTCGGTGAGGCGGAACCGCGGGGACGACGTCGGGTGGGGCGACCTTGACGGCGGCAGACGGCGCGGAGGCTGGCGCTGGCGACAGACGGCGGCGGGGAGGAGGCTACCGCGGCGGCGCGGCCGCGGCGAGGTCGTAGGGGCAGACGGAGGCGGGGCCGCGCGTGGTCGGAGCGGAGGTGGAGGACGCGGCGCTCGGGGGCGGTGAGGGGGTCGGCCGGAGCTTGGGGGCGAGAGGGCACCGAGGAGGAGCGGCGGGGTTGCGCGGTCGGGCCGGAGGCGGCGGCGACGCCTGGCCGGAGCGCGCGGGGCTCGGTCGCCGGAGGCGAACTCGGGGTGGGGCGAGCGGGGCTCTGGCGACGGCGCTCGCGGAGGGAGGACGGCCGGGGAGGGCTGGGGTCCGGCGACGGGACGCGGAGGGCGGCTGCGGCGAGGCCGACGCGCATCGGGAGGGCGGCGGACGGAGGGAGCACGCGGGGGAAGGCGCGCCGGCGGCGAGAGGGTTCGTCGGGGCGAGGGAGGCCGAGGCGGCCGGTGCGAGGCGGGGCCGGGCGCGCCAGCGGGGGTCACGTCGCGGTCGGGGGAGGCGCTCGGCGCCAGGGGAGGCAGAGGGCAGGGCGGTGAGGGAGGCGCGGGATTGGGGAGAGGCAGGGTGCCCGCCTGGGCGGGATAAGGACGGAGGTGGGGTCACGGGGGAATCCCGAAGGGAGGGTGGGATCAGTGCGGGGCGGGACAGGTGAGGGACCGGTGGGGCCAGGGTGGGGTCCACGCGGACGGGTGAGGAGCGGGACTGGGTCGTGTGCGTGGTGGCTGGCGTGTGCGTGTGTGCGTGGGCGGTTCAGGCAGGTGCGGCGTGGTGTTGTGTGGTGTTTAGTGCGTGTGTGCGTGCGTGGCCAGGTGGAGGGAGAGAATGGAGAGGGAGAGAGGAGGGGTGAGCCAAGTGGCAGCCCACGGTTGGTGGGGGGGTTTGGGGAGTGCTGACGTGGCGTTCAGGGATTGGCCAGGGTGAGGTGGAGGGGTAGGTTGGGTAGAGTTTTAGGTGGGAAAAGGATTTAGGTGTACCGGTCGGTTGGACCGTTTAAAAACCTGGGGCGGTCGTTCGGTTCTATCCGGCCCGTTCGACTGCCCCACTAAAATAAATTAAATATTTATTACTTATAAACGGAACTTTTGCAAACCGATGCTAGACAAAATAAATAATCCGGACAAGCCCGGGTTTTGGGGTTTTGAATAAAGACGGGGCGTTTAATACAGAAAACAAAAGTAGGGTTTTTAGCAACATGGTTTCAAACAAATAGATGCATGCTGATGTTATGCTGATGCGCCGAGACAAGACATGCGATTATGATGATGCGATGCACAAAATCAACGCGATTTTCTAGTAGTGGTTTTTGCGGGATGCCACAATTCGACACCACTAACAAGGGATCTCGCCCTCGAGATCCGCCTCATGGTACCGGAAGAAAGGTCGGCGGTCTGATCCTTCGCACTTCGTGTAGATCCCCACGACACCACTAACAAGAGGTCGTTGTCCGTGATCGTCGAGAGAACTCTCCGGTAACAAAAGGTCGAAGGTAGAGGTATCAACAATAAAGCCACCTCTAACTCCGGTAGGAAGAGGGAAAAGTTACATCGATCCACCAGTTCGATGTACAGAGCGAACAGTAAGAGTCGGGTAGGGTGATCAGTCCATCCCGGACCCAACTGTCAACTCTATACATGGGTAGGAGAATCAGGCAACTCAACTCTCGAGATTTAGACTGAAGATCTTCATAGGTGGTATTCGGAACAAAGGGATGCTGCCAGCAGAAATCGTATGAAAGACACACTGATTAGGTTTCGCGATGGTTCCATTGGCATGAACAACACGTGCTCAAGGTCGACTCCAACTTCACCAAAGCTCGTCCTTCTCATATGTTTTTCAACGACACTGATATCCAGCAAGGAACACATATGGATAAAGAGCTCAAGAACAAAAGATTGGAGGAAGGGTACAACAGACAAGTTGCCGATTGATGATCGTAGCACCTCCGTTACAAAAGGGAGAATTCGAAACCCTGAAGGTACGACGGAAACCCAACCACGAGAAATCCTGGACTCGAAGAAAAGAGAAGAGAGCGGATTTAAAACACGTAGAGGTAAGAGGAGAATAGCAGAGGGGTAAGGAATAAAATCAGACCTAATCAGAACTATCCAACCGATTTTGCAAAATAGTTTTGACACTCTACTTCGGCCGTTAGCTAGGTTATCCTACAGGCTGGACTTGTGGGGTATCGCAACTGCTGAGCTCTGATACCACTCTGTAACACCCTCAGAATCGGACCTATGCACGTTTGAGCAAAATTCGCCAAACCCGCATAGAAACGATTCAAAGGTGCCCACCAGGCACTTTCGTGCGGGTGGAAAACGAAGTAATAACATTACACAACAGTCCTCGATGGGACCCACAGAACAGATATATATAACAGCGACTCAAGGAGTCAAGAATACAAATATAATATACAAAGATCCAAATCACCTTGAAAATGATACAGCGTCCGACTACGGACAAGATGCAAATGGGGCTAAGAGCCCTGAAGAATAACCAATGGCGTCCATAACCCTGCCCAGGCCAAGCCGGAAGGGTAACCCTGCTAACGACGTTGATCTCAAACCTGCTTAAACAAAAGGGGTGCCGACAAAGGGCAAAGGAAAAAGAGGAGCGTCAGTACTGAGGCCAGTACACGGCGAGGCTAGAATTCGGCGGTCCTCGCCTACATAGGTATGGTGGACTGAGCGGCAGCGGCAGCATGCACTAAACAACCTATAGAGACTCGATACAACTGGCGATTATCAGAGAGGGGTAAGAATGACCTATCCAGATCCAACCTGAAGCTAACACCAAACAAACCCATCCTTGTGTTTCCCCCTCGAGACCAAACGAGGAAGTCAACCGAGGAACTCACACAGTTGGCAGTTTTACTTATTCAGTTATAGTTGCGGCACTTTACTAGTCAGGTTTAGATAATCGTCCTGATAAAGTAAGCAGTGGGCACTTTTATTTAATCATTCCGTGATAGTGGCAACACTTACTAGTCAGATACATTTATCATGAGATAACCCAAAAGCCCAGCAGTTGTTGGTACTTTTATTCAGCCATTCCGTTGTAGTTGCAAGATTTACTAGTCAGGTACAATTGTCGCGAGCGACAACCAAACAAGCAGTTGTGGGCAGTATTAATTAGCCATTCCATTATATTGAAGCTGATTACTAGTCATTATAAGTCAAATTTATAACAATAAACTTTAGTTATGCTTGTCTATGATCGAGTTACTGTGCTCCAAGTCGTCCATATCCGCGGACACGGCTTTTCAGAAAGTTTTACCCGGCCGGGGTGCACCAATAGCAACACACACTCGATCAACCTCGGAAAAACCAAATCAAAACCCAACGAGGCTTTCACGACTGAGCAATCACAAGATTCAGAAATATTTCAGGGGGCCACCCCTTAAGTAGAACCCGCAACGGAGTAAGCAAGCTCCGAGACGGCCTCAAGGTCTGCGTCAATGGCTGTAAGCGACTGGGAACCCGAAAGTGTGGCTGGGCTTGTCGATACCGCGTAATCACTCCGCTTACCTAAACAGTACAGTGTGCTCCTCGCACAATCGTAAATAAAGCAGTAAAGCATGGCATAGGTACAGGATAGTAATAAAACCTCAAACTAGTTTGTGGCCCCAAGAAATAAGATTGAATCAAGCTCTGGCTCAGGGGGGTCCCATATACCTCCCGGATGTGGATAGCGCGATAAATCAAGGAACAGGTATCAAGTACTCGGGGTCTTACGGGACACAAGTGGGCGTTCGGAAACCAAATATTATCTATCACCCACCGATGCCTCTGCTTATTCCAATTTTAGTTGTTAAACAGGAATTTAAAGTGAACAGTAAGTAAAACTAGAATCATCTCCAACATCAACATGCGGCAATACATCAGCAACTATGGCATATGACGACACACAACAGCACTTGAGCAAGCGACTACGACGCGCAAGTCCAACTATCTACCAAACAACAGGGAATAGGGTGTGTCCAAAGCAATATACGGCTGCAAGGGATATCACGGGTACGAAAACTAGAGCATCGCAACACAGATAGCAATAGATCAACAGGAGGGAATAAAGACTATAAAAGTAAGATAGGTAGAAAAGAGGGAGATGCTCGCCTGAAAACATGTCGAAGGGTTCAACCGGAGATCGGGGCGAAGCTCACATCAACTCAACGGCCTTATCCGCGAAGAAGCAAAACACTAGAAGAAACACCGGATGCGGTATTTAATACAACGGCAGAAGATCGGCATGATGCATGTATGATGTATGGCATGGCAGAGGTGCGATGCAACTAGGTCATATTAAGCGAAACCGGGGTTCCGACAATTAATTAGGTGGTTCAAGTTATTTATCTACCCCGCAAATTAAATGTTGTTTAACATGGCCAAAATATAGCACCGGTTCGCTACATCAATTTAAATGAGGCCAATATAAGGCTAGATTTGCCCGCATATGGGCCCCATGTTTAATTATTAGGTGAATCGGCATAAGGCCCCCAAACCACAGATATGCATGCGAGATGTCAATTTATATGCAACAGTTATATAGGTGACATTTTAAATTAGGGTTCTCGGATAAGGGGTTCACACATTAGGGTCTCAACGGTCTTGGGGTTCCGGGGTTCGGGGTTCGACAGGGTCCAGGGTTCGACGGATCGGTCTCGGCGGAACGTTCTTGGAGAACTGGGGTAGGTCTGGCCGCATCCGAGGCCTTCGGGTCATGTCGACGGCCTTGGTGTCTTTGTTGGAGAACCCGAGGTTGATGGCGAACTTGTCGTTCAGGGTCTCGGTGTCCGGGTGAAGCACTGGTCGTTCCATGGCGATCTTGGCGGCTCGGAGGGGTTCGAGGAATCGTAACGGTCTACGGTTTCCGCGAGGGAGAACATGGCGTCGGTGAGGGCGATCTTGTCGGTTCCACGGTTTCAGTTGTCGGTGTCGGACTCGGGTTCCGGCGCGGGGAGATCTTGTCGAACTTGGCGTGTCGAGGTTCGGTTTCCGGTCCCGGCGCCGCGAGGAAGATCTTGCGGTACCGGTGGTTCGTTGTCGGATCGGTCTTCGGGGTTCGGCATCTTATTCATGACGGAGCACTTGGTGTCCTTTGGGTCCGAGAAGAAGATCATGGCGGAACTTGCGTCGCGAACTTTGGGAACGGCCACGAGTACACGACAACCGCAAAACCCTCCGACAAACAGCTTACCAACATGCACTCGCTGTACGGCGCGGGCTTAAAGCCGTTCTAGGCGACACGTGCCGCAAGGCCGGCCGGTGCTCGCGAGGACGTGCAGGGGAAGCGGGGTCGGCCAAGGCGACTGCGCACGGCCGGAGGAGGGTCTGGCTCGGTGCGGCGGAACCGCGGGGATGACGTCGGGTGGGGCGACCTTGACGGCGGCAGACGGCGCGGAGGCTGGCGCTGGCGACAGACGGCGGCGGGGAGGAGGCTACCGGTCAGGTTGGCCAGGGTGAGGTGGAGGGGTAGGTTGGGTAGAGTTTTAGGTGGGAAAAGGATTTAGGTGTACCGGTCGGTTGGACCGTTTAAAAACCTGGGGCGGTCGTTCGGTTCTATCCGGCCCGTTCGACTGCCCCACTAAAATAAATTAAATATTTATTACTTATAAACGGAACTTTTGCAAACCGATGCTAGACAAAATAAATAATCCGGACAAGCCCGGGTTTTGGGGTTTTGAATAAAGACGGGGCGTTTAATACAGAAAACAAAAGTAGGGTTTTTAGCAACATGGTTTCAAACAAATAGATGCATGCTGATGTTATGCTGATGCGCCGAGACAAGACATGCGATTATGATGATGTGATGCACAAAATCAACGCGATTTTCTAGTAGTGGTTTTTGCGGGATGCCACATTCAGTCTGATTCCGAGAATGATTGCACTCTTTTCTACTGATTGTGCAGAGTAATAGTTTGGGTGCGTGATGGATTGGCCCCCATGCCGACTACCCTTTCTATTCGCTTTTGTACATTGAAGTGGATGAGAATGCATCGTTTCCCTTTTCCATCGAAGCTAGAGGTGGCTTTATTTGTAGATACCTCTACCTTCGACCTTTTGTTCCGGAGTGTTCTCTCGACGATCACTGACAATGAACCCTCGTTAGTGGTGTCGCGAGGATCTACACGACGCGAGAAGATGCAGATCACCGACCTTCCTTCCGGTACCATGAGGCGGATCTCGAGGGCGAGATCCCTTGTTAGTGGTGTCGAATTGTGGCATCCCGCAAAACCACTACTAGAAAATCGCGTTGAATTTGTGCATTGCATCGTCATCATCATGCATTGTTTGCATAAAACTATTTTCGCAAAGCGTGTTTTGTTTTCTAAAAACGCCCCGATTTGTTTGCAAACACCAAAATCCGGGTCGCCGGGATATTTTGTTTTGTCTGATATCGGTTTGCAAAAGTCTTGTTTGAATAAATAAAAATTATATTAATTTTAGTGGGGGCAGTCGAACGGGCCAACCCGACCCGAACGACCACCCCCGTATACAACAATTCGGTCCAACCAGTCCCACCCCTTAATCCTAAAGTTACCAACTAGTCTACCCTCACCCCTTGGCCACATCACCCCACCCAATCCCCTAGTGCCACCTCACCTCTCTCCCCCCCTCTAACCAATAGCAATCTGCCACCTAGCCCACCCCCACTCCCTCTCCCAACACCCTGGACCCGCAGCAGCCCCACCACTACCACCACAGCAGCCGCCCCCCCTTTTTCCACTCTCTGCCAGCTACCCCCCCTCTCTACACGCCAGCCAGCCCCCCTGGGCCCACCTACCGCGTCCCCACGCACGCGCCCCACCCCCCCCACGTTCTCTCCCTCCTCCCTCTGCCCACGTGCGCTAGCCCGTCCCCTTCCGCCGCTCGCTGCGCCACCAGCGGCCTCCCTCCATCCGCACCGGCGCGCCGCCTCCCTCCATCCGCCCCGGCGCGCCGCTCGCTCCCCGCCGCGGCCCAGCCCCGCGCCGCCCCAGAGGCCACCTCCGCCGCCTCCGCCGCGCGCTCAACCCACCGCCACCGCCGCCACTCCCCACCTCCTTTCCCAGCGTTGCTCCCTCAGCCCCGCTTCCGCGCGTCCTCCGGTGGCCCCTGCTCCGACCCTGCCGCCGTCCGCCACCGCCAAGGCCGGGCCTCCCTCCTCCGTCCCCGCGCGGCCGCGCGCGTCCCCGACCGCGTCGCTCCGGCGCCGCCCCTGCGTGCTACCTCCCCCCCCCCCCCGCGCCTGCGACCACCACCGGAGCCCCGCAGCCAAGCCGTCGACGGCCGCCGCCGCTGACCTCGCCAGGCCGCCCCTTACCCCTCCGCTGCGCGACGGCCTCGCCGCGGACGCCCTCACCCCGCCTCTCCATCGGCTTCCTCCTCGCGCAGCCCCGCCTCTCCTCCTCGGTGCCTCGCCGTCGCGTCCCTCCGGTCCTCCTCCGCGCCGCCCACCTCGTCGGTCCGGCCTGCCGCCGCCGCACCCTGACCTCGCCGACGCTTCGCCTCTGCCCCGACGGACCCCGCTCCCCGGCCGCCGTTCTGCGCCGCCCCTCGCCGGCTCTGCCCCCAGGCGCGCCTCCTCTGGCTTGTCTCCTGTTCAGCACATGTCGTTGTCTGTTCTAGTGCACGCATGTATCCAGCGTGTTGTGGCCTACATTTCTGCCCGATGTGATGCTTTTACCTGGTGCAAGTCGGATGGATGGGCACTGCTTCTACGATGGCCTCCTGCAGCTTAGGTGTGGGTTGCAAGTTCAGTTGCTCATCTCCAATGAAGAGATTCCGAAGAATGAGTATGGCACTACTCAGAGAGCCACCGACAAGATCTCCGGTGCAGACCCGAGTGCCACGACAATATCCACCTCGACAAACAAAGTTCTAATACCCGAAGGTCTTCTACATGGAATGTCGAGAACTCTTGCCAGACTTGGTGAAGCGGCGCCTCAAGTTCTTCTGCCCGAACGCCATGACCTCCTTCAAGGATCCGATCGCCGAGACCCTGAAGACCGATCTAGAGCACCAAGGCCCGAACCCGGAAGGACGCCAAGCACGGACGACAAGTTCTACTTCCGAACGACAAGACCGCACGACCCGCGGACCCGACAAGGTCTTCACGACAACAAGAACGACCTCGACCCGGAAGAATCCGATGCGCCCCGACGCCGAACCAAGTCCGGCTTCCCGGAACGCCAAGAACTACCCCCGATATCCGAGAACGACCCCGGTGTCCGAGACGTTTCCGTCGAACCCTGGACCCCGAGACCAACCCCGAACCCCGGAACCAAGACCGTCGAGACCCTAATGTGTGACCCTTTTCCTCGATACCCTATTTTTATAAATAATATCAACCTGTTGCACATTAATTGTCATACTTGCATGCATCCTTGTCTGTGGTTTGGGGGCCTTATGTCGATTCACCTAATAATTAAATATGGGGCCCATATGCGGGCAAATCTAGCCTTATATTGGCCTCATTTAAACATGTGTAGCGAACCGGTTCCATCTGTTGTCTTGCTAAACAACATTTAAATTGCGGGGTATCTAAATAACATGAACCACCTAACTAATTGTCGGGACCCCGGTTCCGCTTAATCTTGACCTAATTGCAGTGCACCTTTGCCATGTCATACATCATGCATGCATCATGCCGATCTTCTGCCGTTGTATTAAATATTGCATCCGGTGTTTATTCTAGTGTTTTGCTTCTTCGCGGATAAGGCCGTTGAGTTGATGTGAGCTTCGCCCCGATCTTCGGTTGAACCTTCGACAATGTTTTCAGGCGAGCATCCCCCCTTTCTACCTATCTTACTTTTATAGTATTTACTTCCCTCCTGTTGATCTATTGCTATCTGTGTTGCGATGCTCTAGTTTTCTGTACCCGTGATATCCCTTGCAGCCCTATATTGCCTTGGACACATCCTATTACCTGTTGTTTGGTAGATAGTTGGACTTGCGCGTCGTAGTCGCTTGCTCAAGTGCTGTTGCGTGTCGTCAAGTGCCACAGTTGTTGATGTATTGCCGCATGTTGATGTTGGAGATGATCATAGTTTTACTTATTGTTCACTTTAATTCCTGTTTAACAACTAAAATTGAAGTAAGTAAGCAGAGGCATCGGTGGGTGATATATAAATTTTGGTTTCCGAACGCCCACTTGTGTCCCGTAGGACCCCGAGTACTTGATACCTGTTCCTTGATTTATCGCGCTATCCACATATGGGGAGTATGGGCCCCCCTTAGCCAGAGCTTGATTCCGTCTTATTTCTTGGGGCCACAAACTAGTTTGAGGTTTTATTTACTATCCTGTACCTATGCCATGCTTTACTGCTTTATTTACGATTGTGCGACAGATAGCACCTGTACTGTTTAGGATCGGGACACGATTCCGCGGTGTCGACAAGCCCCGTTTGGGGTTCCCAGTCGTTCACAGCCGTCTACCTAGACCTTGAGTCCGTCTCGGAGCTAGCTTACTTCGTTGCGGGTAGCTTAATGGGGTGGCCCCCTGAAATATTTCTGAATCTTGTGATTGCTCTGTCGTGAAGACCTCGTTGGGTTTTGATTTGGTTTTTCCGAGGTTGATCGTGTGTGTGTTGCTATTTGTGCACCCCGGCCGGGTTAAAACTTTCTGAAAGCCGTGTCCGCGGTTATGGACGACTTGGAGCACAGTATCTCGACCATAGACAAGCATAACTAAAGTTTATTGCTATAAATTTGACTTTATAATGACTAGTAATCAGCTTCACTATAATGGAATGGCTAAATAATACTGCCCACAATTGCTTGTTTTGAGTGTCGCTTGCGACCATTGTACCTGACTAGTAAGTATGGCAACTACAACGGAATGGCTGAATAAAAGTACCAACAACTGCTGGGTTTTGGGTTTATCTCATGTCATCTGTATATGATTAGTAAGTGTTGCAACTATAACGGAATGGTTAACTAAAAGTGCCCACTGCTTACTTTATCAGGATGATTATCTATACTTGACTAGTAATTGCTGCAACAATAACTGAATAAATAAAACTGCCAACGGTGTGAGTTCCTCGGTTGACTTCCTCGTTTGGTCTCGAGGGGGAAACGCCAGGATGGGTTTGTTTGATGATAGTATCAGGTTGGTCCCGAATAGGTCCTTCTTACCCCTCTCTAAATGTCGCCAGTTGTATCGAGTCTCTATAGGTTGTTTAGTGCATGCTGCCGCTGCCGCTTCAGTCCACCATACCTATGTAGGCGAGGACCGCCGAATTCTAGCCTCGCCGTGTACTGGCCTCAGTACTGACGCTCCTCTTTTTCCTTTGCCCTTTGCCGGCACCCCTTTTGTTTAAGCAGGTTTTGAGATCGACGTCGTTAGCAGGGTTACCCTTCCGGCTTGGCCTGGGCAGGGTTATGGACGCCATTGGTTATTCTTCAGGGCTCTTAGCCCCATTTGCATCTTGTCCGTAGTCGGACGCTGTATCGTTTTTCAGGTGATTTGGATCTTTGTATATTATATTTGTGTTCTTGACTCATGGAGTCGCTGTTATATATATCTGTTCTGTGGGTCCCATCGAGGACTGTTGTGTAATGTTATTACTTCGTTTTCCACCCGCACGAAAGTGCCTGGTGGGCACCTTTGAATCGTTTCTATGCGGGTTTGGCGAATTTTGCTAAAACTTGCATAGGTCCGATTCTGAGGGTGTTACAGGTACGAGCAGAGCTTCTCAGGATCAAGGCAAGGTGGGACAAGCTCACCTTCAAGAGTGAAGCTCGCATGATGGAGGTGGCTAATACACCTTGGTCCTGGATAGAAGATAGCGAAGATGAGGATGATATCTTCATGCCGCCACCGGTTGGAAGCAAGGCAAGAGCTGAGTGGGACAAGAGGCAGGAGAAGAAGAAAGAGCAGGCCAAGAAGAGTCAAGCTGACATGACGAAGCAGGCTGTGGCACATAGGGCCTGCATAGAAGAGAGCGAAGATGAGGATGATATCTTCATGCCGCCACCCGTTGGAAGCAAGGCGAGAGCTGAGTGGGACAAGAGGCAGGAGAAGAAGAAAGAGCAGGCCAAGAAGAGCAAGTGCGAGGGATCGTCCAAGGGAAAGGGCGAGGCATCATCGAAGGGAAAGGGAAAGGCATCATGCTAGGGATTGATAGGACTCTTATTTATGTACCGCAAGTTATGTTGAACTGTGTTGCAAGTTATGTTGAACTGTGTTGCAATAAAAATCGTGAAATGATTGAATGCTGTCTCATATATAGGTAGATGTCTCATGCATAGATAGACATGTCTCATACATAGATAAATATATGTCTCATACATAGATAAATATATGTCTCAGCGACGTCGTCTGCCGCGACGCTCGGGTGGTGGGTTAGGAGGCGTTGTCCAACCGAACCTGTGGGGCGGCCGAACCTGTCGGGGAGGAATCACCGACCCGTGCTCATCGTACTGAGTCTCCTGTGTGGGGTCAGGTGCAGGAGTCTGGAAAATGTTCAGCCAACTGCTCTGCGTCATGAAATCCTGAGTGCTATGATCAACGTCCTGATCAGTCCATGCGGATCCGGACACAGACGACTGATAGCCAGGCATAGACCCCTGCATTCCGAATGCTCCTGCACATAAAAACAAAGTATGTAAGAACTTGACATGAAATGAGCCTCGACGCTTATCTTGTAAGACACATACCCTGTGGCTGTGGCTGTGGGTGAAACCCGTAGTTTGGCATGGGAGGGTGACCCCAAGGCTCCTGCTGCTGGTGCTGCCACGACGAACCTCCATCGTGCAAAGGTGGCTGCTGCTGCTGCCAACAGTCGAAAGAAGACTGCTGATGCCACGTCGAACCTCCAGCCTGGTCTGGGGGAGGAGGTCTCGGAGCCGTCTGTGGTGTAAGCTGTGGACGGGGAGCCTGTCGTAGGGGCGAGGGTGGCTGCTGCTGCTGGTGGTGCGTCGAGTGCCGCGGAGGACGCAGTGGTGTCGGGTGGTGAGCAATGTCCGAAGGGCGGGTGCACGTGATAACCCCGTAGATACGTCGTATCTTCTCCTCCAGGCGACTCAGCCAGGTCTCCTGGTCCCGCCGGTGAATAAGTAGGGGTCCGGACGAAAGAGAGCGTCTGTACTCAGCACTCTCCGTCTCAAGATCGACTAACAGCTGTGCCTGCAAGAGACACCACAAGGTTCGGCATATATAGATGGAAAACTATGTAATAAATAGGTGCATTAGATGAAGAACATACCGCGTGTTGTCTGCTGCCCACAGTCGACTGGCTCGGATAACTATCCCAAGTAGCAGCGCCCGGCATCTCCTCTGGGTGAGATTGCTGCGTGATGCGCAGTCGTGTGGCGCTCATGTAGCTATCCAAGTACCTGTTGAACTCTTCCATGTCAAATGCCTCGTTCGAGTCCCAGACTCGGGTTGTAGCGGTGTCCCACTCTTGAACGTACACCCCAACCCTGTGTAGCCAACCCGTGGCGGTCTTGCTACTTCCCTTCCTCGACAACCTAACATTTAACATGGTTAGTGTCATGTCAATAAATCATGTTAATATGGAAGTAATGTGTAAATGAAACATACGTGTGTACGACTGAAGGAATGGCGCTCTCCGTAGGACGAGGATCAGCCAGCTGGCGAAGACCAAACTGCCTCATTACTCTATGTAGGCTCATCTCCTCTGCCTGCATGTCGAAGATGATCTTCGATTTTGTGAGCCAATACGGCTCGTCCCTGGCGCATAGTAAAGACATTTGTGCGGCGTCCCCATCCCTCTGGAATCTAGCAGCGACAGCTTCATTACCGTAGGGCTCCCACATCACCGAACTCGCTAGCAGTACGTCAAACTGCTCGGACAGTGCGGGGTAGCAACCCCTCACCTGATTGTGAGAAAAGCGTCTCTGCGAATAATAATTTGTTAGCTTCATGCATAGGTTATGTCAACTAAATAATGAATGTAACAAGTAACTATGCACATACCTGGCGATGTGTCCAAACTGAACCGAAAGTAGGCAAGTCAATGTGGTCTGGATCTGGATCCAACAGTCCAGTCAGAGGGTCGCCCAAAGTAGCTGTAGGGTAAGGCGTCTCAACCATAACGTCTGGCCGGCCGATAGGAAACCGCTCCCAGGACCAAAGCTGCAACAGTAGTGGGCATCCAAGCAGGCCTGACTTCGGCGCCCTCCGTTGGCAACCACTGCACATACCTCGGTACGTGGCCGCTAAGACCGCAGAACCCCAACTCCTCTGTATAATCATGTCAGCGCTAGTTGCATTGGCGATCTCCAATGCGATAGGGATGTAGCGAGCGGTGATAGTGGTGACATGGTTCTCGGTGAACATCACCTTACCGAGTAGCCAAAGTATGTATGCCTCCAAGGACCGAGTGATTTGTGCCTCTGTCAACTGAGTCTCTGGATAGCCTAACAGTTGGATCTGCATTAATGAAATATGGTTCGATAAGTAACCAGTAGCCAGTAATGTGTAGCAAACAGATGAAAAAAAGTTAGCAAACACACCTGACATCCTAGTAACCAGTCGAACTTGGGCCCGTGTTCTTCATACTCCAATGGTCTAGTAATACCCTGGAATCGCTGTGCCATATCCTGTTGCCAACCCGCCGGTGCCTGTAGCGGTCCAATGGGCTGTCCAGCCAAAGGAAGTCCCAACATGCATGACACGTCCTGGAGAGTAGGAGCCATCTCTCCCCAGCGAAAGTGAAAAGTGTGGGTCTCGGGCCTCCAACGGTCGACCAAGCATGTGAGCAATGAGTGGTCATATAGTAGGCGTGTAGAGTCTGCAGTGCCCTCAACCAAGCGAACAAAAGGTAAAAGCCCAGCCCACTTCAACCTGCATGACCAAAAACGTGATCAATCATGTATCGCAACCCAAAAATACTCATATAATTCATATAATTCATGATTAAATCGTACCTAGGAACCCAAGCGGGGTGTATCCTCCAGTTAACATTCGGTGTGCGAGTGACCAAAGGCTCAAGTGAGTGGGGGTCATCCTCCAAAATTCTAGCCCGATGCTTCTTTTCAATGTCTGGATCGAGCAACCTGTATCTTCTCGCCATTTCTGAACAATTTAAAAATTAACATAAGCAGTTGCATATTACAACATAAAACATAGTTCGCCACATATTACAACATAAAACATAGTTCGCCACATATTACAACATAAAACATAGTTCGCCACATATTACAACATAAAACATAGTTCGACACATATTACAACACCAAACAGAGTTCGCCACATATTACAACATAAAACATAGTTTCACCCGCGTCCTCTACCTCTTCGACCTCGCGCACCCCGTCCTCGCGTATGTGTGCCGCCTGTACCGAAAGTGGGACAATGAGTATCCCTGTGACCAAATTCATTGCATAGAAAACACTGCCGAGTTGGGCCGCCAGCTTCTGATTCGTCCATGTCATTCCGGATGCGTCTACACTGGCGTCTGCCTCTGCTTGTTCGCATTAGAGCAGGGTGTGGGATGTACTGCCTTTCACCAGGGTTCACGGTGTTGAAATTACCCATTACTCGAAATCCTGACATCTCACCCGTCCAAGTATTGACCACAGATTCTTTCAGGTAGTAGGGAGACACGAACGATATGGCGTCCAACCCTAGCTGCCGACAAGCAGCAAGCACATGAGAGCAAGGCAGGTGAAGCAACTTTGGTTTGTTGCAGGTGCACTCGCAGGTTGGCCATTGCTCATTACATATCTTCACCTCATGCGTTCTCAGTTCATTACCACACCCAAACTTATCGGTGGCTAGCCGCACCTCAAACCTTCTGTCCTCATTACCTATGCACACGACGGTGTGCGACATACACTTCGCCATCTTCTTATCCATGTACCTCATAACCTTTTCACAGAAGCGGGTGTTCGGATTGTTCATGATATGCATCTGAGCACCCTGTCGTCTGGTTCTAAAATATGAAATCGTGCCATACAGAATACCTTCGACTATGGCTGTCAGTGGAAGTGCCCTGTTACCTCTGAGGACAAAGTTATATGACTCAGCTAGGTTTGTAGTCATGACACCATACCTAGCTCCATGTGTATCGTGTAGCAAAGACCACCTCTCCAAAGGCTCGTGCTCTATCCACTGTTGGAAGTTCTTGATCGATCTGCCAAGCCTTCTCCTTGTACCAGGTGGATCAAATCCAGGCAAGTCACAAAGCCCTACAGGATCTTCCTCCACAGGGGAAGCTCCAGTAGCTTGATGTGCAGCTACTGCTGCTTGATGTGCAGCTACGGCTGCGTTTTGCGCAGCTTTCCTTGCCCTCACATGTTTCTGAGTAAATTCATCGAGCTTTGCACGTATGAAATCGTGCTTCCATTCTTGGTTCTGCTTGCACAATTTTTTGAATAGATTCATGAGGTTCTTGTTTCTGAACTGTGAGAAGAAATTAGCACCCAAATGGCGCATGCACCATCGGCTTTGCATGTCAAGCCAAGGTGTTTGCTCTTCTGGCCCTGGCTGTGTCAGCCGTTTTACGGCATTGAGTATACCTGCATGCCTATCATGAATGATGCACACATTGGGCTTGTCTTTCACAACTGCTATTTTGAGCTGCCTGAAGAACCATGTCCAACTTTCAGTGTTTTCGCCCTCCACGAAAGCAAATGCGAGTGGGACAATCTGATTGTTGCCGTCTTGACCAATGGCGGTAAGGATCTGACCCTTGTACTTGCCAGTTAGAAAAGTACCGTCTACACATATCACTGGACGACAATAAGTGAAAGCTTGGATGCATACAGCAAAAGAGAAGAACACTCGATGAAGCACCTTCACGGATGGATCCTCGGGTATCACATAATATTGTATGTCGACATAGGTGCCTGGGTTTCTATCCTGCGGTGTCTGAAGTTGTCGGACCACGGAGTCATACGCGTCTCTAAACGAACCAAACCTCTCCTCAAGAGCCCTTTGCTTTGCCCTCCAAGCCTTGCCATACGAAATGGAGTACTTAAACCGGGTCTTTACTTTCTTCTGTATACTGGGTACTGTCAAGGCTTTGCACTCTACTAAGTCCGTGTAAAGCAGCCGAGCTAGAAGTGTGGAGGAGAGGTTAAGATGATCTTTAGGAACATTGTGTAGCTTACATGTGTGCTGCACATAGTCGCTCACCAACCAAGTTGTGTCATACGCAGGGACATAGGCATGCACCCTGCCTGGACAATTTATATCCACGCATTCCATTGTCAAGTATTTCTTAGAGGACACGGTTGTTTTCAAAACCCTGTGTGTTGACATTGCCCAAGCAACGACTGCATCTTGCAAATGTTGCTTGTCTTGATATCTGGCACCCTGGGCAATTCTGTTGCTCTGATATTCCCACGCAGAATCATGACCATCATCAACGGTCATTCCGGTTGACATGTTTTGATTCCATGAAGCAGGAATCGGCATGTCTTCTCCACCATTGCCTTCTCCATCAGAATCATCAGGGTCATCAGAATCACCACTCTCGCCATCCATGTAATCCTCCTCTTCCATCATGTTCTGCATGCCTCCATCTTCCTCGTCCGCATCTGCCTCTCCACTATAGTCTTCTCCACCTCCGGCCTGACTGCTCTGCCCCGATTCATAACCACCGCCTCCTCCTCCTCCTATCTCACTGCTCTGCCCCGATTCATAACCACCGCCTCCAGCACTGGACATAGAGTACATCCCGTAACTTGAATCAACACTATGGCGCGAAACATGTCCACCATCGATCTCCTTCAAGACAGGAAGCACTAATGCGCGAGGGTTTACATGCCTATCTTCGCAGCCTTTTAACCACTTAAACCAGTCTCTGTCTGTATCTACATGCCTTAAAGTCCAGAAAATATTTTTTCTTGACTTTGTCCATAATGCTTGCACGCTGACGGTGTACGTCTCGATGTTATAGCCTAAACATCCTGTCAACCATTCCTTCAACTGACTAACACTCCACGTTTGAGGGGCAGTCAAATCTAATTGTGTACACATAAACTCTCCAAGATCTGCTCCAAAGTCATTTGTTCGAACATTCCCATGACCGTAATAAAACACGAACTTCACTAAATTGGTCATCTCTGCTGACATAAAATAAACAACCTAATCAATTATTTATCGACAACGCGTATAACTTTGGGCAATGCTTGCAAATATTCTAAAAAATATGATATTATTGCTACCGGTCAAATATTGCTACTAATCTACCGGCCAAATTTTTGTGCCTAACCCATCGGTCAAATATTGCTACTAATCCACCGGCCAAATTTTTACTAATCAACTAGCCAAATATTCTAATAGACTAACCATACGACGAACGTACGTAACCATATACAATATCCATTGATTATCGAGGGATTAGAGTTTACCCTTGAAGCGAGAGAAGCTGCCACCAACACAGCTCGAACACTGCTCCACCACCACAGCCTCAGCTCCTTCACCACAGCTCCACCACCATTGCCATTGCTTCACCACAGCTCCACCACCGTTCCTCCAACAAACCAACACCAAATCAAGCCATGAGCTAACCAATCCGTAGATCGGGCTTCAACTCCCTCTCTAATGGATTTGGATTGAATTTTTTGTGGTCAAATCGAGCAAAATCTGAGAAAGAAGGTGGATAAAAATGAAGAACACGAAGGGGGAGAGAGAGAGGCAGCAGCTGGAGAAGAAGGCGTCGCGTGGAGAAGAAAGGCCGGGCGCGGCGGCGTCGCCCTTATCTGGCTCCAGTCGTCCTGGGCCTGGCCGATTGGGCAGTCGGCCTGCGCCTGGCCGACTGGTCCTGTCGACCGTTGTGGGTCCCGCGGCCCCACTGGCCGACCTGCTGTCAGCTGGCTGCTGGACGATTGCAATGCAGTCGGCCAGGGCCTGGCCGACTGGCCCAGTCGGCTTGCCCCTGGCCGACAAAGCACTAGATCTGGCATTTCGAAAAAATGCGTAATAGAACTGAAATTAAATAATTAATTCGTATTATTTAAAAAAAATTCGCCACGAATGGAGGGTAGACACCAAACGTTTTGGCGTCAATTTGTTCGCGAGGCCCAGCAACCCTGGCCCTTCAGTTGTTTGGGACTCCAAATGACTCAGCACTAAACTCGCGACGTTATTCTCAAAAAAAAAAAAAAAAACTCGCGGCGTGACTTTTCCCCATCGAGGCTGCTCTGCCCTAGACTCCACCACCTGCCTCATGAGCGCCCAGGACGACGAGATGACGCCGGCGACGGCGCCGCTCGAAAACGACGACCTCCTCTTCGAGATCCTCATCCGCTTCGAACCTACCATGGATCCCCCAAATCGCGTCCCGCGCGTCCGCTTCTCTTTGCAACTCGACGGCTGCTGGCTCCTCGGATGCCACCATGGCCTCGTACTCGCCTGGGACGCATCGCGGGACCAGGTCCTGTTGTGGGACCCCATCACCGGCGACCAGCGCCGCGTTGCTGCTCCCCCGGGGTTTGACATGGACGATCTCTCGATCGGCCGGACGGTGCTTCGTGCTGCTGGAGACCATTTCCAGGTGGTGTTGTTAGGCCACGCACAAGAACAAAATCTACAATTTGTCATCTGCTTTTACTCTTCAGACACGGGCCTATGGAGTAATCTCATCGAAACACCGGTTGTTGCAGGAGACACCATCGATTCTGTTGAAATGCCCGGCCGTGCTGGTCGGCGATTCCCTTTACTGGCTGCTCTGTCTCTGGGGAACTAGGGATCCGAGTGTAGTTCTTCAATTTGATTTGGATAGGCAGAGCCTAACTGTGATACAAATGTCGAAGGATATGTTTGCTGAGGACAAATTCTGGATGGCTATGCGAGCAGAGGGTGGTGGGCTGGGTTTACTCTCTTTGTCAGGATACACCGTCCAATTATGGAAGAGGAATACTGATTGTGATGGTGTTTCTTCATGGGTGCTGAGAAAAACTATTGATCTCGGCCGGCTGCTCGCTCTGGATTCAAAGAGAGTGATAATAATGTATGCTGAGGAAAATAATGTGGTTTTCTTGCACACAGTTTGTGGCATCTTCATGGTCAACCTTGAGACATTGCACTTCAATAAACTTCCCGAAATCAACATCGACAGCCTTATGTGTTATTCGTTGGAAAGTGTCTATGCCGCAGGTACGTAATAACATGTCTTGAAACTGTAGTTACAACAAAACCACATTGATTATCGGCAATTGGTTAATGGAATGCCGTTCTCATACCATGATGTTAAGCTACCAGTTTAAAGTAGTGTTGTGTCACTTGTTTCTTTTACTGCTTGATGAACTCTTTAACATATGCGGATATTTGCTCTGTAGTGTTTCAGTTCTGATGCTTGTGTGGTAAGCATTTTATTTCTTGATTATGATATGGATCACATCTCCATACTGGTAGCTGGTTTGCTTGTCACCAGCTCATTGTTGTATTGTATCTGGTTTCTCAACAAATGTAGTTATGCTTGTTCTTATGCTGTCACATATTTTATTATCGTTGACTATGAGGTTTTAAGTCAGAGCTAGCAAACTGTCTCTATCAGTTCTGAATATCTATTCGATAAAACGGTGAACATTAAGATTGGTTTAAGAATTGAACTAAATTCCAATGTTGGGTGTATGTTGACATATTCCAGAATCGTTTACTGGTAGTGTTAATGCAAAGCTGTGGTGACATTTGTTTTCTCATGTTGAAGACAACTGCATGAAAAACTAGCTTGAACCAACTGAAATGGAAAATAGGTAGCTCAAACAGCTATATTTTTGGACGCTTAAATCTAGTTACGTTTGTTCATTTGATATTGTTATATCGTGATTATAATCTTAAGTCAATAATGGCAAATTTGTTTGAAATTTATGGATAATCGTTCATTTTACCACTTGTAGCTGTAGGAGAGTCCTGCTGCGAGTGGCAAGTCCATTTGTACCAGGGTAAACTAATAAATTGAGTTCATTTCATCTCTCTGGCTAAATGTGTTCAAAGATAATCTAAATTTTTATAGTCAGGATCACTTTGGTTTCTGGGACTTGTTGGTATGAGCATATTTATTGTTTTCGATATGGCGTGGAACAAGCTTATTAATTGTTCATAAATTTCTATTCTGATCAGCTAATAGTTGCAGCTGGCATGTGCTTGGGAATATTCTTTAAATTTTATAGGTTGTGTGATTTAGGTTTTCTATTCCAAATGGTGCATCAGGATTGTATAATAGTCCAAATTATCGAAATGGCTCGTTGATGCCTCGTATCTATTTAGCATTCATGTGTGATGTTGTTGGTTGGTTGACTTCTTATGATTGCAGAAACAAGCATCGGTGCTGGACATGATGGAGCTGATCAACATACACTAGTATGTTGAGCAGGCCAGCTTATCTTATCAATGTGCGTTGAGGTATATGAACTGTTCTTTCAAAAAACATGTGTTTCTTTCCTTTTCACTGCCATTCCTCATGTACTAAATTGCAAGAGAGGGCTCTAAGATTTTCTCTGCAACCTTTTGCTTAGCTGTTGCCCACCTATTGACTGCCCCAAACCATATGTGGCTATGCTTTTGTGGATGATCTCATAGATGTTTAGCACTTCATATTGAAAACATGATCCAGATGTCTAGATGAATGATAAGTACTGCTTTCATCATGAATTGTACATCTTACTACAATATTGTCGTTAGAAGTAGTGGTCAAGATATTGTCATTAGAACTTAGAAGTAGTGGTCAAGGTATTGTCATTGATGTTGTGGAGATTAAACAAATGACATCTCTTTTGGATTGAAGGAAGTCTATCTGTTAAAAAGATGGTGCATGCATGATCCCTTTCTTGAGGCGTCTACCTACTGCAAAATAAATTTTATTAGATTCATGCATTAGTGACCAGCTAGAACCCCTTGTATGCCCAACTGATCTTTTAGCCTCTATTAGGACCAGATATAGCCACTTCTAATGATAGAAGTTGAAGGTGCACCACTACACTACAAATAACCTACTATTATTCTCTGTTTCTTCGGTTTGATTTGTCTAATAATTCTGAGATTATTCAACTTTGGAGATTTCCACAATGGTGAAGCTAATGTTTACTGTATGAGTCATACAAAGTCGTCAGATATAACTTGAATGGCTTTTTCCTTGAATGAAAATTTGTTAGACTGACGCCAAGACTGCTCCCTGCAGGGTTACGTTCTGGTGGCTGAGATGCAGAAGTGGCTTGTTTGCTGCGATCCAAACTGAAATTTACCCTCCACGTAGGATGCTCGGAGTCAGCTGTGAAGTGGACTTCTGTAGGAATCAATCGCTTATTTTGCCCAATACTGTCCGTGTTCTAATTCTCGTAGTCAATTGGCCAATACTGTCCGTGTTCTACTTTTGTTCCGATTAATAATCAGTATTTTCTCTGTTTTATTTTGACTGTTGTTCCATGGTGTATCTGGTGGGGAGAATTCTGCGTCAAAATTCTTCTTATGTCCCATTTTGCGTGTTTGTTCGTACCTAGTTTTCTGAATGTCCAATGTTGAATTAGATTGCTTTCACCGAGATTCAGGCAAACGCTCGGATGAATCTGTTAATATTTGAATTCTTGTATGTGTTAGCATCTTATAAGAAAAGAAAAAACGGTGTTCCTCCCAAAAAGAATTAAGCAGGGATTTGCCTCTAGATGTCGGTAACTGCATTTACTCTGAGATTCGCAAAGCGAAACACATTTTATTGACTGGTGCAGCAGTTCAAGATCGTATGATCCCATGATCAACTCTTTTATTTTGAGATTACTTGGCGTCAATTATGACCCCCGCCTCTTGATGCACTCACCCACACAAGCCTCAACACTATCTGCAACAGTTCACGAGATCAGTTCATCGTCCATAATCAGAGCAAACGTATGCAATGCTAGTGGGGCGGCCTGTGGTCTTACAGGCGGCCGCCGACACCTCTCCGCTTACAATGTTCGTGCAACAGACCATGGTTCAGGCGGCGAGGGTGTCGTCATTGTCGCCGCCGGCGCAGTTGCCGGCACAGCCGACGTTGCAGAATCACCAGGGGGTGTTGTGGCCGCACCAGGGGTGGCACTGCTGGTAACAGTCGCAGAAGGACATGGCGGACACCTGCTGCTAGCCTGCTGCTGCTGGTCTGCTGCCCGGACAGCATCACGAGCAGGAGCATGCACAAGGCGGCGGCGGCAGCTCTCTTTCTTCAACATCTCCGGCTTCTTCGGAATCAGTGTCTGCACCGATACTCTCTCTGCGCCACTTTCTGCCTGTGTGGGCTCTTATACAGCAGCCCGCAGGTTACAGCATCCTGTGTCCGTAAAAAGGGCCAAAACTGAAATTTTTCAATAAAATACAGGCCACACTCGGTTTTGGCGCAGATCAGATCCCGTATACTTTATCCAGCCCGTAAATGTTTTTCGGTGGCTCGTTAAACGCACGCTGCGACCAGCATTTCTAGCGGTCGGAGAGGGCGACCCGAGCGAAACCCTATCCCTCTCCGCCGCGCACCCTCTCCCTCTCCGCCGCCACTGTCAACTCTCCAGCCATCAAATCCGGCTCGCCACTGCCACCATTCCCTACGCCACCGCCACCAAACGCTCCGCCTCGCCGCCATGAGTCCCGATGACTCGTCTAGGAAGCGCCGCATCGGCTAGCGTGGCCAGGTCCTCAAAATCGAGGAGAGCTCGCCCGCAGCCGCTCCGTCGGCGCCAAGAAGCACGCCGTGCTCTGGTGGGTGCATTCGCCGCACATGCCGGTGTCGCTCCTCCCCTACGCCCCCGCGTGGTACAGGGGAACCGCATCAGAGGCGGGCTCGTCGCGGCCACGCCCGCCGTCTCCATCGAGCTCAAGCTCCTCCGGGTATTGCGATTACATGACGCCCGGAGAGAGCGACGGCGGGTCGGTGGTCCCGCGCGATTTCACGGACTCCGACAAGGCGGAGCAGCGCGTGTTGTTGCGCCTTTTCTGCCGCTCGGAGCGCGCGCACCTGCGCGAGGTGGCGAAGAAGGCCAAGGAGGTGGCGGAGCCTCCGGTGATCCACCTCGACTAGAGTGGCAGCGCCGTCTCCGCCACCATCGGCGACGCGCAAGGCTTGGGGAGCCGCATTTTGTGTAGCGCGTTGTATGCTTTTGTTTAGAATTAGTATGTAATTATGCTGAAATCGAAGGCTGTTCTTCCTCTGTTCTTATGGGCTGAAGTAGGTCCACTATTCATATAAGTCCTATTTGTCATATTCATTTCAATAATTGATCCCACATGTCAGAAGGGTTAAAGTGTCAAAATCAATTTAGAAGTGGGTCCCATTAGTCAGGTTTTCATTTCTGACAATTTCAAATAACATGCAAATTCAATATTTCAAACATAAATAAATATTTTAAATAGAACAGAAGAGAACATGAAAGTATTCGAATAGTAGGTAAAATTTGTCTATTACAATCTCTATTACAAGCCACGTATGCGTACTACTATTTGTTGGTGGGGCTTCACGTTTCACCCTTCACCCTTCTATTAGCAAGGCAGCATTGCGACGACGCCAGTTTCTTTGTATTACTCCGTTTGAGATTATTAGTCCTAAGACAATAATGGGTGTTGCCTCCACAAAATGAATGTCCAAAAAGATTAACAAAATATTACTATTAATTATCAACAATAGTGTAAATAAATATCGACGAGAAAGTAGTCATATAGCTTTATCTTATGTTGAGTTGATAACATGGCGCAAAAAGTAGGTGCGCTAAACAACAATCTTTGCTGATGTAACTTGCATTTTAAGTATCGCTAGTATCTCTTAATATTCCATTAGACCCAAGAGCACAAGACGTTCCAAAGGACATGAATTTCAGAGGTTGGAAAAAATAGCCGATGAAGAAGCACTACTTAGGTGATCTCACCAATACCAAGCGAGGACAGAGCTCATTCAATTACACTGAAGGTAAGAGAGGAGCCATAGTGGCTAAATATTTATCCAATTAACGACAACACATTTAAAATTATTGTAATATCTATGAAGCGTGAGAAGAGTATTTATTTACAAACTTCTACCTACTGTATTATATTTGCCTAATCTCAGTTTAATTGAATACGTATTACTTAATTGCTTAAGCCTGAGCTGCAGGAAGGTTTCTCAGGCCTCCTACGGTGTGCCATGTCGTTTTCTGTCGCTGCCTGTGGGCATCTCTTTTGTGTCGTCGCTGGATGTGGGCCTCTGGACGTGTTGCTGCGTTGTTTCTTGCTGGCGTCCACGGTGGGCTTCAACACGCGTTGGTCCAGGAATATAATCCATGCCTCAAGCGGTAGACGACAAAAATGAGCTCATTTATCCCCTCCTGACGCGGATCCCTCAACCCCTCCTCGCGTTACCAGAAACCCTAACCCTAAGCCGCCGCCTAGTGATGGGGATACGCCTACTAGGGTATACTCAGCAGGACGTTTCCGACTGGCCCAAAGGCTGGCGAGTGGGCCTGCAGAACGGCGAGTGGATCGAAGCCCAGCAAGATACCAGGCGACTGGAAGTTGAAGGCCCAGGCGAGTGGATAGGCCCAGTCGGTCCAGGTTTAAACGATTGCCAAAGTTGTAACCGAATCGGTTGAGATATGTAAACCCTAGGGGAGGTGAGCCTATATAAACCTCCCTAAGGGGTGAGTAGAGACACGTTCCCTCATACACCCAAGCTACTCGCCGCCTAGTCGCCGAGTACGCCCATTGTAAACACCTCCATAATACAATCTAGCAGGAGTAGGTCTTTACCCTCCGGGGGGTCGAACCTGGGTAAAACCCTGTGTCTTTGCCCTCATCTCGCACCGCAGATGGCTGGCCGCCCTTGCCCTTCGTTCTACTACTCGCTGCCGATTGCAGCATCTGCCGTGGCCATTCCCACGACAGTGGCGCCCACCGTGGGGCCTGGCCGGTCTGGCCGGTGTTCTGCGGCGAGATCCAATCTGCCCATCAACGAGACGGTCGCCACCGGCCGCATGATAGCGATCGGCGAGATGCTCCAGATCTTGCCGAGCAGCTACGTCCCGGCGGCACGGCCCGTCACGCACAGCGTGATCCTGCCGATCGGCACGATCAGCCTCTTCGTCGGCTTCACCGACGTCACCACCTCGGAGGACTCGGCTCGCATCCGCGAGTCGCCACCACGCGATCGGCTCTCCGAGAGCCAGGTCCGCACGATCCACCGCCTCGCCTCCGAGTACAACTCGGCCCACAGCAACGTGGCCGAGAACTCAGCGGCCGCAGAAGATGCGGCCCTCACCGACGACGCCGACTCGGCGACCCCGGCGTCACTCGCCGGATCCATCACCGCGGCTTCGTCCGCGGGCTCCATCGCTCAGGTCTCCAACGCGGTTGATTTCGAGGACCCTTCCATCCTCGGGATCTTCGACTTCGACTCCGGGTCGGAAAACTCCGCCGACCTCCACGACGGAACCGGTCGCCACGCCGCGACCTACATGGCCACCGGCACCGATCCGCCGGAGGATCCTTTCTCCACCCCAATCCCTCCCAACGCCACGGCAACGGAGGTCGAGGAACTCCACCTGAAACTGGCGGAGGCAGTACGCAAGGAGCAGGCCGAGCGCGAAAAATTTCGCCTCGAGCAAGTGACAGCACAGGAACTGTCACGCTACCACCAGCAGAGGATCAGGTCACGCCTGAACCCCACCGTCCAGGGGCGCGCCCTGAACTTCGACGACGAGAACGACCCGGCTCGCATAGCCGAGCGCGCGATCTGCGAGAACGCGCCACCAGGAGAAAGCGCTCGGCCCCCGCCAGGATCAACGGCGATGGGCGCCCCACCACCACCCAACCGCACCCCTCCCAGGGACCAGCCGCGGATAGTCGTCTCCTCACGGGAGCGAGACGCGAACGGCCTACCACTGTTCTCCACCCCGATGGACAACCTCGTGGCAGGCCGAGCAGCAGCCGATAGCATCACGGCCACCGGCGACGGCGCCTTGCAAATCCAGTACGTTAGGGCCCTGCTCGCGAAGGCCGTGGAGCAGCAAAAAGCGGGCGCCGACTCGCAGGGGCGAGTATACTCACGCTCTTCAGGAAGCAGGGCGGCCTCAAGCGGCCGCCCAGCGGCGGCAAACACCCTCAATTGCCCGCCGCCAGAGCCACTGCAGCTCCAACGCCGACCCACGAATGCGGCACTCTCCACCAACGATCCCAGGCCGGCGACCAACTTCGTCGCCGCTAACGGAGAACCCATCGACGCCCGCACTCACATCATCAACAACCAAAACTGGCGCGCTCGCCAGCCCGACGACTTGCGGCACACCCTAGCCAATCGCCGCGACGGCGAGCCTATGGGGTCGCTCAGTCGACTAGGGCCTAAGTGCTTCGGACCAATGATCCGAGGCGAAAAGTACCCGCCAAACTTCAAGGCGCCAAAGGAGATAGAAAAGTACGACTCCTCGTACGACCCCGCGGTCTGGCTCGATACATACCTCATGGCAATGGGGATCGCGGGTCACACCGACCTACTCGCCGCCCGTTACCTCCCACTGATGATGGAGGGGACATGCAGGCAATGGATCAACACGCTTCCCCAGGACAGTATCGATTCCTGGGAGGAAATGCGAGACGCCTTCGTCAGGCACTTCGAGTGCTCCTACACCCGCGCCACCACCATCGAGGACCTGGAACGATGCGTCCAGGGACCCCGCGAGTCGACCCGCAACTGGGTCCAACGGTGGCAAGAGCTCTGGTACAACGCGGTCGGCATCCACCCGGACACCGCGATCCATTGCTTCAAGACCTCGTGCCGCTACGAGCCTCTAGTCGCCAAGCTCAAGCGACACGCCCGCACACTCGACAACATCCCCGACCTCCTCGAGATCGCCAAACGGTATGCCGAGGAGGACCCCAACCAAGAAATCGACGACGAGTCAGGAGGGCAACGCCGCACGGGCGGCAACGACGGCGGACGACGAACCGACCTGCGCTACAGCGGCACCCGCCTCACAGGCAAGCGCCGCAACGACGGGCGAGTCGACTTCGTCGCCAACGCCGGGCACGCACAACGCGAGCCCAAGAGCTACCGCCGCGACGGAGGGCAACGGCGCGACGGCGGAAATTACAAGAACAAGCCAAGGTTCGATCCCGCGGCACTCCTTAACCAACCATGTGCGTTCCACAGCAGGGAAGGAAAGCCCGCAACGCACACCACCGCCGACTGCCACACCCTCAGGGAAATCGAGAAGGCAAGGCACGCGCGGGAGGACACCGACAACGACCCGCCGAATGGCGGAAAATTCGGCAACGTAGCCGGCTCGCTCCACACCTTCACGGGCTTCAACACGAAGCGTGAGAAGAAGGTCATCGCCCGAGCTGTCGCCGTCAACGCGGTGGCCCAAACAGACGTCCCCCAGTTCCTAAACTGGTCGGAACAACCCATCACCTGGAGCCGGCAAGACCACTCGCCACGCGTCGAGTACCCAGGCCGAGTCGCCCTTGTGGTCAAGCCCAAGGTCGGCGATTACTGGCTCCCCAAGACACTGATGGACGGTGGCAGCTCCATCAACATCCTCTACCTCGACACCTTCCGACGGCTGCGGCTCCCGCAGTCGATGATCGAGACAACCCACACCACGTTCCACGGCATCGTCCCCGGTCGGAAGGCGTATCCGATCGGTAAAGTCACGCTGCCAGTCACGTTCGGCACTCCGGCAAACTTCCGCACCGAGCGGATCGTCTTCGAGCTGGTGCCCTTTGACAGCCCCTACCACTGCGTCTTGGGGCGCCAGGCGTTCGCCAAATTCATGGCGGCGCCCCACTACGCGTACAACGCGATGAAGCTCCTCGGGTCGTGCGGCGTCATCACCATCAACGGCGACCCCGACATGGCCGCCGAGTGCGAGGCCAAAGGAGCCGAACTCGCCGACGCCGTCATCGCGGCAGAGGCTAATCACGCCGACGAGCTCGCCAAATACGCGAGCGGGGTCAACAATGACGACCCCACAATTCTCAAGAAGCCCAACTCAGAGGGCACAAACACCTCAACCTTCGAGGCCACGACGCACACTCGCACCGTTGAGCTGGTCCCAGGCGACCCCAGCCAGACGGTGACGATCGGGACAGGCATGAGCCCAGCATAGGAAGGCACGCTCATCGAGTTCCTTCGTGAGAATAGGGACATCTTCGCATGGAAACCCTCCGACATGCCTGGTGTCCCTAGGGAGCTCGCTGAGCACAAACTAAACGCCGACCCCAAAGTGCGACCAGTCAAGCAGTCGCTACGACCCTTCAATGAAGAGCGCCGTCGAGCAATCGCCGAGGAAGTGCAGCGCCTGCTCGCTGCCGGCTTCATCCGGCCAATCAAATACTCCAAGTGGCTGGCAAACCCAGTCCTGGTCGAGAAGAAAAACGGGACCTGGAGAATGTGTATCGACTACACAAACCTGAACAGCGCCTGCCCAAAGGAGCAGTTCGTCCTCCCGCGGATCGATCAGATAATCGATTCAACCGCGGGCTCGGAGTCGCTGTGTTTTCTCGACGCCTACTCCGGGTACAATCAGATCAAAATGGCCGTCGAGGACGAGGAAAAGACGGCGTTCATCACGCCATTCGGAGCATTCTGCTACACCGCCATGACCTTCGGCCTCAAGAACGCCGGGGCGACCTACCAGCGATGCATGCAAGAATGCCTAGCGAGCCAAATTGTCCGCAACATCCACGTCTACATCGACGACGTGGTCGTGAAATCCGCTCGACAAGGAGACCTACTCGCCGACCTCGCGGAGACCTTCGCCAACCTGCGGAGGTACAAGATAAAACTTAACCCAGGCAAATGCACCTTCGGTGTACCCGCCGGGCAACTACTGGGGTACGTCGTCTCCAAACGAGGGATCGAGGCAAACCCAACGAAGATCGACACGATCGCCTGGCTCGGCAAACCCGAGTGCCTGCGCGACGTCCAGAGACTGGCCGGGCGTGTAGCGGCCCTCAGTCGCTTCATCCCCCGCCTGGGCGAAAAGGCGATGCCCCTATACCGCCTGATGCGCAAGAATCCCACCTTTCAGTGGGACAAGGAGGCGGACGACGCGCTCCGCGACCTCAAAAAGGTGCTACTCGCCGCACCACTACTCGCCGCACCCGCAGACAAAGAGCCCATGCTAGTCTACGTCGCGGCGTCCGAGCGCGTCGTCAGCGCCGTAATGGTCGTCGAACGACCAGAGGAAGGAAAGGAGCGCCCGGTCCAGCGGCCGGTGTATTACATCAGCGAGGTCCTCACCGAGTCGCGCCAGCGATACCCGCAGTACCAGAAGCTAGTATACGCGGTCTTCAGGGCTCAGCGGCGCCTGCCGCACTACTTTCAGGAACATCCGATCACGGTCGTCTCCTCAGCACCATTACAAGACATCATTCGCAATCGCGAGGCGACCGGGCGGGTCGCCAAGTGGGCTGTCGAAATCGGCGTCCACAACATCAAATACGAGCCACGGAGGGCGATCAAGTCCCAGGCACTGGCAGACTTCATCGCCGATTGGGAGGAGGCCCAGCAGCCCGAAAAGCCGCCGTACCTACACTACTGGAACCTGCACTTCGACGGGTCCAAGAACGCGGACGGCGCAGGCGCGGGGATAGTGCTGACTTCACCAAAGGGCGACAAGCTCCGCTACATCCTCCGACTCGAATTCACGCCCTGCACCAACAACATGGCCGAATACGAGGCCCTACTCCACGGCATGCGAGCCGCAAAGGAGATGAGCGTCAATCGCCTTCGGTGCTACGGAGACTCCGACCTCGTTGCGGGACAGGTCGCCGGCACCTGCGACGCCGTCTCCCCTACCATGGCGGCTTATCGCCAAGAGGTGGACAAGTTGGGCGGCCACTTCACCGGCTACTCCGTCGAGTGGATCGACAGGCGGAAAAACGAAGAGGCCGACGCCCTCTCTCGCATCGGGTCGGCTCGACTCGCACCACCCGCCGGCGTATTCCTCGACACAATTTCCAAACCGTCAGTCTCTCCCCCGAGGGAGATCGACATCGGAGTACCCCTCCAACCAGAGGCAGCCTTGGTCGCACTCATCACCGAGCCAGACGACTGGACCAAGCCATACATCGCTTACCTGGAGGCCGGCACCTTACCCGCAGACGAGACAAGCGCTCGAATGATCGCTCGCCGATGCAAGTCCTACACAATCATCGACGGCGAGCTACACAAGCGCAGCGTCACCGGCGTGTTCCAGCGTTGCGTCCAACCGGCTGAAGGACGCAAAATCCTACACGACATCCACTCAGGCGACTGCGGCCACCACGCCGCCGCGCGCTCCCTGGTCGCCAAGGCTATGCGACACGGCTTGTACTGGCCTACCGCACACGCCGACGCTGTCGATATCGTCCAGCGATGCGCTGGGTGCCAGAAATACGCCAACCAGACGCACGTACCAAGTTCGGCGCTCAAGACAATCCCCATCACCTGGCCATTCGCTGTGTGGGGCATGGACATGGTAGGCCCCTTCAAGAAGGCCCCCTCCGGTTACACCCACCTGCTGGTCGCCGTCGACAAGTTCACGAAGTGGGTCGAGGCCAAGCCGGTCCGGAAATGCGACGGGAAGACCGCCACCAAGTTCCTACGCGAGCTCATACATCGCTACGGGTTCCCCAACAGCATCATCACGGACAATGGCACAAACTTCGCCAAGGGAGCAATGGCCGAATTCTGCGAAGAGCACCACATCCGGCTCGACCTCGCGTCAGTCGCACACCCGGAGTCCAACGGCCAGGCGGAACGAGCCAACCAACGCATCCTCCACGGTCTGAAGCCGCGACTCCAAGTACCACTTGAGCGCACCGCTGGATGTTGGGTCGAAGAGCTACCCTCCGTCATCTGGGGAATCCGCACCTCGGTCAACAGGTCGACGGGATTCACCCCCTTCTTCATGGTCTACGGCGCCGAAGCAGTCATGCCCACCGACCTCGAACACGATTCGCCGCGGGTCGTCCACTATACGGAGGCCGCAAACGAGCTGGCCCGCCAAGATGGGCTCGACCAACTCGACGAAGCACGCGACCTCGCCCGATCGCGCACAGCCATTTATCAGCAAGGGCTCCGCCGCTACCACAGCCGACGGGTGAAAACCCGCACCTTCCAGGAAGGCGACCTAGTGTTACGCCTCATCCAGGACAAGAAGGGCATGCACAAGCTCTCCCCTCCGTGGGAAGGCCCGTTCGCCATCGGGCGCGTTCTCGGCAATGACGCCTACTACCTCATCGACGTCCGCGGAGACGGTGAACTCGACGTCAAGCGGCCGTGGAATGTAAACCTCCTCCGGAAGTTCTACACCTAGAACCCCACATATGTACTCTCCAGTCGGTATGAAATAAAAGAAACAGTTACCGCAAATTGCGTCTACTCTCCATGCCTTGTGCCACTCGCACTCGTAATAACAGCATCATGCTAACGTGCAGAAGTCAACCTTTGGTATAGCGACCGGCACGGCCAAGTAGTGCGATATAGGAGCACTGAGTCACCTCAGGTCCTGTATCGTCCACGAAAAACGCCAATCCGGAGCCCCATTGGAGTCGCCTAGCTCGACTGGTTTTGCAAACCAAGACAACTGCCCTCGCTTCTCACAGCGACCTTGGTCCTCCGCATCCTCGGCGTAGCGACTCGAACGACTAAGTACCACGCTCGGGGACTGAATACCAGTTCGTCGCGATCGGTCAGGGAAAACGTCAAGTAAGAGAGCACGCCCTGGACTCGCCACGCGACTGACCCCCCGGGCCAGGCAGGAGTGACGCGCCCACACAAACGCGCTACGTCCTCAACCACCCTCGAGTCGCGCCTCGAAATACCAAGTACCACGCTCGGGGACTCGGCCACCCGACCCCGTTCGCGTTCGGGAAAACGGTAAAGTACAGAGCGCTCAAGGGAGTCGCCTTGCGACTGGCTCTTCGAGCTCGGGCGAGTCGACTAAACTAACAAAACACACGATAACAATAAAACATCATATACAAGGTGAACCCCACAAAAGGGCGGACGCGCTCGGGGACTCATCCAAAATCAATCCAAAACACGACAATCATTAGCAAAATGGATACAACGTCCAATTCAATCGCACATCGCATTGTCTAAGATTGCAAAATATGCCTGTTTGGCAGAACTGCTGCTAACCTATCTAGAAACACTACACTACTCTGCAGGCTTTGACGACGACGCACCAGAATCCCGGCGCTTCCGGATGAACGCGGTGTACGGGTTCGACGGGTACGTCGTCAGCTCACCCGCCATCGCCGCGCGAAAAGGTTGCTCAACCTTGAAGTCACGATGCGGCGGCTCGGGGTCGTTCGGCGCGACAACCGTTTCCTGGTAGGGGAGGAGGTCGCCCATCGCCCAGACGCGTTCTGAGTACGCGGCGGCACGTTCCTGCAACTTCAGAACTTCGGACAGATCCCACTCGTCACATCGTCGATGTCGAAGTCTTCGGGGAAGTGGGCGAGTCCCAGGCTCAAAGCTGTTGATGCTCCACGCCGAAACGCCGACCGCGTCATGAATTCCACGACCGCGGGCGCCTTCTCCAAGTACTCCCACACCTCAACGAGGTCACTGGGAATAACCTCCGTGGGCGACATCTCTTGAAGGTAGGCGCGGATGCACGTCGCCGACAGCGTCGCCGAGTCGACGAGAATGCTCACGCACTCCCTCGCACCAAGAGAGCTCGCCTCTTCATGACTACCAATCACACGGCCTGCTAGAAGGAGACAGTTGTGAGCACCACGGAAACCACAAACAATACAATTACAAGAAAGGGAAGACGCACTCACCAAGCAACGGGCGGGCGAGTCCCGTGATGAAGCTTTGAAGAGACGTATGATCGTCCTGCAGCCCAACAATGAGGGCTTCCGACACCTTCCGGTCCTCCTCCGCGGCCGCAACGGCGGCCTTAGCTCGCCCGTTCGCTGAGCTTGCTTCTTCTTTCGCCTCCCGCAATTCGCGCTCGAGCTCGGCGATCTTTTGCTCCGCAGTGCCTAACGCAGATCTCGCCGCCATCAGCTCGCCAGCAGGGACAAGCTCCTGGCGAGCCACCTCCGCCTGCGCAGCAACAGCTTGAAGTTCCTTGTTCACTTCTTGGAGAGTGGCCAGTTCCTTCTCAGCTCGCTGCTTCGCAGCCAATCGCTCTGCCGACTCCAGTTGCAGACCCTGTAAATCCTCAAAGTCAGCACACATGCAATCTAATAAGTACCCACCCGCTACAATCTAGCGAGTGCGCACTCGGGGACTGGCGACCGCAAAAATTACTCAGTGCATACCCGCTAAAATTTAGCGCATACGCACTCGGGGACCGGCGACCGCAAAAATTACTCAGTGCATACCCGCTAAAATTTAGCGCATACGCACTCGGGGACTGGACTCGAACGTACAAGAAACTATAAGGATCAAGCCGCTGCTACGCACCGACCTGATCCTCGGGGACTGGAGGTACCTGGATGGCCGCGCCAAGCATGCCGTGAAGTTGCACCGCGTCCACTGACGCAAGCAGCGCCGGTGTGTGCCCGCGACGTTGGTCGATTTCAGCGTCGGCGGTCCCCGGAGCGAGGCTAGGGGCCGCAGCTTCACTCGCCGTGGCCGCCTTGGTCATGAAGCGGGGGAAGGTAGCAATCGAGGCACCTGCCCCAAAGGAGCTCGCTTCCTCCGGTTTAGTCAAGGCGCCCTCCTTCGTGGACGCGGTCGCCTCCACTGCGGGCCCAGCCGGAGCGGCCGCCGCGTCGTCAGAGATAGCAACGATGTCGTCGCCCTTGGCCTTCTTGCTGCCTTCCGCGGAGGCGGCGACCTCGTCCACCTTCCTCTTACGGGAGGGATCCTCCTCGCTAGCGGTGGAGGGTACCTTGGCCACCGTCGGGTGGCCCATCTTTTTCACTCCGGTCCTGCACGTCGAGTCGAATCAATAAGAGGCAATCGATGTAATAAAATAAAAAAGAGAAGGCCAAGTGCACTCACTTGGCGACTGGAATGAAACGCAGCCCTGTGCGAAGGCTGGCCGGTTTCTCCAGCTTAGGGCCCAATCGGCGACTAAGCCCCAGTTCCAGGACGCCAGGGGCCCAGGATACGGACGGCCTCCTTGACGTTGAGGTAGCGGTTGGCGCCTCCGGAACGTCTTCGGCGGAGGCCTCCTCACGAGGTGGAGCTGTTGCGGCCGGAGCCTCCTTGCGAGGCGAGACCGCCACGCTCGGGACCTCTTTGCGAGGTGAGGTAGCTGTAGCCGGAGCCTTCCCTAGCCCGGAGACCGGTGCAAAGGGTGGAGGCATTGAAGCCAACGGCGCCTCCGTGGATGGTGCATCAAGTGCGGTTGTCACCGGGGCCGTGCCGTCACCGGACGAGCTATGAGCGTCGGAGCTGCTCGCTGAATGCGGCGGTGAGGCCACCCTCGGTGGTTTCGTCTTCCTCCTTAGGGGGGCCCTCGCTTCTTTCTCCTTCTTCTTCTTCTTTGCGGGAGTGGCTTGACGGCGCGAGGTGGCCTCCGGGAGTTCCTCGTCATCGTCATGACGCTCGAGGCTCCTGCTCGCTTCGACTTCGCGCTGACGTTGCCCGCGGGTCTTACGGACCAGTGGGGCAATCTCCTCTTCGGACTCGCCCTCGTCGTCCTCGTTACCCTTGGCGGGTGACGACTCGCTTGTGTCCTGGGCGGATGGCCCGGGGCTCTCGTCATCGGCGGGTGGTAGCCACCCTTCCACCACTTGGAACAGCTGTGTTAAACACGAAACAAAGTTAGAATTACCGCGACTGCACATGCTGCGACTGCGAATAAGATGAAGGGATTACCGTCGGAGCCGGACGCTTCGCGGTGTAGGGAGGGACCCCGGCTTGCGCATCGGTGTATGCCGCCTGGGTGATCTTCTTCAGCGCCGAGAGGTAGTCCTCCAACTTCCACTCGGCGAGGCAGGCCTTCGTCGAGTCTCCTCGGCCCGTATACTGATACATGTAATGCTCGCGTTGGGCGAGCGGAACGAGCCGCCGCCCAAGCCAACAGTTGTACAAGTTCACCGTCTGGAGCCCCTTCTTCTTCAGACCGCGGATGGTCTGGAGCATCTCGTCGACGACCATCCGCTGGTCGTCTGGGAGCTTGCCGACCTGGAGATTGCGCGGCTCGGAACGGTTGGCCGAGTACCGCGGGATCGCCGCTTCGTCTTCCGGAGTCGCCTCGGTCACATAGAACCACGACTTCTTCCAGTCGCTCGCTGCTTTGGCTGGCAGCATCAGGTCGAAGAAGGAAGCTTTGGATTTGAGCTGGAAGGTTAAGCCGCCCGCGGCTAGCATTGGGCCGCCCGCTTCCTCGCGGCTGATCCGTCCATGGAACAGATCTTGCCACAAGGGGAAGTAGGGCCGGCAGCCCAAGTAGCACTCGCAGAACGCCACAAAGATGGCGAGCTGCTCGATGCTATGGGGACCCAGGTCTGAGGGTTGGATCCCGTAGTAGGCGCAGAAGCGCCGGAAAAACAAAGATGTGGGAAACCCTAAACCCCGCTCGAGGTGACTAGTGAAACAGATGAACTCTCTCTCTCGCGGATTCGGGGTCGTCTCTCCGGCTGCGGGAATACGCCAGCAGCCGGCTCGCAAGATTCCGGCCTCCTCGAAGGAGGCCAGCTGCGCCCTGGTACACTTGGATCTGCCCCAAGGTTCAGAGGAGAGGGCCATGGCTGAGGATTTGTTCGGAGGTCGGAGGATTGCGGGTCGATTGGATCGCGGAATTGAAGGAAAGGAGATGTGTGCGCTCGGAGGAGACGGTGGGCGGTTGGCTTTGCGATAGCCTACCATTCCTCTTATATAGCGGAGGTTGCCCGCCAAATTAGGGGGCTGTTACCGCGCGATGATTACGCCGAAAGTTACCGTTGAGTTACCTTAACGGCTAGTTTGACCACGCCCGACGGTCCGCCTCCTGCCACTCGGCTCGTTAAAGTCATTCGCTGAGTCCGTGTCTCGTTGGCTCGACTCGCCCAAGACACGACTTGGTTCGCCAGATTTATTCTTTCATGCAGGAGCCCGCCGACGATTCGACTGGATGCCAACTTGAAGCCGTATACTCCGACTGCCAGCAGCCACCCATGCCTAATCAACGACGGCCTCGGGGACTACTGATGGGGATACGCCTACTAGGGTATACTCAGCAGGACGTTTCCGACTGGCCCAAAGGCTGGCGAGTGGGCCTGCAGAACGGCGAGTGGATCGAAGCCCAGCAAGATACCAGGCGACTGGAAGTTGAAGGCCCAGGCGAGTGGATAGGCCCAGTCGGTCCAGGTTTAAACGATTGCCAAAGTTGTAACCGAATCGGTTGAGATATGTAAACCCTAGGGGAGGTGAGCCTATATAAACCTCCCTAAGGGGTGAGTAGAGACACGTTCCCTCATACACCCAAGCTACTCGCCGCCTAGTCGCCGAGTACGCCCATTGTAAACACCTCCATAATACAATCTAGCAGGAGTAGGTCTTTACCCATCCGGGGGCCGAACCTGGGTAAAACCCTGTGTCTTTGCCCTCATCTCGCACCGCAGATGGCTGGCCGCCCTTGCCCTTCGTTCTACTACTCGCTGCCGATTGCAGCATCTGCCGTGGCCATTCCCACGACACCTAGCGCCACCGTCAGCTCCTGGCTGGCCTCTGCCTCCTGCACCTCGGTGTGGTCGTAGGTCCTGGCCGGCCAGTGGCTCTATCCTCATACGCGGCCCTCCTTACGCGACCTCCTCCTCCTCCACTCCCCAAAACCCTAACCCTAAGCCTAATCCGCCGCCTACTACTGTCGTTGGCTCCTCGGCTGGCCTCGGCCTCCTGCACCTCGGTGCGGTGGTAGGTCCTGGCTGGCCCGTGGTGGCGACGAGCAACAGTCGACAACGACATCACCGGGGCGCTCCACAAATTCCGCTCTCGGCCGCCGGCGGTGGTAGGCAGCGTTGGCTGTCCGCGAGTACCTCGGATGACCACCGAACGCGTCGTCTCCTATACTCCTTTCCTCCGCCGCCGCCAAGTAGGTCTCGCCTCTCCCCTTTTTTATTTCTTAGGTTTACTGGCGCGATGCAGTGAGGCGCTAGGAGGTCAACGCTGGTGCCAGTGAGATGTGTGCGAGCCTCAAGAGTTCCTTTTTGCCGGCGGCACCAGGTAGGTTTCGCACCTCTTTATTTTGCAGACCAGCACTACAGATTCCGGCTGGTGCAGACACGAGGATGATGAAGACAACCGTGGCGAGCTCCGGGCTGCATGCGGGCCGAAGCTATGGGCTGAACGGTTGGTGTGCCGTGAATAAATTAAATGGCAAACTGAAACGGAACTTATGAACTGAATGGGTCAGGAGGGAGTCACCGGAGACGCGACCGGAGACGCGACGCAGGGTATGGGCAAATAAGGGTGACGTGGAGTCACGAGAACACAGGAAAATCATGTAATGGGGGTCTACTATTTAGATATAAAAGATTATGTATGTCATGTTGGAAAAAATCTGGTATGACAAAACAATTATAAAGAAAGAGAAGATTGTAATATCATAGATACCATATTATAACACGTAAACTAGAAATTCTAATGACATGTAAATCCTGTACACAAAGTTTACATAAAGATTCTATAAATCAATAAATGTACTACTACTATGATAATACTATATGATACTATATACTAGAGACATAATATCATACTCCCTCAGTCCCAGCGATTAGGGCGTAGAAAATTTTGCACGCTTATTAAGGAGAGTTGAGGCATCGCTGGCTAGGAGAAAAAAATTAGGGAGGTTTCCTTTTCTGCCCTTGCATGCACCCGATCTCTCCTCCTTAATTGCCTGTCGAGAAGATCCTGGTCTCCTCGGTTTCTCCCTCGGCGTGCGCCCTCTCTCTCTCTCTCTCTCTCTCGCGCGCGTATGTCCATTGATGGAGAGATGGATCCATGGCAAAGTTAGCTACCCAACGGGAGAGGAACCACCTGATCCTCGATTGGGCACAACCCCGTGCCACGGATCAGCCTCAATTTGCACGGTGGAGATCGAGATCAGATGAAGATGGGGGCTTGGCGCCATGGTTTGAGATCCTATAAAATCTTGACGCCATGGTGGTTGTGCTCTTTGTCCCCTTCCTCTAGTCCTCTTCTCATGCTTCCTCAAATCATGGCGTACCTGGACCTGAACGAGCCCATCGATTGGGATGTTCTTGATGACTTCGATGGGGAGGCAAGGGAGCTTGCAGGGGATTTTTTCTTTGAGGTGGAGAGCGATGAAGGTAAATCTTCTTGTTCTCGTTTCATTCTGTTCTTTGAGGTGTAGTCTGGATGATTCGGTTTTTACAAATTTGTGTTTTTTGAGCAAATGAGGATAGCAATGATGATCGGCCACGGCAGATGATGTTCGACTTGAATTCGTCCGCGGCGGGAGGGAACGGTCGAGGACGGCGTACTCTCGGCCTCACTGGCCTCCGATCAGCCCAAAGGTGGAACGCAGAGGAGTCAGGCAGTGGCGGACAAGATCAACGTCGTGGCCCGCTGTACGTGGGTGAGTCGAGCAGAGCCGGAGCTCTCCATGGCGCACAGTTCGCGGGAGACTCGAGCGGCAACGGAGATGGCCGTGGCGGAGTTCACGACGAGCCTGAACTCGTGCCCTTCCCTCTGTCCGATGGCGTCTTCATGTTCATGAGTCCGTCGATCGCCGCACGTGGCCGTGGAGCTGCTGGGCGCGGTGCTCGTGGTCGTGGAGGTGCTGGGCGCGGAGCAGCAGGGCGCGGTGCTGGGCATGGCGGCCGCGGAAGAGGAGGAAGTGTTGGCAGCGGTGGTCGGGGAAGAGGAGGAAGTGCTGGCCGTGGTGGTCGTGGAGGAAGTGTTGGCCGCGGTGGTCGTGGAACAACTGCCGATGGTGGCCATGATCATGACGCTGATGCAGATCAACAAGGAGCAGATGGTGCAGGTATTTCTCATGCAATCTGTACTGTTCACATGCAATCTGTACTATTCACATGCAATCTGTATTGTTCACGCTGGATCACATGCAATCAGTCGGTATTGCTATGTTATGCAAAATTTTGATTCGAGTAGTACAAGTAGACCAGGGCCATATGGTACTGTGTTTTTGGACTAGTGGTAATTAATGTTATGCTACTGTTTTTGTAGGAGAAATATTTAGAAATTTTTGATTCAAGTAATAGTAGATCATTGCCATATGCTACTGTCTTTTGGACTAGTGGCAATGTTATGCTACTGCTTTTTTAGGAGAAATGTTTAGAAAATTTTGATTCAAGTAGTAGTAGATCATTGCCATATGCTACTGTTTTTTGGACTAGTGGTAATGTTATGCTACTTTTTTTTAGGATAAATATTTAGAAATTTTTGATTCAAGTAGTAATACTCCGTAGATCATTGTCATATGCTACTGTTTTTTGGACTAGTGGTAATGTTATGCTACTGTTTTAGAAATATTTAGGAAATTTTGATTCAAGTAGTAGTAGATCATTGCCATATGCTACTGTTTTGTTTTGGAATAGTGGTAATGATATGCTGCTGTTTTTTTTGCAGTTGTGCCATTAGGACGAATTGTGAAGGTTTATAGTGACAAGGAAAAAAGAATAATTCTTGCAGCCATTTTGCGTAAAACAAAGCCAGAAGTGTTGAGTAATGGTATAACTAAGTAAGTGGCGGCCCAATTCATGGTACCCTTGCGAGTGGTGCAACGTGTATGGTTTGATCATCTTGATGGTATTGAGAATGTTTGTAACAAGAAGCCTTTGAATTGTTGGGGTAAAAGAGTTGAAGTTGATCCCCTAGCCATCATGCGAATTCCACCATCCAAGAGGACAACTTTGAAGGACCTAGCTTATGAGTTGGGCATATCAAAGTCCACTTTGCATAGGCGGTTCAAGGAGAAGGAGCATTCAAATGCCATCAAGCCTCGTATCACGGATGACAACAAGAAAGCAAGGGTCCGATATGCACTTGGTACACTCGATCCGGGTAGCATCGATCCTAAGTTCCAAGGCATGTACAACACCGTACACATAGACGAGAAATGGTTTTACAAAACTAAGGGTTCTCAAAATTATTATTTGGCAAATGGAGAGGAAGAACCTTACCGATCATGTCAAAGCAAGCATTACATTGACAAGATCATGTTTCTGTGTGCCGTGGCAAGACCTAGGTATGATGAGGATGGTAATTGTACTTTTGATGGGAAAATAGGTATGTTCCCTTTTGTGTCTGAGAAACCGGCGGAACGCGGTAGTCACAACCGTCTTAGGGGAACCTTGGAAACTAAACCACGGAATGTTACACGAGATGTTAGTCGGGAGTATCTTATTGAAAAAGTATTGCCCGCTATCAAAGAGAAGTGGCCGTTGGAGGATCGATGGAGCCCTATATTCATTCAACAAGACAATGCAAAGACTCATGTTTTGCCTAATGACCCCGAGTTTTTAGAGGCGGCTGCTGCAGGGAATTGGAACATTCGCCTAGTTTGTCAACCTCCAAATTCACCGGACACCAATGTTCTAGATTTAGGTCTGTTTGCCGCTCTCCAATCGTTATTTCAAAATAAGTCTCCAACTTCTATTCTAGACATTCTCACTAAGGTACATACTCAATTCAATTCTTTTTGGTTTTACTTGTAATATTTCTATTCTTGTTCGAAAATATTAATCTTGACATTGTCATAAAGGTTCAACAAGCATGGAACGAGTACCCCGCGGAGAGGAGCAACCGTGTCTTCTTGACACATCAAACGTGCATGGTGGAGGTCATGAAACTTATGGGAGAGCACCGGTATAAGATCCCACACATTAGAAAGGGGGTTCTAGAGAGATTAGGGATACTACCTGAAGTGCTTCATGTTGATCCCACAATTGTAAACGCGGCTAGAGAGTTTGTCATGTAATGGTCAAGAACATGTTAAGTTTGATGTAATGGATTTATCTTTTCATGAATGAAATCACTTGTGCCAATGGTGTTTGTTATTTTCGGCCAAAAAAGGTTCAAAAGATTAAAAACTCTGTTATCAATAATTTGGGCTGTTTTTGGCCGCAAATTCACCCAAAATATTTTTTGGAGTAGAAAACAATAAACTTCCGAAAGATTAACATAATCATCAAGATACCACATTAGTTCCAGTACCACAAATATCCATTACAATGCGAAGAACCGACATCACCTAAGTTTCTCTAATCTGCACGGTAACGGTACACACCATTGTCGTCACGATAAAAGTTTGGATGGTGAATGTCAAACATAATGTCAAAGATGACTTCTTCACCGGCTGTTAAAACATCAAATTGATGTGCCTCATGTCCAAGCTACAGCAACATCTTCCACTCCGTTCATCGCGACAACTTCTACATTGTCTACGCCATCATTTATCATGTCCGCTTCATCTTCAAGTCCAAGGTTGTTATCCATGTTATCGAGCCATGCATCGAAAGTGTTTTGCAACTCGAAAACCCACTACATAGAGACAAATTTGGTCATGTTAAACAGTACCAGTACACATACACAAACAATATGATCACATGAGCACATACACAACGATGAAGAGAGAGTTCATGCATGGCTCAAGAAAAACTCACATGCATGTTCCGTCGGTGCTGCTCCATGAACAAGCTGTCGGAGTCACCCACAACGCCGTACTCGCCTACGTCGAGTCCGTGGAATTGGTCCTGCATCACCGGGAGAAGCAGACCTCCGTCGCCCTGACCCCAATCTCCCCCGAAGCTTCTGCCCATCCTACCGTTGCCTCCCCCGCTGTGCCCATCATACCGTCGCCCCCGACGTTGCTGCCCACCATACTGTCGTCGCCCCCCCCCACGCTGTTGCGCACCATACCGTCGGCCCCGACGTTGCTGCGCACCAGACCGCCGTCGCCCCCGACGCTGCCCACCATACCGCTGCCCCCCACGCCACCAGACGAAGAGGACCCGACGTCCATGACGGAGGCTGCACCGGACAGCATCACCGCTGCCGCCAGCACCACCACCGTCGCCGTCGCCAGCACCATCACCGCCGCCGCCCTTATCGCCATGGAAGAGCCGCAGATGGGGGTGAGAGGAAACAATGGCAGAACTAAAGGACGGGGGAGGGGAGACGCGTGGTATGAGGAGACAATCCATCTATAGGCGGATTGGAGGGCAGCTGGGCGAGGCGTGCGGTGGGGGCGTCGAGGCGTGCAGGAGGAGGCGGGAGTTATTTCGACTCCTGAGTACGAGGAGGTGGGCGACGGAAAGTAGGGGCAAAACTGGAAGAAGCAAATACTACTCGGTTTGTACGCCTTAACCGCTGGAAAATTTTCCGTTTTTTTCTACGCCCTAATCGCTGGGACGGAGGGAGTATAGAAATATATGATACTAGTACTATATATATATATATATATATATATATATATATATATGATACTCTTACTATGATCAGCCTAAACGAGGTACCTCATGGCGGTGATCTCGCAGAAAAAGAAAAAGAAACTCGTGGGGATACTGTACTACTCCCTCCGGATCGGTTTACAGGGCACGCATGAGCATTCTCTAGGACCAAGGTATATGACGATTGGCTAAAATTATGTTACTAGGACGCGCAGTTAGCACATTAAACCACCCCAGTCCTTGCACATGCATTGGTGGAGATTGTGTTCACGCTTGCATGTACTCGGCGGAATGGAAACGGAAGAAGATGAGAAAGCCGGCCAAAACGCTCTAATTAAATTGCTAGTTAATGCATATGCGCCTAAGCATGCGTGGCTGGTGAAACTGCATGGATTTGGAAGGGCGCCGTGTAAACCGATCCGGAGGGAGTACTTACCAATAAATTATTAAATCCTTAAGGGTAGCGATCGGCTCTTTGGTGCTGCATCGCTTCCACCGTATCCTCGCGTGGTGCTTCCAAGTTATATACCGCGTACCTATATTTTGCAGAGTGAAATGCATCTACGGTCCTCTAACTTGTTGGCTATGTCCACAACAGTCCCGGAACATAGAAAATGTGCTAAGACAGTCCCTAATCTTGATCTATAGATCCACATACGATCCAAAGTATATTGATGACGTGGCGCAGGATGTAGCTGCAGCATTGTTCCCTGCTCGTGTTCAAGCCCAGCCCCCATGCTCTCAAGGCTAACCACCGCCACAGCCTGATCGCAACCGAGCCCAACCCCCGAGCTCGCGACAGAGCAGCGCACAGCCCTTGCTTATCCTCTTACAGCCGTCGCTACGCTATATACCGGGCATTGTGTCGAGCACGTCATCTGCGCTGACCAGGTCATCTGCTCGCGCCTGTCGCCGGAGCGGAAAGACGACTGGATGGAGCGGAGGAAGATGACCACGATGGCATCCATCCCGTCGTATCAACTTGATTCCTATGGAGGGGAGGAGCGTGATGACTAGTTAGAGGCGATGTCGCGCTCTGCCGGTCTCGGGGATGATGACAGCGTCGCTGCGACGGATGGGCTACTTCGTGTGCGGGAACTGACCGGCCGGAGAGTGCACTAGAGGAAAAAGGGCCATCCGTTCGCCACCCCTGGGAGCATTAGTCCCGGTTGCGCCACCAACCGGGACTAATGCTGGCACGCGTCCCGGTTGGAGCGGGCACGGGGCCAGGGGGCATGGGTCCCGGTTGATAAGGGGGCATGCGTCCCGGTTGGAGCCACCAACCGGGACTAAAGGTTTGGCCACAGCCACGTGGCGTGGCACGCACCTTTAGTCCCGGTTGCTGGCTCCAACCGGGACTAAAGACCCCTTGCCCTCTATAAATGCAACGCCCCAGCCCCCTCTGCCTCCACTCTGTTTTTTCGAATGGTGTAAGGTGTGAGGGTGTGTGCTAGTTTTTTCTCATGCATGCATTGAAGGTGTTTGTTGAAATGTTTGAGTGAAAAATCCAGTTGAATTTCTCATAGAACAAAAATATAGAAGGTGTCCGAGACGCACTTGAGCTTTCTCCTCTTTATTTCCCTCGATCGAGGTTAGCAATCCTATCTTTTCTAGGTCATTGATACAATTCATGTGTCGGTGTGAATTGGTTATTTCACTATTTACGATGTCCTGTTTTTTGATAAACTTACTTATATGATGCAGATGAACGGTCGGGAATGGATGTACGGTGACCGGCGGGTAGCCGGGTATATCAAAGGCGTGGATAAATTTATCGATGTGGCTACGGCAAACAAAGAGAATGGATTTATACGTTGTCCATGTGTTCAATGTCGGAACAACAAGGAGTACTCTTCCTCGAAAATCATTCGCGGCCACCTGATTATGAAAGGTTTCATGCCCAACTATAATTGCTGGACCAAGCACGGGGAAAGAGGGGTTATGATGGAAGATGGTGAAGAAGAAGATGATGATAACAACTATCATCATATGTTTCCTGAATACGGTGATACTGCTATGGAAGACAATGGAGAGGAAAAAGGTGAAGAACGGGCATCAGATGAGCCGGCTGATGAACTTGGTAGGGTCATTTCTGATGCAAAGCGAGACTGTGAAACAGAAAATGAGAAGTTGAAGTTAGAGGGCATGTTAGAAGATCACAAGAAATTGTTGTACCCAAATTGTGAAGATGGCAGCACAAAGCTCGGTACCACACTGGAATTGTTGCGATGGAAGGCAGAGTGTGGTCTAACTGACTCCTCATTTGAAAAGATGCTGAAAATAATGAAGCCGAAGTTTCCAAAACATAACGAACTTCCCGAGAGTACCTACGAAGCAAAGAAGACTCTCTGTCCTCTGGGATTAGATGTGCAAAAGATACATGCATGCATTAATGACTGCATCCTCTACCGCGGTAAGGAGTATGAGAATTTAGATAAATGCCCGGTATGCAACGCGTTGCGGTATAAGATCAGACGAGATGACCCTGGTGATGTTGAGGGAGAGCCCCTCCGGAAGAGGGTTCCTGCTAAGGTTATGTGGTATGCTCCTATAATACCAAGGTTGAAACGCATGTTCAGAAACAAAGAGCATGCCAGGTTGTTGCGATGGCACAAAGAAGACCGTAACAAAGACGGGGAGTTGAGACACCCTGCTGATGGGTCACAGTGGAGAAAAATCGAGAGAGACTTCCCAGACTTTGCAGGTGACGCAAGGAACTTATGGTTTGGTCTAAGTACGGATGGCATGAATCCTTTTGGGGAGAAGAGCTGCAGTCACAACACCTGGCCCGTGACTCTATGTATCTACAACCTGCTGAATCACGGCTTTCATGGCTATCGGTCCAAATGACCGATGTTATGTGCTGAATCACGGCATAGTTTGTGATGTTGTGCCCATATTATGCATGTGTGTGGACATTGGTATGGAGAACAATGTTGCAGGAGGAAGTTTTCCTTTTTGTCGCACGGAAAAGCCCTTTTCCATTTTCCGAGCGCAAAAAAGGGGTCGTTTTGTGAAGTAACCACCAAAATGCCGTTTCAGAATGCTACCGTCCTATTTTCCTAAAATACTAGACCACCTTACATGGACTATATCCCAACCGGTACATCTCAAACCTTTTCGTCCATCCCTGGTAAAAAGGACAAATGTCTGCCGAATCGGCAGGAAGTGGGTCCGGTTTGTACTACAGGTACATGATCTATCGCCCGTGATTTTTTGAAAAAATCGTTTTTAGACTCGCAATATGTGGTTTCTTCAGAGATCCAATGCAAGTTCTAACGATGCCCGTCCCCTATCTTCATGCACACCGGTTCGACCATAGTTAGAAATTCAAATAATTCAAAACGGGCATAATAAATTCAAAAAAAATCCGAACAATGAAAATCTTTCGCGTGGTGTCATATTATGTTACATAGTTGAAAGGAAAAATACCAGACTTGGTATATTGATCATGTTTCGAAAAAACCTTCACAAAATGACCTATCATGTTCGAGGTTTCATGGCTTTCGGTCCAAATGACCGATGTTATGTGCTGAATCACGGCATAGTTTGTGATGTTGTGCCCATATTATGCATGTGTGTGGACATTGGTATGTAGAACAATGTTGCAGGAGGAAGTTTTCCTTTTTGTCGCACGGAAAAGCCCTTTTCCATTTTCCGAGCGCAAAAAACGGGTCGTTTTGTGAAGTAACCACCAAAATGCCGTTTCAGAATGCTACCGTCCTATTTTCCTAAAATACTAGACCACCTTACATGGACTATATCCCAACCGGTACATCTCAAACCTTTTCGTCCATCCCTGGTAAAAAGGACAAATGTCTGCCGAATCGGTAGGAAGTGGGTCCGGTTTGTACTACAGGTACATGATCTATCGCCCGTGATTTTTTGAAAAAATCATTTTTAGACTCGCAATATGTGGTTTCTTCAGAGATCCACTGCAAATTCTAACGATGCCCGTCCCCTATCTTCATGCACACCGGTTCGACCATAGTTAGAAATTCAAATAATTCAAAACGGGCATAATAAATTCAAAAAAATCCGAACAATGAAAATCCTTCGCGTGGTGTCATATTATGTTACATAGTTGAAAGGAAAAATACCAGACTTGGTATATTGATCATGTTTCGAAAAAACCTTCACAAAATGACCTATCATGTTCGAGGTTTCATGGCTTTCGGTCCAAATGACCGATGTTATGTGCTGAATCACGGCATAGTTTGTGATGTTATGCCCATATTATGCATGTGTGTGGACATTGGTATGTAGAACAATGTTGCAGGAGGAAGTTTTCCTTTTTGTCGCACGGAAAAGCCCTTTTCCATTTTCCGAGCGCAAAAAACGGGTCGTTTTGTGAAGTAACCACCAAAATGCCGTTTCAGAATGCTACCGTCCTATTTTCCTAAAATACTAGACCACCTTACATGGACTATATCCCAACCGGTACATCTCAAACCTTTTCGTCCATCCCTGGTAAAAAGGACAAATGTCTGCCGAATCGGTAGGAAGTGGGTCCGGTTTGTACTACAGGTACATGATCTATCGCCCGTGATTTTTTGAAAAAATCATTTTTAGACTCGCAATATGTGGTTTCTTCAGAGATCCAATGCAAGTTCTAACGATGCCCGTCCCCTATCTTCATGCACACCGGTTCGACCATAGTTAGAAATTCAAATAATTCAAAACGGGCATAATAAATTCAAAAAAAACCGGCATATAAGTTCAAAATCCAAACACTTCTTATGTTTAAAGTTTTTCTAAATTCCAAATTGATATTAAAAAAATATAAGTTAATTCATTTTTAATTGTAAATGGTTCATATTTTAAATGGTTACATAAATTATTTTTTAAAACAGAATTTTTTTTTGAATTATTTATTTAAATCCAAACACTTTTTATGTTTAAATTTTTTCTAAATTCCAAATTAATATTAAAAAATATAAGTTAATTCATTTTAAAAGGTTACATTAATTATTTTTTAAAAATAGAATATGTTTTTGAATTATTTATTCAAATCCATACACTTCTTATATTTAAAGTTTTTCTAAATTCCAAATTAATATTCAAAAATATAAGTTAATTCATTTTAAAAGGTTACATTAATTATTTTTTAAAAATAGAATATGTTTTTGAATTATTTATTCAAATCCATACACTTCTTATATTTAAAGTTTTTCTAAATTCCAAATTAATATTCAAAAATATAAGTTAATTCATTTTAAAAGGTTACATTAATTATTTTTTAAAAATAGAATATGTTTTTGAATTATTTATTCAAATCCATACACTTCTTATATTTAAAGTTTTTCTAAATTTCAAATTAATATTCAAAAATATAAGATAATTCATTTTAAAAGGTTACATTAATTATTTTTTAAAAATAGAATATGTTTTTGAATTATTTATTCAAATCCATACACTTCTTATATTTAAAGTTTTTCTAAATTCCAAATTGATATTAAAAAAATATAAGTTAATTCATTTTTAATTGTAAATGGTTACATTAATTATTTTTCAAAACAGAAAATGGTTTCGAATTATTTATTCAAATCCAAACACTTTTTATGTTTAAAGTTTTTCTAAATTCCAAATTAATTATCATTTAAAAAACATTACAAATTTAAACCCCAAAATAAAAAAAAGGCGGGAACAGAGAGAAAATAACTGAAAAAATTTGAAAACAGGGGAATACGTCCCGGTTGGAGCCACCAACCGGGACGGAAGAGTCCCCTGCGCGCGCGCCCCTTCACCTGCTGAAAATTGGACTATAGGTCCCGGTTGGTGGCTCCAACCGGGACGTATGACCCTTTAGTCCCGGTTGGAGCCACCAACCGGGACGTATTCTCCCTCCCCTTTATACATGACGCGCCCGTTCCTCTTCTTCCCTTCACCATTTTCTGCGCCTGCACACAACACAGGGAGACGCCGTCGCCCCGCCGTCGCCTCCGTCCTTGAGCGCTCGTCGTCGCCTCCGTCCTTGAGCGCTCGCCGTCGTCGTCGTCCCCGGCCAGTAGCGCGTCCGCCACCACCTCCAACCGCCGCCGTGCGTCGTCGTCCCCGGCCAGCAGCGCCACCGCCGCCGCGCGTCGTCGCCGCCAGAAGGTGCGTCCCCCTCTCTAGCCTACCTCCGTCCCCCTCCTCCCTCTTCCCCTGCCGCCGCGGCGTGGTGCGGCGCGGGTGCGGCGGCGGGGCAAGGTGCTGCTGGCCGGACAAGGTGCTGCTGGCGGGGCAAGGTGCTGCTGGCGGGGCAAGGTGCGGCGGCGGGTGCTGTCTGACGTGGCGAGGCGGCAGGTGCTGGCGTGGCGTGGACCAGGCCCACCCGTCAGTGGCAGTGTGTAACCCCTGCCCTGGTGAAAAACACCCAACGGCCCCCTCTGTCCCACTTTGCTCACGTGGCTGCTTATGTGGCACAGGGCCCATCTGTCAGTTGTTGTGTGTATAGTTTGCCTGGGTGTAAAAAATAATTCCAGACTTATTTATTTTCAGAATTTTTTTGAATATTGAAAATTCAATAATTTTAATCTGTAAGTCAGAAAAATACAAATAATATATCAAAATGTTCAGAAAAATGAAACCTAGCTATCTAATCTATAATCATGCATTGTTCAACAACTTTCAAGACAAGTTTAATTAGAAAACAAAATCAACCCCTCTCATATACTCCGGAGTTTCACCGAGTTAGGGTTTTCACCCCTCGGAACCCCGTTTAAATTGCCGAGCATGTCTTTGGGTTACTTTTTAATACAAATTAACTTGTTATATCATCATCCTTGTTTGATCATTGCATCGATGCCATGTGTTGATTGTTCCCCTCTCTTTCTGGCGCCCCGGTGTAAAAACTATTTGCCTTTTTTTTAATTCCAGAAAATGATTTAAACTTGTAAATTCAATAACTTATTGTTTATAAGTCAGAAAAATATGAATAATATATCAAAATGTTCAGAAAAATGAAACCTAGCTATCTAAGCTATAATCATGCATTGTTCAACAACTTAAATTACAAGTTTAATTAGAAGAACAAATCTACCCCTCTCATGTGTTCCGGAGTTTCTCCGAGTTAGGGTTTTCACCCCTCGGAACCCCGATTAAATCGTCGAGCATTTCTTAGGGTTACATTCCAATGCAAATTAACTTGTCATATCATCATACTTGCTTGACCATTGCATCGATGCCATCGGTTCGACGATGTGCCTATCTACTACACGGTTTCCCTTTCTCTTCATTTTTATTATTGTGTATGTATATATTAGGGTTTCTCTGAATTAGGGTTTATATCTCTCAACACCGTACTTAACTTTCTCCTTTAGCCGCTTTGACTTATTCGTTTTTCCACCTATGCAGAAAATATGGACCCACACGTCAGAGACGAAGAAAAGGAAGAGTTGATCCAAGGTGTGATCCATGGGGAAGATAATTTAGACGTATCAACGTTTCTGAACAACTCCGGTGAGGGTGATCCTCTTTTTACCGGAGTAGACAACTTGTTTGAGGTTGAAGGTGTTGCCTTCCGCGAGGGAGAAGGCGATGCCTTGTGTAACCGAGAAGACGACCGCTCCGGCGAGGTGCATGTAATATAAATCAATTCATTAATTAATCATCTGCTATCTATATAGAAATAGTAACGACGATCTTTCTTCTTTTAGCCCTCCGGATCGAAGGAATCTACTGAAAAGAGCAGACGAGGCCCAACCAAAAAGTTGGAAGACCATGAGAGGTTCAGGATCGAAGATGTCGCTGAAGACGGCAGACCGACAGCTCCCGAAGTGGTCGCAACCAAATTTGTGGCACAATGCGGAGTAATCGTTAGGGACTTAATCCCGATCACCATTAGAAATTGGAATAGGCCTGCTAATGCGGATGAAGAGGGAACATGTTTATTTGTCCCTAACCACGCCAAAGATTTACTGTGGAAGAGGCTCATGGTTAATTTCAAACTACCGAAGATAGAGCTGGATCCAAATGCGGAGGATCCAGTTGAGGACGCCTTACAACATGGGAGAGCCATGGAGGCTAAGGTCAGGGAGTGGGCTTTGAAGAAGATGGCCCAGTGTTTCACCAACTGGAAGAAAAGATTGCACCTTGACTATGTCGTGAAAGAGAAGACTCCGGATTTCAAGAAGACTCAGTTTCAGAAGATAAAACCATTCTGGGCTGAGTTTGTGGAATACAAGACATCGGGAAAAGCTAAGGAAATGTCTGCAAAGAATAAGCTGAATGCTGCTAACAAGAAGTATCACCATACTATGGGGCAAGGTGGCTACAGGGCTGGCATTCCTAAGTGGGAGAAACTTGAGCAGGAACTGCGTGATAAAAATATCACCCCAGAGACAGACGATTGGGTAGAACGTGCAAGGAATTGGTTTTACGGGCATGGGGGCACGTTGGACTCGGAAGGGAGGTGTATATATACCATACGACATAAAGAAGACCACTTGCCAATCGAGAGGATGAGAAAAGCAGTAAAGGCTGTTAAAGATGGGGACTTCATTCCCGATAGAGAGAATGATGAGCTCACACTCGCCCTTGGAAATAAGGAACATGATGGACGAACACGAGGCACAATAGGCTCCCAATCATGGAGGACTGGGTTTCCCGAAGAGAGGAAGAAATATCCTGATAGAAGCCGTCAGAGGAGTAAGGACAGGGCGGCAGTTGAAGCAGAAAGTCAGAAAGAGCGAATGCGTTTAATTGAAGAACGATTAAAGCAACAACAAGATGAAATTAACTCACTTAAAGAGCAAAGTACTACCGGCGCCCCATCTCAGCAGCACACTGCATTCGATGCTACCGGCCTATCGAATAATCGAAAAAGCAGTGTGGCTTCCACCGAGGTCCCGGGTGATGACAATGGCGATGCCGATGATGCACCGACGATGGCTCCTGTTGGATACCCAGTGGATGATATCACAGAGATGACACACTGCGAGATACATGTCAAAGTTGTGAACATATCAATGAAGGTGGCGGTCGGCTATGCCTTACCAATTGGACCCACACCAACTTACCACAGTCGTCCGGTTCCAGAGGGCTACGCTGTTGTCGGCGTGGATGAAATCATGCCCACCTTTGAGGTTTTGGATCTTCACTACCCTGCTGGTGAAGGGGATGTGACTGTGCTGGGTGACGCAAAAAACGTCACCATTCTATGGCCGAAGGATTGTATCGTGCTTCGAAATCACACGCCAAGGCCATCTTCGCTGCCGTCTCACCCGTCTCCAGCGAGGTCGTCGCCGCCGCGGCAGCCGTCTTCGTCGCCTCACCCGGCTCCGTCGCCTCACCCGTCTCCGGTGCAGCCATCGCCACGGGAGCCATCGCCGGCGCCTCAGGATAAAAAGCGTAAGCGTACCGCTACTGTGCGTCGTAAGCGATCGCCGAAACGTAAACAAGAGCCTCTTCCAAAAGTACCAACGGTTCCTCCCAAGAGAGCTTATGACTGTACTGAAGAGGAGACTGCGGCGATCGTTGATGCGGAAACGACAGCGTTTTTCGCTAAGCTGAGGCGGCCGAAAGAGCCAGAGTTCCCCAGCACCAAAGAAGAAAAAGCCAAAGTGTTGAAAATGCTAAAGACTCTTCATCAACCCGAGCCAAAGCTGTCATCAGACTATGAGCGTTCTATTCTCAAGTCACATGCGGCACAAAAAGCCTCGAAGAGCAGTACTGATGCAAGCGGGAAATCTGTTGCCCAGCTCGGAGAACAAGCAAAACAGACTTGCGCCCCTCTCAAGGTGATTTCTCAAACCAATGTGGGGTCGAGCAAATATGGGGCCGAAGAGCAGTATGATCCAGAGGTAGTTGCACAATACGGAGAAGCTGCCGCTGCTCAAGGTATGAGTATTGCCCAGTACTTATCCCAGTTAGAGTTCTTCCCCGTGAGTGAAGTAGCATACAAATACCAGTACGGCAAACCTCTCGTCAAACCTGAGGAGGTAAATAATCTTTCAACAAAAATGCGAAGATTGCATAACTGGTACATGCACGCCACAAGTGCCGGGGCTAACTGGATAGTGCTGAGGGTTACAAAAAAGCATCATGGGAAAGAAAGTGATGACATGATATCCATTGAATTTGTTGAGCTATTTCAATTATTCAATCAAGACGCCTTGGACAAATCGCTCATCAGTGCCTATTGTCTGTAAGTACTAATTCTGTAATTAACTTAGTCTCCAGCTATCTCACTTTGTTTATTGCATGTATATAATCATACTGTAATATGCAGAATGAAGATTCTCGAATGCAGCACAGGACAAATCTATGATATTGGCTTCATTGACCCATATTGGGTTCATGAAGCTAATCTCAAAATAAGCCCCCAGGATACGGAGGATAATATAGTACACGCGTTAAGGTTTCAAGAAACCAAAAGGGAAATACTTTTTCCTTACAACTTCGAGTGAGTGTTATTGTCTTGTATACACTTTCTATTTCGCTTACTCGATGTTAAGTATATAATTGATTAGTTATGCATTCGCAGCTTCCACTATATTCTGTTAATCATTCAACTTGACAAAGGGCGTGTACTAGTCATGGACTCGAAACATAAACCCCTTGAGACGTGGAAGGACATGCAGATACTTCTCCAGCGGTAATTCTAATCATTACGACACTATATCGGCAACGTTCGTGAATTTTATGATATCAAGTACTTAATAACTTCTTTTATTCGTTTTCTTCGCCGGACAGCGCTTGGAAACGGTTCACCAAGAAGGCTAGGGGTGTTTGGAAAGAGGAGCTTACATTTCAACCACTAGATGTAAGCACCACTAGCTATATCCGCGCATCTCTTTGATTCTAGTTTTGATACAGTTATTATCATGCTTGATTATTATTTTGATTGAACTATGTTCTCGTAAAGTGCCTGACGCAGGGACCAGGTAACAATCTATGTGGATACTATGTATGCGAGTTCATCCGGCAGACGTGCGATGAGAAGGGCAGAAATTTAGAGCAACTCCACGTATGTAAACAATTTCTATAGTTTTATTTTCAAACAAATTGTGTTTAGTTTAATTCATATAGACTGACTCCTTTTTTAAATCAGATCGAACGTCTACGGGACGGTCTTCTGCCAAAGGATCGCATACGAGCAATTCAGGAGGAATTGGCGGGATTCTTGGATGCAGAAGTCCTAGACCCGAAAGGGGAATACTATTCTGCTGTGTATAGACAATAGGGATTGTAAAAATAGCAACTCGATCCGTGTATAGACAAGGGGAATACTTTTGTATGTAGTGCATGAACTCGATCCGTGTATTGAATGTAATATTGTCATGATGATCTTGTGTAATACAAGGTTCCTTCATTGATAAGTGCAAAACACTAAATAAACAATAAAACAACCTAAATGAATTCTCTGCCACGGCACAAAAAGTGGCGAAAATGCTGCCGCGGCAACAAAATGTGCAAAAATGAATTCTCTGCCGCGGCAGAGAAATGAGCCAAATCTCTGCCGCGGCAGCAGGTTATTAGTCCCGGTTCGTGTTACGAACCGGGACTAATGCTCCACCCCCCCCTCGCGCTTTGCTGCTGCCACGCGTGCACCCATTTGTCCTGGTTGGTGGGGCAACCGGGACTAATGGTTAGAGCTTTAGTCCCGATTGCCCCGTCCCGGTTGGGCAACCGGGACTAATGGCTCTTACCAACCGGGACGCATGGGCCGTTCTGCACTAGTGGTGGGTGAGGAATTGGCATTGGGAAGCGAGGTGGTTCTCTCTGTGCCCATCTCCTAGAGGCGAGCGAGCATAGCGGCGGCAGGAATTGCTATGACTAGGACTTGCTTTTTTTAGACGAAGATGAAACACGGCTTGCTGAAGACGACGACGCGAGTTCATTCGGGCTGCAGATGAGCTGATACAGCAACACGTCAGCAAAATACGAGGTCAGTCCAGTTTTGGGACATATAGAACGAGATTAGGGACTGTATTGGTGCATTTCTTAGGTTTGAGGATTGTTTTGGACATTGCCAACAAGTTAGAGGACAGTGGATGCATTTCACTCCTCATGGGGCAGGCGGTGGAGTCTAGGGCAGAGCAGCCTCGATGGGGAAAAGTCACGCCGCTAGTTTTTTTTTTTTTTTTTTTGAGAATAACGTCGCGAGTTTAGTGCTGAGTCATTTGGAGTCCCAAACAACTGAAGGTCCAGGGTTGCTGGGCCTCGCGAACAAATTGACGCCAAAACGTTTGGTGTCTACCCTCCATTCGTGGCCGCCAAAAAGTTTGGATCCATTCAGAAGAGAAAAAAATAAGCCCATAAAAAATTTGAAAAGGAGCGGCGCCGAAGTACGAGAGAGAACTAGTGTTTTATTTAGAAACATAGTACACGCTCACAACACGTATATGCACTCATCTTTATGAACGCACACACACATAACCTACCTCTATGAGCACCTTCGAGAGACTGAGCCGGTGGATCGGGTCTTAAGATTGACAAAGTTACCACGGACGCCTCGCTGTCGACGGAAACGTCACATCATTAAAAAAATATTCCGTCTTTTATGCAACACACAATGTCAAACATGAGGTTTGAACTCTGATGGACTGGGGGTATAACCATCCTCCTAGCCACCCAACCATAGGTTGGTTTGCAGAGAGAACTAGTGTTGGCTAGACATATTTCGAAACTCCTCTTGCGAGAAGAAATTTTTGCCAAACAAAGATCTCATGAAGATTGGTTAAAGGAGGGGGAGAGGAATACTGGTTTCTTTCCCATGCCCGTGCTACGTGCTTCATCATCATCGGGAAACATTGTGACAAAATCTCACATTTATAAGAAGAAGAAGCATGAGTGATTTGCGTGAAGGAGGAAGTTCAAAGGATTGTCCAAACATTCTTTGTGGATTTATTTGAAGACCATAAATGTATTGATGCACAAGCAGTAACAAGCCATGTTCATCAGCCAATAATAGTAGTAACACGTGCATGAACTGACAATAGCGACAAATTTTTCCTTAACTAAACAATTAGTGAAAATCAAACTACAAAAAATGGCAACATCAAAGAAATAAAAAGGACATATTGCATTCAGCTTCACAGCCACCTAATCAACCAACACAACCGACTAGCTATGCCTGACACAGAAATGCAGACGCCCATGTGCTCCAAGTCGAAACCATAATCCAAATGTGTGTGAGCATCGCATTGGGCAAGATAAATATGGCTCCTAGGGGATGAGCATAGTACCAGACGAGCTGCAGTCAGTTTTCTTTCTACATCAGCACATGCAGCTTCACAGGGTCTTGTCTAAGAAGACAGAATTAAGCATGCGATTTGTTTAAGGTTAACCAATAGGTGCCCGTGACAACAATACCAAAGGCCCATCTTGTTCAGAAAATGAATTAAAACACCCTAGCAAAATTGGCTACAGGAAACTCATCATCCTGCAGTTATGAGCTCAAAATAGTGAAATATTTTTCTCAACTCCGTTACAAATTGTCCATGTCAAGTGACTACCAAGCATACTGGAAGTTTAAGATAAAACTTACATTTAGCAAACATGGTCTTCACAAGGTAACTTCTAAAGTAAGCCGTGAACTAAAAGTAAATCACATGGTCCTAAAGATGGCTCATGCATTCTGGTAAAATCCAACAGTAGTGCAATCATACTTTGGAATGATGCAACACAAACATAGAAATGAAAAGATAGAATCAGCCTAGTACAATTAGGCAACTGAATCAATATTTATGCCTTGATAATAACTAGGAACTCGACAGAAATACAGGAAGGGTAATTTACTTAGCACAACATGGAAAAGTATAAGAGACGAGCAACAAATAGAACGAAATGATTTGACAGGTCCTTGCAGTTCCACCATACAATTGAATACTAGCATTAGTAATGTAGGTTAGCAACTATGAACCTAAGCAACTACAAAGGCATGTGAAGAATAAACTTACATTGAGTGTCATCACTGCAGAATGGTGAGCTAGTTGAATCCCAAGCATTGTAGCATTCATTTAATAGGTTTGACATGCAACCCAGACTATACATGCTAGTATGAGCACTCATATGAACCCCAATATGAGAGCTGCAATAAAGTAAGAGATAATTCAACCAATTCACAAACACATGCATGCATGCACAAAATCCAAGACATCTCAGTGCATGCTCTCACCATACATGTGAGGTTTGGATGTACTAATCTAGGGTTTATAGGCCAACAGAGGATAAGAACTAAAAATAAATTCCATTAGAGGATAAACTTATAATCTATCATAGTTTGAGATTAAAATACATATATTAAGAACATAACTTTTATATTTCTTAATAACCCATTATATCACACGACAACCTTAATTTTGTTTGTTAGGTAACAAATTAACCGTCGTTGCTAAATATATGTTAATTTTTTCTTTCTTCTACCGCAGTACAATAATCATTGAAAAATCATATCACGGTGTTCTAAAGTTCAATTGTACTTTAAGTGAAGTTATATTTTTCTCCTTTTTGAGACAATGCGCTCGAACTTTTAAGATATTCAAGTTAAAATGGTGAATCGTACACCTCTTTGAATTTATTTTAAACCATCGTATTAGTTATGTAGTGTATATGTATATATTTTTTGTATGTGTGTGTATTTGTTTATATTTGAACATTCTTAAATATCTTGGTAGATATTTCTAAATCAAATAATGTAACAAATATCATTATATTGATTTGTAGTGTATGAGTGAGACACAAATCTATAGAAACTTCTAAATGGTAAAAATTGAACCATAGACATGATTATTGCCGTTTATTCATGGTTAAATGTATATTAGAGATTACATCCTTTCGATAATAAGTTCATAACATGTACACGATGTACATTTGGTATTCAGACTTGCATCTTCTATAATAATTATCGAAACATAAAATAGTTGTGGATGGCACTACTTTTATATACTCCCTCCGTTTTGAAATAAGTGATTGGGTTTTGTAGATTCACATGTATCTAGATACTAAAATGTGTCTAAATACGTATGAATCTAGAAAAATTCAAGTCACCTATTTTAGGAGGGAGGGAGTACGTAAGATTTGGTCATTTGATATGCTCACTTCAGTGTGCTTAGTATCAGGGTATCTCTAGTGGCATAAATCATTATGGACATCCAAATTGTCCAGTTTGGTCCATTTGGGTCGGTTGCGGACATAAATTGGGTCGCGGTCTGGTCTACCTGGCCAGTTCCCTCAGCGGGGCGACCCATTCCGTCCATGCTAGCCAGTTTTCTTTTGGCGTACAAATTTTATCATCATGTTTACAACAAAATGAGAGCAATAAATAAAATAAATGTATTTTAAAATATAAATACTTCACAACCACGTGGTTTTACACAGATAATCAAACATAATTCATAAATTACATAGAATAAACAAGAGAATTGGACTAGCCATGTTAGTTTCCACATGAGTCCACATACGTTCAAACAAATCGGCTTGAAGCTGGTCATGAGTGGTGCAATCAGGCAATGTATGATGCACATGCATGAACTATTTCCAAGATGTTGGCCTAGGCTCCGGCTCAACCAAGGTATCCTCAAATTTCCAAGCTTTGTCAAAGAGGTTGTCATCACACTCATCATCAACGATAATGTTGTGCATGATTATACAAGTAGTTATCACCTTCCACATCCTTTCTGTGCTTCAGGTTCTAGCAGGGTGCCAAAACAATAGCCCTCGGTGATTGAAGCACACCAAATTAACACTCCATATCCTTCCTAGCAACCTCTTTCTCTTTCGCGAACCTCTTACATTTCTTATTTTCAGGGTTATAGACTGTCTTGACAAAGGTGGAACGAGAAGGATAGATGCCATTAGCTAGATAATAACCATTGTCATAAGGATTTCCATTGATCACATAGTTAACCCGAAGAGCATTGCCTTCTGCAAGCCTAGCAAATACATGAGAGCGCTAGAGCACATTGATATCATTGTTAAATCATGCCATGACGAAGGAGTGCCAAATCCATAGATCATGTGATGCACTGCCTCTAGTATGACTATGCACCCCCTCCGCATTCAAACTAGCCTTGCCAACTAAAAGGACAGTTCTTCCACTTCCAATGCATGCAGTCTATGTTGCCCAGCATCCTAGGAAATTCCCTCTTTTCGTTGATGGACAGAAGGCAGGAAATGTCTTTGGTGTTCGACTCTCAGATAAACTTTGACGAACACCGCACTGCAAAAAAAGCACATGGATGATACGTCGGAAACATATCTATAACTTTTTATGTTCCATGCTTATTAGTATCTACTTTGCTTTGCTTTGTCTACACTTTGAGGTGCTTTTTATATCTTTTCTGGTACTAACATATTAGTTGCCACAGTGCCAGTTGCCTGTTTTCTGCTGTTTTTGGTTTCAGAAAAGCTAGTAAAGAAATATTTTCGGAATTGGACGGGACAAACGTCAAAGTCAATAACTTTCAGTGGGGAACAAGAAGTCCAGAGGGGATACGGAGAGGCGAGCCAGAAGGTCCACCCACCCCTAGGCATGGCCAGGTGTGGGCCCGCGCCTGGGGAGGGTGTGGGGCCCCTGGCCACCGCCTTGGCCTCCTGTAACATCCCAGCATTAGAGCTTAGAAATAAGCTGAACCCAGATGTTCGCATTGCATTCATGCATAAAAAATCCGAATAATTTTTGCGCTTTTAAACAGCACTTGTCAAAGTGATTGAAGCTTCTCGTATCTTGATGGAATTGAAGTAGATCATCAAGTTGATTGCGATAAGTTTCAATATGACCTTTGCTAAAACCCTATTTGGGTAAACATGATTTGATCTAAGGGCAGATCAGATATAATAAAATGTTACTCATAATACATTGCTTAAATGATTAATATCTGATCCTTAAGGGATCATACCATAATATTCAGCACAACAACCCATAAGTGCCAAGTTAAGATTACAACTAAAGTAATATAAATGTTATGACTAATCCTGACCTATCTTATTCTTATCTATTCTTACTATGATTATCATAGTAATACCTAACTTTAACTCTTTAATGAGTTTGAGTTGGAAAGAAACTAAGTTAAGATCATTCACCATATATCTTTCTTTCCATATCAATCTTTATAGAACCTATCTTAATATCTGTTGTTCATCAATGATTGAGTAATCAACCATTGATTCACAAATTCTTTAACTATCAATACTTGATCTACTATTTCTTGATCTTATCATAACATCCACTTAAATCTTTTAAAGAGGGCATAGTCCATGAATAACAGCCTTAATCCAATATGAGGTACTAAGAAGATAATTTCAATACAATTGAAGAGTAGTATTGATGAAACCTTGGATAGCCAATTGGAAACCTAAGCTATAAATGATTTAAGGATTATAATGATCATGCCTTACTCATCAGGATTGTCCACCTATATCTAGTATGGAAGTCATTGGTGGGTAGAACATGATTGAAATCCTAGTATAGATAAGTAATCCTAGAGTAGTTATTTCAGGTCACAACAATATAATGTGAGGTTAGAGTATGAGTTACTAGAGTAAATATAAGGCAGTGCGATTCAATTAAAGTTAGTATAGCATAGATTTATGGAAGTAATGTTATTCATCCTAAAGGATAGTAAGCTTTGGAGTAGGTAGTTGGATGTATACATCTAGTGAAGAAATATTAGTGATTGATGATTAAGGAAGATTATGAGTGGAGTTTGAAGGAACTATTTGTTGGATTGGAGATTATCAACAGTAGAGTAGTGGGTATAACCAAGCAAGGATATGAGGAAACTATAAAAGCTTTAGTATCAAACTCATTGGGTTCTCATTGGGTTCATCCATGAGTTTAGAAGAATAAAGGGTGAATAAGAACATTCTTGTGAAGTAAAGTTCATCATGTTAATCATGATGATAGATAGGAAGAAATAGTATATCTAGGAAAGGAATTCCTTATTTAGGAGTCTAAAATTATGAACTATGGAAGGTAGTAATTCTTGGTAAACAATCAACTTTAAGTCTTAAACCAAGTATAATATCCATTTCATGTTATTGATCCATCATCTTATGTCTATATCACTCTATAGGAATATTTTCCTATAGCAAATCAAATAAGCACATCTCTGTCAATTCCAATCATCATAACTATATGTGCTTAGAAGAATATTTATAAATTACTTTCTATAAAACATTCTAGATATAACTTTCTATTATAAAAGGTGATGTCATCAAATATCACAAACAGAAGACAATATGGTTAGTTATTAAATCTTTTCTCACATCAACAAAGAATTATAAGTAAATTAAGAACCCTAAACTTATTTGTTTATCATACTATAATATATACATTGTCATCTTATAAGTTAATAGAAGTAATAATAACCATATTCATTTCTTTTGTATTTCATGCATCAAATAATGATATAGAATCATTGTACATATAAAAATTTCTATTTAAACTATGAGCCAACTAGAGTTAAGTTTTATAAACAAATAAGAAAATATCATCTAATAAAGCCATGGTTCAATGTAGAAATAAAAGAATTAATAATAAGGGCTTCTACATAATATAAAAAGGGTTTTGATAGAAAATAAATAAAGAAATGATACCATTATATGACAAACTCATAAAAGAACCTTAATATACTTTATAAATGCTGCAATCATTCAACAAATCAATTCTATAAAGAGAATTCAAATAAAATAAGGAAAATTAAAATTTGAAAGTAAAACAGAAAATAGAAAAAGGGAAAAAAATCCTGGCCGTGGCCCAACTTCTCTCTGCTTACCTGTCGCCCTGTGTAGCCCACAAAGGTCCAATAACCAGCCCAGCTCATTCTCGTCTCTGACTGACAGGTGGGACCGAAGAAGGATTACGGGTTGAGCTGAAAGATTCGCTAGGGGGTTTTCCGCAAAAGCAACGTCATCGTCATCCTCACGCACACAAGAAGCTCGCTGGAGGAGCTCGCCGCCGCCCGATGCCGTCGTCGTCGTCAGCCGTGCGTCAAGATGCTGGCCGTCGTTCCAGAGGGGGATAAGAAGGCCACCGCGACGCCCTGCCTCAATCCCTATCCACAATCCCTCCTTATCCTCTCTGATTAGAATGGGGCCGAAACCCTAGCTCACCAAAGCCACACCTCGCCGTCGAACCGCATCTCCCCACTCTCTTCCAAGTAGCCATGGAGAAGCCCCGTGCTCCGTAGATCATCTGGGTAGAATCTTGCATCAAGGGAAGCACTGGAGAGGGCGAATTTTGCCGTTCCTCTTTGCGGTAGTTCGTCGAAATCCTCGTCGGAGAGCTCGCCTCCGACCACGCCTGTCCTCGCCAACCTCTCTATCATCATCAGGATGAGTTCCTGAACACTTGAGTATCCCTAAATCGCTGTATATCGTTGTTAAACGCCATCGCACCTTCTATCACCGTCAGCCACCGTCGGAGCTCGTCGGAGCTGAGGCTCCGATGACTATTTCCGAGCGGCGCCGCTGTTAGGGCGCCGTGGATCGTCGCCGGCGACCAACCACTGACGGTGGTGGTGGTGCTGACGCCATAGCTACGTCACTCCGACGCCACCCTAGACCCAGTCCCCTGTTTGACCTGGTCTTTATCTCACGTGGCATATGACATGGCCTTGGGCCCATATGTCATTGTCTGGGGGTAAAGACACGGTCGGTAACAAATACATTTATTAAATCTAAGAGCTGAGGTGGACACTGGCCCACCAGTCAGTGACTTGGGCGAGGTGTTGGTGCGGTGTAAAAAGTTAATTCATGTTTAAGAAATAAACAAAATGTGATAAACTCAATTATTAATATTCTAGAAATCAAATAAATGATTAAATCTTATTTAATTAATAACTTTTGATTTATAATTCAGAAAAAATGTGTATAATATATGAAAATTTGTAGAAAAATAAAATCTACAACTTAAAATTATTATCAAATATTATTATGATAATTATTTAAATAAATATTATTTAATAAATATTTTATAAGTAAGAAAACTTTGATAATTCATATTTTAATAATGGTAAATGTTAAAAATATAAATAGAATACCAAAAATCTTAGAAAAATAAGATTTAAAATTTAAAATTATAATCATGCATTTTAATTCAACTTAATTAAATATTTGTTAATTATTAAGTTATTATAAAGTAATAAGAATTGTAAAAATCATATCTTATTATTTATAAATCACAAAAATAAATGTTATATTTCAAAATGATCAAAAAAAGAATACCTACATGTTAAAAATATGATATTCCACTTTTGAGGTAACAAAAAAATTCAAGCACTTTAACAACTTGAATTTAAACCCATTTCCTTAATTGATAATTAAGATAAGGGTAAATAAAAATTGCTAATACTTCTAAAATTAGCCAATTGAGTCTAATAAATAGTAATAGTCTTAAATATTGATAATATGAAGTCAAAATGGTTCAACACATTTTAAATGCAATTTGATTGAATTATCATTCAACCATAAGTGTAGATTATTTTATAAAAGGATCCTTATCCAATCTAAAATCTCCAAGAATGATTGTAATGAGATAAAACCCATTCCTTTACTTTAACCACAAGTTTATAAACAAATGAAAACACTATAGTGAGTTCATAAGTAATAAATAATATTGTTTACTTATTCACAAACCTTAACCACACCCTTATAGGGAGATGAATCCCTTTATACATTTATAATGTAAATAAACCACTACCAAATAAAAGTAATACCATTCTTAAGTAACCTTAAGGCAAGATTCCCAAATACACAAGGTACAAATGTTATAAGCATTATACTTTCAAACTATCTATATTTTAAAGTTAACTTTAGTCTACAAGAATCTAAATATAACACTATAAACATTGTTATATGTTTTATAGTTAACTTTGGTCTGAACTAGTTAAATTATAAAGCATCTCAAGCCCAAACTATTCAAGCAAGCCCAAATAACATCGACCACCACTAACTAACCACAAAGATTGTTTAAACCTTAGAAAAAGAATCTTTTCTTCAAAAGTTATTCATTTTGCCACTTCAGACAATATATGACAAATAATCAAGATCACATTACTTCATACTTCACTTGTATACTTAGGATCGATAACACTTAAGCTCTTTATAAGTGACTTTACTTATCAAGTAAAGTTTGAAGATACACAATTAAAGTGTAAACAATCTGGAATAGCATTTCATAAGTGTATATTTTATTGCTGCATAAATATGTGTTGTTCACACACACACACACACTCACAAGCCCTAATAAGAAGCGTAAGTGTAAAACTTATCCAAAAGTACAACGCATTTCAAATACATCATTTCTAGCATCCAAACCCTAGAACAACGTTATCCCCGGATTCGCGTTTATAAAATGCATCACATTGCTTATGCATAAGAACATATTGCTTCTTTAAACATTAGTCCTTATCGGACCAATGATGATGATTTCAGATTTTGGATCTTATACTGACTCGAAGACCGTGAGTGCATAATCTTGCAATCACAAAAGGCAAGTTCACACTTGCTCATGTCCTTTGATTATTTTCTGTAAAGTATTTTACAAATCCAGTGTTGTCATCACCTGCATTTGAAAAAGGTCAGAAAACGCTATTTTCGATAATAATGTGAGCTATTGGTTACTGATCCAGGGTGATCAGCTAATCTAGTAAATCTGACAGTTGGAATACCACTGTTCAGAACTATATCACCTAGGACTTAACAACCAATATCGCTAGTGATTCTTGCACCGTATAGTACGCGTTAACCATGAGATTTGGAATGGGACGGAGAAGTCAGCTGTATCTTCTTCCTCTCGCATGAAGCCGGATGTGCAGGTCGTGGCTGTTATCCTCATAGCATGCATATTAATTGGTAATTCGTAGAGGATATGCATCATATGGGTGGGAACCCTCAACGTCTCACGATAGTTCTGGCATCTAACGGTTTGTACAAACCATTACCGTAATTCATTATGTGGGCATGGTGTACACCAAGGAGGCATGCGAGGTCGCGAAGGGGGCAGTGATTGGCTTGGATCATCTTCTGGGCCCCACATCATGGAATTGTGGACGGGAATAAGCTGCCCGATTGTGCAACAAAGAGTTGATATCTCATGGGTAAAGTGACGCACCTCTGCAGCTGTAACTTGTTACTCCCTGTTCCGGGAAGGAGCTGCGAACACGGCGGGAAAGGAACTCCATGAAAGTTCTGGTAAACTCGTGATGGCTGACGGACATAGATTTTCAGAATAAAAGCAACCTTTAAAGAAATGTTTATGAAAACTTGCATGGCCTACGACCTACGGTTTGTGGCTATAGTTATAATGCATCAGACACTCCTTTTCTAGTGAATTTGTTGAGTACGCTCGTACTCAACGTATCTTCTTAACTCTTGCTAGATTCTGAAGCCATTAAGATGATGTCTACACCAAGTTATGCTCCACGAATCATTTAAAGATCTTCAACAAAGACAAGGAAGTCAACAAATACCTCAACTCAAGTGAAGACGAAGTTGCTGATTAAATAGGAATATACGCTCTAACCGACGAACCTATTTCTGTAGTGCATTGCAATAGTAGTAATGCCAACCCCTTAGTTAAAATACTAGACTTAAAAGTATAATAGTCGGTGCATTATTTATCTTTGATTCATCTTTGTAAGAAGTTCTTTCTCTCTCTTTAACCTAGAGTGTTTTCTGGATCTTGTGTAAAGAGTGAGTTGTAACCTTTAGCCATGTATTGGACCCGCTATGTTTCTGTTGTGCCATTCTGAGGGATGTAATACTAGTGAACGGTGTTTCATTGGTGTTATGTCAACGACTATAGTATACTACATCATGCAGTGGTATGCTGGGTCACCGTAGTTGGTATCAGAGCATATGCTTTGACCTTAGGTTGGAAACCTAGTAAATGGGTAGAACCTGTAGGACTTATACTTGCAAGAATAAAGAGTTCTCTAGTGATAAGAGGGATATTCACTTGAGAATAATCCTGTTATGTTACTAGTGCGATAATTCTTTAGTATGATTGCAATCTGATCATTACCCAAGAGTTTTAACTCTATGTGACTAATGATAATTTCCATTGTTCAAAAAATAGGCCGAATCAGCGATTAATAGGCCGATTAATCGCTACTGGGGACCTGACCGTGTCGATTACCATTAATCCTTTGTGTTAATCGTTTAGCCCGATTAATAGGTCTGACACTCTGATTACTAGGTATGTTCCCGATTAACCACTACACTTGTGTTGGAGATATGCCCTAGAGGAAATAATAAATGTAGTTATTATTATATCTTTGTGTTTATGATAAATGTTTACATTCATGCTATAATAGTATTAACAAGGAAACATTGATACTTGTGTGATTTGTAAACTTAATTTGAAGTCCCTAGTATAGCCTCTATACTTCACTAGCTTGTTGGTTGATCAATGATTGTGGTTTCCCTATCATGAACATTGAGATGTTATCAACAACAAGATCATATCGTTAGGAGAATGATATGGTGGACATACTCCTATAGATAAGCGTAGCATAAAGATCAAGTCATTTCAATAGTTCAATTGCTATATGCTTTCTGATACATAGTAACCTAATTCCTTCGACCATGAGATCATGCATATCACCTTTACCGGATGGATGCTTTGATGACATCAAACACCACACCGTAACTGGGTGGTTATAAAGGTGGCATTGAGTGTTCGGAAAGTATTGGTTGAGACACATGGATCAAGAGTGGGATTTGTCCATCCACATGACGGATAGATATACTCTGGGCCCTCTCGGTGGAATGTCATCCAATTAGCTTGCAAGCATGTGACTTGGTCACAAGGGATCACATATCACGGGAACGAGAAAAGAGTACTTATCAGTAACGAGGTTGAACTAGGTATGCAGAGATACCGACGATCATAACCTCGGATAAGTAACATATCGTGAGACAAAAGGAAATTGGTATCGTATGTAAGTGGTTCATTCGATCGCAAAGTAATCGTAGAAATATGTTGGAGCCATATGAATTTCCAGATTCCTCTATTGGTTATTGTTCGGAGAAGTGTCTCGATCATGTCCGCATAATTCACGAACCGTAGGGAGACACACTTAAGGATTCGACGTTGTTTGAGTAGTTATGGTATTATGAGAAAGAGACCGAATGTTGTTCGGAGTCTCGGATGGGATCCGGGATATCACGAGGTGATCCGGAATGGTCCGGAGAATAAGATTCATATAAGAAAAGTCCCGTTTCGGAGTTCGGGAATGATTCCGGTGTTTTCATCGGGAATGTTCTAGAAGGTTCCGGATTGTCCGGCACTCCGGGGGGAGGGAGGGGTACATGAATGTGTCATTACATATTGGAATGATTGCATCATGTACTAAGTGTTCTTGCTGTCCCAAATAAAGGATTAAATTGAATCCTAAAACAGAAAAGTCAAATGTCCAGTTTGAAAGTCAAACGGCTAAAACAAGAAACTGTGGGAAACAAGAAAGAGGAGTTGGGAACCGACTTGAGGGAGGAGTCTCCTCCCCAAGCCGGCGCGCCACCCAAGGCCGACTTGGGGAGGGACTCCCCTCCCCTGGCCGCGCCTCCCCACCCATAAAAGGAGGGGCAGGGCTCCCCTCCTAGACACACAAGTTCCTACCTCTAAATCTCCGGTTTAGAGCCGTTTTGGTTTAGAGATTCTAATTGCTTTAGCCAGCGGTTTAGAGCCTTCTAATTGGTTTAGAGCCTTCTAATTGGTGTGTCTAATTACTAGACCACTAATAGCCTCTCTCATAAGCTCCACCATACTCGCACCGGCTTAAGGCGAAGCCCTGCGGGATTTCCCCTCTACTTCCGGTACCACGCCGTTGTGCTGCCGGAATCGCGAGGAGAGTGCTACAACCTCCGCTGCCTGCTGGAACAAGGGATAGGAAGGTCTTCGTCGAGTACCGAACGTGTGACCGACTGCGGGAGCGCTGCCGGAACGCAGCGCCGGAAGGATCGTCTACACGATCTTGAGATCGGAAAGAGTACGACTACATCACCCACGAGAATCCGCTCTCGTTAAACGCTTTGGAATCTTTGAGGGTAAGTTATTCCATCGACTCGTTACTACAATCTAGTAGATAGATCTTGGCTTGTTTGTTTGTATGCGATAGAAAATTTTTGTTTTCCATGCTACGAACCCCTACAGTGGTATCAGAGCCGTGTCTATATGTAGATCTGTTGCACGAGTAGAACACAATGGTCATTGTGGGCGTTGATGCTTTATTGTCGATTGCTTCTTGTGTACTTTGCATCTTGCGGTATGTTGGGATGAAGCGGCCCGGGCTAACCTTACATGACATCGTTCATGAGACTTGCTCCATGCTTGACATGCAACTTGTATTGCATAAGTGGCTTTGCGGGTGCCTGTTTCTCCTAGCATAGTTAAGATCCAATTTACAACGGGTGATTAACAATACTAGTATCAATGTTGTGGTTCTTGTTCGTAAGTTAGAACGACACTTATTGAAAGCCCCAAACCACGTAAAATATGCAAAGAAAGTAGAGGCGTCTAACTTTGTTTTGCAGGGGTGTGCAGTGATGTGATATGGCCATGATTGTGATTATATTTGATGTATGCAATGTTCCTTATTGTAAGTCGGCAACCGGCAGGAGCCATATGGTTGTCTTTAATTTATATTAAGACCCGCATGTCTATTCAAAGTAGTTGTAATAGTTGAAGCCGGTGGACGACAACCATGGAGTAGCGTCATTGACCTTGATGCAATGTCGGTGATGATGGAGATCATGTTCGTGCTTGAAGATGGAGATCGGAAGCACAGAGAAGAAAGGCCATATCATATCACATATATATTGAATTGCATGTGATGTTAATCCTTTATGCATCTTGTATTGCTTAGTAGACGACGGTAGCATTATAAGATGATCCCTCATGCACATGAATTTCAAGTCATAAAGTGTTCACCCCTTAGTTAGCACCGTTGCTAAAGCTTGTTGTTTCGAAGCACCACGTGATGATCGGGTGTGTTAGATTCCGCAAGTTTATACAACGTGAGCAAGCCAGATTTGCTCATGCAGAAACTAAGGTTTGATCTTGACGAGCCTAGCATGTACAGACATGGTCTCGGAACACGGATCACCGAAAGGTAAAGCATGAATCATATAGTAGATATGATGAACATGACGATTGTTCGCCATTGAAATTATATCAACTCTCGTGATGATCGGTGTTGATGTAGTGGATTTGGTTCGTGTGATCACTAAAACAATGTGAGGGATATTGTTTTGAGTGGGAGTTCACCTAGTTTAATTACATTAATTAATTTGAACTCAATTTTTCATAAACTTAGTCTAAACTATTGCAAATATGTTGTAGATCAATGGCAGCCCCTACCATCAATTTTAATGCGTTCCTAGAGAAAGAAAAGTTGAAAAACAATGGAAGCAACTTCGCGGATTGGTTCCGCAATTTGAGGATTGTCCTCACAGCTGGTAATTTGACCTATGTGCTGGATGCACCGCTAGGTGACCCACCTGCAGCTGATGCTCCTGATGAAGTAAAGAATGTTTACCTCGCTCGGAAGAATCAGTACTCCATAGTTCAGTGTGCTATCTTGTATGGTTTGGAATCGGAGCTTCAGAAAAGGTTTGAGGATTCAGACCCATATGATATTGTCGAGGATCTCAAATTGATTTTTGAGACTCATGCGGCAATTGAAAGCTATGAGGCTTCTGAAAAGTTCTTTAACTGCAAAATGGAAGAGGGCAGCTCCGTCAGTGAGCATGTGCTTAAGATGTCTGGGCACGCAAACAAACTTCAAAGCTTGGGTATAGTGATTCCTAATGCTTTGGGGATTTACCGTGTCCTCCAATCACTACCACCAAGTTACAAGAACTTTGTGATGAACTACAACATGCAGAACATGAACAAGACGTTGCCAGAACTCTTTGCCATGTTAAAATCTGCAGAAGTGGAGATCAAGAAAGAGCACCAAGTGTTGTTGGTCAATAAGACCACCAAATTCAAGAAAGGCAAGTCTAAGCAAAAGGGACACTTCAAGAAGGGTGGTAAGAAAGCTACCACGTCGACGAAGAAGACCAAGGCTGGACCTAAGCCGGATACTGAGTGCTTTTACTGCAAGGGAGAAGGTCACTGGAAGCGGAATTGCCCAAAGTACTTGGCGGATTTGAAGAACGACAACATCAAGAAGAAAGGTATATCTGATATACATGTTATTGATGTGTATCTCACTAGTACTCGTAGTAGTGCCTGGGTATTTGATACTGGTTCGGTTGCTCATATTTGTAACTCGAAACAGGTGCTGCAGAATAAACGGAAGCTAGCGAAGAACGAGGTGACGATGCGCGTGGGAAACGGATCAAAGGTTGATGTGATCGCGGTCGGCACGCTACCCCTTCATCTACCATCGGGATTAGTTTTATACTTAAATAATTGTTATTTTGTGCCTGCGTTGAGCATGAACATTATATCGGGATCTTGTTTATTGCGAGACGGTTAGTTGTTTAAATCCGAGAATAATGGTTGTTCTATTTATATGAGTAATATGTTTTATGCACATGCACCTTTGATAGATGGTCTATTCTTATTGAATCTCGATAGTGGAAATACACATATCAACAACATTGAGGCTAAACGATTGAAATCAAGCGATAATTCGACTTATATGTGGCACTGTCGTCTTGGTCACATCAGAGTGAAACGTATGAAGAAACTCCATTCCGATGGACTTCTTGAATCACTTGATTTTGAATCACTTGAAAGATGCGAAGCATGTCTGATGGGTAAAATGACTAAGACTCCATTTTCTGGTATGATGGAGCGAGCTACGGATTTGTTGGAAATCATACATACCGATGTGTGTGGTCCAATGAGTGTAGCATCGCGCGGTGGTTATCGTTATGTTCTTACCTTCACGGATGATTTGAGTAGATATGGGTATATCTATTTCATGAAACATAAGTCCGAAACTTTCGAGAAGTTTAAGGAGTTTCAAAGTGAGGTAGAGAATCAACGTAACAAGAAGATTAAATTTCTACGTTCTGATCGTGGAGGTGAATATCTAAGTTACGAGTTTGGCGAGCATTTGAAGAAATGCGGAATACTTTCACAATTGACACCGCCGGGAACACCACAGCGTAATGGTGTGTCCGAACGTCGTAATCGAACTCTCTTAGATATGGTTCGTTCTATGATGTCACTTACAGATTTACCGCTATCATTTTGGGGTTATGCATTAGAAACAGCCGCATTCACTTTAAATAGGGCACCATCTAAATCCGTTGAAACGACACCGTATGAATTATGGTTTGGGAAGAAACCTAAATTGTCGTTCCTTAAAGTTTGGGGATGCGAGGCCTATGTAAAGAAGTTACAGCCGGACAAGCTTGAACCCAAAGCGGAAAAATGCGTCTTCATAGGATACCCGAAGGAAACTATTGGGTATACCTTCTATCATAGATCCGAAGGCAAAATCTTCGTTGCCAAGAATGGATCCTTTCTAGAGAAGGAATTTCTCTCGAAAGAATTGACTGGAAGGAAAGTAGAACTCGACGAGGTTGTTGAACCTTCTCTCGAAATTGCGAGTAGCGCAGCACCGGAAGAAGTTCCTGTGGTGCCTGCACCAATAAGAGAGGAAGCTAATGATGGTGATCATGAAACTTCGGTTGAAGTTGCTACAGAGCCTCGGAGGTCAACGAGAACTCGTACCACTCCAGATTGGTATGATTCCATTATGAATGTCATGGTGGTGGACAACACCGATGACCCCGAGACATATGAGGAAGCGATGATGAGCCCAGATTCCAATAAATGGCAAGAAGCCATGAAATCCGAGATTGGATCCATGTACGAAAACCAAGCATGGACTTTGGTGGACTTACCGGATGGCCGAAAGGCTGTCGAGAACAAATGGATTTTCAAGAAGAAAACAGATGTTGATGGTAATGTTACTGTCTATAAAGCTCGACTTGTCGCAAAAGGGTTTCGACAAATTCAAGGAGTTGACTACGATGAGACTTTCTCACCGGTAGCGAAGCTAAAGTCTGTGAGGATTATGTTAGCAATCGCTGCATATTATGATTATGAGATATGGCAGATGGATGTCAAAACAGCATTCCTCAATGGAGACATTGATGAAGAGTTGTATATGATGCAACCCAAAGGTTTTGTCGATCATAAAGATGCTAACAAGGTATGCAAACTTCAACGGTCCATCTATGGATTGAAGCAAGCATCCCGAAGTTGGAATCAACGTTTTGATAAGGTAATCAAAAGTTTTGGTTTTATACAAACTTATGGAGAAGCTTGTATTTACAAGAAAGTGAGTGGGAGCTCTGTAGAATTCTTAATACTATATGTGGATGACATATTATTGATTGGGAATGATGTAGACCTTCTTAATAGTGTCAAGGAATATTTGAATAATAGTTTTTCAATGAAGGATCTTGGCGAAGCAGCTTACATATTAGGCATAAAGATTTATAGAGATAGATCGAAACGCCAAATATCATTGTCACAGAGTACATATTTGGACAAAGTTCTAAAGAGATTTGGAATGGAAGAAAGCAAGAAAGGGTTCTTGCCCATGTTGCCCAATACGACCTTGAGTAAAACTCAAAGTCCGACATCGGCAGAAGATAGAGAAAGGATGAGTAAGACTCCCTATGCCTCAGCCATAGGATCTCTAATGTATGCCATGCTATGTACTAGAGCCGACATTGCATATGCTGTTAGTTTGACTAGCAGATATCAAAGTGATCCAGGAGTGGATCATTGGACAGCGGTCAAAAACATCCTTAAGTACTTGAGAAGAACTAAGGATATGGTTCTTTCTTATGGAGGTGATGAACAGCTCGTTGTTAATGGTTACACCGATGCTAGTTGGAACACTGATCCGGATGATTCTAAATCGCAATCCGGATACGTATTTATTTTGAATGGTGCAGCAGTTAGCTGGAGGAGTGCAAAGCAAAGCGTTGTGGCGAGATCTTCAACTGAATCGGAATACATGGCTGCTTCGGAGGCTTCACAAGAAGCGATATGGATGAAAGAGTTCATTACAGAGCTGGGTGTGGTTCCTAGTGCGCTGGACCCAATGTCTATCTACTGTGATAACATGGGCGCCATAGCTAATGCGCAAGAACCAAGGTCACACAAGAAGCTGAAGCATATCAAGCTACGTTTTCACGCTATTCGAGAACATATCCAGGATGGGGATATAAAGATTTGCAAAGTACACACAGATCTGAATGTGGCGGATCCGTTGACTAAACCTCTCCCGAGGGCAAAACATGACCAACACCAAACTGCCATGGGTGTTCGGTATATTACCATGTAATCTAGATTAGATGACTCTAGTGCAAGTGGGAGACTATTGGAGATATGCCCTAGAGGCAATAATAAATGTTGTTATTATTATATCTTTGTGTTTATGATAAATGTTTACATTCATGCTATAATAGTATTAACAAGGAAACATTGATACTTGTGTGATTTGTAAACTTAATTTGAAGTCCCTAGTATAGCCTCTATACTTCACTAGCTTGTTGGTTGATCAATGATTGTGGTTTCCCTATCATGAACATTGAGATGTTATCAACAACAAGATCATATCGTTAGGAGAATGATATGGTGGACATACTCCTATAGATAAGCGTAGCATAAAGATCAAGTCATTTCAATAGTTCAATTGCTATATTCTTTCTGATACATAGTAACCTAATTCCTTCGACGATGAGATCATGCATATCACCTTTACCGGATGGATGCTTTGATGACATCAAACACCACACCGTAACTAGGTGGTTATAAAGGTGGCATTGAGTGTTCGGAAAGTATTGGTTGAGACACATGGATCAAGAGTGGGATTTGTCCATCCACATGACGGATAGATATACTCTGGGCCCTCTCGGTGGAATGTCATCCAATTAGCTTGCAAGCATGTGACTTGGTCACAAGGGATCACATATCACGGGAACGAGAAAAGAGTACTTATCAGTAACGAGGTTGAACTAGGTATGCAGAGATACCGACGATCATAACCTCGGATAAGTAACATATCGTGAGACAAAAGGAAATTGGTATCGTATGTAAGTGGTTCATTCGATCGCAAAGTAATCGTAGAAATATGTGGGAGCCATATGAATTTCCAGATTCCTCTATTGGTTATTGTTCGGAGAAGTGTCTCGATCATGTCCGCATAATTCACGAACCGTAGGGAGACACACTTAAGGATTCGACGTTGTTTGAGTAGTTATGGTATTATGAGAAAGAGACCGAATGTTGTTCGGAGTCTCGGATGGGATCCGGGATATCACGAGGTGATCCGGAATGGTCCGGAGAATAAGATTCATATAAGAAAAGTCCCGTTTCGGAGTTCGGGAATGATTCCGGTGTTTTCATCGGGAATGTTCTAGAAGGTTCCGGATTGTCCGGCACTCCGGGGGGGGGGGGGGTACATGAATGTGTCATTACATATTGGAATGATTGCATCATGTACTAAGTGTTCTTGCTGTCCCAAATAAAGGATTAAATTGAATCCTAAAACAGAAAAGTCAAATGTCCAGTTTGAAAGTCAAACGGCTAAAACAAGAAACTGTGGGAAACAAGAAAGAGGAGTTGGGAACCGACTTGAGGGAGGAGTCTCCTCCCCAAGCCGGCGCGCCACCCAAGGCCGACTTGGGGAGGGACTCCCCTCCCCTGGCCGCGCCTCCCCACCCATAAAAGGAGGGGCAGGGCTCCCCTCCTAGACACACAAGTTCCTACCTCTAAATCTCCGGTTTAGAGCCGTTTTGGTTTAGAGATTCTAATTGCTTTAGCCAGCGGTTTAGAGCCTTCTAATTGGTTTAGAGCCTTCTAATTGGTGTGTCTAATTACTAGACCACTAATAGCCTCTCTCATAAGCTCCACCATACTCGCACCGGCTTAAGGCGAAGCCCTGCGGGATTTCCCCTCTACTTCCGGTACCACGCCGTTGTGCTGCCGGAATCGCGAGGAGAGTGCTACAACCTCCGCTGCCTGCTGGAACAAGGGAGAGGAAGGTCTTCGTCGAGTACCGAACGTGTGACCGACTGCGGGAGCGCTGCCGGAACGCAGCGCCGGAAGGATCGTCTACACGATCTTGAGATCGGAAAGAGTACGACTACATCACCCACGAGAATCCGCTCTCGTTAAACGCTTTGGAATCTTCGAGGGTAAGTTATTCCATCGACTCGTTGCTACAATCTAGTAGATAGATCTTGGCTTGTTTGTTTGTATGCGATAGAAAATTTTTGTTTTCCATGCTACGAACCCCTACAACTTGGTCAAAAAAGTTGCAAAATTATCAACACATATCGCCCATCAATCCGTAGCCCGCCCTAGTAAAGTAGGTTTTGCGAAGCTCCCGTTCGATCCATTCCTCCAGGAGCTTGATTTCAGCCATCACCAACTAGTTCCTTGTCGTTGTTGACCAGTTCCTCGTAGTTGCCGACTAGACCTCAGATACAAGAGCTCGAGCACCTTGAGGATCTCATCCGGGAGCTTAAGGCTGAGGATTCATACGTGTTTTAGGTGCTAATTTTTGTAGGCTGCATCGATTAATATCTGACCGATTAAATCAGTTAATCGTCCGAATTCCGATTAATCGCTACTCCCAAGCCAACCGAGCAGCTAACGATTACCGATTTCCTTAACATTGATAATTTCTTATCCACAGTTCCACATGGCACGTCGATATCCACCCCGGAATGTTCAAGTGATGAACAGGACATTGAACGACTATGGAGGGGATTGGACAGACAATCTCCGACAACTTCTATGGAGTTTGGATTGTGAATCAAGACTTTTGGTCAAGATTTACAGTTACTATGATGGGCAGGTATTAGCTAAATACCGTGTCATGATCATGTTACCCAAGAAGTTAGGACTTAAGGGAGAAATGCCATCAGGAGAGGCAAGGTGCATGGCATCTCCATATCAGATTGCCGTAGCAGCAGCCATAACCATGATCCGGGAACAGAAATTCCAAGCTCTAGAAGGTAGTACTCATACCATTATACTACATGAAACCTCAAATCTAGAGCATGAGTTAGATCACTCTACTCTACTTCAAGAAGAACCTACTCTAGTTGTAGAGTATATGGATCGTTATCGGTCTTTGCTAAACACTTATCATAACACTCACCAAGTCTTAGTTTAGGAACTGGATACGGTCATTGAGGATTTTACTGGTCCTGATAAAGCAATGTCACATAGGAAGAAGTTAGATAAAGAAGCTAGACATCCCAAATACATACCTTCAGGAGAAGTGTATGAGGAAACTGAGTTTGATGACCCAAAAAAATTATGCCTACTACCAAAATGACTTCAAGCCACCTGAAGACCTATGGACCAAATACAACTCCGAACAACAGGAATGGAATAGAGTTATTCCAAATAACCCTGAGCCAAACAAGTATGGATGGGGAGTAGAATCTCAAGGTGGAACCATAGGAAATCCTATACCTTGTGATACAGGTATTGAAGAAGAGACCAATTATAACCATAGAGAGCCTTATGGACCATATGGGGGTGATACCAATCCAATCGACTTAGAAGAGTATTTCGATAGCTACTATACCAATATGTACGACTGGATCCAAGAAAAGGCTAAGGAGCCAGCTTACTATGAGGAAGCGTTGCCGGAAAACCAGGAATATTCGTGGGAAGATTACGCCAACTCTAGTCATTTTTCAATGACTAATCTCAGTCTCGGTACTTCTAATCAAGAATACGCACCTCCTGGATGCTCTTATGCTCCAGAAGGCAGTCTTAGGACTTCACGTCATCATGGACGGAACTCCAGGAAGCACTAGAGGAATATGAATGTAAGAAAGGAACGACATCCCAAGGGATGAGTGCTTGAATAATGTACATAGAGGGTAATGCGTATTGTAGTTTGAAAGGTTTGCCGAAATAAGTGAGGATGTACTCACAAGAACCGGAAGTTCTTGTAAGATAGTTGTGTAAATAGGTGTGGAGCAAACCGTTGGAACATCTAGTACATTTCTAAATTATTTAAAACCTATGTATAATACATGGTATATGTTTTGTTGTTTATCGACTTTTGGATTGTATTGGATCTTCTGGATTGACTAGATCTGTACATGAAGTTTAATTAGGTGTGCAAATGCATGATGTAACACCCAGTTATTACTTGATGTTATAGACCTAGATAGGAACATGAATTCGTTTAAGGAAGTGACGAATTTCAAAGATCAAAAGGAAGACTTACTTGAAGGAAGAAGCAAGATATAAGGAGTATTCACACCATTTGGAGGATAGATCAAGCATAGACTATTCTTAGTCAGATTTAAGAAAGAAGTTTAGTATAGAAGATGTATGGAGCAACAAGAAGTAATAAACTTAAAGCTCATTCAAAGTAGGTAAGATGCTAAGAAGTTAATGAAATAGTTGTACCAAGTTCATGGAAGTATCATGAATAAGTACAAAGAAGATACCTTGGAACCAAAATGGTATTCAGGCTCTGATAATTCAGATAGAATGCCAATAGTAGGTCGTAAACTATAAGGTAATACCTAACACCTAGAATGATCCGTCGTTGGTACTTAATCCATAGTCAGCATTCCGATCCACAGTTGGTATCTTGTTCGCAGCCGGTGTTGGTTGACATAGTTAACCAGATCATCTTAATGGTTGCATAAAGAGCATAAAATTTGGCCTAAAGCAAATAAGACCTAAGGAAGTATAAACATTTAAGGCGACCGTGTTTCAAGATGCTTCGCAAAGTCAGACTTATCCCAGCAAAAATGTCCAATAGTAAGTACGACATATAATGCTGAAAGATTTGCTTCGGAGATCCACAACTATGTGGATACACCGTACAATCTTTCATCAGACCCTAATTAGGTAAAGAATACACTGAACAAAGGCCAACATTCTAGTTATAAAACCAATAAATACTATATATACAATTTAAAGACTATTAGTAAACCCTAAGGGGGAGAGTAGACATTATGAATGAAGGTTGAAGAAGTACTATAGGTAATAATGAAAGATTATCTAAAAATTTAATAAAATAAAGCTGGAAGGTGATAAAGGTTAATTCTAACCGACCAATTCTAGAAGAAACAACTCTTAAGTGATCCCTAAGAGGTAATAAAGAACATCCAATTAGGCATGTGTAGAGAATAAGAAATTCCAATGGGTATGGACTAAATGAGTTCAAATCCAATCTTGGAAAGAGTACCAGTATCAACTATACTATGACAAGAATCGAAATATAGTCTTCTAACCACAAACACGGGCATATAGAAACTTAAAACTTGTTTTAGTGAGACCCTCTAGACTGTATTTAACATAGTAATAAAGTTTGATGATGAAATAAAAAGAATTGTATTAGGATATCTAATCAAGTTATAGAATACTACAAATAATTACATTTAAGGTCATCATGGAGTGGAGAAATGTAGTAACCCCTACAAGTCAATTTCTTACTCCAAAACGTGAGAGTTTGCGAACTTCGAGGACGAATTTTATTTTAAGCGGGAGAGTCTCTAACATCCCAGCATTAGAGCTTAGAAATAAGTTGAACCCAGATGTGTGCATTGCATTCATGCATAGAAAATCCGAATAATTTTCGCGCTTTCAAACAGAACTTGTCAAAGTGATTCAAGCTTCTCTTAACTTGATGGAATTGAAGTAGATCATCAAGTTGACTGCGATAAGTTTCAATATGACCTTTGCTAAAACCCTATTTGGGTAAACATGATTTGATCTAAGGGTAGATCAGATATAATAAAATGTTACTCATAATACATTGCTTAAATGATTAATATCTGATCCTTAAGGGATCATACCATAATATTCAGCACAACAACCCATAAGTGCCAAGTTAAGATTACAACTAAAGTAATATAAATGTTATGACTAATCCTGGCCTATCTTATTCTTATATATTCTTACTATGATTATCATAGTAATACCTAACTTTAACTCTTTAATGAGTTTGAGTTGTAAAGAAACTAAGTTAAGATCATTCACCATATATCTTTCTTTCCATATCAATCTTTATAGAACCTATCTTAATATCTGTTGTTCATCAATGATTTAGTAATCAAACATTGATTCGCAAATTCTTTAACTATCAATACTTGATGTACTATTTCTTGATCTTATCATAACATCCACTTAAATCTTTTAAAGAGGGCATAGTCCATGAATAACAGCCTTAATCCAATATGAGGTACTAAGAAGATAATTTCAATACAATTGAAGAGTAGTATTGATGAAACCTTAGATAGCCAATTGGAAAGCTAAGCTATAAATGATTTAAGAATTATAATCATCATGCCTTACTCATCAGGATTGTCCACCTATATCTAGTATGAAAGTCATTGGTGGGTAGAACATGATTGAAATCCTAGTATAGATAAGTAATCCTAGAGTAATTATTTCAGGTCACAATAATATAATGTGAGGTTAGAGTATGAGTTACTAGAGTAAATATAAGGCAGTGTGATTCAATTAAAGTTAGTATAGCATAGAGTTATGGAAGTAATGTTATTCATCCTAAAGGTGTCACATCCCAAGATTTTCCAAATCTTGTAATGTGAAAAATAAATGAATAAAATAAAACTTTGTTGATTTTTAGGGTGAGAAGAAACTTTTTGAATCCAATTGGAAACTTTCAAAACCTATTTGGATCAAATAAAATCCTAAATGGATTTAAAAGGATAAATAAACAATAAACTTCAAAATATTTAAAATTATTATTTTTGGATCTTTTAATAAAAGATTTGGTTTTCAAAAGAAAAGGTAGATTTATAAATAAGGATTGTTTTATAGAGCCAAATTAAACCTTGGCCAAGCTTTTGAAATAAAATATTTTGTTTTGATTAAAAGAGTAAAAGGCTTATTTAAATAAAATAATGAGTGCTTATTAATAAACCAAATTTATTAAAGTAAAGGCTTTTCCCATTTTAATTAAACATCAAAAACTTATTAAATTATTTTAAATAAGTTTTCCAAGTGTTTATTATTTTCAAATAAAACCTACTGAATAGTTTTGGTACTATTTTAGATTTCAAATGGTGATTTTAAATAAATCAAAACCCATTTGATTTAATAACTAAGGTCCATTTATTTAATTATTAATGGGTCCTAAAATAAAAAAAATATTATTTTATTTTGAACTTGCTTTGTGTTGTTAAACAGAACTAACACAATACAAAGTTTGGTGAATGTTTTGATTTGATTTGTTGATTGATTGGTTTGATTGAATTTCAAAACAGAAAATCAAAAGAGAAAAAGAAAAAGATTCAGAACAGAAAAAAATAGAGCAAAGACGACCCAGCCCAGCTAAGCCCATCCCAGCCGGCGACGACCTCGTCTGAGCGCTGCCGCCTGAGCGCTGCCGCCAGCGCCGCCACTAGTTGGCAAGCGTGCTGCGCGCCGTAGGATCTTGATCTGACGCCCGCGATAGAATCTTAGCCGAAGGGGTATCGATCGATCTATGTCATGCGATCAAGTTGGATCCTGCGGTCTGTGTCTGCCGATCCGAACGAAACATTTTTGACCAATAGGATTGCACCACGTGGCCTGGAGTTTGTTTATAAGACAGAAACATTTCTATTAGTGGTTTGAATTTGTAAATTGCATAACTTTATTTCTACACGTCCAAATTTTGTAAATTTTATATCAATGGATTCAAAAAAACAAGCCCTAGCCAACCATGCCATTTGTGTAGTAAAAAGCTTCTGGAAAAATGTTTGTTTTTGCAGAAACATTTCTATGCTTGTTTAGATTATAAAAATTGTTCAAAAATGATTTTGGGGATAAAATCTTTGGCAAATGGTGTGATTTGAACCTACTGACCATAGGAAACACTTTGTGGTTTCAAAAATGTATTGGGTGAAACAAAAGAATGATTCTTTGATTTAAAACCATTTCTAGTCAAATAAAAATATAGTTTATTTATTAAAAATGGTTTTGGAAGAAAACCTTTGGGAAATGTTTTGTTTTAAACTCTCTGACCCTAAACACAAAGTTTTATGGTTTGAAAACATATTTTGTGAATCCTATAGATTAATTCCTTAGTAAAAACATTTCTACACCACATAAAATGATACCTTGTTTTGAAAATGGTTTATGAAGTGAAACCTTTTGCAAATGACTTTGCCACTTTATAAAATGACCATTAGGTGTTTTAAAATGTTTATGTCCCATTAGGAACCACTTTTCCAAATAAAACAATCCTTAGCATGCTTTCATGCATTATCTTGGTTCTATGATTTTATGTGATGTTTTGCTTGATTGGTAGATTGAACTTGTGCCTTGCTTGATTGAATTGTAGTGACTTGAAGAGTGTGATTGTAGCAAGTACAAGGAGTGAAATTATACCATCTACCAAAAAGGCAAGTGATGCTTCATACTTTTGTCCCTTTATTTTCAATATGCATTAGTGATTTTTCTAAGTAAAACTTGCATGGAATTTTTGCTAAGTATAAACCATGCTATGGGAAAACCTAGTAGATGAAACCTTAGTAAAATTTCCTAAGTTAAGATTCCTACTACTATCATGCTTAGCTTAGCTAGTAGAAAACAAGGGTGGAATATATACATTCATACTATGGAAAAATTTCTAAGTCTGAGGACTTGTGTTTTTGTTTAATAAAACAACTAAGTTAATGAATCACCTGGGTGGAATGGTAATTGCTTGGTGGTTTTTGGTTGAGTGGTTCACAAGGCCCATGTTTATGGTTTACCTTGTGTATCTCACTTGTGGATGGCCACCCAGGAACAAAGAGATTTGAGATGTCAAATGTTGAGAAGCTTCAAGTGCAACCACTTGGCAATATGGGCTCTGCCTGGATCACATAGGTTGCTAGAACTTAGCCATTTGGACAGTTGGTGGTAGTGGGAATGATAGGTTGGAACGCGTCCACTTGGTCTAAGGAAAGGCTTCTGAAAGATCTTGTCTTGGGGAAACCAAGTCTTGTGGGGAAAGTGCACCACCTCTGTAGAGTGTAAAATCTAAGTACTTAGCCATGTCCCTGGTAAAGGACAATTTGAGCATCAAGACATGGAAGCTATAAAGAATCTCATCATCCAAATTTCTAAGTTAAAAACTTGTGGATTTAACAAGGGTTAAATGATCTTCAATCTATGATTGGGAGATGCCTTGGGAAAGATTATTTTGTCAAGCAAAAACTTAGTGTTTTCAAATGATAAGGAAAATCTATTTTGAGCAATGCAAGCCTAAGATCCACTTAGCCAAATGCATATAGATGATAGACTCCACTATACCACCATAGTATCACTTGCCAATACAATTCAAATGTATTGACCCTTGTGGCTGTAACTTGTGTGTTGCAGGTTTGATTGATATTAGTGAAGTTGATTGATTAGGATTACAAAGTCTACAACCAACATGTCTGCCTGTGGCACTTTGAAGATGAAGGACCCCATGCTTATAGATATTCTGCTGCAATGTAATGTAATAGCCAAATGAGCTATGTAAGATGTAATACATTATGTTATTCCTGGTTATAAAGTTGTATTATGACCTTTGTTTCTTGATATTACATCTTAACTGTGGATGCTAGCTATTGATCCAGGGACTAGCATTGTAAACACAGGGGACTCTACCTTATTAAAGGTTGGTACCCTTACAGATGGTATCAGAGCATTGTGTTGCCTGTAGGATTTGTAAACCTAGGATTGGACAAAACCCCTTAGAAAAATAGGAGTTGTATTTATTCCAAAACTTATTTAGAAACAATCTTGTAAACTCTTTCCTCAACCATTTTGGTTTCAACTCTACATCTCTTCTACTTCAACTTGATGGACAAACCTACCCCATGGCCAAAGACTTCACCATGTGCAAAGGACTTCATCAACTCTAATGACTTCAATATCTTCAACTCTAATGACTTCAACATCTTCAGCATTTTCACCAAGGACCTCAACCTTGGATATCACTAAGGACTACAAGTGAGACAAGGAATCTTGCTCAAGATTTGGAAACTAAGGAAACACAACTTAGAAGGAGCCATCAACACCTTTGAAGTATTTGTGACCAAGAGTTTTCCCAAGGAAACCATGATCTCATGCAAGAAGAATCAACCAAGAAAGATGGAAAGATCACAAGTGAACCATATAGATGGACCACCATATTTAGCTAAGTCAAACATACCAACTTATGTGGTGTAACAAAAATATTTTGGTTGCCTAAAAATATGCTTGAAACTTGTTGTTTGAGTGAAATGTTTGGCTTGTGATTGCTTGCACATTGCTTGAGTGAATTGTGATGTGTGTGATTAGAATTATTCCCTTAGAAATATTTTTGCCTATTCTAATCCCAATTCAACCCAAACAGATGACTACTCCAAGAGACTCCAACATCAAGGTTGATGACACCAACAACAACGAAGAGAACAACATGAGAGAACTCATAGTAACCCAAGCCCAGTTGAGCCAAGAGACAACTCAGCTTTTAGCCAACAACAATGGACTAGACCCAGCCATACAAAGGATTTTGAAACTTCAATCCCAATTGTTGCAAGGATTGATTACTCAAATGATCAACATGGGAGGAAACTTTTCCCAAAGAGCTAATGACAACAAGGATGACAAAGATGTTATTTTAGAAGGAACCAAAGCTTGCAATATTTGTGGAGACAAGGATCATGCATCCAAGGAGCATGAAGATCAATGCCCTAATTGTGAAAAAGAAAGTCATATCTCTAGTAACTGCCCCAAGAAGAGAGAAAGATTTCCCACCTTTGAGGTGAGATGTGAAGAGCATGAACTAGAAGAACTCCTAACTTTGGAGAGACCCAAAAAGAAGAAGAAGGACATAAGCCAGTTGCAATGTTACAATTGCAAAGAGATGGGACACTATGCCAGTGAATGCGCAGAAAAGAAGAAGAGCCAAGAAGACAAACAAAAGCTAGTGAAACCCAAGATAAGGAAGGATATTAGCCAAGTGATGTGCAACCACTGCAAAGAGTTAGGACATTATACATCATATTGTCCAGAGAAGCCACCTCAAGACCTCAGCCTTATCACATGTTTCAAATGCAAGGAAGTAGGCCACTATGCAAACTTCTGTCCAGGAAAGTTACACCAAAATCCCAAGTAAGACAAGATGTAATCTAGTTGGAAATTTTTAAGGGTGGTAGAACCCTAGATGCTTTTGAGCCTACTTGTAACCCTAGCCTTCCCAAATCTCGGGACGAGATTTATTTTAAGGGTGGTAGCCTGTCACATCCCAAGATTTTCCAAATCTTGTAATGTGAAAATAAATGAATAAAATAAAACTTTGTTGATTTTCAAGGTGAGAAGAAACTTTTTGAATCCAATTGGAAACTTTCAAAACCTATTTGGATCAAATAAAATCCTAAAGGGATTTAAAAGGATAAATAAACAATAAACTTCAAAATATTTAAAATTATTATTTTTGGATCTTTTAATAAAAGATTTGGTTTTCAAAAGAAAAGGTAGATTTATAAATAAGGATTGTTTTATAGAGCCAAATTAAACCTTGGCCAAGCTTTTGAAATAAAATATTTTGTTTTGATTAAAAGAGTAAAAGGCTTATTTAAATAAAATAATGAGTGTTTATTAATAAACCAAATTTATTAAAGTAAAGGCTTTTCCCATTTTAATTAAACATCAAAAACTTATTAAATTATTTTAAATAAGTTTTCCAAGTGTTTATTATTTTCAAATAAAACCTACTGAATAGGTTTGGTACTATTTTAGATTTCAAATGGAGATTTTAAATAAATCAAAACCCATTTGATTTAATAACTAAGGTCCATTTATTTAATTATTAATGGGTCCTAAAATAAAAAAAATATTATTTTATTTTGGACTTGCTTTGTGTTGTTAAACAGAACTAACACAATACAAAGTTTAGTGAATGTTTTGATTTGATTTGTTGATTGATTGGTTTGATTGAATTTCAAAACAGAAAATCAAAAGAGAAAAAGAAAAAGATTCAGAACAGAAAAAAAATAGAGCAAAGACGACCCAGCCCAGCTAAGCCCATCCCAGCCCAGCAGCCCACCTCTCTCCCCAGCGAATCGTTCATTTCTCACTCAGGAACTTAATCGCACAGAGGATGACAACTGGACCCCACTTCCCTTTCCCCTCTATCGCTGACAAGACGACCCCACGACCACGTCAGCTTCTTCCCCACGCGACCTGTTCTTCCTCCCGTTACTGCCGATTGATTCGCGTCGTCAATTCGCTTCAATGCCGCGTGATCAACGCCCCCTGACCACACTCGCTTAAACGCCCGTTTCTCCTCTTCCTTTCCCCCCAAACACCACGCCTTGAGAGCCACCAGGCTGTCTCCAATTTCTTCTGCACCGCCGCCGTCTCCGACGAGGTTCTTGGCCAATTCCGGTAGCACCGCATCGCCCCTTGCCTCCCCGACCAAGCTCACATACTCCCCAAGCCCTGGCGCATCTCTCTGCATCCCCAGCTCGCTCGCGCGTGCCTCACAGCGCCGGCAACAACATCAACTGACAGCGCCGCCGTCTGCAAGCAACTCCGGTGAGCCTCATCGCCTGAACCCGTGCGCGCCTCGACCAGAGCCGCATACCATTTTGTTCGCCTGTGCCTTGTGAACATCCAGATGCTCGCCATACACTCGCGCAGGACCCGTAGCCTCGCCCCCGTCAACGTCTGACCGCGCCCGAGGCCCAGCTCATCTCCGGCGAGCGATTAAGGACAGTCACGTGCGCCCCTTCGCCAGCCAGTGCCACCTTGAGCTTCCCCAAGCTTCGGCGAACACGGTGAGCCTTCTCCTCCTCTCCCTTGCGTCCTGTATCACCGGCGACGATCTCGTCTGAGCGCTGCCGCCTGAGCGCCGCCGCCAGCGCCGCCACTAGTTGGCAAGCGTGCTGCGCGCCGTAGGATCTTGATCTGACGCTTGCGATAGAATCTTAGCCGAAGGGGTATCGATCGATCTGTGCCGTGCGATCAAGTTGGATCATGCGGTCTGTGTCTGTCAATCCGAACGAAACGTTGTTGACCAATAGGATTGCACCACGTGGCCTGGAGTTTGTTTATAAGACAGAAACATTTCTATTAGTGGTTTGAATTTGTAAATTGCATAACTTTAGTTCTACACGTCCAAATTTTGTAAATTTTATATCAATGGATTCAGAAAAACAAGCCCTAGACAACCATGCCATTTGTTTAGTAAAAATCTTCTGGAAAAATGTTTGTTTTTGCAGAAACATTTGTATGCTTTTTTAGATTATAAAAATTGTTCAAAAATGATTTTGGGGATAAAATCTTTGGAAAATGGTGTGATTTGAACCTACTGACCATAGGAAACACTTGTGGTTTCAAAAATGTATTGGGTGAAACAAAAGAATGATTCTTTGATTTAAAACCATTTCTAGTCAAATAAAAATATAGTTTATTTATTAAAAATGGTTTTGGAAGAAAACCTTTGGGAAATGTTTTGTTTTAAACTCTCTGACCCTAAACACAAAGTTTTATGGTTTGAAAACATATTTTGTGAATCCTATAGATTAATGCCTTAGTAAAAACATTTCTACACCACATAAAATGATATCTTGTTTTGAAAATGGTTTATGAAGTGAAACCTTTTGCAAATGACTTTGCCACTTTATAAAATGACCATTAGGTGTTTTAAAATGTTTATGTCCCATTAGGAACCACTTTTCCAAATAAAACAATCCTTAGCATGCTTGCATGCATTATCTTGGTTCTATGATTTTATGTGATGTTTTGCTTGATTGGTAGATTGAACTTGTGCCTTGCTTGATTGAATTGTAGTGACTTGAAGAGTGTGATTGTAGCAAGGACAAGGAGTGAACTTATACCCTCTACCAAAAAGGCAAGTGATGCTTCATACTTTTGTCCCTTTATTTTCAATATGCATTAGTGATTTTTCTAAGTAAAACTTGCATGGAATTTTTGCTAAGTATAAACCATGCTATGGGAAAACCTAGTAGATGAAAACTTAGTAAAACTTCCTAAGTTAAGATTCCTACTACTATCATGCTTAGCTTAGCTAGTAGAAAACAAGGGTGGAATATATACATTCATACTATGGAAAAATTTCTAAGTCTGAGGACTTGTGTTTTTGTTTAATAAAACAACTAAGTTAATGAATCACCTGGGTGGAATGGTAATTGCTTGGTGGTTTTTGGTTGAGTGGTTCACAAGGCCCATGTTTATGGTTTACCTTGTGTATCTCACTTGTGGATGGCCACCCAGGAACAAAGATATTTGAGATGTCAAATGTTGAGAAGCTTCAAGTGCAACCACTTGGCAATATGGGCTCTGCCTGGATCACATAGGTTGCTAGAACTTAGCCATTTGGATAGTTGGTGGTAGTGGGAATGATAGGTTGGAACGCGTCCACTTGGTCTAAGGAAAGGCTTCTGAAAGATCTTGTCTTGGTGAAACCAAGTCTTGTGGGGAAAGTGCACCACCTCTGCAGAGTGTAAAATCTAAGTACTTAGCCATGTCCCTGGTAAAGGACAATTTGAGCATCAAGACATGGAAGCTATCAAGAATCTCATCATCCAAATTTCTAAGTTAAAAACTTGTGGATTGAACAAGGGTTAAAGGATCTTCAATCTATGATTGGGAGATGCCTTGGGAAAGATTATTTTGTCAAGCAAAAACTTAGTGTTTTCAAATGATAAGGAAAATCTATTTTGAGCAATGCAAGCCTAAGCTCCACTTAGCCAAATGCATATAGATGATAGACTCCACTATACCACCATAGTATCACTTGCCAATACAATTCAAATGTATTGACCCTTGTGGCTGTAACTTGTGTGTTGCAGGTTTGATTGATATTAGTGAAGTTGATTGATTAGGATTACAAAGTCTACAACCAACATGTCTGCCTGTGGCACTTTGAAGATGAAGGACCCCATGCTTATAGATATTCTGCTGCAATGTAATGTAATAGCCAAATGAGTTATGTAAGATGTAATAAATTATGTTATTCCTGGTTATAAAGTTGTATTATGACCTTTGTTTCTTGATATTACATCTTAACTGTGGATGCTAGCTATTGATCCAGGGACTAGCATTGTAAACACAGGGGACTCTACCTTATTAAAGGTTGGGACCCTTACAAAAGGATAGTAAGATTTGGAGCAGGTAGTTGGATGTATACATCTAGTGAAGAAATATTAGTGATGGATGGTTAAGGAAGATTATGAGCAGAGTTTGAAGGAACTATTTGTTGGATTGGAGATTATCAACAGTAGAGTAGTGGATATAACCAAGCAAGGATATGAGGAAACTATAAAAGCTTTAGTATCAAACTCATTGGGTTCATCCATGAGTTTAGAAGAATAAAGGGTGAATAAGAACATTCTTGTGAAGTAAAGTTCATCATGTTAATCATGATGATAGATAGGAAGAAATAGTATATCTAGGAAAGGAATTCCTTATTTAGGAGTCTAAAATTATGAACTATGGAAGGTAGTAATTCTTGGTAAACAATCAACTTTAAGTCTTAAACCAAGTATAATATCCATTTCATGTTATTGATCCATCATCTTATGTCTATATCACTCTACAGGAATATTTTCCTATAGCAAATCAAATAAGCACATCTCTGTCAATTCCAATCATCATAACTATATGTGCTTAGAAGAATATTTATCAATTACTTTCTATAAAACATTCTAGATATAACTTTCTATTATAAAAGGTGATGTCATCAAATATCACAAACAGAAGACAATATGGTTAGTTATTAAATCTTTTCTCACATCAACAAAGAATTATAAGTAAATTAAGAACCCTAAACTTATTTGTTTATCATACTATAATATATACATTGTCATCTTATAAGTTAATAGAAGTAATAATAACCATATTCATTTCTTTTGTATTTCATGCATCAAATAATGATATAGAATCATTGTACATATAAAAATTTCTATTTAAACTATGAGCCAACTAGAGTTAAGTTTTATAAACAAATAAGAAAATATCATCTAATAAAGCTATGGTTCAATGTAGAAATAAAAGAATTAATAATAAGGGCTTATACATAATATAAAAAGGGTTTTGATAGAAAATAAATAAATAAATGATACCATTATATGACAAACTCATAAAAGAACCTTAATATACTTTATAAATGCTGCAATCATTCAACAAATCAATTCTATAAAGAGAATTCAAATCAAATAAGGAAAATTAAAATTTGAAAGTAAAATAGAAAATAGAAAAAGGGAAAACAAATAAATAAAACAAATCATGGCCGTGGCCCAACTTCTCTCTGCTTACCTGTCGCCCTGTGCAGACCACAAAGGCCCAATAACCAGCCCAGCTCGTTCTCGTCTCTGACTGACAGGTAGGACCGAAGAAGGACTGCGGGTTGAGCTGAAAGATTCGCTAGGGGGTTTTCCACAAAAGTGACATCATCGTCATCCTCACGCACACAGGCAGCTCGCTGGAGGAGCTCGCCGCCGCCCGATGCCGTTGTCGTCGTCAGCCGTGCGTCAAGATGCTGGCCGTCGTTCCAGTGGGGGATAAGAAGGCCACCGCGACGCCCTGCCTCAATCCCTATCCACAATCCCTCCTTATCCTCTCTGATTCGAATGGGGCCGAAACCCTAGCTCACTGAAGCCACACCTCGTCGTCGAACCGCATCTCCCCACTCTCTTCCAAGTAGCCATGGAGAAGCCCCGTGCTCCGTAGATCATCTGGGTAGATTCTTGCATCAAGGGAAGCACTGGAGAGGGCGAATTTTGTCGTTCCTCTTTGCGGTAGTTCGTCGGAATCCTCGTCGGAGAGCTCGCCTCCGACCACGCCTGTCCTCGCCAACCTCTCTATCATCATCAGGGTGAGTTCATGAACACTTGAGTATCCCTAAATCTCTGTATCTCGTTGGTAAACGCCGTCGCACCTTCTGTCACCGTCAGCCACCGTTGGAGCTCGTCGGAGCTGAGGCTCCGATGACTATTTCCGAGCGGCGCCACCACTTTAGGGTTCAGCGCGTTGCGCTGATTCGAACTAGGTTAGTTTCGCTTGTTAGGGTGGCGTGGATCGTCGCCGGCGACCAACCATTGACGGTGGTGGTGGTGCTGACGCCATAACTACATCACACCGATGCCACCCTGTACCCAGTCCCCTGTTTGACCTGGTCTTTATCTCACGTGGCATATGACGTGGCCTTGGGCCCATATGTCATTGTCTGGGGGTAAAGACAGGGTCGGTAACAAATACATTTATTAAATCTAAGAGTTGAGGTGGACACTGGCCCACCGGTCAGTGACTTGGGCTAGGTGTTGGTGCGGTGTAAAAAGTTAATTCCTGTTGAAGAAATAAACAAAATGTTATAAACTCAATTATTAATATTCTAGAAATCAGATAAATGATTAAATATTGTTTAATTAATAACTTTTGATTTATAATTCAGAAAAAATGTGTATAATATATGAAAATTTGTAGAAAAATAAAATCTACAACTTAAAATTATTATCAAATATTATTATGATGATTATTTAAATAAATATTATTTAATAAAGATTTTATAAGTAAGAAAACTTTGATAATTCATATTTTAATAATGGTAAATGCTAAAAATATAAATAGAATACCAAAAATCTTAGAAAAATAAGATTTATAATTTAAAATTATAATCATGCATTATAATTCAACTTAATTAAATATTTGTTAATTATTAAGTTATTATAAAGTAATAAGAATTGTCAAAATCATATCTTATTATTTATAAATCACAAAAATAAATGTTATATACCAAAATGATCAAAAAAAGAATATCTACATGTTAAAAATATGATATTCCACTTTTGAGGTAAATAAAAAATTCAAACACTTTAACAACTTGAATTTAAACCCATTTCCTTAATTGATAATTAAGATAAGGGTAAATAAAAATTGCTAATACTTCTAAAATTAGCCAATTGAGTCTAATAAATAGTAATAGTCTTAAATATTGATAATATGAAGTCAAAATGGTTCAACACATTTTAAATGCAATTTGATTGAATTATCATTCAACCATAAGTGTAGATTATTTTATAAAAGGATCCTTATCCAATCTAAAATCTCCAAGAATGATTGTAATGAGATAAAACCCATTCCTTTACTTTAACCACAAGTTTATAAACAAATGAAAACACTATAGTGAGTTCATGAGTAATAAATAATATTCTTTACTTATTCACAAACATAGCTTTTCAGAATAAAAGCGGCGGGAAAGGAACTCCATGAAAGTTCTGGAACCCGTGAAGGCCGACGAACATAGCTTTTCAGAATAAAAGCAACCTTTGAAAAAATGTTTATGAAAACTTGCATGGCCTACGACCTACGGTATGTGGCTGTAGTTATAATGCATCAGACACTCCTTTTCTAGTGAATTTGCTGAGTACGCTCGTACTCAACGTATTTTCTTAACCCTTGCTAGATTCTGAAGCCATTAAGACGATGTCTACACCAAGTTATGCTCTAGGAATCATTTAAAGCTCTTCAACAAAGACAAAGAAGTCAACAAATACCCCAACTCAAGTGAAGACGAAGTTGCTGATTAAATAGGAATATACTCTCTAACCGAAGAACCTATTTCTGTAGTGCATTGCAATAGTAGTAATGCCAACCCCTTAGTTAAAATACTAGACTTAAAAGTATAATAGTCGGTGCATTATTTATCTTTGATTCTTCTTTGTAAGAATTTCTTTCTCTCTCTTTAACCTAGAGTGTTTTCTGGATCTTGTGTAAAGAGTGAGTTGTAACCTTTAGCCATGTATTGGACCCGTTGTGTTTCTGTTGTGCCATTCTGAGGGATGTAATACTAGTGAACGGTGTTTCATTGGTGTTATGTCAACAAATATAGTATACTACATCATGCAGCGGTATGCTGGGTCACCGCACCTCCCCCTTCGCCTATAAGAAGCCCCCGATGCAGGAACCCTAAGCACCCGATCAATCTCTATGAAACCGTCTATAGCCGTCGCCACCATCGTCCCTAGATCGGGGGATCTGAAGTTCTTCCTGGCACCCTGCCGGAGGGGAGATCATCCCTAAGTCCTTCTCTCCGGTATGATGCGTGAGTAGTTCCAACTTGGACTATGGGTCCATGTAGTACCTAGATGGTTGTATCTCCTCCTTTGTGCTTTCATGTATAGATCTTGTGAGATCCGTTCATGATCAAGATCTAATCTATTTGTAATCATGCATGTTGTGCTTGCGGGGATCTGATGGATATTGAGATTATTATGTTGGTTTGATTAATGGTTTTGTCTTTATGATTCTATCATGTCTGTGTTGTTTGTGATCTTGCATGCTCTCCGTTGTTAGTATCTATCTTGGCCAAGTAGTTGCTAGTGACTCCAAGAGAGGGTATTTATGCTCGATAGTGGGTTCATGCCTCTAGTTTCCAAGGGAAGTGACAATAATCTCTTCGGTTGTAGAATGTGTTGTTGCCACTAGGGAGAAAACAAGGTCTCCTGTTCATGGAACATGTGGACTGTTTACCTTACACACTTTGCTTAAAGCAGTTGTCTGTTGCTTGCAACTTAATACTGGAGGGGGTTCGGATGATAACCTGAAGGTAGACTTCTAGTCATAGATGCAGTTGGATGGCGGTCTATGTATCTTGTTGTATTGCCCAATCGAATCTCATGGGATCTTTCTGGCTAGTAATTGCATTGTTATGCCTTGCTCAGTTCCTGTCAATTGCCCTGTTGTAATTTGTTTACCCTTCATGCCATGTTGTTTATCTAAGGAGAGCACCTCTAGTGAACTATGGACCCCGGTCCAATCTTTACCATTGATACATCTTCCACTATTACTTGTTTACTTGCTAACCATTACCTTCCACACCATACGTTTAATCCTTTGTTACAACAAACCGGTGAGCTTGACAACCTCACTGATTCGTTGGGACAAAGTCTTAAGTTTGTGTTGTGCAGGTTTCCACGTTGCTTGCAACACCTTTGAGACGTTTCCTTCCTCCTTCTGGTTCGATAACCTCGGTCTCTAATGAGGGAAACTTGCTGTCGTGCTCTTCACACCTTGCTCTTGGGGTTACCAACAAAGTGCTCCACGTCAACACCTGTCGAGCACCATCAATGGACTCAAGACATGTGGACTCACTCATGTGCAGCGCAAGTACTCATCAACGATATCACCTGGTACTCCATATGCAAGATGTCGAATGGCCGCGAGACATTTTTGGTAAGAGGAGAAGCCAACCTTATAGGTAGCATCGAGCTTAGCCTCAAAGAGTCATCATATTTCCACATGCCATCAAGAATCCACAGGAACTACTTTTTGGACATCTGATAGCAGCGACAGAATACCTTCTCGTTGTACACCAGATCGGTTTGGTGGAATTAGTCCCTCATAAGGCACTCATGGCCACCTACTTTATCACAATCGGTGTTGGCCTTGTGCTTCTCCGATGAGCCACCCCTACACGGCAGCAACGGGTAGTGATTGTGGATGATGGTAGAAACGGAAAACAAAAGTTCCCTCTCATTGCCAAACTCCTCGCCTGACGATGATTCGATTATGTTCTTATAGAAAAACTTGATTGCCCTAGTACCCATCTGTACAAGCAGATTGTCATTGGTCAGTTCGTGAACGCATTTTCAATGTTCATGTCTACACCCGTGCAAAGCAAGAAAAAGGAAATTTGGAGCAGGTTGTGGGCGCACTGGCTAGCGACGCTCCCGGGCGTGTATAGCCAACGGTGAGTAGGCGTCATGGACGGTGTTGGGATGGCCAGTAGGATCCAATGGGGAGTGACCATGGCAATGGCAGCCCAAAGCACAGATAGCGGCGCTGCCTGGGATGACGACGGAGATGGGAGGCGAGGGTCTGGACAGGGAATTGGTATAGCCTCAAACCCGAAAGAAGAACACACGAATTTGGAAATCCAATTTGGCTCATGGATACAGATGAATCCATTGTTTCAATGCTCCGACATAACTATTTACAGATATGGACAATTATTTCTTTTTCACGCAAGCCACATAAAATGTTTCTTTCTCTCGAAAACTTGCGTGCAAACATAGTGTCTGGATTCCACACAAAATATTCATTCAGATTTTTTTAATGCACCCGTGAGCCAAAACACTATCTCCTGCATTCAGTTTTCTTTCTACATCAGCACAGGCAGCTTCACAGGGTCTTGTCTACAAAAAAAACTGAATGAGCAGAACGCGATTTTGACAGAGAGTCTCACTCTCACCACAACAGTTCTCGTCGTTGATTCTGAAGAAGACGCCGCCATGTGCATGCTACTCTCGTGATGCTGCCCAGGAAACAGCACCAGGTGGCCGCCATATCCTTCTGTGACTGTTACCAGCAGTGCTACCCCTGGTGCAGGCATAGCACCCCTTGGTGGCTCTGCAATGTCGACGTGGATCGTAGTAAACGCGCCACCTCTGCAACTCAACCATCGGAGCGTAATTCTGGATACCTGCAGGGCAATTACGGCATCAGACAAACCAATTTTCGTTCATGGAAAAGCCATTACAGTTACTATGTCTGACGACATTGTATGACTCAAACAGTAAACATTAGCTTCACCATTGTAGAAATCCCCAAAGTTGGATAATCTCAGCATTACTAGACAAGACCAAACCTTAGAAACAGAGAATAATGTGTTATTTGTAGTGTAGTGGCACACCTTCAACTTCTATTTTAGTACTTTTGGCTACATCTGGTCCTAATAGAGGCTAGAAGATCAATGGGCATACAAGGGGTTCATGGAATAGGAAATCAGAAACACCTGGTTTCTAGATCATACGCATTTATTTTGTAAATGCGCAAGCAGCTAGCTAGTCACTAATAGATAAATTTAATAGAATTCATGCAATAACAACCTCAAGAAAAGGATCACACATCATCTTATTAACATATATTAGTAATATAGAGTTCCTTCAATCTAAAATAGAAGTCATTTCTTTACTCTGCACAACATAACAATACTTTGACTAGTGATTACTTTTAATGATAATCTCGTAGTAAGAAGTACAATTCATGAAGAATGCAGTATTTATCATGAATCTACTCATCCGTCTGGATCATGATTCAATATGAAGTGTTAAACATCTATGCGATCAGCCACAAAGCATAGCCACATATAGTTTGGACCAGTCAAGAGGTGAGCAACAGCTAAGCAAAGGGTTGCACAGAAAATCTTAGAGCTCTCTGTTGCAATTTAGTATTTGAGGGATGGCCGTAAAAAGGAAAGAAACACATATTTCTTGGAAGAGAAGTTCAGATAACTCCACGTACATTCATAAGATAAGCTTGCCTGCCCAACCATTACATTAGCATGTGTTGATCAGCTCCATCATGTCCACCACCAATGCTTGTTTCTGGAATCATAAGTCAAATAACCAATAGCATTAGAATGGAATGGTAAATAGATACAAGGAGGCATCAACGAGATATTTCGATAATTTGGAAGAAATAACTCAGTTCAGATACAACATTGGGAATAGATAAACAAAACCACACACACAATAAAATCAAAAGAATAGTGTACTGATCAATATCGTGAAAATGAATGACATGCGCAGTTGCAAACTAGGACTATTATAGCTGATTAAAATAGACAATCTATCCAGAATTAATAAGCCTGTTCCACACCATATAAAAAAATTATATATGCTAATACCAACAAATCCTAGCAACCAAAGTTATCCTGGCTTAAATATTCAGATCATCTTTAAATACATTGAAGCTGACAGATAAAATGAATTCAACTGATTAATTTTCCCTGGTACAAATGGACTTGGCAGTCAAATGGAAGCTGACAAATGGACTCCTACATGGTAAAATGAATAATTATTCCTAGGTTCCCCAAAAAACATTCATTATTGATTTAACATTATTAGCATGATAGCATCGATAACAATATCAAATTAACAAACATAACTAGACTTAAGCGTCCAAATATACCTATTTGAGATACCTATTTACCATTTCAGTACGTTCAAGCTAGTTACTGATGCATCTGTTTCCAACATGAGAAAAAAACAGCAGCACAGCTATGCACTAGCACCCAGTATACAGCTCCTGAATATGTCAACAGGCAGGCGACAGTAAAAGTTTAGTTCAAATATTAACCTATCTTAGCGTTTAGAGTTTAATTAAGCAGATATTCATATAATAAACTGATAACAACAGTTTGCTAGCTCTGACTTGAAGCACATAGTTCCACGATAATAACAATACATGATATTGTTAAAAAAGCATCGCCACACTTGTTGACAAACCAGATATAAAATACAATGATGAAGTGGTGACATAATAAAAGTATAAAGTACACAAGCAAAGCAACTACCAGTATCAGATGTAAATCCAGATCATAACCATCAAATAAATTGCTACCACACAAGCATCGGAACAGAAACAGCACAGAACAAATTTGCTTCATTTTTAACAATCTACCAAGCAGCAAAAGAAACAAGTGATACAACGCTACTTGAAATTGTTAGCTTAACACTAAAGCATGAGAACGGCATTCAATCAACCAATTATTGAAAAATCAACATGGTTTTGTTGTAACCACAGTTCGAAGACAAGCTATTACCTGCAGCGTAGACACTTTCCAATGGATAACAGACAATGCAGTTGTTGTTCTCGAGAAGCTTCTTGAACTCAAAAGTCGCAAGCTGGACCATGAAGATACCGGCAACTGTCCGCAAGAAAGCCACATTATTTTCCTCGGCGTACCCTATCATCTGCGTGTACCTTGACTCCCTCTTTGAATCCAGAGTAAGTAGCCTGCCCAGGTCAATAGTTCTTCCCAACACCCACGAAGAAACGCCACCAGCATCGGTATTCCTCCTCCATAATTGGGCGGTGTATCCAGACAAAGAGAGTAAACCCAGCCCGCCACCCTCTGCTCGCATAACCATCAAGTATTTATCCTCGGCGAGCATATCCGCTGGCACCTGTATCACAGCTAGGCTTTGCCTACACAAATCCACCTTGAGAATTACACTTGAACTCAGCCAGTAGAGGGAATCCCCAACCAGAACAGCGGGCATGCCTTGATACTGCACGGCGCCACGTGGAACCGGTGTTGACATGAGATCACTCCACAAGCCAGTGTCTGACAAGTAAATGCAGACGACCGCTCGTGGATTCTTCTGTTTATAGCCTACCAACACCACCTGGAAGTGGTCTCCAGCAGCACGAACCACCGCCCCGTCGAAGGGGGTTTGGTGCACGTCAAACCCTAAGGGAGTGGAGAAGCGGCGCTGGTCGCGGGTGACGGGGTCCCACACCAGGACCTGGTCCTTCGAGGAATGGAAGATTAGAACCAGGCCGTGGCGGCATCCGAGGAGCGTGCCGTGGTCGCCGTCACCGATCGGAGAGGAGAAGCGGCCGTGTGGGACGCGATTGGGGGGCTCCATGGTAGGTTGGAAGTGGATGCCGTCAAGAGCTTCCCGAAAGTAACCGAGGACTGGAGGGAGGGGGCAGTGTTCCGGCGCCGCCATCTCGCCGGCCTGAGCGCTCATGGGGGAGGCGGCGGAGTCTATAAAATGCAAAGAATATACCCAAAGCAGCATATGGTGATTAATATCATGAAAATGAAGCACATACATAGTTGCAAACTGGGACTGTTAGCTGATCAGAATAGGCAAGTTATATAGAAATCTAGAATTAAGAAGCTTGTTCCACGCCGAATCAAAAACGATAAAATATTCTCATACCAACAAGTCCTAATAACCAAAGTGATCCCCTGACTATACAAATTTAGATTATCTTTGAACAAATTTAGCCAGGGATGAAATGAACTAAATTTATTAGTTTGCCCTGGTACAAATGGACGTGCCCGTTACAGCAGTACTTTCCTACAACAACAGTTGGTGAAACAAACAGTTATTCATAAATTCCAAAGAAATTGTCATTATTGATTTAAGATTACTAGTTTAGCATCCAACTATACCTATTGCAGCTACCTATTTACCATTTCAGTTGGTTCAAACTAGTTCTTCATGCAGGTGCCCTCAGCATGATAAGAAACAGCACCGCAGCTATGCACTAACAGTACCAGTTGTACAGGTCTTGAATATGTCAAGAGGTAGGCAGCAAGTGAAATACAATTCAATTAGTAAACAAATCATGGTGGTATCATTCTATTGAACATATACTCATATAATATACTAATAAAGACAGTTGGCTAGCTCTGACTTGAACCATAAAGTTCAACGAGCATCACTACATTTGGTGACAAACCAGATACAATATACTCCCTCCGTTTCAAAATATAAGATGTTTTAGGTTTGTGAAAAAAATGAATCTAGACTTGTTTTAGTATATAGGTTCATTCAATTTTGGGATGAATCTACACACTAAAAAAAGTCTAGATTCATTTTCTTCACAAACCTAAAACATCTTATATTTTGAAACGGAGGGAGTAACGATTAACTGCTGACATAAAGAACGTAAAGGATACAATAGCAAACTAGCTGCCAGAATCAATGTGAATCCAGATCATAACCATCAAATACTATGCTACCACACAAGCATCTGAACAGAAACACTACAGAGCAAATTTTCTAGCAAAAGAAACAAGTGCTACGATGCTACTTGAAATTGTTAGCTTAACACTAAAGCATGAAAACGGCATTCAATCAACCAATTATCGAGAATCAAGGTGGTTTTGCTGTAACCACAGTTTGAAGACGAGCTATTACCTGCAGCATAGACACTTTCCAATGGATAACAGACAACACAGTTGTTGTTCTCGAGAAGCTTCTTGAACTCAAAAGTCGCAAGCTGGACCATGAAGATACCGGCAACTGTCCGCAAGAAAGCCACATTATTTTCCTCGGCGTACCCTATCATCTGCATGTACCTTGACTCCCTCTTTGAATCCAGAGTAAGTAGCCTGCCCAGGTCAATAGTTCTTCCCAACACCCACGAAGAAACGCCACCAGCATCCGTATTCCTCCTCCATAACTGTGCGGTGTATCCTGACAAAGAGAGTAAACCCAGCCCGCCACCCTCTGCTCGCATAACCATCAAGTATTTGTCCTCGGCGAGCACATCCGCTGGCACCTGTATCACAGCTAGGCTCTGCCTACACAAATCCACCTTGAGAATTACACTTGAACTCAGCCAGTAGAGGGAATCCCAAACCAGAACAGCGGGCATGCCCTGATACTGCACAACGCCCCGTGGAACCGGTGTTGAGATGAGATCACTCCACAAGCCAGTCTCTGAAGAGTAAATGCAGACGACCGCTCGTGGATTCTTCTTTTTGTAGCCTACCAGTACCACCTGGAAGTGGTCTCCAGCAGCACGAACCACCGCCCCGTCGAAGGGGGTTCGGTGCACGTCAAACCCTAGGGGAGTGGCGAAGCGGCGCTGGACGCCGGTGACGGGGTCCCACACCAGGACCTGGTCCTTCGAGGAATGGAAGATTAGAACCAGGCCGTGGCGGCATCCGAGGAGCGTGCCGTGGTCGGTGTCGGCGATGGGAGAGGAGAAGCGGCCCTGCGGGACGTGATTGGGGGGCTCCATGGTAGATTGGAAGCGGATGCCGTCAAGAGCTTGGCGGAAGTAGCCGAGGACGGGAGGGATGCGGCGGTGTTCCGGCGCCGCCATCTTGTCGCCGGCCTGAGTGCTCGTGAGGGAGGCGGCGGAGTTTGCGGCGCAGCAGCAGCCGCGATGGGGAAAAATGATGCCGCGAGTGCGAGTCTGATTGGAAGCCCCACGCTCCTCTGTTTTTAAAGGGCATGGGAGTCATTTTCCCATCGGAATCTCTAGACATGGAATTAGCGATTCTGGATGGAAACTTGGGTCCGTAGAGTTTCCATAAGGTTTTAATCACGATTTGTTTCTCAATCTTGCGATCTTGCTTCCAATAACAACTTATGATTGAATTGTTCTTATTTCGTCCATATTAATTGACTTAATTTTATTTAAATTTGTATGTATCTAGTTAAATGGGTCGTACTACGCGTTTTTCGGAGATAATTCCCAAAATTGTCCGGGTCCCTGATGACACGTGTTCCAAAAACCGTCAAAATCTCGCTTTTGCTACAAACATACCCGCTTTTGATACAAATAGTTTCGCTTTTACTACATGTAGCACAAAACAGTTCGGCCTAGAAAATAGAAAAACAGACTGGACCCCGTCAGAGATTTCGCCAGAGATCTTGTTGACGACCGTGTAGCAAAAAAGTTGTGCCAATGTAGCAAACCCCCGACCTCATCGGAGACTCGCCGGACCTTATAGCAAAAAATTGCGCTAGTGTAGCAAAATCACAAAAAATATAGCAAAAAAATATAAAATCAAAATAAAAAAATTCAAAGACATCGTCGAAGACTTTCACCGAGACTCATAGCAAAAACTATATGCTACTATAGCAAAACCAGTACAAGGTTGTAGCAAAAAAACTGTTAATTTAGCAAATCCGATTTCGCCGGAGGCCTCGCTGGAGGACCGCAGGTAGCAACGCCACTCGCCGTCGGTAGCAACGCGGCTCGCCGTAGGTAGCAACGAGACCTGCAGTATGTAGCAAAGTAGCACCTTGCAGCAGCACCGGGTGGAAGCCCATGGCAGCTCGGACCTTGCGGCAACAGAGGAGGTAGCAGCGCCATGGCAGCATGAGCGGGTGAGGGCCAAGTGATGGCGATGGTGACCAGGGCTGCGGTGTCGGCTCTAGCGGGAGGAGCCCAATTGAGAGACACACGCGAGCGGCTAGACGGAGAAAGTCATCGGAGAAGGAACTGGCGGAGCACGAGCCGGCGTTGGAAATATACGGGGCGCGACAAGGAACCGACGGGGGTTGATACCGGCGCCAGGCAAGGAAACTCATCGCGTTGCAGCTGGGGCCTATGGGCGCGGCGGCGAAAACCATTGGGGTGGGCGACGGCAGCACCGGTAGCCACGGGAAAGCAGCGGCTAAGGATGCGTGGCAGCAGCGGCGAAGAAAAAGTAGTGTGGCGAGATGCATCTAAAGGAGGCAGAGAAAAAGTAATGGAGCGAGAAGAAGGAAGAGGAGCAAGGACATGAAGTGATAAGGTGGACCGCTGATGCGGCTCAGATCACTGTAGAGCTTTGTTGGGAGACCCCAAGAGAAAGGTATGATGAGTACATCAACAAGTTTTTCTCTCAGTAAGAAACCAAGGTTATCGAACCAGTAGGAGGAAGGAAATGACTCAAAGGTGTTGCTATCAACACAACACAAACTCAAGACTTTGCCCTAATGAACAGTGAGGTTGTCAATCTCACCGGTTTGCTGAAAACAAAGGATTAAATATATGGTGTGGAAGGTAATGGTAGTTTGCAGAAAGTAAACAGTAACGGTAGAAGATGTCTCAATGGTAAAGATTGGACCGGAGTTCATATTTCACTAGAGGTGTTCTCCTTAAGATAAATAACATAACATGCTGGGTAAACAAATTACAACGAGGCAATGGACAGGGCAGAGCAAGGCATAACAATGCAATACTAATCATTCATGATCCAATGAGATTTGATTGGGCAATACAACAAGATACATAGACCGCCATCCAACTACATCTATGACTAGTAATCCACCTTCAGGCTAGCATCCGAACCGCCTCCAGTATTAAGTAGCAAGCAACGGATAACTGCTTTAAGCAAAGTGTGTAAGATAAACAATCCACTTGTTTCATGAACAAGAGATCATTGTTTTCTCCCTAATAGCAACAACACATCTACAACCTTAGAGATTCCTGTCACTTTCCCAGATTAAATAGAGGCATGAACCCACTATCGATCATAAATACTCCCTCTTGGAGTCACTAGCATCTACTTGCCAATATAGCTACTAGAAACGGAGAGATGCAAGATCACAAATAACACGGATATGATAGAATCAATAAGATAGAATCATTAACCAATCTGACATAGTAATCTCAATATCTATCAGATCCCCGCAAACACAACATGCATGATTACAAATAGATGATCTTGATCATGAACGGAGCTCACAAGATCTAAATATGGTAGCACAAAGGAGGAGAAACAACCATCTAGCTACTACATGGACCCGTAGTCCAAGGTGGAACTACTCACGCTTCATACCGGGGGCTGGCATGGTGATGAAGAAGGCATTCGGGACGATTTCTCCCCTCCGGCAGGGTGCCGGGAAGAGCTTCAGATCCCCTCGATCTAGGGCGATGGTGGCGGCGGCTATGGACTATTTCGTGGAAGATTGATCGGGTACTTAGGGTTTAGGTATCGGGGGCTTCTTATAGGCGAAGAGGCGAAGCAGGGGCACCCGGGGTGGCCGCACCCCACCCCCCTAGGCGCGAGCCAGACCTGGCCGCGCGGACAGAGGTGTGGCCCCCTGGTGGCTCCCCTCCGTCTCGTATTCTGGCTCCGTGTTCCCCACGGTAAAATATTGACTTTGGCTTTTATCCCGTCCAATTCCTAGAATATTGATTTTTTGCCTTTTCTGGAACCAAAATCAGAAGAAAACATGCAACTGGCACTGTGGCATCTTGTTGATAGGTTAGTCTAGAAAACATATAAAAACACCTCAAAGTAAAGACAAATCAAAGCAAAGTAGATACTAAACAAGCATGGAGCATCAAAAATTATAGATATGTTTCCGACGTATCAAGCATCCCCAAGCTTAACTCCTTCTCCTCCTCGAGTAGGTACGTGGTAAAAAGAATAATTTTTTAGGTGACATGCACCATCAAAATCAAGATCAAGCCATTTGCAAGCATTGAAAGCTGGGATCAAAGTACTCTAAACATGAGCATGAAAGAAGAAGTTCTAACAATAAGACAAAGTAACTATGCATGCAACATGAAAGGTTATAAACAAAGATCATAAATAACAATGCATTGAAATACGTTTGTTTGTTTCACATATATAGAAAACATAGCATAGTGGCATTCAACTTGTCCCTCATGGAGTAGCAAATAAATGCATAGGACACCTTCAAAGTTCATAAGAGTGACTAGATACAAATAGTTCATGAGCAAGTAATATCAACAATATGAATCAATCAATAAGTTTTGGGACAATGCACACAGAACTAAGAATGGCAACTATGCTCTCTTAATTGGTGCCTAAGGATCGAAGGTGGAGACTCAATATAATGGTGGAATAAAGGCCCTTAATAAAGGGAAGCAGGGATTTCAAGTCTCATAAAGAGTGATGACCCACAAGTATAGGGGATCGCAACGGTCTTCGAGGGTAGTATTACCCAATTTATTGATTTGACACAAGGGGATCCAAAGAATACTTGCAAGCCTTAACAACTGAGTTGTTAATTCAGCTGCAGCTGGAAATAGTTCTTGCTCACAGAAGTTTATCAGTAGCAACAGTTTGTAGTAGCAACAGCAAAGCAACAACAGCATTAAAACAGGAGCAATAGTAACAGTAGTAGCAAATAGTAGGATATGAGCGTGGTAGGCATAGGGATGGATGGACGGGCGTTGCATGGACAATTCTAAACATGTAACTTCAAGATCTAGGGCATTGCAGATATTTAACTAAAAATCATTACCATTGAGACATCTTCCACCGTTACTGTTTACTTTCTGCAAACTACCATTACCTTCCACACCATACGTTTAATCCTTTGTTACAGCAAACCGGTGAGCTTGACAACCTCACTGGTTCGTTGGGACAAAGTCTTGAGTTTGTGTTGTCCAGGTCTCCACGTTGCTTGCAACACCTGTGTGACGTTTCCTTCCTCCTTATGGTTCGATAACCTCGATCTCAACTGAGGGAAAACTTGCTGTTGTGCTCTTCACACCCTGCGCTTGGGGTTTCCAACGAAGTGGCATGTCGAGCACCATCAAGTCTTTCTAGCGTTGTTGCCGGGGAGGCTAAGGACGTCTTCACTAGGGGAGTGATACGCCCAATTTGCATCACCATTCCATATCATAATTTACCTCTATTCATTGATATTTGTCTTATTATGAGGTATTACTTATGACTTTTCATCTGTTTATGCATGTTGGATGATTCTTGGAGGATGGACTGCCGGAGTCTGGATTCTGATAAAAAAAGAAGGCGTTTCGGTGCAATTTCGCGAAGATCAGACAAATACCATAAAAATATGGAAACATATTATTTTACCAGAGGACGAAGGGAGCCAAAAGGAGGGACAAAGAAGGGCCTCAGGGGCCCACACCCCCTAGGCGCGGGCCCACCTGACCCCGCGCCTAGGGCAGGTGTGGCCCACCTGCCCGGCCTCTGACTCCGCCCCTTCGCCTATATCTTCCCTTCGGAACCCTAAGCCTGGGGGAGTGACCACAGATAGATTTCCGCCGCCTCTAGGGGACAGAAAACACCGAGAGATAAAGATCTCTCCGGCAGACAGATTTCTGTCGGGGGAATTCCTTCCCAGAGAGGGGAGACCGTCGCCATCAACACCATCATCAAGCTAGGATTCATCAGGATCATCATCATCCACACCATCATCTCCACCAGCACCATCATCACCACTTCGTCCCGTTGTAACAATTGTGTTGGATATTGCTTTAGTTCTTAGGGGAAACTTTCCCGGTGTTAATTACTATTGTAGTTGATGCTTGTGAGTGGAACCATTGGATTATTGTTTATGTTCAGATTGTTATCCATTATCATATCATCTTTGATCTTGATCCATATGATGTCTTCTGAGTAGTTCGTTTAGTTCTTGAGGACATGGGAGAAGTGATGTTGTTAGTAGTGAATCTGTGTTGAGTTATTATTCAATGGTTTAGTATTTAAGTTGTGGTGCGATTCTTCTAGTGGTGTCATGTGAACATCGACTACGTGACACTTCACCATTTATGGGCCTAGGGGGGATGCATTGTGTATTTGGCTACTAATTGTGGGGTTGCTGGAGTGACAGAAACCCGAACCCCCGTTAGGACACCTTTGCACAAGGGAGTGTAGGATCTCAGAGTTTAAGGTTGTGGTTAGATTTATATCTTAATTACTTTCCTGTAGTTACGGATGTTTGCAGGGGGTTTAATCACAAGTATGTATTAGTCCTAGGAAGGGCGGTATGTTAGCGCAGGTTCACCCACACAACACTTACAAACACCAAAGAAGAGTATTCAGCTATTTGAAGCGAAAGCACTTGACAGAATTCTCATGTGTCCTCGAGAACGTTTGGTCCTTATAAGTATTTCCACCGGCTTGTCCTTTGCTAAGAAAGGATTGGGCCACTTGCTCCATTTGTTCGTTACCTTTGTTACTTGCTCCTTGTCAGAAAACCACTAAAAATCCGTTTGTTAAGTGTTCACAGGAATTTCCTGCTCCATACCACTGTTCAGCACCTTCTGCTCCTCGTTGGGATCGACACTCCTATTTATTGAAAGTACTATGATACACCCCCTATACTTGTGGGTCATCAAGACTATTTTTTGGCGCCGTTGCCGGGGAGTGAAACGCTATTGAAGAGTGGAACTGGTAAGGGAAACTTTTACTGTGAGTATTGCTCTTGTTACTGCTTGTTACTTTGTTTCCAATATGGATAACCTGCTTGGTTTTATGTTTGGGAAAAGTACTACCACTGCTAGGGTAGTAGATGAACCACCACTTGTTGAGATAGATCCTTTTAAGATAGCTACAAGTATTGTTAATCGTGTTATGGATAATTATTATTTAGGGGATGGAACTGCCCATCCCGGTGATCACTTGCTTTTTCTCCATGAATTATGCGGGTTGTTTAAGTGTGCAGGTATCACAGCTAAACAGGTGAAGAAAAAGTTACTCTCCATATCCTTGAAAGGGAGAGCTGAAGAATGGTATAAGCTGCTGAAGAATGGACAATCCATGGAATGGGAGGAGATGTCATCACTCTTTTACTCTAAATTTTATCCTCCCAGTGAAATTCATAAGGATAGAAATCTTATATATAACTTTTGGCCTCTTGATGGAGAAAGTACAGCTCAAGCTTGGGGAAGATTGAAGTTACTAATGCTTAAATGTCCTATTCGTGAACTCCCTAACAATATTATTCTCAATAACTTTTATTATAGGCTTCCTCTTCATGATAAAGATTTACTAGATGCTTCTTGTGCTGGATCATTCACACGTATGAAGGAAGAAGCTAAATGGGATCTCTTAGACCGTATTCAAGATAACACTGAAGCTTGGGAGAATGACAAAGGAAGAAAGTCAGGTATAAACTATGATTATGAATGCATTAAATCTTTTATGGGAACTGATGACTTCCGTGATATTAGCAATGAGTTTGGTCTTGATTCCCAAAGTATTGCCAGCTGTTTTAAGGTCTTTGCCTCTTACATAGAAATTCCCAAGAAGAAGTGGAATAAGTACCATGCTCCTTATAAAGATGTTGGTAATCATGCTCCCATTAGAAGTACCCAAGTTTGTACTACTAATCATATTGTGCCTGAACCTCATGTTGAGAAAAATCCTTTCCCAGCTAAGGTAAAGGAGTATTCTATGATTATTAGTGCAAATAATAAAGGTACAATGAGAACTGTGGAGCTTGATGAGCAATTGAATGTTGAACCTATGGTAGCTATTGTGAAAGACCTTGTCACTAGAAATATAGAGGATGAGCATATTGTCTTCTGTGAAGACGCTACTAATATTGTTTCTCATCCTAAGAAAGTTAGAAAAGCTAGTGTCCATATGCTTTCTGTTAAAATTGGTGATCATTGCTACTATAGTTTATGTGATATTGGTGCTAGTTCTAGTGCTATTCCTTATGAGATTTATAGGGAATTTGTGCATGAGATTGGTCCTTGTGAGCTTGAGGACCTTGATGTGGTTATCCACCTTGCTAATAAGGAAACCATTTGCCCCATTGGCATTGTAAGAGATGTAGAGGTTCTTTGTGGTAAGATTAAATATCCTGCTGATTTTCTAGTGCTTAATTTAGCAGCTAGCAAAACTTGTCCTATCATTTTTGGTAGACCTTTCTTGAACACTTGTGGATCTATTATTGATTGTAAGAAGGAAAAGGTTTTAACTAAGTTTGATGGAGATTCTTATGAGTTTAACTTTTCCAAATTTGCTAAAGCTCCTTGTGAAAATAGTTTGCCTAATAAAGATTTCAGGATGGAACAACTTGCTTCTATTGATCCAGTCTATGACCTTGGACCTCTTTTTGATGACTGTAAGTATGCTTATTCTGATAATAAAGTTGTTTCCGGTGATGGTTATATTGTCAACTTTATTCAAAGTGCTACTGAAAGTTATTTTGAGAGAGGGAAACATGGTTTTATGCATCTCAATGATGTTAAGTTTCCCCGTTTTATGTTGAAAGCTTTGAAGTTGCATTTGTTTTGTCTTCCTATGCTTGTGGCTTTTTGTTTCAACAATTCGTTTTCTCATGATACACCCATGCATCTCCCAACAATTTGTTTCAACTACTGTTGTGAAGTTTCAAGCCTAACTTAAAGGCATTAAAGAAAAGTACTTGTTGGGAGATAACCCAAGAGTTTTCTCGAGTCTTGGAAGTTATTACCTCAATAATAACCGCTCCTTATCCTTTTGTTTTGGTTTTTGTGTCAAGTTCAACTACTTTTGTGAAGTAGAGGAGTTGTGAAAAGTGGCTGTCCTGGGACAGATTTTTGTGCTAAATTGTAAAAATTTGTGAGGAAGCTCAGTACTTTGGATGGAGCTGCATTTTCTGAGCTTGTTCTCCAAGTTGTTACCCAACTTTCATTAGTTCTGCACTTTTTTATTTGAGCAACATAAGGTCTTCGAAAAAAATCAATCTTTACTTGCTAGTCTGTTTTGACAGATTTCTCCCATCATTTGCCTTTGCCTCTTATAGAAGCTTTTGTTTTGATGGGTTTTTAGTTGAAGTGTGTACCAAAGGTTTATTGTTTTGCTTACACTAATGTTGTCATTGAGTTTGTGCAAAGGTTTTGTATAAAGGAAATTATCAGGAGAAGGAGAAAAGGAATCTACAGAGTTCGTCTTTGAATAGGTAAAAGTGGTGAAAACAGAAGGTTCGTGAAACTCCAATCTTTTTATATTTTTGATGTTTTTAATACATAAGGGAAGTTACAAGACGAAACTGAAGAGGAAACGGAGCCCGGGGTGGACAAACCCACCCCAGGCACGGGCCCAGCCTGGTCGCGCCTGAGGGGGTGTTCCCCTCCCCCCGAACTCCGTCTCCGCCTTGTTTTCGTGTCAAAACCTTCCTTATGCATTGAAACTTCGTAATATATAATCCCCCTGGTTCCCCGAGGTTCGTGCATCGTGTTCTCATTGTGTTTTTGTTTCGATCTATTTCTGTCAGGAAATCTTTGCAAGTTTAGAGCACCATGGTCTCCGCCAATGATAAAGGCAAGAAGCCCGAGGAAGAAGAACTTCAAGTCCCCAATGAGGAAGAGATTTCAGTGGGATATGAAGGTGACATGGAGGAGGACAAGCAACCGGACACTCGCGCTACCGTCGCAAGCATTGGAGTGGTGGCAACCCCTATCAAGCTTAAGAGGACAGCACGGATGTCTACAGGAGGGAAACCTCCACGTCTCTTCTACAATCCACGGTCATCTCCTCCACATAACAAGAGACCCTTCCATACACTTATACATGAATATCAATACCAACAGGTGCCCAAATGGAATTTGCCCTCGGTTTGGGATATGCCTCGCTCTAACCATGCAGAGAAGGATCATGCTAAGGATGAAGAGTGGGGAAAGAATAACAAAAATTGGGATTCTCGGACTGACATGATCATGAACCGTATAAAGCAAAACTCGGAGCTAATCTTTACTCTTACTTTTGAGTTCGAGGAGTTGAGGAAACTTATTGAAGAGCTTATTAAGAGAACACCACCCCCACCGAAGGAGTAATTCGTCATCAGGTTTGGCATCCCCTTGGCTTGTTCCAAGCTTGGGGAAGTGTCACGGTATCACCACCTTTATCTTTTATCTTTTAGTGGATTCATATCTGTGGTAGAGAAGTTATCTTATAGTTTGGTTTGCATGTGGAAGTATCTCTCGTTTAGTTGATTATCTATGTATCCCTTGGTGTGAGTGCCTTTATTGAATATTAATGAGAAGTCTCATCTTTTACTTTTTGCACTTCTTATTTTAGTTTGCAATCTCTATTATATGATGGATCTTGTTGATCAGTATTGGCACCACTTTGGGAGCATCAAGTGGATCTAAATTGGTTTTGGCAAACCGAGTTCTGGTTAGTAGCAACAAGTTTTGAGGTTTGAAAGAAAAAGAGAAAGAAAAAAATCTTACAGGTATTTGGTATCATTTGTTTTCTTTCTTGTTCGCTCATAAGCTTAGTATTCTTTAGTTAAGATCTTTTGTGTCTTCAAGGAAGATTGCATGTTTGGCTTTATTACTTGTATGTTTGCTTGTTTCTTTCAACTCTCTTGCTTGCTACCCAACCTTGCTAGCCAAAAACCTGTTTTGAGAAGGCATACTTCTCATGTTTCCAAATCCCTTTGAACCAAAACTTTTGCCACTTGTGTCCACCATATCTACCTAATAGCTATTGCTATTCCAAGCAAATTCTCAAGCTTCATCTAAATTTCAAATTAAAAAGTATTTTGTTATGTGAAAACTAGTTAGTAAATCTCTCACGAACTTGATGGCACACCTTATTTCCTGCCCCTAATAGACTTGAACCATTGTGAACATCGAAGTTGTATATGCTTGCATCTATATGTTGGAATTAGCAGAACCGTGTTGTCACGGGAAACGTTTTCAACACTGCACTTGTACTCTGTACACAGTTGATATCGTGCTCTTTTGTCTATGGATGTCAACGGTGTGAAATAAAGAGGGAACTTGTAAGTCCATGGAGTATGTATTCTGTGTTAGAGAAACGCCTGGGCCGCTAGCCTAATCCATGATTAATCATGGTGGAAACTTGCAGCATTACCATAGTGAGTCATCTATGAAGCATCCTCAATAAAAAGCTAGAAATAAAAAGATCGCTGAGATGCACATTGTCTGCTTGCCTTGTCATTTTGGTTATGGGAATGCTCATGTACCATGTGCAAGGGGTACCCCGTTTGCGGTTCTCAATGATATGCAAATACTTACAATGACAATAACTTACCTATGACCAAAGTTGAGTATGCATGAGGAGTGGCCCTCGTATTCAAGGGACATGAGATTGCCAACTTATATTTCGTCAAGCATATACTCCATCCTTGTTCACTTTAACCTTAATCATCTCAAGATGCCTATGATAGGGGCAATGAGGGCTCAAAGCTAGTAAGTACCATAATCTTTTGGAAGCTCTTTATGACTTGTAATCCCTGCTACCCTCTATAAAGGGACCTTTCTCCTAGTTACCAAGTTGAGTCAGTAAACCTAATTCCTCTCTATCTCCAGCAAGCATTTGAGTTGTTGTGTTTCAAACATTCATATGGTGATTTATTCAATCATGTTCTTTATCTTCCTTGTTTGCACAAAACTCTTATCTATTGAGTATTACTTTGAAAGCCTTAACTTGTGAAAAACCTTTTTGAGCAAAGAGTGCTCCTGTTTTGAAACTTCTACAAAAAGCTTTTGTGAAACTGTTTGCTAGGTGTTCTCTGACCAAGAAAAAGTTTGCCAATTCCAATTATGATTTTTCTTTATGCATCTCTATTGTGACTGCTATACTTGGTTGCAAGCTAAGTTATATAAAGGTGAGTTTGTGCAATGGTAAGTGTGATGCTTGTTGTTCGTATTCTTTTTTTTGACACTTCACTCCATAAACCTGTGGACATGTTTACTGAGCTCAGTTTTTGCTTGGGGACAAGCGAAGTCTAAGCTTGGGGGAGTTGATACGCCCAATTTGCATCACCATTCTATATCATAATTTACCTCTATTCATTGATATTTGTCTTATTATGAGGTATTACTTATGGCTTTTCATCTGTTTATGCATGTTGGATGATTCTTGGAGAATGGACTGCCGGAGTCTGGATTCTGATGGAAAAGAAGGCGCTTCGGTGCAATTTCACGAAGATCAAAAAAATACCAAAAAAATATGGAAACATATTATTTTATCAGAGGACGAAGGGAGCCAGAAGGAGGGACGAAGAAGGGCCTCAGGGGGCCACACACCCCCTAGGCGCGGGCCCACCTGACCCCGCGCCTAGGGCAGTTGTGGCCCACCTGCCCGGCCTCCGACTCCGCCTGAAAGGATACAGATGTCGCCTAGAGGGGGGGTGAATAGGCGATTAAAACTTTTCCGAGAGTGGCTCGACAAAGGCGGAATTAAACTAGCGTTTACTTTGTCAAGCACAACCTAGAACAACTATGGTTCACCTATGTGCACCAACAACTTATGCTAAGCAATACAAGCAACAATGTGATAGCAAGATATATATTACTTCAAGCACGAAGGCTATCACAATGTAAAGTGCATAAGTAAAGAGCTCGGGTATAGAGATAACCGAGGCACGCGGGGACGACGATATTTTACCGAGTTCCTCCCAACATGGAGTACGTCTCGTTTGGAGAGGGGGTGGTATCTAAACACCTACGCCACAAAAGGCCTTTCTTATTCTCCGGTGAATCTCACCCCAATGGGATCGATCCACGCTTCCACTATTGGTGCACTTGTCGGTGGCAACCGGAACCTCTCACAAGGTTGGGGCACTTCTCCACAACTTAATTGGAGGCTCCCAACAAACTCCACCAAGGCCTCAACAAACACCACCAAGGCCACAATGCCACCAAGGCCACAAAACCGTCTAGGGTTCCAAAAACCCAAGAGGGACAAGCTCCAAAGAGTCACACGAACCAAATCCTCTGAGGAGAACTCAAACCGATGCACCAAATGTAAATGGCAAGAACACCACAAAGGTGCTCAAATCCCTCACTCTCAAGTTCCAACAAAGCTACTAAAGCTATTGGGGGAACAAGAGAGGAGGAATCAAAGAGAGACACAAAATCCCCCAAAATCTAGATCCCCAAAGATGCACTCACAAAGAGATGAATCGGTTAGGTCAAAACGTGGATCTAGATCTCATCTCTCTTCCACTCAAATATGGGCAAGAATCATCAGAGGGAAAAGATTAGGCAAGCTTCAATATCTAGAGCAAGTGTGGACAAAGCTTAGCCTAATAGATGAGAGAGAAGCTTCCTAAACTCAAAACAGACAAAGCCTTAAATAGGGGCCCTAAAAATTTGGCCGTTGGGGTATTTTTCGGAACGGTCCGGTACTACCGGATTTAATCGGTAGTACCGTAAGCTCCAGGAAAAAAGCGAAGCAGCAGCACATCAGGTGAGCGGGACCAGTGGTGGGCCAGCAAACGGCAGCGGGCGCTACACGCGCGAGCTGCGGCAGCAGGGGGCCACAGCGGTCAACGACGAAGCGGGCAAGCGGGACCCAGGTAAGAGCGCGCGCAGCGAGCCAACACGTGGGAATTGGAAGAGGCGGGCAGCAGCACTGTCGCGCGCGAGAGAAGGTGCTGCAGCTGGGCGCGCGAGAGGCACACGCAAGCGAGCGCGACAGCCAGGGAGTGGGGCACCCACGCGGGGCCAGCTGCGAGGCGGTAGGCTTGGCAGGCCAGCCAGGCGAGCGAGGCGGGGCCGCAGCAGGCGAGCGGCAGCAGCGCGGTCAACACGAGTGGGCGACGTACGCGCGGGATCTGGGCAGCGAGCGGCACTGCACGATGCGGGCAGCAAGCAGGAGCAGGGATGGGCCTGGCGCTGGCGGCCCGGTACTACCGGCCGCCTGGGGCGGTAGTACTGCACGGGCCGGTAGTGCCGGGCTGGACTACCGGAAAGTACTGAGAGCGAACGGGCCGAACAAGGGTGTCCGGTACTAGGCCCGGTAGTACCGGACAGCCCAGAAAAACTGTTTTTCCTTTTTCTTTATTAGAATCAAATTGGCAAATATTCGAACGGTCATAACTTTTAAACGGTAGCTCCGATTGACCCGATTCCAATTGCGTTGGAAAGAGGACGACATGAGCTACCCTATAATGTGAGGAAAATATTGGTTATCACCAAGTGAGAATGTATCAAGTACAATAATGTGAGATACCTCACTTGGTGAGAAACCGAAAAACCGCATAGATCAAAATCGCAACAAGATACAAACGAAAGATCTAATTTTGATGACCAAGAGCTTGTTATGGATATTACCATAAGCTCTAAATACTCACATGAATAAGACCAAATAGCAACCAAATATGATGATGCAAGTATGCAAAGGTTTGAGCTCTCTCCGAACGATGTGATCGAGTTACTCATTCGAGAGCCCCTCTTGATAGTACGGTTATCTATCCTAAACCCGGTCTCCTACACACAACAAGAGATCGGCAAAAGGGAAAACCTATCAAGATTATACCTTTGCCTTGATCATTCCACTTGAGCTCAATGTAGACGATCTTGCCCTTCTCAAGATGGAACGCCTTTCTTAATTCCTCATCATCGACCTCACATATTGAGCTTGCACAACATATCTTCTTCTCATTTCATCGACCTTGAAGCCAACACATGCTCCAAGCGATGCCAATGGACAAATCCTACAAGTATAACTTAATACACACATTAGTCCATAAAGATTGTCATTAATTACCAAAACCACACATGGGGGCCCAACATGTTCTTTCACCGCCCCTTCGCCTATATATTCCCTTCGAAACCCTAAGCCTGGGGGAGCGACCACAGATAGATTTCTGCCACCTCTGGGGGGGCAGAAAATACCGAGAGAGAAAGATATCTCCGGCAGACAGATTTCTGCCGGGGGAATTCCTTCCCGGAGAGGGGAGACCATCGCCATCAACACCATCATCAAGCTAGGCTTCATCAGGATCATCATCATCATCCACACCATCTTCTCCACCAGCACCATCATCACCACTCCGTCCCGCTGTAACAATTGTGTTGGATATTGCTTTAGTTCTTAGGGGAAACTTTCCCGGTGTTAATTACTATTGTAGTTGATGCTTGTGAGTGGAACCATTGGATTATTGTTTATGTTTAGATTGTTATCCATTATCATATCATCTTTGATCTTGATCCATATGATGTCTTGTGAGTAGTTCATTTAGTTCTTGAGGACATGGGAGAAGTCATGTTTGTTAGTAGTGAATCTGTGTTGAGTTATTATTCAATGGATTAGTATTTAAGTTATGGTGCTATTCTTCTAGTGGTGTCATGTGAACATCGACTACATGACACTTCACCATTTATGGGCCTAGGGGGATGCTTTGTGTATTTGGATACTAATTGTGGGGTTGCCGGAGTGACAAAAACCTGAACCCCCGTTAGGACACCTTTGGACAAGAGAGTGTAGGATCTCAGAGTTTAAGGATGTGGTTAGATTTATATCTTAATTACTTTCCTGTAGTTACGGATGTTTGCAGGGGGTTTAATCACAAGTATGTATTAGTCCTAGGAAGGGCGGTATATTAGCACAGGTTCACCCACACAACACTTACAAACACCAAAAAGAGTACTCAGCTATTTGAAGCGAAAGCCCTTGACAGAATTCCCATGTGTCCTCGAGAATGTTTGTGTAGGGTTTCGTAGCATGGAAAACAAAAATTTTCTATCGCATACAAACAAACAAGCCAAGATCTATCTACTAGATTGTAGCAACGAGTCGATGGAATAACTCACCCTCGAAGATTCCAAAGCGTTTAACGAGAGCGGATTCTCGTGGGTGATGTAGTCGTACTCTTCCCGATCTCAAGATCGCGTAGACGATCCTTCCGGCGCTGCGTTCCGGCAGCGCTCCCGCAGTCGGTCACACATTCGGTACTCGACGAAGACCTTCCTCTCCCTTGTTCCAGCAGGCAGCGGAGGTTGTAGCACTCTCCTCGCGATTCCGGCAGCACAACGGCGTGGTACCGGAAGTAGAGGGGAGATCCCGCAGGGCTTCGCCTTAAGCCGGTGCGAGTATGGTGGAGTATGAGAGAGCTCCTCGGGGATCTAGGGTTTAGATGCACCAAGGAGAAGGGGCTAGAGCCGGTGGCTAGGGTTCCGGGGACCCCCAAGTCGGCGGCTAGGGCAAAAAACCTAGGTGGAGGCGGCGACTATGGAGGGCTGCAGCTTCTAGGGTTTGAGGTGAGGGACTTGTGTGTTTAGAGGAGGGAGCCCTGCCCCTCCTTATATAGGTGGAGGGGCCGGCCGCGCCAAGGGGAGGGAGAGGAGTCCCTCCCCAACTCGGCTTGGAGGTGGGCCGCCGGTTGGAGGAGGGATTCCCTCCCCAACTCGGTTTCCCTCCTTCCTCCTCTTTTCCACTTTTCAAAACTTGTCGTTTGACTTTCAAACTAGCCGTTTGACTTTTCAATTTAGGATTTGAATAAACCCTTTATTTTGGACAGCGAATACACTTAGTACATGATGCAATCATTCCAACTTACAATGACACACTCATGTACCCCTTCCCCTCCGGAGTGCCGGACATTCCGGAACCTTCTAGAACATTCCCGATGAAAACACCGGAATCATTCCCGAACTCCGAAACGGGACTTTCCTTATATGAATCTTATTCTCCGGACCATTCTGGATCACCTCGTGATATCCCGGATCCCATCCGAGACTCCGAACAACATTCGGTCTCTTTCTCATATTACCATAACTACTCAAACAACTTCGAATCCTTAAGTGTGTCTCCCTACGGTTCGTGAATTATGCGGACATGATCGAGACACTTCTCCGAACAATAACCAATAGAGGAATCTGGAAATTCATATGGCTCCCACATATTTCTACGATTACTTTGCGATCGAATGAACCACTTACATACGATACCAATTTCCCTTTGTCTCACGATAGTTTACTTATCCGAGGTTATGATCGTCGGTATCTCTGCATACCTAGTTCAACCTCGTTACCGATAAGTACTCTTTTCTCGTTCCCGTGATATGTGATCCCTTGTGAACCAGTCACATGCTTGCAAGCTAATTGGATGACATTCCACCGAGAGGGCCCAGAGTATATCTATCCGTCATATGGATGGACAAATCCCACTCTTGATCCATGTGTCTCAACCAATACTTTCCGAACACTCAATGCCACCTTTATAGCCACCCAGTTATGGTGTGGTGTTTGATGTCATCAAAGCATCCATCCGGTAAAGGTGATATGCATGATCTCATGGTCGAAGGAATTAAGTTACTATGTATCAGAAAGCATATAGCAATTGAACTATTGAAATGACTTTATCTTTATGCTACGCTTATCTATATGAGTATGTCCACCATATCATTCTCCTAACGATATGATCTTGTTGTTGATAACATCTCAATGTTCATGATAGGGAAACCACAATCATTTATCAACCAACAAGCTAGTGATGTATAGAGGCTATACTAGGGACTTCAAATTAAGTTTACAAATCACACAAGTATCAATGTTTCCTTGTTAATACTATTATAGCATGAATGTAAACATTTATCATAAACACAAAGATATAATAATAACCACATTTATTATTGCCTCTAGGGCATATCTCCAACAGTTTGGTCCTTATAAGTATTTCCACTGGCTTGTCCTTTGCTAAGAAAGGATTGGGCCACTTGCTCCGTTTGTTCGTTACCTTTGTTACTTGATCCTTGTTTTGTTGCATTGTGAAAAAATCACTAAAAATCCGTTTTCTAAGTATTCATAGGAATTTCCTGCTCCATACCACTGTTCAACACCTTCTGCTCCTCGTTGGGATCGACACTCCTATTTATCAAAAGTACTACGATACACCCCCTATACTTGTGGGTCATTAGGGAGTCCTCCACTTCCTTTCTCTTTACTTTGTTTTTAGTTTTCTTTGTTTCTTTTGCTTGGTTTTGTTTGCCTCTTTCCAAAAAAAAACCAAAAAATTAGTCTAGTTTGGTTTGCTTTCTTTATTCAAAAACACAAAAAAAAGTTCCTGCTCTAGCTGCTGCTGTTTTTGGCTTGCCCACCTTTGCCAAAATGAACTCTACTAAGAACACCAAGTTGTGTGACTTCACTAGCACCAACAACAATGATTTCCTAAGCACTCCTATTGCTCCACCTGCTCCTGATGCTACCTTTTATGAAATTAAGCCTGCTTTGTTGAATCTTGTGATGAGAGAGCAATTTTCTGGTGCTAGTTCTGATGATCCTGCTGCCCATCTCAATAGGTTTGTTGAACTTTGTGAGATGCAAAAGTATAAGCATGTATATGGAGATATTATTAAGCTCAAGCTTTTTCCTTTCTCCTTGAGAGGAAAAGCTAAAGAATGGTTGCTATCTTTGCCTAAAAATAGTATTGATTCTTGGACTAAGTGCAAAGATGCTTTTATTGGAAAGTACTATCATCCTGCTAAGATTACATCTATGAGAAGTGAATTATGAAATTTAAACAGCTTGATAGTGAACATGTTGATCTAGTTTGGGAAAGAATGAAATCTTTGGTTAAGAATTGTCCCACTCATGGACTCACTGCTTGGATGATTATCTAGACTTTTTATGCAGGTTTGAACTTCTCCTCAAGGAATCTGTTGGATTCACCTGCTGGAGGTACCTTCATGGGCCTCACTTTGGGTGCTGCAACAAGGCTCCTTGATAATATGATGGTTAACTACTCTGAATGGCATGTTGAGAGAGCTCCACATGGTAAGAAGGTAAATTATGTTGAGGAAACTTCCTCTTTGAGTGATAAGATTGATGTTATTATGGCTATGCTTGTCAATGGGAAAGCTCCTTTAGATCCTAATAGTGTTCCCTTAGCCTCCTTGGTTGCTCAAGAAGAGCAAGTTGATGTGAACTTCATTAGAAACAACAATTTCAACAACAATGCCTATAGGAATAATTTTGGTAGCAACAACAATTATAGGCCTTATCCTCCTAATAATGGCAATTCTTATGGAAACTCTTACAATAATGCTAGAAGTGCCCCCTCTGAACTTGAAGTCATGCTCAAAGACTTTATTAGTAAACAAACCACTTTCAATAAGGCTAGAGGAAAAGCTTCTAAATGTTGAGAAAAATATATCCTCTCTGTCTGAAGCACAGTCCTACTTGATTAATAAAATGGCCGCTAAACCTGAAACTATGGAAAATACCTTCGCTACTGCTCATGCCATACAAGTTACTATTGATGAAAATGTTAGGCTGTTAGCTCAACTTCATTCTAGGTGGGAAAGGAAGGCTGAAATTGATAGAAACAATAGTGTGTGCACTACCACCACTAAACCACAAGTAGTCCCTATCCCTCCTCCTACTATGCCTAAGCCTATTGAGCCTACTACTAGTGATGCTAAGTTTGACTTTGATATTGATGGTTGCAATATTTCTGAAGTGATTATGTTGCTACAAAAGCTTGCTAGAAGTCCTGATGCTAGTGATATTCATGTTTCTTTCACCAAACACATTAAAGATGCTCTTGTGAAAATTAAGGAAGAGAAGCTAAAACACAAAGCTTATACTCCTAGGAAAGTAGAAGATAGTTGGGAACCAATTATTAATATACAAGTAAATGACTTTGATCTCAAAGCTTCATGTGATATTGGTTCTAGTGTCTCTATTATGCCTAGGAAGATTTATGAAATGCTTGATTTGCCACCTTTGGAAGATTGTTATTTGGATGTCCCACTCAATGATAATGCTAAGAAGAAACTCATGGGGAGTATTAATGATGTTCTCATTATGGTTAACAATGCTTATGTCCCTATGGATTTCTATGTTTTGGATGTTGTATACAATGCTTCTTGTCCTATTACTTTGGGAAGACCTTTTCTTAGAACAGTTGGTGCCATCATTGATATGAAAGAAGGCACCATCAAATATCATTTTCCATTCAAGAAAGGTATTGAACAGTTCCCTATGAGGAGAGAGAAGTTGTTTTTTGCTCCTCCTTTAAAAGCAAGGTTTGATGTTAACGCTTCCTCATTTGAAAATACTTGATTCTTCTTGCTTCTTGTGCCTAACTTAAAGGCGTTAAAGAAAAGTACTTGTTGGGAGATAATCCAAGAGTTTCCTTGAGTCTTGGAAGTTATTACTTCAGTAATGACCTCTCCTTATCCTTTTTGTTTGCTTTTTGTGCCAAGAATGACCTCTAATGAGAGGGAAGTAAGATTTGGGGAGTTGCTGTCCTGAAACAGATTTCTGTCCTCCACCATAAAAATTCGTGAGGAGTCTCTGTAACTCGGATTGAGCTCAAAATGTAAGAATAAATCCCCAGTATGTTAGCTAACGTTCGTTAGTTCAACACTTTTTGTAACATCCCAGCATTAGGGCTTACAAATAAGCTGAACACAGATGTGTGCATTGCATTCATGCATAGAAAATCCGAATAATTTTCGTGCTTTTAAATAAAAACTTGTCAAAGAGATTGAAGCTTCTCTTAACTTGATGGAATTGAAGTAGATCATCAAGTTGACTGCGATAAGTTTCAATATGGCCTTTGCTAAAAACCTGATATTTGGGTAAACATGATTTGATCTAAGGGTAGAACAAATGTAATAGAAGCTAAACCCTAATACATTACTTAATGATTTATATTTGATCCTTAAGTAATCATCTCCTAGTATTCATTACACAACTCATGAATACCAAGTTATAAATATAACTTAAGTAATAAGAATGTAACAACTAATTCTTGATCTATCAACTCTTGTCCTTATCATAGCATTCACTTCAGTCCTTTAGATAAGAAGTAAGAAGAGGTAAATAGTAATGCTAGTTTTAGGTATCATCTATAGGATGGGAGTGTTGGAAGAGAATGAGATCACTATGATAGTTGATGGAGTTAACTCACTCCTGAATGGATAGAAGGTTTATTTGAAATAAAGATATATGTGGTAACAAAGAGGATTCCCAGGATGAATACTAAAGATAGTTACCATGAGTAGTCCTATTGGATCAAGTAGGTATAGTCAATGAATTATATCTCTTAATCGAATAGAGCTAAACAAAATATAATTATAATACAACTGTAATGTTGTATTGATGAAGCCTTGATTAGCCAACTGGAAACCTAAACCATAAAGGATCAAAGGATTATAATGATCATGCCTTATTCACCAAGATTGAATGCTTATATCATGTATAAGTGACATTGGTAGACAGAACATGATTGAACCCTAGTCTAGATATATTATCCTAGGTTAGCCATTACAAGTCACATTAATATAATGTAAGGTTGGAGTATTAGATACTGGAGTTAAGTAGAGACAAGATAGTATGATCAAGATGATTCTAGAGCAACATTGGATTATATAAGTAGTAGTTTCCTCTTGGGAAATACTAACACTTGAGGTGAAGTAAAGTTTGATATATACAACTACTGGAGTAATGTTGGTAATAGATGATGAAGGAAGATCATGAAAGCTTCTGTGTCAAGCTCATTGGAATTATAAATGAATTTAGAAGAATAAAAGGTGGATAAGAATAATCTTGTGAGGTAAAGCTCATCATGTTAACACATGATGATGGATAGGAAGAAGTAGTATATCTAGTAAAGGAATTCCTTAGTTAGAAGTCTAGGATTGTGAATTATGGAATATAGAAATTCTTGGTAAACACTAAAACCTAATTCTATAACCAAACCTAATATCCATATCAAATGATTGATTTATCATCTTATGTCCACAATGGTTAATAGGAATAATTTCCTACATCAGGTCACTTTAGCACATCTTGTTCATTCTCAACCATCATTATCTTAGGTGCTTAAAAAACTATCTTTATCAATTCTTTCTCATAAGATAGCCTAGGAAACAATTCCACTATTTTACTTTAAATGGTGATATCATTAAAAACCACAAACATAAAGACAATATGTTTAGTCATTAATCTTTATTCACATCAACAAAAGAATATAAGAAAATTAAGAAACCTAAACCCTAGGGTAAGCATTTACAATTCAAACTCTAACTCTTTTGTTAGTTATAATAAAATTTATATACCTTGTTATTCCCTATGATTCATGGGAATAATATTAACCATATTAAATCCTTAGGATATTATGCATCAAATAATAATAAAGGATTACCATATAAAAATTTCCTTAATATTATGAGTTAATGAGAATCAAATCTCATGAGTTAATAATAATGCATTCTACAATAAGTTTATGGATATTAGCTCAATTAAATGCATATCAAAAGCCTAACAAATAATAATAGGAAAAGCTTATATAAAGAAAATAAAGAAAAATAACATTATATAATAAAAACTCACAAAATGATTTTTAAATACTATTTATCATTGCTGCAAGTATTAGAAAGGTAATTCCATTAAGAAATGTCAAAATAATTGCTTAAATAAAAAGCTAGAAAATAAAATAGAAAAGAGAAAAGGAAACAGTAAAGAAAAAAACTGCAAATAGGCCAGCCCAGATATTTCCCTCTCTTAATTACTACCTGGTGCACCCAGCAGCAACCCAACAGCGGCCCAGCCGGGATACCTCTTCGTTGTCTCGCTGGCAGGTGGGGCCATGGAGGGACTGCAGAGTGAATTCGAAAAACTACCAGTGGGTTTTCGACTAAACGTCCATCGTCGTCTTCCCCGCCGACTAGAAGCTTCTCGGTGGCAGTGGCCGATGCCGTCCGCCGCCGTCCTTGCGACAAGATGCACGCCGCCGTTGCCAGGAGAGGATAAGGAGGCCACGGCGATGGCCCTGCTCGTTCTCATCCTCATTTCTCTCTCGGATGCCCTCCATCTCTCTGCTTTCCTCTGACCTAAAACCTAACCTCGCTGGAACTTCTCATTGCCGACGTTTCCGAGCTCCCCTTGCCCATCTAAGGCCACCATTAGATCCGCCTCGTCGTGTTGAGCATCTCTGCCAAAGGAATCAACACCGCTCGAACCGAATTGTCGCCGGAGTTTGCTACTTCTCCGATGCCATTTACCGTCGTTTCACCGTCGTTGGACTTCCACCGGCCTCCCCGACCATTCCATCGCAACCATGGTGAGTTCATAGATCTCCCAGTAGCCTCTGTTGCTTTGTTTGCTTCCTATATCATCACCGGGGTGACCATCTGTCAGTGCCACCGTGTGAGTTCGTCGCCGGCCATCTTCCGATGAACTTTAGGAGGCGGCGCTGCCGCTATTAGCTTCCGCAAACTCCCCTGCATCGAACCCCTCTAGCCACGCTTCCCAGAAATCCCTCAGCCGCCGTTCCCGAGCTCAACTCCGGTGAGGCTCCGACGAGCACATGTGGCAGGTGGTGTGGCCACGGTCCCACCTGTTCATGTCTCTGGCTAGGTTAGTTCGGGGTGTAAAAATATATTAGGTTGGTGTTGATGTCATCGTGGCGTCACGCCTGCGTCATCTTTTGACCGAGTCCACTTTTGACTAGTCCACTGCCTAGGTGTCATCCAAAGTGGCCAGTACCCCACAGGTCAGTGACTAGGGTAGATTAGGTCTGGGTAAGTAAAGTAATTTCCTGGTTGTAATAATGTTTAGAATTTAATTAGAAAATGATTTAATCTTGAAAATTTAATAACTTTTGTTTTATAATTCAAAAAAATATGTTTAATATATGAAAATTTTCAGACAAATAAAATCTACAACTTAAAACTATTATCAAATATTATTATGATGATTTTTTAAATAAATATTATTTAATAAAGGTTTTATAAGTAATAAAACTTTGATAATTCATATTTTAATAATGGTAAATGTTAAAAATATAAAATAAATACCAAAAATCTTGGAAAAATAAAAAAATACTTTAAAACTATAATCATACATTATTATTTCACTTAATTAAATATTTGTTAATTATTAAGTATTTATAAGGTAATAAATCTTATAAAAATCATATCTTAGTATTTATAAATCACAAAAATAAATGTAATATATCAAAATGATCACAAAAATAATATCTACATGTTAAAAATATAATATTCCACTTTTGAGTTAAATAAAAAGTTAAACACTTTAATAACTTGAATTTAAATTTATTTCCTTAATTGATAATTCATATAAGAGTAAATAAAAATTGTAATATTTCTAAAATTAACCAATTGAACCTAATAAATAGTATTAGTCTTAAATATTGATAGTATAAAGTCAAAATGGCTTAACACATTTTAAATACAATTTTATTAAATTATCTCTCAACCATTAATGTAGAATATTTTATAAAAGGACCTTATCCAATCTAAAATCTCCAAGAATATGTAATGAGATAAAACCCATTCCTTTACTTTAATCACAAGTTTATAAACAAATCAAAACACTATAGTGAGTTCATAAATAGTGAATAATATTATCTACTTATTCATAAACCTTAACCACACCCTTATAGTGAGATAAATCCCTTTATACATTTATAATGTAAAGAAACCACTACCAAATAAAAGTAATACCATTCTTAAGTAACTTTAAAGAAACATTATGAAATGAACAAGGTACAAGTATAATAAGCAGTACACCTAAAGTCCATCTATATCTTTAAAGATAACTTTAGTCTACAAGACTTTAATTATAATGCTAAAGAAATTGTTATATGCTTTATAGTTAACTTTGGTCTGTTATAATTAAGTTAAAGCATCTCAAGTACAAACTATTCAAACAAGCACAACCAACATCGACCACATTTGATTAACCACAAAGATTGCTTAGACCTTAGAAAATAAATCTTTTCTTCAAATGTTATTCTTTTTGGCACTTCAAACATCAAGTGACAATCAATAATAATCACATTACATTAAGCTTTACTTATATACTTAGGATTGTTAACACTTAAGCTTGTTATAAATGCCATTATTTGCGAAGTAAAACTTGAAGATAAGATAATTCTCATATAAGTAGTCTTCAAGTAGCATTCCATATATGTGTACCTTATTGTTATATAGATATGTATTGTTCACACACACTCACAAGCCTTAATAAGAAGCACAAGTATGAAATTTATCTAAAAAGGCAACACATTCTAACATGAACCAATTCCAGTTTCCAAACCCTAGATCAACGTTTATCTCGGGATTTGAGTTTACGAAATTGCATTACATTACTTATGCATAATATCATCTTGCCTCTTTAAACATTAGTCCTTACCGGACCAATGATGCTGATTTCAGATATTGGATCTTTTATATTGTCTTGAAGACCGTGAGTGCATAATCTTGCAATCACAAAAGGAAAGTTCACACTTTCTCATGTCCTTTGATTATTTTTAGTAAAGTATTTTGCAAATCCAGTGTTGTCATCACCTGCATTTGAAAAAGGATAGAAAACACTATTTTCATAATAATGTGATTATAGGTTATTTACCATGAGGTAATAACCTACTATAAGAGTTCCGGTGGTAAAGGAACATATTATCTAGGACTTAACAACCAATGTCGCCAGCGATTCTTGCGCCGTATATTACGCGTTGACCATGATATTTGGAATGGGACGGAGAAGTCAGCTATATCTTTTGCCTCTGGCATGGAGCCGGATGTGCGGGTCATGGCTGTTATCACTCGTAGCGTGCATATTATATGGTAATTCGTAGAGGATACGCAGCATATGGGTGGGAGCCCTCAACGTCCCACGATATTTCCGGCATCTGAAAGGTCTGTACAAACCATTGCCGTAATTCAATAGGTGGGCATGGTGTACACCAAGGAGACATGCGGGGTCGCAGAGAAGGCGGTGATTGGCTTGGATCTTAGGTTGGGCCTCAAACCAAGGAAGTTTGAACGGGGACATACTCCCGGCCATGCAAAAAAACCTAAGGTCTCTCATGGGTAAAGTGACGCACCTCTGCAGAGTGTAAGAACTGTAACTTGTTACTCCTTGTTCCTGGAAGGAGCTGCGAACGCGGCAGGAAAGGAACTCCATGAAAGTTCTGGTAAACCCGTGAAGGCTAACGGACATAGCTTTTTAGAATAAAAGCAACCTTTTAAGAAATGTTTACAAAAGTTTGCATTGCCTACGACCTATGGTCTGTGGCTGTAGATATAGGGCATTAAACACTCCTTTTCTAGTGAACTTGCTGAGTACGCTCGTACTCAAAGTATCTTCTTAACCCTTGCTAGGTTCTAAAGCCAGTACAGACGACGTCTACATCAAGTTATGCTCCAGGAATAATCAGCAAAAGTTAAAGCTCTTCAATGAAGTCAAGAAAGTCAACATATACACCAACTCAAGTGAAGACGAAGTTACTAATTAGACAGGAATATAATATCTAGCCATAGAACCTATTTCTGTAGTGTATTGCGATAGCAGCAATGCCAGACCATTAGTTAAGATACTAGTCTTTATAGGATGATAGATTTAGAGTTATTTATTTCCGATTCTTCTTTGTAAGAAGTTTCTTTCTCTCTCTTTAACCTAGAGTGTTCTCTGGATCTTGTGTAAAGAGTTGAGTTGTAACCTATAGTCATGTCTTGGACCTGCTGTGTTTCTGTTGTACCACTCTGAGGGATGTAATACTAGTGAACGGTGTTTCATTGGCATTATATCAACAACTATAGTGTACTACATCATGCAGTGGTATGCCGGGTTACCGCAGTTGGTATCAAAGCATATGCTTTGACCTTAGGATTAAAACCCTTTTAGGAAGATCTGTAGGTTGGATAGTGACTATAGGAGCCATCTTACCTAAACCAAATATTGTTATGACTTGTGATGAGCATCCACTTGAGGATAACATGGTCAATAGATACTTAAGTCATTCTTTCTTAGGAAGTAATTATTTTATCTTTTCTCAGGTATAGTGCTCTTTAGTGTCTTCCGAGGGAGACATAAACCACCAAGATACTATAGGAAAGTGTAAGACATCATAAGGAAGTAGTCTTAATGTTGATGTAATGAGTAGTAATTATGTGGGATTCACTTGAGAATTTTACGTGATGAAGTGAAATTATGTTAAGACTGAATAATAGAGTAATGTGAAGTAAAGTTATCATGGTTAGATTAGCTCCTAAATCATGATGTACATGTAAAGCATAACAAGATCATGGTGAGATTAGCTCCGAAACCATGATGAGAGTATAAATATGAAAGTAATTAGTGAATTATTTTGGAGTAGAAGTATGAAAATACCATGGTAGAGCTATGATAAAAATTATAGGTGCTAAAAATTTCAATAATCTTCGGTTTAAGAATCTGATTAGTCATTTGGAGTGATCATGTGAGGTTAGTTTACTAATAAGGAAAGGTTGGCTATAACTAATCCTTCTAAAAGTGAGACCAAAGGTTAGACAAGACCAAATGGAGACCACTTTGTTTGAAATTATCCTATTGCAATTGAGAAATTTGGGTAAATGTCGAGACAAAGAATAGTTAAACCATTTAAGTGCTAAGTATCATGATGTTAACCTATATGAGGAGGTGTCATATACTACACAACTAAGCCTGAATTTTAGAAATATTATACTCAACTTCTATATTCTGGCTTAGAATATTGTGTGTTATATGTACCACATTTGGATTTATTTGTTTTTCTTGGATCTTCTTGATTGACTAGATCTGTACATGAAGTCTGACCTGGTGTGCAAATGCATGTTGCAACATACAATTATTACTTGATGTTATAGACCTAGATAGGAAGGGGAATTCGTGTAAGGGAGTGACGATTTTCAAAGACCAAGATGAAGACCTACATGAAGAATTAAGTCAAGTGTAAGGAGTATCACAACACAAATTGAAGGATTGGATCAAGTTTAGATCATTACTAAACAGTAACAAGAAGAAAGATTAATGTAGGGAATATATGGAATAACAATAAGTGATGAACTTAAGGTTCAATCAAAGTAGGTAATATTACTAAGAAGTAATGGAATAGTTGTACCAAGTTCATGGAATTATCATGAATAAGTACAAATAGGTAGCTTTGGAACCAAAACGGTATTCAAGCTCTGACAATTCAGAGAGAATGCGAGAGGTATGTCGGAAACCATAGGGTAATACATACACCCTAGGATGGTTCGCAGCTGGTAATTATCCGCAGCTGGTATTTGATCCATAGCTAGTATTTGATCCATAGTTGGTATCTTGTCCACAGCCGGTGATGGTTGACATAGTTAACCAGATCATCATAAAAGTTGCATAAAGAGCATAAAACTTGGATTAAGCTAAGCAATACCTAAAGGAGTATAAAATTTTAAGCGATCATCTTTCGAGACTCTTCGCGAAAATTGACCTATCAAAGCAAAAATGTTCAAATAATAATTAAGACAAATAATGCTGAAAGATTCACTTCGGAGATCCACAATCGTGTGGATACACCGTACAATCTTTCATAAGACCCTAACTTGGTAGAGTATAAGATGGATAGAGACCAATATTCTAATTATAAAGCCAATAAATACTATATAGACAGTTTGAAGACCATTAGTAAACCCTAAGGGGGAGAGTAAACCTTAGAAATGAAGGTATCATTATCTGACTTTCCGAATAAAGGATGGAGACGAAGGACTAACCTACAACAATAGCAAGCCTTATTTTCATAAGGTGAAATGGAAATCATTTTTATAAAAGTACTTAAGATAATAACAAAAGATTGTATAAAATCCTGATAAGGTAAAACCTTGAAGTAATAAAATAGAATAGTCCTAACAGACTAATTCTAAAAGAAAAAACTCTTAAATGACCCTTAAGAGGGAATAAAACATATCCAATTGGACAAGTATAGAGGAACAAGAAATTCCAATGGGTATGGACTAAATGAGTTCAAATCCAATCTTGGAAGGATCACCAGTACAACTCATACAGTGATAAATCAAAGATTAATATTTTAGCCACAACTATTGACTAATAGAAATTTAAAACTTGTTTTAGTGAGACTTCCTAGACCCTATATAGAATAATAAGAAAGTTCGATGATCGAGTAAAGGAGTTGGATTAGGATACCTGATCAGGTTAAGGAACTAAAGAAGAGACCCCAAATTATGGATTTTGTAATAAGGATATATCCCTGAGGGACTAAAGTAAAAAAACAACTTTGGAGTATTGGAGACACCAAGTTAAAGATTGTTGAGTATGATGAGGATTCAAGGAAAAGATTTGGATATGGGATATTACAATTATTCCCATTGAGGTTACCATGGAGTTGAGACATATCGTAATTATTGCAAGACAATTCCTTACTCCGAAACGTGAGAGTATACGAACTTCGAGGACGAAGTTTATTTTAAGGGGGAAAGTCTGTAACATCCCAGCATTAGAGCTTAGAAATAAGCTGAACATAGATGTGTGCATTGCATTCATGCATAGAAAATCCGAATAATTTTCGCGCTTTTAAATAAAAACTTGTCAAAGAGATTGAAGCTTCTCTTAACTTGATGGAACTGAAGTAGATCATCAAGTTGACTGCGATAAGTTTCAATATGACCTTTGCTAAAAACCTGATCTTTGGGTAAACATGATTTGATCTAAGGGTAGATCAAATGTAATAGAAGTTAAACCCTAATACACTACTTAATGATTTATATTTGATCGTTAAGTAATCATCTCCTAGAGTCCTAGTATTCATTACACAACTCATGAATACCAATGTCGCCAGCGATGCACGCCGCCGTCCTTGCGACAAGATGCACGCCACCATCGCCAGGAGAGGATAAGGAGGCCATGGCGACGGCCCTGCTCGTTCTCATCCTCATTTCTCTCTCGGATGCCCTCCATCTCTCTGCTTTCCTCTGACCTAAAACCTAACCTCGCCGGAACTGCTCATTGTCGACGTTTCCGAGCTCCCCTTGCCCATCTAAGGCCACCATTAGACCCGCCTCGTCGTGTTGAGCATCTCTGCCAAAGGAATCGACACCGCTCGAACCGAATCATCGCCGGAGTTTGCTACTTCTCTGATGCCATTTATCGTCGTTTCACCGTCGTTGGACTTCCCCCGGCCTGCCCGACTATTCCATCGCAACCATGGTGAGTTCATCGATCTCCCAGTAGCCTCTGTTGCTTTGTTTGCTTCCTATCTCATCACCGGGGTGACCATCTGTTAGTGCCACCGTGTGAGTTCGTCACCGGCCATCTTCCGATGAACTTTAGGAGGCGGCGCTGCCGCTATTAGCTTCCGCAAACTCCCCTGCATCGAACCCCTCTAGCCACGCTTCCCAGAGATCCCTCTGCCGCCGGTCCCGAGCTCAACTCCGGTGAGGCTCCGATGAGCACATGTGGCAGGTGGTGTGGCCACGGTCCCACCTGTTCATGTCTCTGGCTAGGTTAGTTAGGGGTGTAAAAATATATTAGGTTGGTGTTGATGTCATTGTGGCATCACGCATGGGTCATCTTTTGACCGAGTCCACTTTTGGCTAGTCCACTGCCAAGGTGTCATCCAACGTGGCCAGTACCCCACATGTCAGTGACTAGGGTAGATTAGGTCTGGGTAAGTAAAGTAATTTCCTGGTTGTAATAATATTTAGAATTTAATTAGAAAATGATTTAATCTTGAAAATTTAATAACTTTTGTCTTATAATTCAGAAAAATATGTTTAATATATGAAGATTTTCAGAAAAATAAAATCTATAACTTAAAACTATTATCAAATATTATTATGATGATTGTTTAAATAAATATTATTTAATAAAGGTTTTATAAGTAATAAAACTTTGATAATTCATATTTTAATAATGGTAAATGTTAAAAATATAAATAAAATACCAAAAATCTTGGAAAAATAAAAAACAATACTTTAAAACTATAATCATACAATATTATTTCACTTAATTAAATATTTGTTAATTATTAAGTATTTATAAGGTAATAAATCTTATAAAAATCATATCTTAGTATTTATAAATCACAAAAATAAATGTAATATATCAAAATGATCACAAAAATAATATCTACATGTTAAAAATATAATATTCCACTTTTGAGTTAAATAAAAAGTTAAACACTTTAATAACTTGAATTTAAATTTATTTCCTTAATTGATAATTCATATAAGAGTAAAAAAAAATTGCTAATATTTCTAAAATTAACCAATTGAACCTAATAAATAGTATTAGTCTTAAATATTGATAGTATAAAGTCAAAATGGCTTAACACATTTTAAATACAATTTTATGAAATTATCTCTCAACCATTAATGTAGATTATTTTATAAAAGGACCTTATCCAATCTAAAATCTCCAAGAATAATTGTAATGAGATAAAACCCATTCCTTTACTTTAATCACAAGTTTATAAACAAATCAAAACACTATAGTGAGTTCATGAATAGTGAATAATATTATCTACTTATTCATAAACCTTAACCACACCCTTACAGTGAGATAAATCCCTTTATACATTTATAATGTAAAGAAACCGCTACCAAATAAAAGTAATACCATTCTTAAGTAACTTTAAAGAAACATTATGAAGTGAACAAGGTACAAGTATAATAAGCAGTACACCTAAAGTCCATCTATATCTTTAAAGATAACTTTAGTCTACAAGACTTTAATTATAATGCTAAAGAAATTGTTATATGCTTTATAGTTAACTTTGGTCTGTTATAATTAAGTTAAAGCATCTCAAGTCCAAACTATTCAAACAAGCACAAACAACATCGACCACATTTGATTAACCACAAAGATTGCTTAGACCTTAGAAAAGAAATCTTTTCTTCAAATGTTATTCTTTTTGGCACTTCAAACATCAAGTGACAATCAATAATAATCACGTTACATTAAGCTTTAGTTATATACTTAGGGTTGTTAACACTTAAGCTCGGTATAAATGCCATTATTTGCGAAGTAAAACTTGAAGATAAGATAATTCTCATATAAGTAGTCTTCAAGTAGGATTCCATATATGTGTACCTTATTGTTATATAGATATGTATTGTTCACACACACTCACAAGCCTTAATAAGAAGCACAAGTATGAAACTTATCTAAAAAGGCAACACATTCTAACATGAACAAATTCCAGTTTCCAAACCCTAGATCAACATTTATCCCAGGATTCTAGTTTACGAAATTGCATTACATTACTTATGCATAATAGCATCTTGCTTCTTTAAACATTAGTCCTTACCGGACCAATGATGCTGATTTCAGATATTGGATCTTTTATATTGTCTTGAAGACCGTGAGTGCATAATCTTGCAATCACAAAAGGCAAGTTCACACTTTCTCATGTCCTTTGATTATTTTCAGTAAAGTATTTTGCAAATCCAGTGTTGTCATCACCTGCATTTGAAAAAGGATAGAAAACACTATTTTCATAATAATGTGATTATAGGTTATTTACCATTAGGTAATAACCTACTATAAGAGTTCTGGTGGTAAAGGAACATATTATCTAGGACTTAACAACCAATGTCGCTAGCGATTCTTGCGCCGTATATTACGCGTTGACCATGAGATTTGGAATGGGACGGAGAAGTCAGCTGTATCTTTTCCCTCTCGCATGGAGCCGGATGTGCGGGTCGTGGCTGTTATCACTCGTAGCGTGCATATTATATGGTAATTCGTAGAGGATATGCAACATATGGGTGGGAGCCCTCAATGTCCCACGATAGTTCCCACATCTGAAAGGTTTATACAAACCATTGCCGTAATTCAATAGGTGGGCATGGTGTACACCAAGGAGACATGCGGGGTCACAGAGAAGGCAGTGATTGGCTTGGATCTTAGGTTGGGCCTCAAACCAAGGAAGTTTGAACGGGGACATACTCCTAGCCGTGCAACAAAACCTAAGGTCTCTCATGGGTAAAGTGACGCACCTCTGTAGAGTGTAAGAACTATAACTTGTTACTCCCTGTTCCGGAAGGAGCTGCGAACGTGGAGGGAAAGGAACTCCATGAAAGTTCTGGTAAACCCGTGAAGGCTGGCGGACATAGATTTTTAGAATAAAAGCAACCTTTGAAGAAATGTTTACAAAAGTTTGCATTGCCTATGACCTATGGTCTGTGGCTATAGATATAGTGCATCAAACACTCCTTTTGTAGTGAACTTGCTGAGTACGCTCGTACTCAAAGTATCTTCTTAACCCTTGCTAGGTTCTAAAGCCAGCATAGACAACGTCTACATCAAGTTATGCTCCAGGAATAATCAGCAAAAGTTAAAGCTCTTCAATGAAGTCAAGAAAGTCAACATATACACCAACTCAAGTGAAGACAAAATTACTAATTAGACAGGAATATAATCTCTAGCCATAGAACCTATTTCTGTAGTGTATTGCGATAGCAGCAAGCCAGACCATTGGTTAAGATACTAGTCTTGATAGGATGATAGATTTAGAGTTATTTATTTCCGATTCTTCTTTGTAAGAAGTTTCTTCCTCTCTCTTTAACCTAGAGTGTTCTCTGGATCTTGTGTAAAGAGTTGAGTTGTAACCTATAATCATGTCTTGGACCTGCTGTGTTTCTATTGTACCACCCTGAGGGATGTAATACTAGTGAACGGTGTTTCATTAACGTTATATCAACGACTATAGTGTACTACATCATGCAGTGGTATGCTGGGTCACCGCACTTTTTGATTTGAGCAACATAATATGTTCGAAAAAATAGGTTTCTACCTGCTGGTCTGTTTTGACAAATTTCTGCCATTATTTGCATTTGCTTCTTATTGATTCCTTTTTGAGTTCTCTTTTGGGGAATTTAGCTTTTTGAAGGAGTTACTACAGTAGCTTGTGTTTTTAGTGAAAAGACTTGCTGTTCCAAAGCTTTGCCAGAGGTCTAATATCTTTTGAATAAATTAATGTTGCTAATGAAGATTGTGTAAACTTTTGTATGAAATAAAAATTTCAGGTATAGAGAGAGAGAGTGATGCAATGAGATGAAGAATGGACAAAAGCTCAAGCTTGGGGATGCCACCATGGTTTCACCCCAAGGAATATTCAAGAGGTACAAGCGTCAAAGCTTGGGGATGCCCAAGGCATCCCCTTCTTCATCAATAAAAAGCTTAGGTCTGTTTAGACACTTCGTTATTATTTGTTTCATGCACAGTTGTGTTGTTCTTGGAGCGTCTTAGTTTTTGTTTGTTTTGCTTAGGTTGTTTAGTTTGCTTGAATAAAGTAGTTTGGACTCCCGTTCTCACTGTGTTGTTTTGCAAATAAGTTTGCTTGGTGTTGAAAAGGAGTAGTAAGTTCTTGCTTCTAAGTGCAAGAGGAGCTTGCATTGACTATGACTTAGACTTTAGCATGACATGCTAGGTGTTGTTTTAACCTTATGCTTAGTGATTATTGTTGTAGCATGTTTTGTTCCAAACAATTGGGATTGCTTAGTGTGCCTTGAAGAAATTATGTGTTGTTTTAGCATGCAAAAGTATAGTATTGTGATATTCTCCTTTCATGCTTTGTTTGGGTTGACTTGGCATATGCTCACACCATGTTATGACCATGACAATTCACCATTAGCCTCTATGATCATTTAGTCCTTGACTTGTAATACCACTCTATGCTTTGATTAGTAATGCTTTGTTGCTCTGCATGATTATGGCCATTATGCTCTCTTAGTTGGTTGCTCCCAGTCTTTTGCTAGCCTCCACTTGTATGAGTAAGCTCTACTCATGCTTCCAACTCCCAAGAAACCAAGTTATTCCAAAGTGTCCACTATAAACTCCTATGTATGGTGTGTTACACCATTCCAAGTATATTCTTGTTTTTAGCTATCTTCCAATTAAAATCTATTTTGTTATGTGAAAACTTAGTGATTAAAGCCCTCAAAAACTTAATGGCACACTTTATATTCTTTGCCCCTAATAAAATTGATCCATTGTGATGTCTATGTTGTATATGCTTGCACTTATACGTTGGAATTAGCAGAACTGTGTTGTCACGAGGAACGTTTTCAACATTGCACTTGTACTTTGTACTCAGTTGATATCATGCTCTTTTGCCTATGGATGTCACCTGTGTGAAATAAAGAGGGATCTTGTAAGTCCATGGAGTAAGTATTCTGTGTTATAGAAACGCCTAGGTCGCTAGCCTAAGCCAGGCCTAATCAAGGTGGAAACTTGCAGCATCACCATAGTGAGCTATCTATGAAGCATCCTCAATAAAAAGCTATGCATATAGTAAATAAAAAGATCGTTGAGATGCTCATTATCTTCTTGCCTTGTCATTCTGGTTATGGGATAGCTCTTGTACCATGTGCAAGGGGTACCTCATTGGCGGTTCTCTATGATATGCAAATACTTACAATGACAAGAACTTATAGGTGACTGAAGTTGAGTAGCATGAGGTGTGGCCCTCGTATTCAAGGGACTTGAGATTGCCAACTTATACTTTGTCAAGTATATACTCCATAGTTAGTTCACTTTAACCTTAATCACTTCAAGATGCTTATGATAGGGGCAATGAGGGCTAAAAGCTAACAAGTACCATAATTTTTGGAAGCTCTTTTTGAAACTTGAAATCCCTGCTACCTTTACAAAAAGTCCTTTCTTCCACCACTATTGAGTCTCCACCTTCTAACTTCAGGAACCATTAAGAGAGCATAGTTGTCATTCTGTGTGCAGTGTTCCAAAGCTTATTGATTGATGCATATTGTGATATTACTTGTTTTTTGTGTTATTTGTTTGTAGTCACCCTTGTGAACTTTGAAGGTGTCCTATGCATCTATATTGCTACTCTATGAGGGACAAGTTGTTTGCCACTATGCTATGTTTTCCGTATGTGAAACAAACAAACGTTTTTCAATGCATGTTATTCATGATCTTTGTTTGTAGCCTTTCATGTTGCATGCGTAGTTACTATGTCCTATTGTTAGAACTCCATCTTTGATGCACATATTTAGAGTTCTTTGATCCCAGTTTTCAATGCTTGCAAATGGTTAGATCTTTATTGTGAGGGTGCATGTCACCTCAAAAATTAATTTTTATCACTTACCTACTCGAGGACGAGCAGGAGTTAAGATTGGGGATGCTTGATACGTCGAAAACGTATCTATAATTTTTGATGTTCCATGCTTGTTTAGTATATACTTTGCTTTGCTTTTTCTACAATTTGAGGTGCTTTTTACATGTTTTCTGGTACTAACCTATTAACAAGCTGCCACAGTGTCAGTTGCCTGTTTTCTGCTGTTTTTGGTTCCAAAAAAGCTAGTAAGGAAATATTCTCGGAATTGGACGGGACAAAAGCCAAAGTAAATAACTTTCCGTGGGGGACAAGAAGTCGAGAGGGGAGACGGAAAAGCGGGACAGGGCGCCCAGACCCCCTAGGCGTGGGTGGGCCCTGCCCCACGCCTAGGCAGGTGTGGGCCCCTGGCCGCCTCCTAGGCCTCCCCCTTCGCCTATAAGAAGCCCCCGATGCAGAAACCCTAAGTACCCGATCAAATCTCCATGAAACCATCTATAGCCGCCGCCACCATCGTCCCTAGATCGGGGGGATCTGAAGTTCTTCCTGGCACCCTGCCGGAGCGGAGATCATCCCGGAGGCCTTCTCTCCGGTATGATGCATGAGTAGTTCCACCTTGGACTATGGGTCCATGTAGTAGCTAGATGGTTGTATCTCCTCCTTGTGCTTTCATGTAATGATCTTGTGAGCTCCGTTCATGATCAAGATCTAATCTATTTGTAATCATGCATGTTGTGTTTGCGGGGATCCGATGGATATTGAGATTATTATGTTGGTTTGATTAATGGTTTTGTCTTTATGATTCTATCATGTATGTGTTGTTTGTGATCTTGCATGCTCTCCGTTGTTAGTAGCTATCTTAGCCAAGTAGTTGCTAGTGACTCCAAGAGGGGGTATTTATGCTCGATAGTGGGTTCATGCCTCTAGTTTCCAAGGGAAGTGACAGAAATATCTTTGATTGTAGATGTGTTGTTGCCAATAGGGAGAAAACAACGGTCTCTTGTTCATGGAACATGTGGCCTGTTTACCTTACACACTTTGCTTAAAGCAATTGTCTATTGCTTGCAACTTAATACTGGAGGGGGTTCGGATGATAACCTGAAGATGGACTTCTAGTCATAGATGCAGTTGGATGGCGGTCTATGTATCTTGTTGTATTGCCTAATCGAATCTCATAGGATCTTTCTGACTAGTAGTTGCATTGTTATGTCTTGCTCAGTTCCTGTCAATTGCCCTGCTGTAATTTGTTTACCCTTCATGCCATGTTGTTTATATAAGGAGAGCACCTCTAGTGAACTATGGACCCCGGTCCAATCTTTACCATTGATACATCTTCCACTATTACTTGCTTACTTGATGCAAACCACCATTACCTTCCACATCATACGTTTAATCCTTTGTTACAGCAAACCGGTGAGCTTGAAAACCTCACTGATTCGTTGGGACAAAGTCTTGAGTTTGTGTTGTGCAGGTCTCCATGTTGTTTGCAACACCTGTGTGACGTTTCCTTCCTCCTACTGGTTCGATAACCTCGGTCTCAACTGGGGGAAAACTCGCTACTGTACTCTTCACACCCCGCGCTTGGGTTTTCCAACGAAGTGCCACGTCGATCACCATCAGTGCTCCATATATAGTCATGTGTGCTCGCAATGAGAACTTGCACAACATCTTTTGTCTAGCCAGCCTGTTGCAGCGGGGCCTCTAGGGAACTACTGGCAATTAAGGTGCTCCTTTTAATAGAGCACCAGATCAAAGCATTAACACTCCGTGAACACATGTGATCCTCACACCATAGCCATCCCCTCCGGTTGTCCCAATTTCTGTCATTTCGGGGCCTTTGGATCCGGACAATGATATGTGTACACAACTTGCAGATAAGATCACAAACAATACTATCATAATGGTTTAATAATAAGTTCAGATCTGAGATCATGGTACTCGGGCCCTAGTGACAAGCATTAAGCACAACAAGTTGCAACAAAGTCAAGTAGCACCAATAGATATAATAGGCACTATGCCCTAACAATCTTATCCGATTACATGATAGAACTCATCCAATCCCTACCATCCTCATAGCCTACAGCGGGGGATTACTCACTCATGGATGAGGGAAACATTGATGTTTGATGGAGAGGCGTTGGTGATGACGATGATCCTCCCCAAATTCCCCATCCCGACAGGGTGCCCGAACAGAGTTTCTGGTTCCGAATCTTGGTTTCTAGTGGTGGCGGCGCAGCGGAACTCTTTCTGGAAAAACAACGACCCCCCTCTGTTTTTAGGTCAAGAGGCTTCTTATAGGCGCAAAGGGAGGCCGAGGGGTGCCTGGGGTGGCCGCACCCCCCCTAAGCGCGGCCAGGCCTGACCCGCGCCTAGCAAGGGTGTGGGCCCCCAGGCCTCCACTCTGTCTCGTATTATGGCTCCGTGGATATTTTGGTGAAATAAGTTTTTTGGCATATTTCCTGGGATTTTTCCCGATAGTTGATTTTCTGCACAAAAACTAGACAACAAGGTAATTCTGCTGAAAACAGCGTCAGTCCGTGTTAGTTGTATCCAAATCACACAAGTTTAGAGGAGAAACAATAGGAAAAGTGTTTGGGAAAGTAGATACTTTTTGGACGTATCAACTCCCCCCCAAGCTTAGCTTATTGCTTGTCCTCAAGCAATTCAGTTGAAAACTAAGTGCAATAAAAGAACTTTCACGAACACAATTGCTTCATATGATGTATATATTCTCTGCACAGGAGTAGATACTTAAACCATTCATAATAAAGAGTATGCAACTAGGTCTACTCAATAGTCATTTCAATCTATGAAGAGATTCCAACTCAATAATAATAAGTAGCATGAAACATTAACATAAGCAACATTGCAATGCTCATAAGAAGGTATGATAGAGTGGTATCTCGCTTGCCTTTGTTTGTAGAGCAAAATGTAAATTCCAAGGCACCTCTGAAGTTCAAGTGAAGACTAGAAGTAAAGATATCAGAGATACATGCATCAAAGTCATGACATAATTAACCAAGTTTTGAGAAAAACACAAGAATGACAATTATGCTCTCAAGAAGGTGCTCAAAGAATAAGTGGTGACTCAACAAGGAAGTGAAAAAGGTTTTGAAATGTTTGAAAGGCTTCCAAATGCTGAAAGAAAGGTACTCACTAGCTTTGAGCTCTCATTGCCCCTATCATAGGCATCTTTATATGGTTAAGGTGAAAGTGAGGTCTAATGTGAGTTATATGCTTGACAGACCATAAACTGGAAATCACATGTCCCTTGAGTACGAGGGACGCTCCTCATGCTACTCAACTTTAGTTACCTGTAAGTTCTTGTCCTTGTAAATACATGCATATCATAGAGAACCGCCAACGGGGTACCCCTTGCACATGATACAAGAGCTATCCCGTGATCAAAATGACAAGGCAAGCAGACAATGAGCATCTCAGCGATCTTTTTATTTACTATGTGGATAGATTTTTATTGAGGATGCTTCACAGAATGCTCATTATGGTGATGATGCAAGTTTCCACCATGATTAGGCTAGCGGCTCAAGCGTTTATCTAACACATATATATACTCCATGAACTCACAAGCTCCCCTTTTATTTCACACCGACGACATCCGGAAACAAAAGAGCAAGGTATCAAATGGATATGTATCCATAAGTGTTGAAAGCGTTCCCCGTGACAGCACGGTTCTGCTAACTCCCAGCCTATAATTTGCAAGCATATAACTTTCATGGACAGGTCACAATGGTTCAGGATTATTAAGTGCAAGGAATAAAGTGTGCCATCAAGTTCGTGAGAGCTTTACTAACTAACTTTCTCAAAGCAGTCAAACATTTTATTTGGAAGAAAAACAAGGCATATATAATATGCACTGAAATAGCAAATGATGCTAATAGGTAGGTATGGTGGACAAAGTTGGCAATATTGGTTTTGGGGAGTTGGAAACACGAGTAGATCTCATACTCAGTGCAAGTGAAGGCTAGCAATAGAGAGGGAGCGACAAACGAGAGAGCAATAACTGTCATAATCATGCTTGCAACAAAACATGACTAATTTATGGCATGAAAGCGATACAACAACTCTGAGGCAAAATAAATCATTGAGGCTTACTGACTACTGTTTAGTCATATGCATGCGCGAGCATGTGCCAAGTCGATTCACATGAAGCATTCAGAGGAGGATACCACAATATCATACCAAGTTATGAATAGAACAATGCAAGCAAACATTCATATGACATGCTATAAACTATTAGCAAGCTGGAGATAATCATAAGAGAGCAAGAACTACTAAGCATCCATAATAACATACACCTTACATGAACAGACTAAGCATGCTCACAATGATGAGTATATGTACAAAAATGAAAACAAATAGAGTTTGTTACCAGCCTCTTACGACACCTCAAGTTGTCTTGATCTTCATTATTGCCCTTCACTTGTGTGACTTGAATAATAGCATGAAACCAAATCCACTGAGGACGGCTGAACCCTACAAAAAATTCATAAAACCAGAGAAGAACAACAAATATTTTTGGTGTTTTTGATTTTTTAAAGCAAACAAACAAAGCAAAACCAAACAAAGCAAAAGCAAACAAAGCAAAATCTTTTTGGATTTTTCTTTAAGGCAAACCAAAACTAAAAAGCAAAGAAACAAACCAAGAGAAACAACGAAAATTGTCGTGGTATTACACGGCAGATGCTACTGGGGTAGCTTACGTAGAGGGAGCAAGACGACGTAGGAGAATCCGGGAGCAAGATTGGCACACGATGTACCCAGATTCACGTCCCCTCGGTGGAGGATCGCTACGTCCTGCTATCAATCCAGTATATGATCATAGATTGGTTTACATGGGAGCCACCGTAGGCGGAGGGAGAGACTAGATCTAATCTATTGTGGGAGAAGATACCCCGTGGGGGTGACCCTGGTGGCTTTATATACGTAGTCACCTAGGGTTTACAAGTGTACTAATGGGCTTTGTATTTGAGTCGCCGTCTTGGGCCTCTAGTCGGCGCCGCTTATCCGGGTCCAGCGTGCGCCAGTCGCCGTATTGGGCGAGTCGACCCGCTTTGGGCTTGGCTTCAGTCGGCTCGATCCAGCTGGCGAATCCGCTTCGTGGGTATACCCCGATTGGTATTCCCCCATCATTAGTCCCCGAGCGCGTTGTTGATTCGACGTGGGCTTGAGGCATGGCGCGGAGAGTCTTGACGATGGGTCATGGCGAATCGGCGACGAGCTCCTGAACAGAGGAAAGAACCGTGAAGCGGGAGGCCGTCGGCGTGAGCCAGTCGGTGATGGCCAGTTGGCGAAAGACGCATGGTGTCGGTGAAGCCGCTAGTTACGGCGAGTCCCTGAACATGGAGCGTTCCGAGTCCCCGAGCGTGGCGAGTGGCGAGGTCAAGCGACCGGCGAGTGGCGCTGTCTGTAGCACGCCGAGGCCCCGAGCGCGTTGAGCACGCGAGGGCGAGTCCGTGGTGGCGAGTCCCCGAGCGCGTTGAGTACGCGAGGGCGAGTCCGTGATGGAGAGTCCCCGAGCGTGTTGAGTACGCGAGGGCGAGTCTGCGGTGGCGAGTCCCCGAGCGTGTTGAGTACGCGAGGGCGAGCCGCGGTCGTGGAACCCCGCGTACATGCAGCATGCCTAGGAGTAGTCCCCGAGGCTCGAGTTGGCTTGTAGAGGCGACTTGAGGCTCTTTAGAGATGCATATTCTGAAAATAGTAGTGGTTCCTGCCGAGCATGGCGAGTGGCGAGCGCGGCGAATGGCGAGGTCGAGCGACCGGCGAGCGCCGAGCCCCCGAGCGCGGCGAGTGGCGAGGTCGAGCGACCGACGAGCGCCGAGTCCCCGAGCACGGCGAGTGGCGAGGTCGAGCGACCGACGAGCGCCGAGTCCCCGAGAGCGGAGAGTGGCGAGGTTAAGTGACGAGTTCCCGAGCATGGCGAGTGGCGAGGTCGAGCGACTAGCGAGCGCCGAGCCCCCGAGTGCGGCGAATGGCGAGGTCGAGCGACCGGCGAGCGCCGAGCCCCCGAGCGCGGCGAGTGGCGAGGTCGAGCGACCGACGAGCGCCGAGTCCCCGAGCGCGGAGAGTGGCGAGGTTGAGTGACGAGTACCCGAGCATGGCGAGTGGCGAGGTCGAGCGACTAGCGAGCGCCGTGTTGGAGATATGCCCTAGAGGCAATAATAAATGTAGTTATTATTATATCTTTGTGTTTACGATAAATGTTTACATTCATGCTATAATAGTATTAACAAGGAAACATTGATACTTGTGTGATTTGTAAACTTAATTTGAAGTCCCTAGTATAGCCTCTATACATCACTAGCTTGTTGGTTGATAAATGATTGTGGTTTCCCTATCATGAACATTGAGATGTTATCAACAACAAGATCATATCATTAGGAGAATGATATGGTGGACATACTCCTATAGATAAGCGTAGCATAAAGATCAAGTCATTTTAATAGTTAAATTGCTATATGCTTTCTGATACATAGTAACCTAATTCCTTCGACCATGAGATCATGCATATCACCTTTACCGGATGGATGCTTTGATGACATCAAACACCACACCGTAACTGGATGGCTATAAAAGTGGCATTGAGTGTTCAGAAAGTATTGGTTGAGACACATGGATCAAGAGTGGGATTTGTCCATCCATATGACGGATAGATATATTCTGGGCCCTCTCGGTGGAATGTCATCCAATTAGCTTGCAAGCATGTGACTGGCTCACAAGGGATCACATATCACGGGAACGAGAAAAGAGTACTTATCGGTAACGAGGTTGAACTAGGTATGCAGAGATACCGACGATCATAACCTCGGATAAGTAAAGTATCGTGAGACAAAGGGAAATTGGTATCGTATGTAAGTGGTTCATTCGATCGCAAAGTAATCGTAGAAATATGTGGGAGCCATATGAATTTCCAGATTCCTCTATTGGTTATTGTTCGGAGAAGTGTCTCGATCATGTCCGCATAATTCACGAACCGTAGGGAGACACACTTAAGGATTCGACGTTGTTTTAGTAGTTATGGAATGAATGAGAAAGAGACCGAATGTTGTTCGGAGTCTCGGATGGGATCCGGGATATCACGAGGAGATCCGGAATTGTCCAGAGAATAAGATTCATATAAGGAAAGTCCCGTTTCGGAGTTCGAGAATGATTCCGGTGTTTTCATCGGGAATGTTCTAGAAGGTTCCGGAATGTCCGGCACTCCGGAGGGGAAGGGGTACATGAATGTGTCATTGCAAGTTGGAATGATTGCATCATGTACTAAGTGTCTTCGCTGTCCAAAATAAAGGGTTTATTCAAATCCTAAATTGAAAACTCAAACGGCTAGTTTGAAAGTCAAACGGCAAGTTTTGGAAAGAGGAAAAGAGGAGGAAGGTGAAACCGAGTTGGGGAGGGAGTCCCTCCTCCCCAAGCTGGCGCACCACCCAAGCCGAGTTGGGGAGGGACTCCACTCCCTCCCCTTGGCCGGCCGGCCCCTCCACCTATATAAGGAGGGGCAGGGCTCCCTCCTAGGACACACAAGCACCTCTCCTCAAACCCTAGCTTGGCGCCTACCACCATAGCCGCCGCCGCCCCTCTAGGGTTTTGCCCTAGCCGCCGACTTGGGGTCCCCGGAACCCTAGCCGCCGGCTCTATCCCCTCCTCCTTGGTGTGTCTAAACCCTAGATCGCCGAGGAGCTCTCTCATACTCCACCATACTCGCTCCGGCTTAAGGCGAAGCCCTGCGAGATCTCCCCTCTACTTCCGGTACCACGCCGTTGTGCTGCCGGAATCGCGAGGAGAGTGCTACAACCTCCTCTGCCTGCTAGAACAAGGGAGAGGAAGGTCTTCTTCGAGTACCGAACGTGTGACCGACTGCGGGAGCACTGTCGGAACGCAGCGCCGGAAGGATCGTCTACGCGATCTTGAGATCGGGAAGAGTACGACTACATCACCCACGAGAATCCGCTCTCGTTAAACACTTTGGAATCTTCGAGGGTAAGTTATTCCATCGACTCGTTGCTACAATCTAGTAGATAGATCTTGGCTTGTTTGTTTGTATGCGGTAGAAATTTTTTGTTTTCCATGCTACGAAACCCTATAGTGGTATCAGAGCCGTGTCTATATGTAGATCTGTTGCACGAGTAGAACACAATGGTCATTGTGGGCGTTGATGCTTTTATTGTCGATTGCTTCTTGTGTACTTTGCATCTTGCGGTATGTTGGGATGAAGCGGCCCGGGCTAACCTTACATGACATCGTTCATGAGACTTGCTCCACGCTTGACATGCAACTTGTATTGCATAAGTGGCTTTGCGGGTGCCTGTTTCTCCTAGCATAGTTAAGATCCAATTTACAACGGGTGATTAACAATACTAGTATCAATGTTGTGGTTCATGTTCGTAAGTTAGAACGACACTTATTGAAAGCCCCAAACCACGTAAAACATGCAAAGAAAGTAGAGGCGTCTAACTTTGGTTTGCAGGGGTGTGCAGTGATGTGATATGGCCATGATTGTGATTATATTTGATGTATGCAATGTTCCTTATTGTAAGTTGGCAACCGGCAGGAGCCATATGGTTGTCTTTAATTTATGTTAAGACCCGCGTGTCTATTCAAAGTAGTTGTAATAGTTGAAGCCGGTGGACGACAACCATGGAGAAGCGTCATTGACCTTGATGCAATGCCGGTGATGATGGAGATCATGTTCGTGCTTGAAGATGGAGATCGGAAGCACAAAGAAGAAAGGCGATATCATATCACATATTATGAATTGCATGTGATGTTAATCCTTTATGCATCTTGTATTGCTTAGTAGACGACGGTAACAATATAAGATGATCCCTCATGCACATGAATTTCAAGTCATAAAGTGTTCACCCTTAGTTAGCACCGTTGCTAAAGCTTGTTGTTTCGAAGCACCACGTGATGATCGGGTGTGTTAAATTCTGCAAGTGTATACAACGTGAGCAAGCCAGATTTGCTCATGCGGAAACTAAGGTTTGATCTTGACGAGCCTAGCATGTACAGACATGGTCTCGGAACACGGATCACCGAAAGGTAAAGCATGAATCATATAGTAGATATGATGAACATGACGATTGTTCGCCATTGAAACTATATCAAGTCTCATGATGATCGGTGTTGGTATAGTGGATTTCGTTCGTGTGATCACTAAAACAATGTGAGGGATGTTGTTTTGAGTGGGAGTTCACCTAGATTAACTTTATTATTAATTTGAACTCAATTTGTCATAAACTTAGTCTAAACTATTGTGGCATCCCGCAAAACCACTACTAGAAAATCGCGTTGTTTTTGTGCATTGCATCATCATGACCGCATGCTCATGTCATCATGCCACATTGCATTTGAGCATCGTCATAATCTTGCATTTGCTTGCATAAAACTAATTGCAGAAAAACCTATTTTGTGTTTCTAAAATGCCCCGTCTTTGTTCAAACACAAAACCCGGGTCTCCGGATTTATTTTGTTTTGTCTGCTATCGGTTTGCAAAAGCCTGATTTGAAACAAATAAAATAGTTAATTATTTTTAGTGGGGCAGTCGAACGGGCCGATTTGACCCGGACGACCACCCCCAGAACAAATCGGTCCACCCAAAAATCCCTAAACTACCTAGTCCTAATCTACCCACCCCTCCAGCCACCTCACCCCACCCAATCCGCTCTCGCCACCTCACCTCTCTCCCTCCCTCCACCACTCCCTAGCTGCCACGCCACTACTCCCTCTCTCACCCCCAACCTCCCCAACCCACGCATGACACACACGCACACACGCCTGGCCACAGCCTGCACCCGCGCGCCACCTCTCCCCACGGGACCCACCCAACCGCGTCCCCACGTGGCCCTTCCCTCCTCCTTCCTCCTCCCGTCCATCACCGACGCGCCTCCACCCCTTCTCTCTACCCTCCGGCGCCGGCCACCGCGCGCCCCGGCCACCGCTCCCCCTCCCTTCTCCGGCCGCCGCTCGCCGGCTCCCCTCCCCACCTACTCACCCCTTCCGCGGCCGCCTCCACCGCGCCGGCGAGCTCGCCACCGCCGCTCGCTTCCTCCTCCACCTCGCCGGCCCCCGTGTGCCCCGGCCCGCGTCCCCGTCGCCCCGCCGTCCTCAATCGCCTCCCCCCCCCGCGCTGCCCTCCCTGCAACCCCGCCGTCGGCCTCCCCTCCCTCTGCTCCGGCCGCTCTTCTCCCACCTCGCCCCGCTCCCGCTCGGGCTCGCCGCCAGCGGCCTCGCCGACGACCCCGCTCGGCCTCCCGCCGCCCTCCCTCGCCGGCCAACCGCCTCCCCGCCCCAGGTTCCTCGCCGCGCGGGCCGTGCCCTCTGCGCCGCCGCTCTGCCAGCCGCCCTCCTCGCCGTTCGCCCTGCCCGGCCGCCACCGAGCTCACCATCGCGCCCCGCGGCCGCCTTCCTCATCTCTCTGCCAGCCGCCCTCCGGCCGTCTCCAGCGGCCGCGGCCCCTGCCGTCTCGTCGCCCCGGGTCCTGTCACCGCCTCCGACCGTGCAGCAACCTCCGTCCAGCGACCGCGTATGTTGTTGTCTTTGTTCGTACCCCGTGATCTGATGGGTGTGGGACAACTGACCAAAGAACTTACAAGACCGAGATGACGAAGATGCTACGGGAATCCTCTCAACGCAAGATCTCCTTCCCGGGCCGAGTTCTCCTTTTCGGATTGGCAAGATCCTCTCCCCGGACCCAAGACGTCGAGACCCCAACCCTAAAGAACGATCACGGATCCTTGAAGACCGATCACGGTGTCCTCCTCCCTCTCGGATCGGAAGAAGACCGATCCCGTACCCGGTGCCGCGCCATGGACTCCGAAAAACCCCGGTACCGGAGAAGTTCGCCATCGACCTCGAGTTCTCCAACGAGGACACCAAGGCCGTCGACATGACCCGAAGACCACGGAACGCCAAGATCTACCCCGTTATCTGAGAACGATCCTGGAGTCCGAGAACGATTCCGTCGAACCCTGAACCCTGTCGGACCCCGAACCCCCGGAACCCCAAGTTCGTCGAGACCCCCTAATGTGTGAACCCCTTCCCGAAACCCTATTTTATCATACTATACAACTTGTCGCATATTAATTGTTCATCTTGCATGCATACTTGTCATGTGGTTTGGGGGCCTTATGCCGATTCACCTAAATTAAATATGGGGCCCATATGCGGGCAAATCTAGTCTCATATCGGCCTCATTTAAATTGATGTAGCGAACCGGCGCTATATTTGGCCATGTTAATACAACATTTAAAATGCAGGGTAGCTAAATAACTTGAACCACCTAATTAATTGTCGGGACCCCGGTTCCGCTTAATCTTGTCTAATTGCATTGCACCTTTGCCATGTCATACATCATACATGCATCATGCCGATTTTCTACCGTAGTATTAAATATTGCATCCGGTGTTTATTATAGCGTTTTGCTTCTTCGCGGATAAGGCCGTTGAGTTGATGTGAGCTTCGCCCGATCTTCGGTTGTACCTTCGGCAATGTTTCCAGGCGAGCATCTCCCCCTTTCTACCTATCTTACTTTTATAGTATTTATTCCCTCATGTTGATCTATTGCTATCTGTGTTGCGATGCTCTAGTTTTCGTACCCGAGATATCCCTTGCCGCCTTATATTGCCTTGGACACCTCCTATTACCTGTTGTTTGGTAGATAGTTGGACTTGCGCGTCGTAGTCGCTTGCTCAAGTGCTGTTGCGTGTCGTCAAGTGCCACAGTTGTTGGTGTATGGCCGCATGTTGATGTTGGAGATGATCATGGTTTTACTTATCGTTCACTTTAATTCCTGTTTAACAACTAAAATTGAAGTAAGTAAGCAGAGGCATCGGTGGGTGATAGATAATATTTGGTTTCCGACCGCCCACTTGTGTCCCGTAGGACCCCGAGTACTTGATACCTGTTCCTTGAATATTCGCGCTATCCACATACGGGGAATTATGGGACCCCCCTTAGCCAGAGCTTGATTCATTCTTATTTCTTGGGGCCACAAACTAGTTTGAGGTTTTATTTACTATCATGTACTTATGTCATGCTACTGCTTTATTTACGATTGTGCGAGGAGCACACTATACTGTTTAGGAATTGTGACCCGTTTACGCGGTATCGACAAGCCCAGTTTTGGGTTCCCAGTCGCTTACAGCCGGCCCCACAAACCTCGGGTCCGTCTCGAAGTCAGCTAACTTCGTTGCGGGTGTACTCCAAGGGGTGGCCCCCTGAAATATTTATGAATCCTGTGATTGCTTTGTCGTGAAAGCCTCGTTGGGTTTTGATTTGGTTTTTCCGAGGTCGATCGTGTGTGTGTTGCTATTTGTGCACCCCGGCCGGGTTAAAACTTTCTGAAAGCCGTGTCCGCGGTTATGGACGACTTGGAGCACAGTATCTCGATCATAGACAACTATAACTAAAGTAGTGCTATAAATTTGACTTTATAATGACTAGTAATCAGCTTCACTATAATGGAATGGCTAATTAAAACTGCCAACAATTGCTTGCTTGGGTTGTCGCTTGCGACCATTGTATCTGACTAGTAAGTATTACAACTACAACGGAATGTCTAAATAAAAGTACCAACAACTGCTGGGTTTTGGGATATCTCATGATTATTGTACCTGACTAGTAAGTGTTGCAACTACAATCGAATGGTTAACTAAAAGTGCCCACTGCTTATTTTATCAGGATGATTATCTATACCTGACTAGTAACTACTGCAACGATAACTGAATAAATAAAACTGCCAACGGTGTGAGTTCCTCGGTTGACTTCCTCGTTTGGTTCCGAGGGGGAAACACCAGGATGGGTTTGTTTGATGGTAGTATCAGGTTGGTTCCGAATAGGTCTTTCTTATCCCTCTCTGATAGCCGCCAGTTGTATCGAGTCTCTATAGGTTGTTTAGTGCCTGCTGCCGCTGCCGCTTCAGTCCACCATACCTTTGTAGGCGAGGACCGCCGAATTCTAGTCTCGCCGTGTACTGGCCTCAGTACTGACGCTCCTTCTTTTTCCTTTGCCCTTTGTCGGTACCCCTTCTGTTTAAGCAGGTTTTGGGATCGACGTCGTTAGCCGGGTTACCCTTCCGGCTTGGCCTGGGCAGGGTTATGGACGCCATTGGTTATTCTTCAGGGCTCTTAGCCCCATTTGCATCTTGTCCGTAGCTGGACGCTCTATCGTTTTCAAGGTGATTTGGATCTTTGTATATTATAGCTGTATTCGTGACTCTTGGAGTCGTGTTGTACATATATTTGCTCTGTGGGTCCCATCGAGGACTGTTGTGTAATGTTATTACTTCGTTTTCCACCCGCACGAAAGTGCCTGGTGGGCACCTTTGAATCGTTTTTATGCGGGTTTGGCGGGAAGCGCTAAAACTTGCATAGGGTCGATTCTGAGGGTGTTACAGAGTGGTATCAGAGCTCAGCAGTTGCGATACCCCACAAGTCCAGCCTGTAGGATAACCTAGCTAACGGCCGCAGTAGAGTGTCAAAACTATTTTTGCAAAATCGGTTGGATAGTTCTGATTAGGTCTGATTTTTATTCCTTACCCCTCTGCTATTCTCCTCTTACCCCTACGTGTTTTGAATCCGCTCTCGTCTTTTTCTTCGAGTCCAGGATTTCTCGTGGTTGGGTTCCGTCGTACCTTCAGGGTTTCCCTTCCTCCTTTGATAATGGTGTTCTACCATCCGAACTTCATGCTATCTGAGTGATCCTTTATCTTTGATAACGGTGTTTTCCGACGCGACGACATCATCCACGCTAGATCCGATGCAGAGTCTGCATCACCCCTTTGTTCCTGAACCTTGTTTGTCGAGATCTTTAGTCTGAATTCTAAGGGTTGGTTGCATAATTCCTCTGTTCGTGTACTGAGTAATGCTTTGAGTGCGGGATGGAGTCGCGACCATACCACTACTCTTATCATTTGCTTTGTATATTGAATGGTGGGTCGATGCAATTCTACTCCTTCCATGGAAGTTAGAGGTGGCCTTACCTTTAACTTCGTCCGTTGTTTATCCGGAGTGTTCTCTTGACGAACGTGAACAACGACCCTTTGTTGGTGGTGTCGCCCTTTTTCAAGCTGAATAGAGAACCCTTGTTAGTGGTGTCGCGAGGATCTACACGAAGCGAGAAGACGCAGATCGCCGACCTTCCTTCCGGTACCATTAGGCGGATCTCGAGGGCGAGATCCATTGTTAGTGGTGTCGAATTGTGGCATCCCGCAAAACCACTACTAGAAAATCGCGTTGTTTTTGTGCATTGCATCATCATGACCGCATGCTCATGTCATCATGCCACATTGCATTTGAGCATCGTCATCATCTTGCATTTGCTTGCATAAAACTAATTGCAGAAAAACCTATTTTGTGTTTCTAAAACGCCCCGTCTTTGTTCAAACACAAAACCCGGGTCTCCGGATTTATTTTGTTTTGTCTGCTATCGGTTTGCAAAAGCCCGATTTGAAACAAATAAAATAGTTAATTATTTTTAGTGGGGCAGTCGAACGGGCCGATTCGACCCGGACGACCACCCCCAGAACAAATCGGTCCACCCAAAAATCCCTAAACTACCTAGTCCTAATCTACCCACCCCTCCAGCCACCTCACCCCACCCAATCCGCTCTCGCCACCTCACCTCTCTCCCTCCCTCCACCACTCCCTAGCTGCCACGCCACTACTCCCTCTCTCACCCCCAACCTCCCCAACCCACGCAGGACACACACACACACACACGCCTGGCCACAGCCTGCACCCGCGCACCACCTCTCCCCGCGGGACCCACCCAACCGCGTCCCCACGCGGCCCTTCCCCCAACCCGCACGCGCTCGCCTCTCCCTTCCCTCCTCCTTCCTCCTCCCGTCCATCACCGGCGCACCTCCACCCCTTCTCTCTACCCTCCGGCGCCGGCCACCGCTCCCCCTTCCTTCTCCGGCCGCCGCTCGCCGGCTCCCCTCCCCACCTGCTCACCCCTTCCGCGGCCGCCTCCACCGCGCCGGCGAGCTCTCCACCGCCGCTCGCTTCCTCCTCCACCTCGCCGGCCCCCGCGTGCCCCGGCCCGTTTCCCATCGCCCCGCCGTCCTCAATCGCCTTCCCCCCCGCGCTGCCCTCCCTGCAACCCAGCCGTCGGCCTCCCCTCCCTCTGCTCCGGCCGCTCTTCTCCCACCTCGCCCCGCTCCCGCTCGGGCTCGCCGCCAGCGGCCTCGCCGACGACCCCGCTCGGCCTCCCGCCGCCCTCCCTCGCCGGCCAACCGCCTCCCCGCCCCAGGTTCCTCGCCGCGCGGGCCGTGCCCTCTGCGCCGCCGCTCTGCCAGCCGCCCTCCTCGCCGTTCGCCCCCGCCCGGCCGCCACCGAGCTCACCATCGCGCCCTGCGGCCGCCTTCCTGATCTCGCTGCCAGCCGCCCTCCGGCCGTCTCCAGCGGCCGCGGCCCCTGCCGTCTCGTCGCCCCGGGTCCTGTCACCGCCTCCGACCGTGCAGCAACCTCCGTCCAGCGACCGCGTATGTTGTTGTCTTTGTTCGTACCCCGTGATCTGATGGGTGTGGGACAACTGACCAAAGAACTTACAAGACCGAGATGACGAAGATGCTACGGGAATCCTCTCAACGCAAGATCTCCTTCCCGGGCCGAGTTCTCCTTTTCGGATTGGCAAGATCCTCTCCTCGGACCCAAGACGTCGAGACCCCAACCCTAAAGAACGATCACGGATCCTTGAAGTCCGATCACGGTGTCCTCCTCCCTCTCGGATCCGAAGAAGACCGATCCCGTACCCGGTGCCGCGCCATGGACTCCGAAAAACCCCGGTACCGGACAAGTTCGCCATCGACCTCGAGTTCTCCAACGAGGACACCAAGGCCGTCGACATGACCCGAAGACCACGGAACGCCAAGATCTACCCCGTTATCTGAGAACGATCCCGGAGTCCGAGAACGATTCCGTCGAACCCTGAACCCTGTCGGACCCCGAACCCCCGGAACCCCAAGTTCGTCGAGACCCCCTAATGTGTGAACCCCTTCCCGAAACCCTATTTTATCATACTATACAACTTGCCGCATATTAATTGTTCATCTTGCATGCATACTTGTCATGTGGTTTGGGGGCCTTATGCCGATTCACCTAAATTAAATATGGGGCCCATATGCGGGCAAATCTAGTCTCATATCGGCCTCATTTAAATTGATGTAGCGAACCGGCGCTATATTTGGCCATGTTAATACAACATTTAAAATGCAGGGTAGCTAAATAACTTGAACCACCTAATTAATTGTCGGGACCCCGGTTCCGCTTAATCTTGTCTAATTGCATTGCACCTTTGCCATGTCATACATCATACATGCATCATGCCGATTTTCTACCGTAGTATTAAATATTGCATCCGGTGTTTATTCTAGCGTTTTGCTTCTTCGCGGATAAGGCCGTTGAGTTGATGTGAGCTTCGCCCGATCTTCGGTTGTACCTTCGGCAATGTTTCCAGGCGAGCATCTCCCCCTTTCTACCTATCTTACTTTTATAGTATCTATTCCCTCCTGTTGATCTATTGCTATCTGTGTTGCGATGCTCTAGTTTTCGTACCCGAGATATCCCTTGCCGCCTTATATTGCCTTGGACACCTCCTATTACCTGTTGTTTGGTAGATAGTTGGACTTGCGCGTCGTAGTCGCTTGCTCAAGTGCTGTTGCGTGTCGTCAAGTGCCACAGTTGTTGGTGTATGGCCGCATGTTGATGTTGGAGATGATCATGGTTTTACTTATCGTTCACTTTAATTCCTGTTTAACAACTAAAATTGAAGTAAGTAAGCAGAGGCATCGGTGGGTGATAGATAATATTTGGTTTCCGACCGCCCACTTGTGTCCCGTAGGACCCCGAGTACTTGATACCTGTTCCTTGAATATTCGCGCTATCCACATACGGGGAATTATGGGACCCCCCTTAGCCAGAGCTTGATTCATTCTTATTTCTTGGGGCCAGAAACTAGTTTGAGGTTTTATTTACTATCCTGTACTTATGTCATGCTACTGCTTTATTTACGATTGTGCGAGGAGCACACTGTACTGTTTAGGAATTGTGACCCGTTTACGCGGTATCGACAAGCCCAGTTTTGGGTTCCCAGTCGCTTACAGCCGGCCCCACAAACCTCGGGTCCGTCTCGAAGTCAGCTAACTTCGTTGCGGGTGTACTCCAAGGGGTGGCCCCCTGAAATATTTATGAATCCTGTGATTGCTTTGTCGTGAAAGCCTCGTTGGGTTTTGATTTGGTTTTTCCGAGGTCGATCGTGTGTGTGTTGCTATTTGTGCACCCCGGCCGGGTTAAAACTTTCTGAAAGCCATGTCCGCGGTTATGGACGACTTGGAGTACAGTATCTCGATCATAGACAACTATAACTAAAGTAGTGCTATAAATTTGACTTTATAATGACTAGTAATCAGCTTCACTATAATGGAATGGCTAATTAAAACTGCCAACAATTGCTTGCTTGGGTTGTCAGCTTGCGACCATTGTATCTGACTAGTAAGTATTACAACTACAACGGAATGGCTAAATAAAAGTACCAACAACTGCTGGGTTTTGGGATATCTCATGATTATTGTACCTGACTAGTAAGTGTTGCAACTACAACCGAATGGTTAACTAAAAGTGCCCACTGCTTATTTTATCAGGATGATTATCTATACCTGACTAGTAACTACTGCAACGATAACTGAATAAATAAAACTGCCAACGGTGTGAGTTCCTCGGTTGACTTCCTCGTTTGGTTCCGAGGGGGAAACACCAGGATGGGTTTGTTTGATGGTAGTATCAGGTTGGTTCCGAATAGGTCTTTCTTATCCCTCTCTGATAGCCGCCAGTTGTATCGAGTCTCTATAGGTTGTTTAGTGCCTGCTGCCGCTGCCGCTTCAGTCCACCATACCTTTGTAGGCGAGGACCGCCGAATTCTAGTCTCGCCGTGTACTGGCCTCAGTACTGACGCTCCTTCTTTTTCCTTTGCCCTTTGTCGGTACCCCTTCTGTTTAAGCAGGTTTTGGGATCAACGTCGTTAGCAGGGTTACCCTTCCGGCTTGGCCTGGGCAGGGTTATGGACGCCATTGGTTATTCTTCAGGGCTCTTAGCCCCATTTGCATCTTGTCCGTAGCTGGACGCTCCATCGTTTTCAAGGTGATTTGGATCTTTGTATATTATAGCTGTATTCGTGACTCTTGGAGTCGTGTTGTATATATATCTGCTCTGTGGGTCCCATCGAGGACTGTTGTGTAATGTTATTACTTCGTTTTCCACCCGCACGAAAGTGCCTGGTGGGCACCTTTGAATCGTTTCTATGCGGGTTTGGCAGGAAGCGCTAAAACTTCCATAGGGTCGATTCTGAGGGTGTTACAACTATTGCAAATATGTTGTAGATCAATGGCAGCCCCTACCATCAATTTTAATGCGTTCCTAGAGAAATAAAAGTTGAAAAACAATGGAAGCAACTTCGCGGATTGGTTCTGCAATTTGAGGATTGTCCTCACAGCTGGTAATTTGACCTATGTGCTGGATGCACCGCTGGGTGACCCACCTGCAGCTGATGCTTCCGATGAAGTAAAGAATGTTTACCTCGCTCGGAAGAATTAGTACTCCATAGTTCAGTGTGCTATCTTGTATGGTTTGGAATCGGAGCTTCAGAAAAGGTTTGAGAATTCAGACCCATATGATATTGTCGAGGATCTCAAATTGATTTTTGAGACTCATGCGGCAATTGAAAGCTATGAGGCTTCTGAAAAGTTCTTTAACTGCAAGATGGAAGAGGGCAGCTCCGTCAGTGAGCATGTGCTTAATATGTTTGGGCACGCAAACAAACTTCAAAGCTTGGGTATAGTGATTCCTAATGCTTTGGGGATTTACCGTGTCCTCCCATCACTACCACCAAGTTACAAGAACTTTGTGATGAACTACAACATGCAGAACATGAACAAGCAGTTGCCAGAACTGTTTGCTATGTTAAAGTCTGCAGAAGTGGAGATCAAGAAAGAGCACCAAGTGTTGTTGGTCAATAAGACCACCAAATTCAAGAAAGGCAAGTCTAAGAAGAAGGGACACTTCAAGAAGGGTGGTAAGAAAGTTACCACACCGGCGAAGAAGACCAAGGCTGGACCTAAGCCTAAAACTGAGTGCTTTTACTGCAAGGGAGAAGGTCACTGGAAGCGGAATTGCCCAAAGTACTTGGCGGATTTGAAGAACGACAACATCAAGAAGAAAGGTATATCTGATATACATGTTATTGATGTGTATCTCACTAGTACTCGTAGTAGTGCCTGGGTATTTGATACTGGTTCGGTTGCTCACATTTGTAACTCGAAACAGGTGCTGCAGAATAAACAGAAGCTAGCGAAGAACGAGGTGACGATGCGCGTGGGAAACGGATCAAAGGTTGATGTGATCGCGGTCGGCACGCTACCCCTTCATCTACCATCGGGATTAGTTTTATACTTAAATAATTGTTATTTGGTGCCTGCGTTGAGCATGAACATTATATCGGGATCTTGTTTATTGCGAGACAGTTACTTGTTTAAGTCCGAGAATAATGGTTGTTCGATTTATATGAGTAATATGTTTTATGCACATGCACCTTTGATAGATGGTCTATTCTTATTGAATCTCGATAGTGGAAATACACATATCAACAACATTGAGGCTAAATGTTTGAAATCGAGCGATAACTCGACCTATATGTGGCACTGTCGTCTTGGTCACATTGGAGTGAAGCGTATGAAGAAACTCCATTCCGATGGACTTCTTGAATCACTTGATTTCGAATCACTTGAAAGATGCGAAGCATGTTTTCTGGGAAAAATGACTAAGACTCCATTTTCTGGTATGATGGAGCGAGCTACGGACTTATTGGAAATCATACATACCGATGTGTGTGGTCCGATGAGTGTAGCATCGCGCGGTGGTTATCGTTATGTTCTTACCTTCACGGATGACTTGAGTATATATGGGTATATCTATTTCATGAAACATAAGTCCGAAACTTTCGAGAAGTTTAAGGAGTTTCAAAGTGAGGTAGAGAATCAACGTAACAAGAAGATTAAATTTCTGCGTTCTGATCGTGGAGGTGAATATCTAAGTTACGAGTTTGGCGAGCATTTGAAGAAATGCGGAATACTTTCACAATTGACACCGCCGGGAACACCACAGCGTAATGGTGTGTCCGAACGTCATAATCGAACTCTCTTAGATATGGTTCGTTCTATGATGTCACTTACAGATTTACCGCTATCATTTTGGGGTTATGCATTAGAAACATCCGCATTCACTTTAAATAGGGAACCATCTAAATCCGTTGAAACGACACCGTATGAATTATGGTTTGGGAAGAAACCCAAATTGTCGTTCCTTAAAGTTTGGGGATGCGAAGCCTATGTAAAGAAGTTACAGCCGGACAAGCTTGAACCCAAAGCGAAAAAATGCGTCTTCATAGGATACCCGAAGGAAACTATTGGGTATACCTTCTATCACAGATCCGAAGGCAAAATCTTCGTTGCTAAGAATGGATCCTTTCTAGAGAAAGAATTTCTCTCGAAAGAAGTGACTGGAAGGAAAGTAGAACTCGACGAGGTTGTCGAACCTTCTCTCGAAATTGCGAGTAGCACAACACCGGAAGAAGTTCCTGTGGTGCCTGCACCAATAAGAGAGGAAGCTAATGATGATGATCATGAAACTTCGGTTGAAGTTACTACGGAGCGTCGGAGGTCAACGAGAACTCGTACCACTCTAGATTGGTATGATCCCGTTATGAGTGTCATGTTGGTAGACAACACCGATGACCCTGAGACATATGAGGAAGCAATGATGAGCCCAGATTTCAATAAATGGCAAGAAGCCATGAAATCCGAGATTGGATCCATGTACGAAAACCAAGTATGGACTTTGGTGGACTTACCGGATGGCCGGAAGGCTGTCGAGAACAAATGGATCTTCAAGAAGAAAACAGATGCTGATGGTAATGTTACTGTCTATAAAGCTCGACTTGTCGCAAAAGGGTTTCGACAAATTCAAGGAGTTGACTACGATGAGACTTTCTCACCAGTAGCGAAGCTAAAGTCTGTGAGGATTATGTTAGCAATCGCTGCATATTATGATTATGAGATATGGCAGATGGATGTCAAAACAGCATTCCTCAATGGAGACATTGATGAAGAGTTGTATATGATGCAACCCAAAGGTTTTGTCGATCCTAAAGATGCTTACAAGGTATGCAAACTTCAACGTTCCATCTATGTATTGAAGCAAGCATCCCGAAGTTGGAATCAACGTTTTGATAAGGTGATCAAAAGTTTTGGTTTTATACAAACTTATGGAGAAGCTTGTATTTACAAGAAAGTGAGTGGGAGCTCTGTAGCTTTCTTAATACTGTATGTGGATGACATATTGTTAATTGGGAATGATGTAGACCTTCTTAATAGTGTCAAGGAATATTTGAATAGTAGTTTTTCAATGAAGGATCTTGGCGAAGCAGCTTACATATTAGGCATAAAGATTTATAGAGATAGATCGAAACGCCAAATATCATTGTCACAGAGTACATATTTGGACAAAGTTCTAAAGAGCTTTGGAATGGAAGATAGGAAGAAAGGGTTCTTGCCCATGTTGCCCAATACGACCTTGAGTAAAACTCAAAGTCCGACATCGGCAGAAGATAGAGAAAGGATGAGTAAGACTCCCTATGCCTCAGCCATAGGATCTCTAATGTATGCCATGCTATGTACTAGACCCGACATTGCATATGCTGTTAGTTTAACTAGCAGATATCAAAGTGATCCAGGAGTGGATCATTGGACAGCGGTCAAAAACATCCTTAAGTACTTGAGAAGAACTAAGGATATGGTTCTTTCTTATGGAGGTGATGAACAGCTCGTTGTTAATGGTTACACCGATGCTAGTTGGAACACCGATCCGGATGATTCTAAATCACAATCTGGATATGTATTTATTTTGAATGGTGCAGCAGTTAGCTGGAGGAGTGCAAAGCAAAGCGTTGTGGCGAGATCTTCAACTGAATCGGAATACATGGCTGCTTCGGAGGCTTCACAAGAAGCGATATGGATGAAAGAGTTCATTACAGAGCTGGGTGTGGTTCCTAGTGCGCTGGACCCAATGTCTATCTACTGTGATAACATGGTGTAACACCCTCAGAATTGGACCTATGCAAGTTTGAGCAAAATTCGCCAAACCCGCATAGAAACGATTCAAAGGTGCCCACCAGGCACTTTCGTGCGGGTGGAATACGAAGTAATAACATTACACAACAGTCCTCGATGGGACCCACGGAACAGGTATATATAACAGCGACTCGGAGAGTCAAGAGTACAAATATACTATACAAGATCCAAATCACCTTGAAAACGGTAGAGCGTCCGACTACGGACAAGAAGCAAATGGGGCTAAGAGCCCTGAAGAATAACCAATGGCGTCCATAACCCTGCCCAGGCCAAGCCGGAAGGGTAACCCTGCTAACGACGTCGATCTCAAAACCTGCTTAAATAAAAGGGGTACCGACAAAGGCAAAGGAAAAAGAGGAGCGTTAGTACTGAGGCCAGTACACGGCGAGGCTAGAATTCGGCGGTCCTCGCCTACATAGGTATGGTGGACTGAGCGGCAGCGGCAGCATGCACTAAACAACCTATAGAGACTCGATACAACTGGCGGTTATCAGAGAGGGATAAGACTGACCTATTCGGATCCAACCTGAAACTAACACCAAACAAACCCATCCTGGTGTTTCCCCCTCGATACCAAACGAGGAAGTCAACCGAGGAACTCACACCGTTGGCAGTTTTATTTATTCAGTTATCGTTGCAGCAATTACTAAGCAGGTTTAGTTAATCGTACTGATAAAATAAACAGTGGGCACTTTTAGTTAACCATTCCGTTGTAGTTGCAACAATTACTAATCAGATACAGACAACATGAGATAAACCCAAAACCCAGCAGTTGTTGGTACTTTTATTCAGCCATTCCGTTGTAGTTGCAATACTTACTAGTCAGATACAATGGTCGCAAGCGACACTCCAAACAAGCAATTGTGGCAGTATTATTTATCCATTCCGTTATAGTGAAGCTGATTACTAGTCATTATAAAGTCAAATTTATAGCAATAAACTTTAGTTATGCTTGTCTATGATCGATATACTGTGCTCCAAGTCGTCCATAACCGTGGACACGGCTTTCAGAAAGTTTTAACCCGGCCGGGGTGCACAAATAGCAACACATACACGATCAACCTCGGAAAAACCAAATCAAAACCCAACGAGATCTTCACGACAGAGCAATCACAAGATTCAGAAATATTTCAGGGGGCCACCCCTTAAGTAGATTCCGCAACGAAGCTAGCTGACTCCGAGACGGCCTCAAGGTTTGTGGGGCCGGCGGTAAACGACTGGGAACCCGAAAGTGTGGCTGGGCTTGTCGATACCACGTAAACGGGTCACAATTCCTAAACAGTACAGTGTGCTCCTCGCACAATCGTAAATAAAGCAGTAAAGCATGGCATAAGTACAGGATCGTAAATAAAACCTCAAACTAGTTTGTGGCCCCAAGAAATAAGACGGAATCAAGCTCTGGCTAAGGGGGGCCCATACTCCCCATATGTGGATAGCGCGATAAATCAAGGAACAGGTATCAAGTACTCGGGGTCCTACGGGACACAAGTGGGCGTTCGGAAACCAAATATTTTCTATCACCCACCGATGCCTCTGCTTACTTCAATTTTAGTTGTTAAACAGGAATTAAAGTGAACAATAAGTAAAACTATGATCATCTCCAACATCAACATGCGGCAATTACTTCAACACTGTGGCACTTGACGACACGCAACAACACTTGAGCAAGCGACTACGGCGCGCAAGTCCAACTATCTACCAAACAACAGGTAATAGGATGTGTCCGAGGCACTATATGGCTGCAAGGGGATATCACGGGTACGGAAACTATAGCAACGCAACACAGATAGCAATAGATCAACAGGAGGGAATAAATACTATAAAAGTAAGATAGGTAGAAAGGGGGAGATGCTCGCCTGAAAACATTGTCGAAGGGTTCAATCGAAGATCGGGGCGAAGCTCACATCAACTCAACGGTCTTATCCGCGGAGAAGCAAAACACTAGAAGAAACACCGGATGCACTATTTAATACAACGGCAGAAGATCGGCATGATGCATGTATGATGTATGTCATGGCAAAGGTGCGATGCAATTAGGTCATGTTAAGCGGAACCGGGGTCCCGAAAATTAATATATGGTTTAAGTTGTTTAGCTACCCCGCAATTTAAATGTTGTTTAACAAGGCAAGATTGCAACATCGGTTCGCTACACAAATTTAAATGAGGCCAATATAAGGCTAGATTTGCCCGCATATGGGCCCCATATTTAATTATTAGGTGAATCGGCATAAGGCCCCCAAACCACAAGACCATATGCATGCATGAACAATTAAGATGCGACAAGTTTTATATTTAGCATTTACAAAATAGGGCTCGGGAAAATGTTCACACATTAGGGTTCGGCGATCTTGGTTCCGGGGTTCAGGGTTCGGTCTCAGGGTCCAGGGTTAGGGTCTTCGGATCGGGGTAGGTCTTGGCGTTCGGGTAGAAGGGCTTGGTTCCGTGCCGGGGCGCATCGGGTTTGTTTCGGTCGGTACCGTTCTTGTCGTCGCGACGATCTTGTCGGGTCCGGTCTTCGTCTCCGGGAACGGGTCCTCAGGGTCTCGACAACTTCGGTTCTCTGTGGGCGATCTTGGCACTCGATGTCCGTGAAGTAGAACTTGTCGCACCTACCGTCTTCGGGTTCGCTCCAATCGGGTCCATGTCGGAGTACTTGTCGTCCCATGAAGGAGATCTTGCGTCTAGGGTCTCGGCGAACTTGGCGGTCCCGAGGGTTCGGTTCGTGAGGCGGTCTTGATGCCCCGTGATGGAGAACTTGTCGCATCCGTGGCGATCTTGCCGGCCTTCGGGTCATCAACTCCGTGAAGGGGATCTTGGAGCGGCGCCGGGTTCGGTAAGGTCGTTCTTCGGGGTTCATGTCTCCGCAAGCCTTCGGTAGACCGTGGTGGATCCAGAAGTAGAACTCGACGTCCTACGGCCATCAGGGCGACGATCCGCACATCCTGGGTCTTCGGACGTGTGGGAAAAACAGCAGGGCGAGGCTGATCGGGCGGTGCGGGCACGGAAGCGGCGACGGCGGTCGTGGCGAGCAGCTCTGGCGGCGCATGCGTGGCAGCAGAGCTGCGTCCGCGGGGAGGCCGGCGTCGCTTCAGGTGGGGTCGAGGGCGCCTATGCCCTGGCTCCGCACGACGACGGCGTCTGGACGAGGAGGGGGCTGACACGGGGTTGACGAGGGGCCCGCGGGCTCGGGGAGGCGGCCTCGAGGGAGGGAGGTCGTCGGGGCGGCGCTCGGAGGTGAGGGGCGAGGTGGGCTGCGGCCGCGCGGAGGGGTGCACGGCGCCGGCGGGCGCGCGGCCTGGGCGGCGAGGAGGCGAGCCGGGGCAGACGCGGGCTCGGCGCGGGGCGGTGGCGTCGCGGGCTCGCGCGGAGAGAGAGGCGCGGCGGCGCGGCTCGCGTTGGAGCGGCGGCGGAGCGAGCTTGGGAGGAGCTAGGCGGCGGAGGAGCACGGCGGCCGGCGGGGGCGGAGGGTCGAGGCGGTCCGGCGAGGCGGCGCTCGCGCGCGGCGGAGGGCGGTTGCTGCGGAGGGAGACGCAGTGGGCGGTGGCGGCTCGGCTGCGACCAGGCGAGGAGGCCGGCGGAGGCGGCTGGGATACTGCTGGCGGCGCCGGCGGGGCTCGGAGGGGCGGCCGCGGGCGCGGTAGAGGCGGTGGTTGAGCGGGGGCCGACGGGGAGGAGGCTGGAGAGGCGGTGCGGGAGCCGGCGGCGGGGATGCGGCGCGGCCTGGGCGCGCCTGGGGAGAAGCAGAGGGCTCGCCGGCGACGGCGGGGCGCCGGAGAGGAAGGAGAAAGGGAGAGAGGCGGGGCAGAGCACGTGGGGAGGAGGGTGACGCAGGGATGGGTGGTTGCGGGAGCGCGCGTGGGGGAAGGAGAGAGGCAGCGCGGGGGCAGGGGCCAGGGGTGGGGTTCACGCGGTAGGTGGGGTCTGCAGGCGCTGGGGATCTGCTGCGCGCGTCTGTGTGCGTGTGTGGTGTGAGCTGAGTGGGGAGTGGGTGTGGCCACGTGTCAGCGCCGGATTGGTGGGGAGATGGGGGTGGCTGAGGTGGCGGCCAACGATTGGAGGGGGTGAGGTGGCCAGGGGTGTGGGTAGGTTAGTGGGTAGCTTTAGGAATTTTAGGCGGGCCGATTTGTTGTATACGGGGGTGGTCGTTCGGGTCGGGTTGGCCCGTTCGACTGCCCCTACTAAAATAAATAAATATTTTATTTATTTTAATTGGACCGTTTGCAAACCGGTAGCAACAAAACGAAAATAATCCGGAGACCCGGGCTTTGCATTTGAAAACAAGACGGGGCGTTTTTCGAAAACAAAACGGGCTTTGCGAAATTAGTTTTATGCAAACAACACAAGATGATGACGATGCAATGCACAAATTCACGCGATTTTCTAGTAGTGGTTTTTGCGGGATGCCACAATTCGACACCACTAACAATGGATCTCGCCCTCGAGATCTGCCTCATGGTACCGGAAGGAAGGTCGGCGATCTGCATCTTCTTGCTTCGTGTAGATCCTCGCGACACCGCTAACGAGAGTTCGTTGTCTGTGATCGCCTAGAGAACACTCCGGAACAAAAGGGCGAAGGTAGAGGTATCCACAATTAAAGCCACCTCTAACTTCCGGTGGAAAGGGGGAACCGATGCATTCTCGTCCACTTCAATGTACAAAAGCGAATAGAAAGGGTAGTCGGCATGGGGGCCAATCCATCACGCACCCAAACTATTACTCCGCACAATCAGTAGAAAAGAGTGCAACCATTCTCGGAATCAGACTGAAGATCTCGACAAGCGAGGTTCGGGAACAAAGGAGTGATGCAGACTCTTCATCGGATCTGGCGTAGATGATGTCGTCGCGTCGGAAAACACCGGAAGGCACATCGAAGGACAAAGAATGGTACCGCAGAAGACAGATTCCTCAAGCAGCATGAACGCCGGATGGTAGAGCACCGTTATCAAAGAAGGAAGCGAAAACCTGAAGGTACGACGGAAACCCAACCACGAGAAATCCTGGACTCGAAGAAAAGATAAGAGAGCAGATTCAAAACACGTCGAGATAAGAGAAGAATAGCAGAGGGGTAAGAAGTAAAATCAGACCTAACCAGAACTATCCAACCGATTTTGCAAAATAGTTTTGACACTCTACTTCGGCCGTTAGCTAGGTTATCCTACAGGCTGGACTTGTGGGGTATCGCAACTGCTGAGCTCTGATACCACTCTGTAACACCCTCAGAATCATACCTATGCAAGTTTGAGCAAAATTCGCCAAACCCGCATAGAAACGATTCAAAGGTGCCCACCAGGCACTTTCGTGCGGGTGGAATACGAAGTAATAACATTACACAACAGTCCTCGATGGGACCCACGGAACAGGTATATATAACAGCTACTCGGAGAGTCAAGAGTACAAATATACTATACAAGATCCAAATTACCTTGAAAACGGTAGAGCGTCCGACTACGGACAAGAAGCAAATGGGGCTAAGAGCCCTGAAGAATAACCAATGGCGTCCATAACCCTGCCCAGGCCAAGCCGGAAGGGTAACCTCTGCTAACAACGTCGATCTCAAAACCTGCTTAAACAAAAGGGGTACCGACAAAGGCAAAGGAAAAAGAGGAGCGTCAGTACTGAGGCCAGTACACGGCGAGGCTAGAATTCGGCGGTCCTCGCCTACATAGGTATGGTGGACTGAGCGGCAGCGGCAGCATGCACTAAACAACCTATAGAGACTCGATACAACTGGCGGTTATCAGAGAGGGATAAGACTGACCTATTCGGATCCAACCTGAAACTAACACCAAACAAACCCATCCTGGTGTTTCCCCCTCGATACCAAACGAGGAAGTCAACCGAGGAACTCACACCGTTGGCAGTTTTATTTATTCAGTTATCATTGCAGCAATTACTAAGCAGGTTTAGTTAATCGTACTGATAAAATAAACAGTGGGCACTTTTAGTTAACCATTCTTTTGTAGTTGCAACAATTACTAATCAGATACAGACAGCATGAGATAAACCCAAAACCCAGCAGTAGTTGGTACTTTTATTCAGCCATTCCGTTGTAGTTGCAATACTTACTAGTCAGATTCAATGGTCGCAAGCGACACTCCAAACAAGCAATTGTGGCAGTATTATTTAGCCATTCCGTTATAGTGAAGCTGATTACTAGTCATTATAAAGTCAAATTTATAGCAATAAACTTTAGTTATGCTTGTCTATGATCGAGATACTGTGCTCCAAGTCGTCCATAACCGCGGACACGGCTTTCAGAAAGTTTTAACCCGGCCGGGGTGCACAAATAGCAACACACACACGATCAACCTCGGAAAAACCAAATCAAAACCCAACGAGGTCTTCACGACAGAGCAATCACAAGATTCAGAAATATTTCAGGGGGCCACCCCTTAAGTAGATTCCGCAACGAAGCTAGCTGACTCCGAGACGGCCTCAAGGTTTGTGGGGCCGGCGGTAAACGACTGGGAACCCGAAAGTGTGGCTGGGCTTGTCGATACCACGTAAACGGGTCACAATTCCTAAACAGTACAGTGTGCTCCTCGCACAATCGTAAATAAAGCAGTAAAGCATGGCATAAGTACAGGATCGTAAATAAAACCTCAAACTAGTTTGTGGCCCCAAGAAATAAGACGGAATCAAGCTCTGGCTAAGGGGGGCCCATACTCCCCATATGTGGATAGCACGATAAATCAAGGAACAAGTATTAAGTACTCGGGGTCCTACGGGACACAAGTGGGCGTTCGGAAACCAAATATTTTCTATCACCCACCGATGCCTCTGCTTACTTCAATTTTAGTTGTTAAACAGGAATTAAAGTGAACAATAAGTAAAACTATGATCATCTCCAACATCAACATGCGGCAATTACTTCAACACTGTGGCACTTGACGACACGCAACAACACTTGAGCAAGCGACTACGGCGCGCAAGTCCAACTATCTACCAAACAACAGGTAATAGGATGTGTCCGAGGCACTATATGGCTGCAAGGGGATATCACGGGTACGGAAACTATAGCAACGCAACACAGATAGCAATAGATCAACAGGAGGGAATAAATACTATAAAAGTAAGATAGGTAGAAAGGGGGAGATGCTCGCCTGAAAACATTGTCGAAGGGTTCAATCGAAGATCGGGGCGAAGCTCACATCAACTCAACGGTCTTATCCGCGGAGAAGCAAAACACTAGAAGAAACACCGGATGCACTATTTAATACAACGGCAGAAGATCGGCATGATGCATGTATGATGTATGTCATGGCAAAGGTGCGATGCAATTAGGTCATGTTAAGCGGAACCGGGGTCCCGACAATTAATATATGGTTTAAGTTGTTTAGCTACCCCGCAATTTAAATGTTGTTTAACAAGGCAAGATTGCAACATCGGTTCGCTACACAAATTTAAATGAGGCCAATATAAGGCTAGATTTGCCCGCATATGGGCCCCATATTTAATTATTAGGTGAATCGGCATAAGGCCCCCAAACCACAAGACCATATGCATGCATGAACAATTAAGATGCGACAAGTTTTATCTTTAGCATTTACAAAATAGGGCTCGGGAAAAGGTTCACACATTACGGTTCGGCGATCTTGGTTCCGGGGTTCAGGGTTCGGTCTCAGGGTCCAGGGTTAGGGTCTTCGGATCGGGGTAGGTCTTGGCGTTCGGGTAGAAGGGCTTGGTTCCGTGCCGGGGCGCATCGGGTTTGTTTCGGTCGGTACCGTTCTTGTCGTCGCGACGATCTTGTCGGGTCCGGTCTTCGTCTCCGGGAACGGGTCCTCAGGGTCTCGACAACTTCGGTTCTCTGTGGGCGATCTTGGCACTCGATGTCCGTGAAGTAGAACTTGTCGCACCTACCGTCTTCGGGTTCGCTCCAATCGGGTCCATGTCGGAGTACTTGTCGTCCCATGAAGGAGATCTTGCGTCTAGGGTCTCGGCGAACTTGGCGGTCCCGAGGGTTCGGTTCGTGAGGCGGTCTTGATGCCCTGTGATGGAGAACTTGTCGCATCCGTGGCGATCTTGCCGGCCTTCGGGTCATCAACTCCGTGAAGGGGATCTTGGAGCGGCGCCGGGTTCGGTAAGGTCGTTCTTCGGGGTTCATGTCTCCGCAAGCCTTCGGTAGACCGTGGTGGATCCAGAAGTAGAACTCGACGTCCTACGGACATCAGGGCGACGATCCGCACATCCTGGGTCTTCGGACGTGTGGGAAAAACAGCAGGGCGAGGCTGATCGGGCGGTGCGGGCACGGAAGCGGTGACGGCGGTCGTGGCGAGCAGCTCTGGCGGCGCATGCGCGGCAGCAGAGCTGCGTCCGCGGGGAGGCCGGCGTCGCTGCAGGTGGGGTCGAGGGCGCCTCTGCCCTGGCTCCGCACGACGACGGCGTCTGGACGAGGAGGGGGCTGGCACGGGGTTGACGAGGGGCCCACGGGCTCGGGGAGGCGGCCTCGAGGGAGGGAGGTCGTCGGGGCGGCGCTCGGAGGTGAGGGGCGAGGTGGGCTGCGGCCGCGCGGAGGGGTGCACGGCGCCGGCGGGCGCGCGGCCTGGGCGGCGAGGAGGCGAGCCGGGGCAGACGCGGGCTCGGCGCGGGGCGGTGGCGTCGTGGGCTCGCGCGGAGAGAGAGGCGCGGCAGCGCGGCTCGCGCTGGAGCGGCGGCGGAGCGAGCTTGGGAGGAGCTGGGCGGCGGAGGAGCACGGCGGCCGGCGGGGGCGGAGGGTCGAGGCGGTCCGGCGAGGCGACGCTCGCGCGCGGCGGAGGGCGGTTGCTGCGGAGGGAGACGCAGGTGGGCGGTGGCGGCTCGGCCGCGGCCAGGCGAGGAGGCCGGCGGAGGCGGCTGGGAGACTGCTGGCGGCGCCGGCGGGGCTCGGAGGGGCGGCCGCGGGCGCGGTGGAGGCGGTGGTTGAGCGGGGGCCGACGGGGAGGAGGATGGAGAGGCGGTGCGGGAGCCGGCGGCGGGGATGCGGCGCGGCCTGGGCGCGCCTGGGGAGAAGCAGAGGGCTCGCCGGCGACGGCGGGGCGCCGGAGAGGAAGGAGAAAGGGAGAGAGGAGGGGCAGAGCACGTGGGGAGGAGGGTGACGCGGGGATGGGTGGTTGCGGGAGCGCGCGTGGGGGAAGGAGAGAGGCAGCGCGGGGGCAGGGGCCAGGGGTGGGGTTCACGCGGTAGGTGGGGTCTGTAGGCGCTGGGGATCTGCTGCGCGCGTCTGTGTGCGTGTGTGGTGTGAGCTGAGTGGGGAGTGGGTGTGGCCACGTGTCAGCGCCGGATTGGTGGGGAGATGGGGGTGGCTGAGGTGGCGGCCAACGATTGGAGGGGGTGAGGTGGCCAGGGGTGTGGGTAGGTTAGTGGGTAGCTTTAGGAATTTTAGGCGGGCCGATTTGTTGTATACGGGGGTGGTCGTTCGGGTCGGGTTGGCCCGTTCGACTGCCCCTACTAAAATAAATAAATATTTTATTTATTTTAATTGGACCGTTTGCAAACCGGTAGCAACAAAACGAAAATAATCCGGAGACCCGGGCTTTGCATTTGAAAACAAGACGGGGCGTTTTTAGAAAACAAAACGGGCTTTGCGAAATTAGTTTTATGCAAACAACACAAGATGATGACGATGCAATGCACAAATTCACGCGATTTTCTAGTAGTGGTTTTTGCGGGATGCCACACATGGGCGCCAGAGCCAATGCGCAAGAACCAAGGTCACACAAGAAGCTGAAGCACATCAAGCTACATTTTCACGCTATTCGAGAACATATCCAAGATGGGGATATAAAGATTTGCAAAGTACACACAGATCTGAATGTGGCGGATCCGTTGACTAAACCTCTCCCGAGGGCAAAACATGACCAGCACCAAACTGCCATGGGTGTTCGGTATATTACAATGTAATCTAGATTAGATGACTCTAGTGCAAGTGGGAGACTGTTGGAGATATGCCCTAGAGGCAATAATAAATGTAGTTATTATTATATCTTTGTGTTTATGATAAATGTTTACATTCATGCTATAATAGTATTAACAAGGAAACATTGATACTTGTGTGATTTGTAAACTTAATTTGAAGTCCCTAGTATAGCCTCTATACATCACTAGCTTTTTGGTTGATAAATGATTGTGGTTTCCCTATCATGAACATTGAGATGTTATCAACAACAAGATCATATCGTTAGGAGCATGATATGGTGGACATACTCCTATAGATAAGCGTAGCATAAAGATCAAGTCATTTTAATAGTTCAATTGCTATATGCTTTCTGATACATAGTAACCTAATTCCTTCGACCATGAGATCATGCATATCACGTTTACCGGATGGATGCTTTGATGACATCAAACACCACACCGTAACTGGATGGCTATAAAAGTGGCATTGAGTGTTCAGAAAGTATTGGTTGAGACACATGGATCAAGAGTGGGATTTGTCCATCCATATGACGGATAGATATATTCTAGGCCCTCTCGGTGGAATGTCATCCAATTAGCTTGCAAGCATGTGACTGGATCACAAGGGATCACATATCACGGGAACGAGAAAAGAGTACTTATCGGTAACGAGGTTGAACTAGGTATGCAGAGATACCGACGATCATAACCTCGGATAAGTAAAGTATCGTGAGACAAAGGGAAATTGGTATCGTATGTAAGTGGTTCATTCGATCGCAAAGTAATCGTAGAAATATGTGGGAGCCATATGAATTTCCAGATTCCTCTATTGGTTATTGTTCGGAGAAGTGTCTCGGTCATGTCCGCATAATTCACGAACCGTAGGGAGACACACTTAAGGATTCGACGTTGTTTGAGTAGTTATGGAATGAATGAGAAAGAGACCGAATGTTGTTCGGAGTCTCGGATGGGATCCGGGATATCACGAGGAGATCCGGAATGGTCCGGAGAATAAGATTCATATAAGGAAAGTCCCGTTTCGGAGTTCGGGAATGATTCCGGTGTTTTCATCGGGAATGTTCTAGAAGGTTCCGGAATGTCCGGCACTCCGGAGGGGAAGGGGTACATGAATGTGTCATTGCAAGTTGGAATGATTACATCATGTACTAAGTGTCTTCGCTGTCCAAAATAAAGGGTTTATTCAAATCCTAAATTAAAAAGTCAAACGGCTAGTTTGAAAGTCAAACGACAAGTTTGGAAAGAGGAAAAGAGGAGGAAGGTGAAACCGAGTTGGGGAGGGAGTCCCTCCTCCCCAAGCCGGCGCACCACCCAAGCCGAGTTGGGGAGGGACTCCACTCCCTCCCCTTGGCCGGCCGGCCCCTCCACCTATATAAGGAGGGGCAGGGCTCCCTCCTAGGACACACAAGCACCTCTCCTCAAACCCTAGCTTGGCGCCTACCACCATAGCCGCCGCCGCCCCTCTAGGGTTTTGCCCTAGCCGCCGACTTGGGGTCCTCGGAACCCTAGCCGCCGGCTCTATCCCCTCCTCCTTGGTGTGTCTAAACCCTAGATCGCCGAGGAGCTCTCTCATACTCCACCATACTCGCTCCGGCTTAAGGCGAAGCCCTGCGAGATCTCCCCTCTACTTCCGGTACCACGCCGTTGTGCTGCCGGAATCGCGAGGAGAGTGCTACAACCTCCGCTGCCTGCTGGAACAAGGGAGAGGAAGGTCTTCGTCGAGTACCGAACGTGTGACCGACTGCGGGAGCACTGCCGGAACGCAGCGCCGGAAGGATCGTCTACGCGATCTTGAGATCGGGAAGAGTACGACTACATCACCCACGAGAATCCGCTCTCGTTAAACACTTTGGAATCTTCGAGGGTAAGTTATTCCATCGACTCGTTGCTACAATCTAGTAGATAGATCTTGGCTTGTTTGTTTGTATGCGGTAGAAATTTTTTGTTTTCCATGCTACGAAACCCTACACGCCGAGCCCCCGAGCGCGGCGAATGGCGAGGTCGAGCGGACGGCGAGCGCCGAGCCCCCGAGCGCGGCGAGTGGCGAGGTCGAGCGACCGGCGAGCGCCGAGCCCCCGAGCGCGACGAGTGGCGAGGTCGAGCGACCGACGAGCGCCGAGTCCCCGAGCGCGGAGAGCGGCGAGGTCGGACGACCGGTGAGTAGCGCTGTCTGTAGCGTGCCGAGTGGCGAGGTCGGGCGACCGGTGAGTAGTGCTGTCTGTAGCGTGCCGAGTGGCGAGGTCGGGCGACCGGTGAGTAGCGCTGTCTGCGATGATGTTGATTACGATGTTTTGTTAGCGGGTCTCTCGTCTTGGCCCGGGGGGGCCAGTCGCATGGCGACTCCAAAGATGGCTCTCGACTTGGCGTTCTTCCTGGACGATCCGAGGCTCGGTTTGCGAGTCCTCGTCCGCAGTACTTAGCCGTGCGAGTCGCACTATCTAAGGTTGAGGAGGACATGGTGCTGTTTGTGTAGCACTGCCATTTGTCTTGGCCTGGAAGGCCATTCGAGCAAGGCGACTCCAATGATGGTTCTCGGTTAGCGTTTTTTGTGGACGAACCTAGGCTCGGTTTGCGAGTCCTCGTCCGCACTACTTGTCCATTGCGAGTCGCTCTTTCAAAGGTTGACAAAGGCGAATTATTCTTCCCGAGGGGAAGAGACGCCCAGTGGTGAGTCCATGCAGCGTGGCAAGCGACCCTCTCTGGCGACTCGGACGATGAAGGTCCCTTAGCAGGCGTGACGTACGCATTCGACACAGCGGACGGGGTCGCACGGCGTTTAACCGGAAAAAGTCGATGCGGCGGACAAGGAGTCGACGCGGCGGACAGTGATCGCACTATGGCGAAGTCGACGCGGCGGACACGGGGTCGACGCGGCGGACGGAGGTCGTGCTGTGGCGAGGTCGACACGGGGTCAACACGGCGGACAGAGGTCGCGCTGTGGAGATGTCGACGCGGCGGACACGGGGTCGACACGGCGGATGGAGGTCGTGCTGTGGAGATGTCGACGCGGCGGATGGAGGTCGTGCTATGGCGATGTCGACGACGGCGGGGCCGCGAGGGCGAGGTCGTGATGGCGTTCCCGCGACTGGCAAGTCTCCGAGCGTAGCGAGTTCGCTTTTATGCGTGTCCGCGTTTAAGCAAGTTCCGGAGCATGGCGAGTCGGCGATGGAGGAGGCCGTGAGAGGCGAGTCCGCGAGGGTGGCGACCGCAAGGGGTGAGTCCGCGGCGGACGCGTCCCCGAGCGTGGAGAGGTCCACGATGGTGAGTCCCCGAGCGTCCGGTGTGGCGTTTAGCCGGAGGGAGTAGATGTGGCGGCAAGTAGCGGTAGCGACCTCGATCGGACCGCGGGCGGAGTCAGTCGAGCATGCTTTATTGGAGCTGCTCACACGCACGATTAAGTCGCCGAGCTTAATTTCTGTGCCGCCTTATATGGACAGTTTTGATCGATTTGTTCCTTGTACGTAAGACAAGTAAAACGAGAGATTAGCATCCAATCATACGATCTCAATTTATTTAAACGAGTGCAAAGCCTGAACAAGCAAATCGGGAGAATACAAAGTAGACAAATACTAGATATATTATAATTGATCTACACATGCTTTGCTATGCCCGTACTACTTGCCAATTTATCTGGTCGTTGTGCCGGCAAAAATACTTTGCATATACGTATTAATAATTAAAAAGAGTAGATGGAAGGCATCACCGATCGTGGATTGAAAAATTCGCTTTTCTCTTCCTTTGAACCGAAGCTGCTGCAGCTCGCCGTACGTGGCCGTATGGGATCAAGCATGTTTGCTTGTGGGTCGATCTGGAAGCTGAGTCCTTCCTCTAATACTTTCGGATAACCCTGCCTTGGTATCAGATTGAACCTCGCAGCGGGGCCGAGCTCGATCATAGAGCCATGGACTGCGCCGCTGCAACTTGGATCGCTTGGCTTTTCTGCTTCTTCGATCCAAAATAATAGGATCTTCTAGGAACTCAGTTGTAGTACATGTTCAATAAGTACAAAGGGATCAAGCCTTAAAATAATCAATTGGAAAAAGGTAATCGAATATGAGATGCGATTGGATAAGGGACTCAGCTGATTTATGCAACCAATCGGGCATAGACGTATGACCGAGCTTCATCAGCACGCCGTCTTGGACGACGATCAGCCAGAACCAGCTCAATGCGATCTGGTCAGTGTTGATGGTGAGGGATCCCGCCCGGATTATCACCCTCCAAGCACCGCTTGCCCCACGGTGGGCGCCAACTGTCGTGGTATTACACGGCAGATGCTACTGGGGGTAGCTTACGTAGAGGGAGCAAGGCGACGTAGGAGAATCCGGGAGCGAGATTGGCACACGATGTACCCAGGTTCACGTCCCCTCGGTGGAGGATCGCTACGTCCTGCTATCAATCCAGTATATGATCATAGATTGGTTTACATGGGAGCCGCCGTAGGCGGAGGGAGAGACTAGATCTAATCTATTGTGGGAGAAGATACCCCGTGGGGGTGCCCCTGGTGGCTTTATATACGCAGTCACCTAGGGTTTACAAGTGTACTAATGGGCTTTGTATTGGAGTCGCCGTCTTGGGCCTCCAGTCGGCGCCGCTTATCCGGGTCCAGCGTGCGCCAGTCGCCGTATTGGGCGAGTCGACCCGCTCTGGGCTTGTCTTCAGTCGGCTCGATCCAGCTGGCGAATCCGCTTCGTGGGTATACCCCGATTGGTATTCCCCCATCAAAAATATTTTTGGTATTTTTGTGTTTTTGAGAAAGCAGTAGCAAGAACCAAAAAGAAAGCGGAACAATGGATATACAAAGAACCGACCGAACATGATATATAAATGAGTTGATGTCGGTATACCTCCCCCAAGCTTAGGCTTTTGGCCTAAGTGGTGCTCAACTCCATGGTGACCAAGTAGGTGCACCTCCGTAGTACAACGAGGAGGCCCATTCTTCCTGGTACGAGCTCGAGGACTCCCCTGTGTAGTGCACAGAGGGGTCGTATGAGGGCGCGTCCCCATGATAGTGTCCATGGAAGCCAAGAATGCGCAGCTTGTCATCCATATTCTCCTTGGAGCGTGACAAAGGTCCCTAGGAAATACTGAACAAAGTGGTTTGGGGGAGAGGGAAAGAAGATGGCTGGGAGGAGGCATCTTGGAGGGACCCAGGTGGGCCACGCCTCAGCCAGGCGCCCCCTAGGGGATGGCCGCGCCCACCAGGGGTGTGCTGGCCTGGGGTGGACCCCTGGGTCACTCCAGGTGTCCCTATGCCCCTTTTTCGAGGAAAAAAATATTTTGAATTTTCTGGGATTTTTCAGGGAACTATTTTTGGCCAATTTTCAGGGTATGAAAATTGATTTTCTCACAGAAAAGATTTTTTAGAAGAAGCAAAAGCAAACCAAAACCAAAACTAGAAGTTCTAAGACACTCTAACAAGCAAGCAACTAGCAAAACCAAAGCTAACAAGAGAAAAAGCAAAGACTAGGAAGGATAAAAGTAAAAGGGAGCAGGTATAACCATAGTAAAAACATTATTTTATTCATTAAAATCATTTTGTTAACAAGGTTGATCAAGTCTAGTTACCAAAATAATCTTATATGAAACAAAACTTTGCATTCCACAAGGTGATTATGTTACCTCAATCTTGATAGCAATGGTCCCAATAATAATAGTTTCAAAAATTTCTTGTGGAATGGGACAATATATTCTCCAACCTTGATGCTCTCAATATTTTAAATGGAATTCATGCCATATATTTTAGTAACCTTCTTAGGGAAACAAACATTATGCTCTTTGTCATTAATATTAAAAGTTACTTTTCCTTGATTACAATTGATTACAGCACCTGCAGTATTAAGAAAAGGTCTCCCAAGAATAATAGACATATTATCATCTTTAGGCATTTCAAGCACAACAAAATCAGTTAAAACCAAGCAATTATGAGCCACTTGAACAGGAACATCATCACATATAACAACAGGAATAGTAGTTGACTTATCAGCCATTTGCAAAGATATATCAGTTGGTATCAACTTTTCTAGTTGGAGTCTCTTATAGAGAGAAAAAGGCATAACACTAACTCCAGATCCCAAATCACATAAAGCAGTTCTAACATAATTGTTCTTAATAGAGCAATGAATAGTTGGTATACCTGGATCACCAAGTTTCTTTGGAACTTTACCGTTGAAGGAATAATTAACAAGCAAAGTAGAAATCTCCTCATTAGGAATCTTCCTTTTATTGGAGACAATATCTTTCATATACTTTGAATAAGGAGGAAACTTAATAGCATCAGTCAAAGGAATTTGCAAAAATAAAGGTTTCATCCACTCACAAAACTTGTTCTACTGTTCTTCCTCCTTTGACTTGTGTTTCTTACCTGGAAAAGGCATAGGTTTCTGCACCCAAGGTTCTCTCTCTTTACCATGTTTATTAGCAATAAAATCTTTCTTGTTGTACCTAGTGTTCTTAGTGTGCTTCTCAGGTTCTTCCTCAACTTCCTCCTTATCAGGAGCATCATTTTTATCATTACCACTCTCAGTTTTAGTATCAGAGACAGATATACTATTAGGATCTACAGCAGGTTCAAGTGGTTCCTCAATCATTTTGTGTTTGTTTTTATTTATATTACGAGGACTACCACTACTTTCACCTTGTTGAGAATCCTGCTCAATTCTTTTAGGATGTCCTTTAGGATATAAAGGATCTTGAGTAGCTATACCACTCCTAGTTCGAATTCCATAAGCATGTTTATCTCTTGAGGCATTAACTAGCATATACTTTTGTACCTTAGCAAGTTGATCAATTTGAGTTTGAACCATTTGAAAGTGTTTACAAAGCATTTTAATATCATTATAAGTTCTTTCCACAATATCTTTCAACTCTTTAATAGCTCTAGAGTTCTCCAATAAATGATTCTGAACTTGTTTATTAAAATTACCTTGCTTAACAATAAAAATTTCAAGTTCCTCTAAACATTGATCAGGAGGCTTACCATAAGGAATATCACCTTCATCAAAGTGTTGGAGAGAGTGTACCTCAATAGTAGATGAGTAGGGAATTGGCTTACATAATTATTCTGTAGGAGGTAGATTCTTCACATCTTCAGCTCTAATACCTTTCTCCTTTAGACACCTCTTAGCTTACTTCATCACTTCATCATTTAATGCAATAACTCCCCTCTTCTTTGGTGTTGGTGTTGGAACTGTTTCAGGCAGGTTCAGGAGTAATAGGCTCAGGTATATTTAGCTTAGTTGAAGTCCAATCATCATAATTCTTGCTTATTTTAGCCATTAATTCTTCAACATCTGTAGGAGTTCTTTTCTTAAAAACACAATCAGCAAAACTATCTAGGTATGTCCTAGAATCATCAGTTAGTCCATTATAATAAATATCAAGAAGCTCATTTTTAGGAAATGGACATCCAGGATGTGAGTGAATCAAGGCCCTGAACCTTGTCCATGACCCAGGCAATTTCTCTTCTTCTCCCTGTTTAAAATCAAAAAAGTCTCTACAAAGCAGCATGTCTAGCACTAGGAGGAAAATGTTTCTGGAAGAAAGAAGCAATCAAAAAATCATGGCTATCAATGGAACCAGGAGGTAATCTATTAAACCAAGCCCTAGCTTCTCCTTTTAGTGAAAAAGGGAAGACCTTAGTAACAAAATACTTGCGCATCTTAAAATCATCAGAGAATAAAGCACTCATAGTAGAAAGCTCATTCATATGAGCCACACCACTCTCATTTTCAGTCCCACAGAAAGTTTCTTTCTCAACAATGTCCAAATAGGATAAATCAAGAGAGAAATCATAATATTTATCTTTAATATATATGGGAGAAGTGGAAAACTTAGGATCAGAGGACAACTTAGGAATAATGGTACGTCTTGCAAGGAGACTCTTAATAGCACTAGTACCATGTGTGTTTCGTCACTCTTCAACAAATTCATCAGTGAACTCAATGTAACCATCCTTAATATCATATCTCTCTCTAGACTCAGGTGAGCTAACAGGTGTAACAGTGTCTTCATTAGGAGTTTTAGTATTTCCTAGACTAGCCATAGTAGCATCTAGGAAAGGACCTAATGAACCACTCGAATCAAGGAAAGTAGAAGTAACATCATGAGTATCAAAAGCAGTTTCAGACTCAACATAGTAGCAGTGTGTGTAGCATGTGTATGTGGTGGTGGTGTAACAAGCTTACTTATAACAGACGGTGAATCAAGAGCAACAAAGGTGTTTAGGACTGTACCTCTTCTTGTAGTGGATGGTAAAATAGGAAAATTTCCATCACGAGACTTTCCCATGATGAAATAAGTAGTAGTAAACAATAATAGATCCAAGTGAACTTACAAATAAAGCGATGCTCCCCGGCAACGGCGCCAGAAAATAGTCTTGATGACCCACAAGTATAAGGGATCGCAACAATCTTCGAGGGTAGTGTTACCCAATTTATTGATTTGACACAAGGGGAGCCAAAGAATACTTGCAAGCCTTAACAACTGAGTTGTCAATTCAGCTGCACCTGGAAATAGTTCTTGCTCACAGAAGTTTATCAGTAGCAACAGTTTGTAGTAGCAACAGCAAAGCAACAACAGCAGTAAAACAGGAGCAATAGTAACAGTAGTAGCAAACAGTAGGATATGAGTGTGGTAGGCATAGGGAAGGATGGACGGGTGTTGCATGGACAAGTCTAAACATGTAACTTCAAGATCAAGGGCATTGCATATAAATAAGAATAAGCATCCAAGTACTAAATAATCATAGGCATGTGCTCCATATATAGTCATGCATCCTCACAATGAGAACTTGCACAACATCTTTTGTCTAGCCAGCCCGTTACAGCGGGGCCTCTAGGGAACTACTGGCAATTAAGGTGCTCCTTTTAATAAAGCACCGGAGCAAAGCATTAACACTCTGTGAACACATGTGATCCTCACACCACAGCCATCCCCTTCGGTTGTCCCAATTTCTGTCACTTCGGGGCCTTTGGATCCGGACAATGATATGTGTACACAACTTGCAGATAAGATCACAAACAATACTATCATAATGATTCAATAATAAGTTCAGATCTGAGATCATGGCACTCGGGCCCTAGTGACAAGCATTAAGCATAACAAGTTACAACAAAGTCAAATAGCACTAATAGAGATACTAGGCACTATGCCCTAACAATCTTATTCGATTACATGATAGAACTCATCCAGTCCCTACCATCCCCATAGCCTATAGCGGGGGATTACTCACTCATGGATGAGGGAAACATTGATGGTTGATGGATAGGCGTTGGTGATGACGATCGCGATGATCCTCCCCAAATTCCCCGTCCCGGCAAGGTGCCAGAACGGAGTTTCTGGTTCCGAATCTTGGTTTCTTGTGGTGGTGGTGCAGCAGAACTCTTTCTGGAAAAACGACGAACCCCCCTCGGTTTTTAGGTCAAGAGGCTTCTTATAGGCGCAGAGGGAGGCCGAGGGGGTGTCTGGGGTGGCCGCACCCCCCTAGGCGCGGCCAGGCCTGGCCCGCCCCCTGGCAGGGGTGTGCCCCCCCAAGCCTCCACTCCGTCTCGTATTCTAGCTCCGTGGATCTTCTGGTGAAATAGGATTTTTGGCATATTTTCGGGATTTTTCCTAATAGTTGATTTTCTGCACAAAATAGACACCAAAGTAATTCTGCTGAAAACAGAGTCGGTCCGTGTTAGTTGTATCCAAATCACACAAGTTTAGAGGAGAAACAATAGTAAAAGTTTTTGGGAAAGTAGATACGTTTTGGACGTATGATGGTGCTCGACGTGGCACTTCGTTGGTAACCCCAAGTGCAGGGTGTGAAGAGAACAGCATCAAGTTTTCCCTCAGTTGAGACCAAGGTTATCGAACCAGTAGGAGGAAGGAAACATCACACAGGTGTTGCAAACATGGAGACCTGCACAACACAAACTCAAGACTTTGTCCCAACGAATCAGTGAGGTTGTCAAGCTCACCGTTTTGCTGTAACAAAGATTAAATGTATGGTGTGGAAGGTAATGGTGGTTTGCAGCAAGTAAACAAGTAACAATGGGAGATGTATCAATGGTAAATATTGGACCGGAGTCCATAGTTCACAAGAGATGCTCTCCTTAGATAAACAACATGGCATGAAGGGTAAACAAATTACAGCAGGGAACTTGACAGGAACTGATCAAGGCATATGAATGCAATTACTAGTCAGAAAGATCCTATGAGATTTGATTGGGCAATACAACAAGATACATAGACCGCCATCCAACTGCATCTATGACTAGAAGTCCACCTTCAGGTTATCATCCGACCCCCTCCAATATTAAGTTGCAAGCAACAGACAACTGCTTTAAGCAAAGTGTGTAAGGTAAATAGTCCACATGTTCCATGAACAAGAGACCGTTGTTTTCTCCCTATTAGCAACAACACATCTACAACCGAAGAGATTTCTGTCACTTCCCTTGGAAACTAGAGGCATGAACCCACTATCGAGCATAAATACCCCCTCTTGGAGTCACTAGCAACTACTTGGCCAATATAGCTACTAACAACGGAGAGCATGCAAGATCACAAACAACACAGACATGATAGAATCATAAAGACAAAACCATTAATCAAACCAACACAATAATCTCAATATCCATCAGATCCCCGCAAACACAACATGCATGATTACAAATAGATTAGATCTTGATCATGAACAGAGCTCACAAGATCTATACATGAAAGCACAAAGAGGACATACAATCATCTAGATACTACATGGACCCATAGTCCAAGGTGGAACTACTCACGCATCATACCGGATAGAAGGCCTCCGGGATGATCTCCCCTCCGGTAGGGTGCCGGGAAGAACTTCAGATCCCCCCGATCTAGGGACGACGATGGCGGCGGCTACAGAAGGTTTCGTGGAATATTGATCGGGTGCTTAGAGTTTCTGCATCGGGGGCTTCTTATAGGCGAAGGGGGAGGCCGAGGAGGCGGCCAGGTGCCCCACACCCTGCCTAGGCGCGGGCAGGGCCCACCCACGCCTAGGAGGGTCTGGGCGCCCTGGCCCGCTTCTCCGTCTCCCCTCTGGATTCCACACGGAAATTTATTGACTTTGGCTTTTGTCCCGTCCAATTCCGAGAATATTTCCTTATTAGCTTTTCTGGAACCAAAAACAGCAGAAAATAGGCAACTGGCACTGTGGCAACTTGTTAATAGGTTAGTACCATAAAACATGTAAAAAGCACCTCAAAGTGTAGACAAAGCAAAAAAAAAAGTAGATACTAAACAAGCATGGAACATAAAAAATTATAGATACGTTTATGACGTATCAACGTATCAAAGAGCTTTCAAAAATTATGGTACTTGTTAGCTTTCAGCTCTCATTGCCCCTATCATAAGAATCTTGAAGTGATTAAGGTTAAAGTGAATAGACTATGGAGTATATGCTTGACAAAGTATAAGTTGGCAATCTCATGTCCCTTGAATACGAGGGCCGCTCCTCATGCTACTCAAGTTTAGTTACTAGTAAGTTATTGTCATAGTAAGTACATGTGTATAATAGAGAACCACCAAATGGCTACCCCTTGCACATGATACAGGAGCTATACCATAATCAAATGACAAGGCAAGCAGACAATCAACATCTCAGCAATCTTCTTATTTACCATGGGAAACGGTGCGTTTTTCTCTCTTTCCTCTTTTCAATATGTCTCTTTTTTCTTCTTTTTCTCAATCTCTATCTCTTTTTTATAAGAAGAATGCTTCATAGATTGCTCACTATGGTGATGCTGTAAGTTTCCACCACGATTAGGCATGGCTTAGGCTAGCGGCCTAGGCGTTTCTCTAACACACATACATAACTCCATGGACTTACAAGCTCTCCTTTCATTTCACATCGACGACATCCGCAAACAAAAGAGCATGATATCAACTGAGTATAATGTACAAGTGCAATGTTGAAAGCGTTCCCCATGACAGCATGGTTCTGCTAATTCTAACGTATTAGTGCAAGCATATACAACATATATGACAAATGGTTCAAGTTTATTAGGGGCAAGAAAAATAAAGTGTGCCATCAATTTTGTGAGAGCTTTAATCACTAAGTTTCACATAACAAAGTGACTTTTTAATTGGAAGGTAGATGAAACAAGAATATACTTGGAATGGTGTAACACACCATGCAAAGGAATTTAGAGTAGAAACTTTGGAATAACTTGGTTTCTTGGGAGTTGGAAGCATGAGTAGAGTTTACTCATACAAGTGGAGGCTAGCAAAAGACTGGGAGCGACCAACTAAGAGAGCAATAATGGCCATAATCATCCAGAGCGACAAAACATTACTAATCAAAACATAAATTGGTACTACAAGTCAAAAACTAAATGATCATAGAGGCTATGGTGACTGGTTCATAGTCATAACATGGTGTGAGCATGTGCCAAGTCAACACAAACAAAGCATCAAAGGAGAATACCACAATACTATGCTTTTGTATGCTAAACAACGCATGATTCTTTCAAGGCACATTAAGCAATCCTAATTTTTTGGAACAAGTCATGCTACAACAATAATCACTAAGCATAAGGTCAAAACAACATCTAGCATGACATGATAAAGTCTAAATCGCACTCAAAGCAAGCTCCTCTTGTACTACTAAAGCAAGAACTTCCTACTCCTTTCCAACACCAATCAACTTATTTGAAACAACACGGCGAGAACAGGGGTACAAACTACTTTATTCAAGCAAACTAAGAAAAAAACCAAAAACAAAAACTAAGACCCTCCAAGACAACACAACATTGCATGAAATAATAAAAATGAAGTGTCTAGAACGACCTAAGATTTTTATTGATGAATAAGGGGATGCCTTGGGCATCCCCAAGATTTGACGCTTGAACCTCTTGAATATTTCTTGGGGTGACATGGGGTGGCATCCCCAAGATTTAGCTTTTGTCCATTCTTCATCTCATTACACCATTCTTTCCTTACACCTGAAAATTTTCCTTCATGCAAAACTTCACACAATCTTCATTAGCAACATTAGTGTATTCAAAAGATAATAGACCTTTGGGGTTTAGTTTCAAAATAGCAAAACTTTCATTAAAGACACAAGCTACTGTAGCAATTTCCTCAAAAAGCTCAATTTCCCAAAAAGAACCTAAAAAGGAATCAATAAGAAGCAAATGCAAATAATGGCAGAAATCTGTCAAAACAGACCAGCAGGTAGAAACCGATTTTTTCGAAGACCTTATGTTGCTCAAATCAAAAAGTGTTGAACTAACGGAAGCTAGATAACAACCTGGGGGATTTATTAATAAAATTATAGCTCAAACCTACTTACAGAGATTTTACACGAATTGTTACGGTAGAGCACAAAAATCTGTTTCAGGACAGCAACTCCCCAAATCTTACTTCCCTCTTATTAGAGGTTATTCTTGGCACACAAAGCAAATAAAAATGATAAGGAGAGGTTATTACTGAAGTAATAACTTCCAAGACTCAAGAAAACTTTTGGGTTATCTCCCAATAAGTACTTTTCTTTAACGCATTTAAGTTAGACACAAGAAACAAGAATCAAGTATTTTCAAATAAAGAAGCATTAACATCAAACCTTGCTCTCAAAGGAGGAGAAGAAAGCAACTTATATCTCCTCATAGGGAACTGTTCAATACCTTTCTTGAATGGAAATTGATATTTAATGGTGCCTTCTTTCATATCAATGATGGCACCAATAGTTCTAATAAAAGGTCTTCCCAAAGTAATAGGACAAGAAGAATTGTATTCAACATCCAAAACATAGAAATCAACAGGGACATAAGTATTGTTAACCATAATAAGAACATCATTAACACCCCCCATGATTTTATTTTTAGCATTATCATCAAGTGGGATATCCAAGTAGCAATCTTCCAAAGGTGGCAAATCAAGCATTTCATAAATCTTTCTAGGCATAATAGAAACACTAAAACCAAGGTCACATGAAACTTTGAGATCAAAGTCATTCACTTCCATATTAATGATGGGTTCCCAACTATCTTCTACTTTCCTAGGAATAGAGGCTTTATGTTTCAACTTGCATATTAAAGCCACATTCATATCACTAGCATCAGGACTTCTAGCAAGCTTTTATAGGAACATAATCACTTCAAAAATATTGCAACCATCAAGATCAAAATCAAACTTAGCATCACTGGTAGTAGACTCATTGGGTTTAGGCATTGTGCTAAGAGGAATGGGGACTTCTTGTGGTTTGGTGGTATCCATATTGGTGGTGGTAATAGTGCACACACTATTATTTCTATCAATTTCAGCTTCTCTTTCCCACTTAGCATGTAGTTGAGCTAACAATCTAACATTTTCATCAATAGTAACTTGTATGGTATGAGTATCAACAAAGGTACTTTCCAAGGTTTCAGGTTTAGCAGCCATTTTATTAATCAAAGAGGATTGTGCTTCAGACAAAGAGGAAATATTTTTTTCAGCACTCAAAATTTTGGACAGTAAACTAGGAATTTCCCTATTCAAATTCTCAAGTTGAGTGCTAATATTTTTCAAGATAGCATATTGTTCTTCCATAGTTTTAGTGAATATCTTGTTTTGCTTATATTGCATTAGCATAAAGTTTTTAGTGGATCTTTCATCTTCTAGAATCCTCTCTTCACTAGTCATTCTAGATCAACCATGATGAGTATTGCCATTATTAGGAGGATAAGGCCTATAATTATTACCATAAGCATTGTTGCCAAAATTATTATTCCTAATGACGTTCACATCAACTTGCTCTTGTTGAGCAACCAAAGAGGCTAAGGGAACATTATTTGGATCAATATGAGCTTTTCCATTAGCATAGCCATGATAACATCAATCTTATCACTCAAAGAGGAGGTTTCTTCAACATAATTTACCTTCTTACCATGTGGATCTCTCTCATTGTGCCATTCAGAATATTTAACCATCATATTATCAAGGAGCTTTGTTGCAGCCCCCAAAGTAATGGTCATAAAGGTACCTCCAGCAGCAGAATCCAACAGGTTTCTTGAGGAGAAGTTTAAACCTGCATAAAAAGTCTGGATAATCATCCAAGCAGTCAGTCCATGAGTGGGACAATTCTTAACCAAAGATTTCATTCTTTCCCAAGCTTAAGCAACATGTTAATTATCAAGTTGTTTAAATTTCATTATTTCACTTCTCATAGATATAATCTTAGCAGGAGGATAGTATTTTCCAATAAAAGCATCTTTGCACTTAATCCAAGGATCAATACTATTTCTAGGCAAGGATAGCAACCATTCTTTAGCTTTTCCTCTCAAGGAGAAAGGAAACAATTTGAGCTTAACGATATCTCCATCTACATTCTTATATTTTTGCATCTCATAAAGTTCAACAAAGTTATTGAGGTGGGCAGCAACATCATCAGAACTAGCACCAGAAAATTTCTCTTTCATCACAAGGTTCAACAAATCAGGATTAATTTCATAAAAGGTAGCATCATGAGCATGTGCAGCAATAGGAGTACTCATGAAATCATTGTTGTTTGTGCTAGTGAAGTCACACAACTTGGTGTTCTCAGCAGAGTTCATTTTTGCAAAAGTGGAGCAAACCAACAACAGCAGCAACTAGAGCAGGAACTAATTTTTGTGTGTTTTTGATAAGAGAAATCAAACCAAACGAAACTATTTTTTTTGGAGTTTTTGATAAAAATAAGCAAACCAATCAAGGCAAAAGAAACTAAGCAAAACAAAAACAAAGTAAAGAGAAAGGTTGTGAAGGACTCCCCTTGTGAAGCTGTCCTTAGCCTCCCCAGCAACGACGCCAGAAAAAGGCTTGATGCGGCTCAGATCACTGTAGAGCTTCGTTGGGAGACCCCAAGAGGAAGGTATGATGAGTACATCAGCAAGTTTTTCCCTCAGTAAGAAACCAAGGTTATCGAACCAGTAGGAGGAAGGAAACGACTCAAGGGTGTTGCTAACAACTGGAAATCTGCACAACACAAACTCAAGACTTTGTCCCAACGAACAGTGAGGTTGTCAATCTCACCGATTTGTTAAAAACAAATGATTAACTGAATGGTGTGGAAGGTAATGGTGGTTTGCATAAAGTAAGCAGTAACAGTGAAAGATGTATCAATGGTAAAGATTGGATCGGGGTCCATAGTTCACTAGAGGTGTTCTCCTTAAGATAAACAACATAACATGCTGGGTAAACAAACTACAACGAGGCAATTGACAGGACAGAGTAAGGCATAACAATGCAATACTAATCATTGATGATCCTACGCCATCCAACTACATCTATGACTAGTAATTCACCTTCAGGTTATCATCCGACCCCCCTCTAGTATTAAGTTGAAAGCAACAGATAACTGATTTAAGCAAAGTTTGTAAGGTAAACAATCCACTTGTTCCATGAACAAGAGATCGTTGTTTTCTCCCTAGTAGAAACAACACATCTACAACCTTAGAGATTCCTGTCACTTTTCCAGATTAAATAGAGGCATGAACCTACCATCGAGCATAAATACTCCCTCTTGGAGTCACTAGCATCTACTTGGCCAAGATAGCTACTAGAAATGGAGAGCATGCAAGATCACAAACAATAGAGACATGATAGAATCAATAAGATAGAATCATTAACCAATCTGACATAGTAATCTTAATATCCATCAGATCCCCGCAAATACAACATGCATGATTACAAATAGATGACCTTGATCATGAACGGAGCTCACAAGATCTAAACATGGTAGCACAAAGGAGGAGAAACAACCATCTAGCTACTACATGGACCCGTAGTCCAAGGTGGAACTACTCACGCTTTATACCGGAGGCTGGCATGGTGATAAAGAAGGCCTCGGGATGATCTCTCCCCTCTAGCAGGGTGCCGGGAAGAGCTTTAGACCCCCCGATCTAGGGACGATGGTGGCGGCGGCTATAGACTATTTCGTGGAAGATTGATCGGGTACTTAGGGTTTAGATATCAGGGGCTTCGTATAGGCGAAGATGCGAGGCAGGGGCACCCGGGGTGACCGCACCCCCACAGGCGCGGGCCAGGCCTGGCCGCGCGGCCAGGGGGTGTGGCCCCTGGTGGCTCCCCTCCGTCTCGTATTCTGGCTCTGTGTTCCCCACGGTAAACTATTGACTTTGGCTTTTGTCCCGTCCAATTCCGATAATATTGATTTTCTACCTTTTCTGGAACCAAAAAACAGAAGAAAACAGGCAACTGGCACTATGGCATCTTGTTAATAGGTTAGTCCAGAAAACATATAAAAACACCTCAAAGTAAAGACAAAGCAAAGTAGGTACTAAACAAGCGTGAGACATAAAAATTATAGATACGTTTCCGACGTATCAGCCGCACACGGGATTGGGTTCTCTCGCGAGCGTGTGCGACAAAGATCCGGGGGATTTAATCGTTCGATCCCCCAGGGGGAGTATCGTTCTCCTAGTTAAATATTTAGTCTAAATTTATCTATATCTAGACAAAGTTGAGTCAATTAATATGGATCAGAGGAAGTATTAAAATTTTGGAAAATATTTTTTATGCCATTCTGTTTGTGGGATGATGGGAAGCTATCAGAAAGTTGCAACAAATCCCCTGTTCTTATTAAGCCTATCACCATTTAGCACATTTTATTTACAAAGTAAAACATGCATGCACTGGAAATTTTCTAAAAAAATGTCATTTTCACAGGTTGAGTTTGTAATGAGTTTATTTTATTTTCAGCAAAAGATATGAGCATTGTCTTTTCAATTAGATGGAGAAGAAGAAAGTTTATATACAAAGCATGGACATGGCGATTTGGCTCCTAGGTCTAAATGCATCTATTATGAAAAAATTATTTTATATGAATTTCAAAATATTGAAAATTTCCGGAACAAAATTTTAAGTGTGCATCAGAACATACTCTGTCCTCACATAAAGTTTTACAGTTAGAAGACATTTTTTATAGTCTGTAAAGAAAATACAAAAAAAAATACTTGTGAAAAACTATTTGCAACACCAAAAATTGTCTTTTACACAATCAACATAAAATATCTTTTTTTCGTGAAACTTGATGTACAAACATATAATGTTAACACGTACATCCGAATATATTTTTTTCAAAATTTTCAAAATTTTGAAGTATGGCTTTTTAGCGGTAGGTGCATCTACACGTAGGAGCCAAAATGGATTTCCAAACAAAGCATGCATTTTGTTTGTTAAAGGGCATGCATGCATGGGCAAACCCCTGAAAATCCGAGAAGTGCTTTGGAATATCTAAAAGTTCCGGTCAGTGCTAAGCCAGGTGTCATTGTTTTATGTCCTCGAAAGCAAGGAGTGCCACTTCAGTAATCTAGTAATTGTGTGCGTGCAATGTACGTATTTTCTAATACAACTTAAATCATGAGTAGCCCTTGAAATATATCATGATTTATCATATCTGTGATATGATAAGGTTGTGACATAACTTTGTGAGCCATTGAACAATCTACGAAGTCATTAATTGGCTACATCCCTAATGTTTGGCTTGGAGCAAAACCTATAAAGAGAAGGAACTTACAAGAGTATATACAAACTGAAATTCATTGAGTCACCCACGACAAAGAGCAGTGCAAAACTGCTGTGAGGAATAAGATAACAATGGACAGACACCCTGTTCATCTTCTTCCCACCATAGCCTGCAACACATGGATGACAACCTTCTTTCGGTTATTCCTACCATCTCTAAATTGCTCGATCATTTCAGATAACCCGAAAGACATGTAACTAACCAATCTCCCTTACCACTCCGGTGTAGGCTCTTGACACGGGAAGCTGTACGGACCGAGCTAGCACTACCTCTCGTGCTCTGGTCTCACTCAACGCCGCAAGCTTGGCGATTGCGTACTATGGCCCTCGCTTCCCGTGTAAGGGAAACTTTTAACTAACATGCTACAGTAGTAGCTGTAGGTTGCCGAAATAGTTCGAGCTATATATAGGACCTAGGACGAGGTCGTGTATATATGTGGCGCAATTGTTTCGACGACAAGCCATCACGCACCTCCCATTCCATCAAATTTACCTGTGCAACCCTTTTTCCATTCGTGCATAACATCGAGCTAGACTTCTACCTTCCTCTTGGTCACCTTGATATTTTATGAATGCATGGTCTTTTATCGATACTCGAGATACCAAACATATTTTCTTAGTGATAGTTACAGCGGAATCTATACAAAATTCGCGACGTTAGCATGGAACAGAGAGAGTGTAGTAGTTTGACACAAACGACTTCAACGTTGGAAGTATTTGTATTTACCATGAAACTATCGACATAGGCATGGAAGAAGGTTGTGGTCATGTGAAGAATGAAACATGAGAATCACTTGCCAAGACCACCAGATCGAGGGGTGACGGCAACCAGACCAACACTAGTGCAGAGCCCCCCCTTTAACTCCGGTTGGGAGGGCCCTCTAACAGCGGTTCCCCAACCGCTGTTGAGGGTTCGGTGTTAGAGGGGGGGCCCCTTTAACACCGGTTCCTATACGAACCGGTGTTAAAGGGTGGCGCACGTGGGGCTGCCGCAGGCCTCAGCCCCCCCCCCTTTAACACCGGTTCGTATCTGGAACCGGTGTTAAAGTTTCTTCTGCCGCGGCAGAGATTTAGGCCGTTTTCCTGCCGCGGCAGGAAAACGGCCTAAATCTCTGCCGCGGCAGACTTCTGCCTCTGCCCCGTTCTGGGCGTATTTCTGCGGGAGGGGGGGGCGAGGGGAAATCGATCGGGAGCGGTATACTTATAAATCATCATCGGTACATACGAGTACATGAATAATTAAGCAACTATTATTATACACAAACATCGTCATCGGAACATACATCGCCATCGGCACATACATCGTCATCATTCATTTTGGTGGATATCTATAGAGTTCTCCGCCAGGCGTGACGACCTCATCAAGTATGAACCCCGCCAATTCCTCTTGAATGGCTCGTATGCGTTCAAATGGTAGGAGTTGGTCCCGCATCCGTTCGATCTGAATATATATGAAGAATGGGCCGTCAATATATATATATAAGAATAAAACTCAACACAATTGATGGTAATAAAATAATGTTGTGGACTTTGTTTACTTACTCTAAGTTGTTCTAGTGCGGCTTGGCCTGTCGCACATATCGTGTTGCGAATGAATTCGCAAACATAGTACCCACATAAGTTATTACCGTGTCCTTGATGCGCGCACTTTACGAGAATAGAGAGTTCAATCAAAATAATAATCAATAAAGCATGATATAATGGAATTGGAAGCTAGCTAGTATTACTTACATTTTGGTCTACAAATTTTAGTTCTTCTGACCATTCACCCACGGCCCTGCCCGTGAACATTTTCCAAACCCTGTCCGACAAAGAAAATGGATAAAGGAGTAATTAATTACTTATTGTCACGAAAGTTGCCGATCTAGTGCGATAATATGATTGAAATTACCTCTGGAGCATCTCTCTAAAGTCTGCCCATAGCTCTTTTTCTTTTCGTAACGAGTCCATGACAAGGACTTTTCCTGAGTCGGGTTGAATGACTAGCAGAATAAAGTGGAACCTACGCAAGCATAACTCATCATCAGTTACACTTAACATCGAGTAAGCCGAAACAGAATGTGTACAAGAGAGAGGGTAACAGTACTCACGAGAAGTTGTAAGGCAATAGTATTTCCCTTTTGGTTTGTTGTCTCAGTAAAGACTTTAGCAAGTAATCTTCTGTTTGCCCGGGTTTGTCTCTTACCACTTCTTCATGAACTCTATTTGGGTCAACGAACCCAATGTCAAAAGGGCCTCCTTTCATGCATTCCATAACCTTTTTCCTGCATAATAGTATATACATATATGGTGAGCATATATATATACATGCAATTAATGAAGTGAATGAGTTGAGATAAAAATTACAGAAATAGTACTTACACACAATAAAGGCTGATGGCAGATTTGTCGAGTTCCTTCTGATTGAATAGAAAATGCAAGTCTTGAATGTTGAAGTCGATCGCGTCGTCTCTGCACAAGAAAATCTGATCTCTTATATGCGCCGTGATCCATTCTTCTTTTCTCGTCTTGCAGAAATGAAGGTACCACTTGTGCAATTTTCGCATCTTTGTTGGTAGATTCTTGAGCTCCTCTTTCTTGACTAGATTCTTCCCATACTTCCATGGCTGTATGGGGTTGACATCGCATTTGGGCAAGTTGTCTCCCATGACGTTCAAGTATGCAATGTAAGTCATCCCCATCTCATTGGCCTTTCTTTGTAGCTCTGCCTCGTAATCATCTACGGGAGGAGCGTCCCGTTTGTCAAACATTTGGAGCGGGGCGCATGATTGGTTTTCCTGCTCTCCGAGCATGGGAACTGTTTTCTGGGGTGCCTCACGACTGCTACTTTCAGTCTCCCTACGGCGCCTTGCATCCGCCTTCAAAATCTGGCGCTCGTAGTCCGGCACAAGTGGGGTTTCAGGTTTCAAAAGATTATTGTAAAACTTCTCCACCACCGCCGGATCTATTTTCTCCTTTGGCTCGGCCCGTCTAGGTGCAAAGAATTTCTTGACCTGTTCTCCCGAGATCCTATTGGTCTCCTCGTCGCTGCGATTCCACGGTAAAACCGGCAATGGCTTGGCGGAAGGCTGCGGGACGTAGTTTTTTGAACTCTTTGGCGTACGGTTTCCTGCGGATTTCTTTGTGGCAGTGCTACTGATGCTCCTCGTGGCAGTGCTCTTCCGCTTACGCTGAGGAGATGGCTGAAGCACCGGAGATGGCTGACGGGCCGGAGATGGCTGCCGCGCAGGAGATGGCTGACGGGCCGGAGATGGCTGCCGCGCAGGAGATGGCTGACGGGCCGGAGATGGCTGCCGCGCAGGAGATGGCTGAAGCGGCTCAGACTGCTGACGCTGCGGAGACGGCGGGGGTGCCAGTGAGCTCCAATTTGGAAGCACAATGTGTTCCTTCTTCCAAAGAATGGTTGTTTTCACTGCAAATTTGAGTTGAGTTTCCCCTTCACCTGTAGCATGGTCAAGCTGTGCTTCCTCATATTCCTTCACAACCTCATCCACCCCGACAATATCATAGCCATCTGGAATCGGTCGGCAGTGGTAAGTTCCACCAGCTACAGGAGGTAAGGCATAGCCGACAGCCACCTTAATGGATAAGCCCATTAATCTCACATGCATCTCAGCGTGTTCGCTCTCCGTGATCTCATCAACGGGGTATCGAGGACCCGTCATTTCAAGCGTTGGCTGCACGTTCTCCGTGGAAGCCACACTGCTTTTCCGCGCAGAGTCTGGGCCGCGGGCAGCTTCCAATGCAGGCTCTTCATGCCGCTGAGATGGGCCGGTAGCTTGATGGCTCTGTTGTGCATTCACTTGCGTCTGCAGCGCCGCAAGTGCATGTTCTATCTGTGTCATCCGATCTGTACGCTCTTTTTCTTTTCTGCCGCGCCATCTGTAAGAGTCGCTCCAGTCGGCAAACCCATCCTTCCACGTCATACCCCCTGTGCCTCGTGCATGTCCAGGGTGTTCTTTTTTACCAATGGCGCGTGTGAGCTGGTCATTCTCTCTGTCTGGATGGAAGATCCTGGCGGATGTTTCCTCGTATGCCGTGATGAGTTCAGTGAAGGGTTTGGCAAGGTTGGTTGGGAAGATACACAATCCTGTTTCTGGGTCCAACCTTGCCCCGATTCCGTAGAACCAAGTCTTTGCACGTAGGTCCCACCCATCTGTCTGGGGTGTGATCCCTCTCTCGCGCAGGGCCCTCTCAGCTTCCTCCCACTTAGGCCTCTGAGATATGTAGCCACCTGACCCCGTCCTCTGGTGATATTCCTTCTTCAGGGCATTAAGCGTATTGGTTTCTGACCTCTTTTTAGCTATAGCACTTTTTTTATATGTCTCAAATTCGGGCCAGTGAGGTCTTATCTTCGCATAATATGCGTCTTCGAAATTTGGAGTCTCGCCAGCTTTGACAAATTTGTTCAATTTTGTCTTCCAGTTGCGGAAAGCCTCAGCCATCTTCTTTAGAGTCCACTCTTTGACCTTTTTCTTTATAACCGGGTTGTTTTCATCCTCCTCTGGCGGAAGGGTGAAATTTACCAACAACGAATTCCAAAGTGTTTCTTTGGATCTGTCATCGACAAAGGTACCGTCGCCCTTCTTTGGCTTATTCCAATTTTCAATTATGATTGGGATTTGGTCCCTAACAATAACACCAGCCTGACGTATAAATTTTTCTGCGGCCTTCTTGGGCTCCATCGGCCTGCCATCAACACGGACTGCTTCGATCGTGAACTTTGCACGATCTTTCAACCGCTGGCTCGCGCCTCGCTTGCTCTTTTTCGTAGAAGAAGATGGTTGCTGGCTGGTCGATCCAGAGGGCTAAAAGAAGAAAGAAGCGTTAATTAATACATGTAGAAGAAGATTGTTGGTGGAAGTCAGCTGAGGCTTAATCAATGCATATACCTCGCCGGACTTTGTAACCATTAAATTGCGTTCACCGGAGTCTTCATCTTCTCCATGACTAGTACTTGAGCTGTCGTCGTCATGTCCCTCCAAGTTCAGATATTGTGAGGTGTCCTCATCAATAATGTTCTCCATTATTTCTTCTTCTTCAAGGTTTCTACTAAGTGGATCCATAGTTTCTAAAACAATAATATTATCTAGAGTAAGAGTGTAAACATTCAAGTGGACTTGGATTCATACACAAATATACATATTATTCATACCAAAATACACAAATAAATACACAAATGAGTCAGAGGTCCAATTTGTATACAAGTTTTAATCTATGCATGTAGTACAATTTATTGAGCAAACAAGTTTTAATCAGGATGAGTCATCAATCATACACGTGGCAGACACGTGGCGCTCACCGGTGGGGTGACGTTGTTCTCGTCGGGCGGCGGTGCTAGCGGCGGGCTCGTCGGGCGGCGGGCGGCGTCGGCGTTTAGGCGTGGCCTATGAGCTCCGAAGCGGCGGCGGCGAGACGCTCCTGCACGGGGAAGAGAGTGAGGTGGTCAGTTAGGGTTTAGGCGTGACCTATTATAATATCTTTGCTATAAGCTATTTTATTTTTACTCCACATGCTTCTAATTCACATGTGCAAGGTTTAGATCGTCGGGGGTCGATGTCACTACGTTCATCTCGCCCATCTTTGGCACCCTGGAATCGTTCCGAGGGTCAATATATTATGCAAAGAACTGTGTTTATATCGTTCCGAGGCGTCGGCGTTTAGGCGTGGCCCAATCGAAGCCGCAGAGCATGCTGGCCAGGGCGAACTCCACGTTCATCAGTGCCGACCTAGGCCAGGAGGGGGGATGCCACATCGGAGCTCGCACCCCACCTAGGCCGCATCGCGAGCTCGCACCCCATGGCCACCACCAGAGCTTGCACCCCACCTAGGCCGCCCCCGCAGCCAAGAGGGGAGGCCGTCCCCGTAATCTCTGCCGAAAAGTTCGTGAACTCAACCCACAGCCGCCGCCGCTAAAACAAGGCTGTCACCACCACCCGGCACCCGCCTCCTCTGTCGATGCTGGACCATGCGCGCGCGACGTACTGAACCTGAACGAGTTTATATGCTGGACCATATCATACCACTTTACGTTTTCGGAACAAAAAACCACCGGATTTTGGTTTGTTTTTTCCAATTCGCCCTAAACTCCATTTGTTGACGAATTGATGCGTTTTCTGGCAAGATGACCCCACCAGGAAGATGACGTGGCACCGGGTCCCACATGGCAGCACAAATTAAAGAATCAAAATATCCTAAAAATAGAAAATCTCAAATAAAAATCTATCAAAAATAAAAAAAACAGCCCCGTCTCTGTCCCTGTCCCTGTGGAGGCGCCACCTCTCATCCCTGGAATCGGCGTGGATGCCACCTCCAATAGTCACCTGCAGAGCGCCGCCCATCACCTGCTAGCTCGCCGGCCGGAGCACGCCGCCGGCGCAGGAGCACACACACGGCTGAGAGGAAGGAGCTGGGGAGGAGGGCCAGATGGCCAGGCGTGCCTCGTCGCTGGTGCACGGTGGAGGGGAAGGAGCTGGGGAGGAGGGCCAGACGGCCAGGCGTCGGCCCGGTGCGACTTGGCGGTGGGGACGGGGCTGGGAGGACGGAAGCCCTCGGCCATGGCGCGGCGGCGCCTCGACGGGGACAGGGACGGGAGCAGCCTGCAAAGGGGGGCGCCGGCGACAAAACAGAGAAGGGGAGGAAACAGAGCATGCTCACCACGGCGTCGGCGTCGGGCAGCTGCAACGGCGGCCGGACAGAGGCGACCGGACAGAGGCGGTGGCGGTCGTCGGCTTCGGTGGCGCGCGAGGACGACGAGGGGTGGCGGTCGTCGGCTTCGGTGGCGCGCGAGGACGACGAGGCGGTGGCGGTCGTCGGCTTCGGTGGTGGCGAGGACGACGGCGAGGGGTTCGGGCTCTGGCGGCGGTGGCGCGATCTGGCTCTGGGGGGAAGAAAGGAGCGAAGGGGCGCATTTAATACCCCCCCTTAACACCGGTTCGTGGCAGGAACCGGTGTTAAAGGGGGGGGGGGAATTCCCGCGCGCATTTATTACCCCCCTTTAACACCGGTTCCAGCCACGAACCGGTGTTAAAGGGGGGGTGTTTCCCGCGCGCATTTATTACCCCCCCTTTAACACCGGTTCGTGGCTGGAACCGGTGTTAAAGGGGGGGGGTGCGCGCGGGAAACGAAATAAATGCCCCCCCTTTAACACCGGTTCCTGTCTGGAACCGGTGTTAAAGGGGGGGCATTTATTTCAGGGGCTTTTTTAATTCAAAAAATATGATATGAAATTTAGAAAATTCATATCTTTTTCATTTCAACTCAGAAAAATATGAATAATATATCATAATTTTCAGAAAAATAATATCTATCCATTCATGTAAATCATTTTATATTTACTTTACATGAAATTTTTTAAAATAAATAAACACTTATTTCATTCATTAAAGGGGCCTTTTTAAGATATATAAAAGAACTGAAAATTAAGATACATGGCCAAATTAAGTAACAATCGGCCGAACTGGAACTGAAAATTAAGATACATAAAAGAACTGAAAATTAAGATACATGGCCAGATTAAGTAACAATCGGCCGAACTTGTTTCGGAATGTTGGAGTGATTTAGTCATGCTCCTGCCTACACCTGTAATACTCGCCACTGTAGTCGTCGTACTCGCCGCCGCCGTCATCGCTGTCGTCGTCGGGGTCACCGTAATTGAACCTCTGGAGAGTACGCGTGGGCTGGACTTGAGGGTAGCGCGTGGGCTGGACTTGAGGGTAGCGCAGACGGGGGTTAGAGTCGGCGGCAGTGTCATAGGCCATGACGCTCTGGAGAGTCCGACCGCGCCACCATAGCCGACGGTCGGCCTCGTTGAAGTTAGGAGGAGGTGGGCCGTCCTCCTCGTGCCTGGCGAGCGCCCTCTCATGACGATCCACGAAGAAGGCTTCCCAAGTAGAGAAATAGTCGGGATGCCATCTGGGATTCCTCCGCTGCTCCGGCGTGAGCTCGAAGTAGTAGTGGTTCGTGATGGCCATCCGGCGCGCCACACCTAGAGGGACAGGAGGAACCGGCACACCTCCGACGCTCAGCATCCAGCCGACGGGGACACAGTAGCCCGGCGGGCAGGGGTAGTTCGAGGCGCAAAGCGCCTCCGCCTCCCTGGGGGTTAGTGCTACGGTGGAAGCCATGGGAAAGAGTGATGAGGTTGCAGATATGAGTCTAGAGATGTGCAATGACAATGGAGGCCAACCCCCTACATATATATATAGTGAACTAGCGGGAAGAACTGGAGGGAAGAACTGGCGGGAAGAAAAATGGCGGGAAGAAAAATGGCGGGAAGAACTGGCGGGAAGAAAAATGGCGGGAAGAAAAATGGCGGGAAAAAATGGCGGGATGAACCTTTAGTCCCGGTTGGAGACACCAACCGGGACTAAAGGTTCATCTTTAGTCCCGGTTGGAGACACCAACCGGGACAAAACACGAGTCAGCACTAATAATAGAGGTGAGTGCATGTCGACATTATGTCGTGCGGCGTGTACCTTGTCCCGGATGGTGTCACCAACCGGGACTAAAGATGAACCTTTAGTCCCGGTTGGAGACACCAACCGGGACTAATAATAGGGGTGAGTGTCGACATTATTTTGTAAGTGTCAACACTATGTCGAGCTGCTTGTACTATAAATAGGCATCCTTGTGAGTCCAGTCCTCCAGCCAGTTTGAGGCAGGGACACCACTACGGCCAGTTTCAGGGAGATGCCGACGGAGCCCAGTCCTCCGGCATCTCCGAGAAACTGGTCATAGAGGCACTCCCTAATATGTGAAATTAGTTAGCTCCCTGGTGTATTGATCTAGTTAGACAAGTTACAAAGCTGCAAGATGGTTTTCGAGAGCAGGGACACCACTACGGCCAGTTTCAGGGAGATGCCGACGGAGCCTAGTCCTCCGGCATCTCCAAGAAACTGGTCATAGAGGCACTCCCTAATATGTGACCGCGCGCGTTTGGAGATCAGATCTTAATGGTAAGTACGACGAATCGGGACAACTACTTCTCATACTCCCGGTCCATCCACAAAACATGACTAACACTCAAGACATGTATTAATATTAAAAACATGAACTAGAGTTACATAATATGAGCATGAACTTCTTGACATATGCCCTTCCTTATGATCGCTTCAGTCGTAACCATGGAGCATCTTCTTTACTTAACGGAATGCTTGGGTCAGTTTTCACTGTGAAGGGCGGAATTTCATCAAACTTATTATAATCTTCTGACATGTCTGTCTTGTCCTCGATTCCCATGATGTTTCTTTTCCCTGAAAGAACTATGTGACGCTTTGGCTCATCATATGATGTATTCGTTTGCATATTTTTTCTTTTTTTTGGTCTGGAGGACATGTCCTTCACATAGAAAACCTGAGCCACATCATTGGCTAGGACGAATGGTTCGTCTAAGTTCTTCATAAGATTGTTGAGATCCACCGTTGTCATTCCGTACTTCTTGTCTACCTCAACCCCTCCTCCTGTTAGCTTGACCCATTTGCATCGAAACAAGGGGACCTTAAAATTAGGTCCATAGTCAAGTTCCCATATCTCCTCTATGAACCCATAATACGTGGTCTTTTGCCCATTGTCTTCTGCTGCATCGAAGCGGACACCACTGTTTTGGTTGGTGCTCTTTTTATCTTGGCCTATCGTGTAAAATGTATTCCCATTTATCTCGTACCCTTGGAAAGTACATACAGTCGAAGACGGTGTCCTGGCCAACAAGTACAGCTGATCCCCAATAGTGGTGTTATTCGTGAGAAGTCTTTGCAGCCAGCCACCAAAACTCGCCATGTGTTCACTTATAATCCATTCATCAGACTGCCCCGGGTGTTTGAGGCGTATTAAATTCTTGTGTTCATTGATATACGGGGCAACCAAGATAGATCTTTGTAAAACCGTGTAGTGTGCTTGATTGAGAGAATGCCCGTCCCTACATATCATTGCTTTACATCCTAGGGTGCCTTTTCCACGCAGTCTCCCCTCATGTCGTGATTCTGGAACACCAATCGCCTTAAGGTCAGGAATAAAATCAACACAGAACTCAATGACCTCCTCTGTTACATAGCCCTTGGAGATGCTTCCTTCTAGCCTAGCATGGTTATGAACATATTTATTTAAGACTCCCATGTACCTCTCAAAGGGGAACATATTGTGTAGAAATACAGGACCGAGAATGGCAATCTCTTCTACTAGGTGAACCAGGAGATGCGTCATAATATTGAAGAAGGATGGTGGGAACACCAACTCAAAGCTGACAAGACATTGGGCCACATCTGTTTATAACCCTGGTAGGCTTTCTAGATCGATTACCTTCTGAGATATTGCATTGAGGAATGCACATAGCTTCACAATGGGTACTCGAACATTTTCAGGTAGAAGCCCCCTCAATGCAATCGGAAGCAATTGTGTCATAATCACGTGGCAGTCATGAGACTTCAGGTTTTGGAATTTTTTCTCTGCCATATTTATTATTCCCTTTATATTCGACGAGAAGCCAGACGGGACCTTGATACTACTCAGACATTCAAAAAAGATTTCCTTCTCTGCTTTGGTAAGAGCGTAGCTGGCAGGAGTTAAGTGGCATCGTTTACCCTTCTCGTTCTCAGGATGCATAGGCTCTTCAGGGGCCTTCAGACGTTGCTGGTCCTGTCGTGCTTCCGGTGTATCTTTTGTCTTCCCATACACTCCTAGAAAGCCTAGCAGGTTCATGCAAACATTCTTCGTCACGTGCATCACGTCGATTGAAGAGCGGACCTCTAAGACTTTCCAATAGGGTAGGTCCCAAAATATAGATTGCTTCTTCCACATGGGCGCGTGTCCGGCATCGTCATTCGGAACAGATAGACTGCCAGGACCTTTTCCAAAGATTACTTCTAGGTCCTTGACCATACCAAATACCTCCTCACCGGTACGGAGGACAGGCTTCCTCCGGGGTTCCGCCAGACGTTTGAAATGCTTGCCTTTCTTTCTTACTGGATGCAAGTTCGGAAGAAATCGGCGATACCCTAGGTACACAACCTTCTTACATTTATCCAAATATACACTTTCAGTATCATCTAAACAGTGTGTGCATGCATTGTATCCCTTGTTTGTCTGCCCTGAAATGTTACTAAGAGCAGGCCAATCATTGATGGTTACGAAAAGCAATGCTCGTAGGTCAAATGGCTCCCCTTTGTGCTCATCCCACATACGTACACCTGGTTTGGCCCACAGCTGTAAAAGTTCTTCAACTAATGGCCTTAGGTACACATCAATGTCGTTGCCGGGTTGCCTCGGGCCTTGGATGAGCACTGGCATCATAATGAACTTCCTCTTCATACACAACCAAGGAGGAAGGTTATAGATACATAGGGTCACAGGCCAGGTGCTGTGACTGCAGCTCTGCTCACCAAAAGGATTCATGCCGTCTGTACTTAGACCAAACCTTAAGTTCCTTGCGTCACGTGCAAAGTCCGGGTACTCTCGCTCGACTTTTCTCCACTGTGACCCATCAGCGGGGTGTCTCAACATCGCTTCTTTCTTACGGTCTTCCATGTGCCATCGCAACAACTTGGCATGCTCTTTATTTCTGAAGAGACGTTTTAACCGTGGTATTATAGGAGCATACCACATAACCTTGGCGGGAACCTTCTTCCTAGGGGCCTCGCCCTCAACATCGCCAGGATCGTCTCGTCTGATCTTATACCGCAGTGCAGTGCATACCGGGCATGCATCCAAATTCTCGTACTTCTCACCGCGGTAGAGGATGTAGTCATTAATGCAGGCATGTATCTTCTGCACGTCTAATCCTAGAGGGCAGACAACCTTCTTTGCTTTGTATGTACTGTCAGGCAACTCATTATTTCTTGGAAGAAGATTCTTCATTTTTACCAACAACTTTGAAAATGCGTTGTCAGTCACACCATTCTCTGCCTTCCATTGCAGCAAATCCAGTGTGGCACCTAGCTTTTTGTGGCCATCTTCGCAAGTTGGATACAACAATGTTTTGTGATCCTTTAACATCTGCTCCAGCTTCTCCTTCTCCTTTTCAGTTTCACATTCTTCCTTTGCATCAGTAATGGCCCGACCAAGATCGTCATCAGCGGGCCCATCTGCTCCCTCTTGATCTTCATTATCTACCCCCGTTGCAGTATCATCATATTCAGGATACATATTATGATAGTTTTCATCATCCTCTTCTTCTTCGTTGTCTTCCATCACAACCCCTTTTTCTCCGTGCTTGGTCCAACAATTATAGCTGGGCATGAAACCAGATCGAAGCAGGTGGGCGTGAATGGTTCTGGTATTTGAGTAGTCTTTCTTGTTCTGACAGTGAACACACGGACAACACATAAAACCATTGTGACCACGGTTTGCATTAGCCACAACGATGAAATTTTGGAGGCCCGTAATGTACTCGGAAGTGCGGCGGTCACCGTACATCCATGGCCGATTCATCTGCATTAATATGTAGTATATATCAAAAAATAATAGGGAGATGACCATTTATATATATAGTACATCAATGACACATGAAACTATAGTTACCGACCTCGACCGAGACGGAAAGAGCAACAAGAAAGCTTATTTTGAGCTCTCGGGCATTTCACCGAACACCTCTAGTGCATATGAAAAAAACACAAACTAGCACTCTTCACACCCTCTTGCTAGGCTCCAAAATGTGAAAGAATGGAAGAGTGGGGTGTGTGTGGGCTGGGGTGGTGTCTTATATAGCCCCCACCCCTTTAACACCGGTTCGTGCCACGAACCGGTGTTAAAGGGGGGGGTGCGCGGGCCACTGGTGGAGGGACCCACGAACCGGTGTTAAAGGGGGGGCTCCTTTAATGCCGCAGAGGCCACGCTGGTACGGCCCCCCCTTTAACACCGGTTCGTAGAAGAACCGGTGTTAAAGCCCATTTTCGGGATCAACAAAAGCCCTCGTTTCCACTAGTGCAAACACCACGGACTATTGATATCGGCCGCGTCGTTGGTTGGCAGGGACACTGACAGTAGAATGACATAGAGTCATGGGACTACTTATTCGCATGTGCGTCGTCCGCACCTTTGAAAGGTTGGCACTTCAAGATACAACCTTACTTGCCAACCTTACTTTTTTTTTTGCATAGTATTAAGATCTTAGAGTCAAGGCGGGAGATGGAGGCACGTCCATTGGCGGGCCCGGAGTTTTGCCAATGAGTATTCAAAATTTAAAAATTACCAAGAAAAGTAGTACAAAATATAATGGTAGAAATAGCATTTGATCCTAGGATCTGTTGTTGAGTATTCACTTCCCCTAGCAAAGTGTGCCATCACATGCTTGTGTTAACAAATGTGTGTGTAGATATAGATAGTAGACAGAGTTGATGGCTCCCTGTAGCATATGAGCTGCAAAGTTTTTCAAAATTTTGAGTATTCGGCTGCATACCCATAAATACAAGTGTGCCCGCCCTGGGCACGTCCAGTCTCGCCGAGATCAGTCCGGCAACAAGGCAAGAGGACATGCTGGCGTGCGTGCATGTGCAACGGTAGAGGAAGGTGTGTGGTAGGTGGAGAGATGGGAGGAGAGAAATGGTAGGTGGGTGGCACGTGAGCTATATCGTCCTGCATGCACTAGTAGAAAACGGGACTAAAGGTTAGGCGTCAGCCACGTGGCGTGGCACACATCTTTAGTCCTGGTTTATGTTATAAAATGGGACGTATGATCCCGCCCTCTATAAATACGACGCCCTAGTCCTCTGCCTCTCCTCTGTTTTTTCTTGGTGGAAGGTGTGAGAGGTGTGCTAGTTTATGTTTTTTCTATGCATGCATTCAAGGTGTTTGATGAAATGTTTGAGTGAATGATTCCGTTCAATTTCTCACAGAACAAAAATATAAAAGGTGTCCGAGACGCACTTGAGCTTTCTCCTCTTTATTTCCCTCGATCGAGGTCAGCAATCTTATCTCTTCTCTGTCATTGATACAATGCATGTGTCGATGTGAATTGGTCATTTCACTATTTATGATGTCCCGTTTTTTATAAACTTAATTACATGATGCAGATGAACAGTCGAGAATGGATGTACGGTGACCGGCGTGTACCCGGGTACATTAAAGGCGTGGATAAATTTATCGATGTGGCTACGACAAACAAAGAGAATGGTTTTATACGTTGTCCATGTGTTCAATGTCGGAACAACAAGGAGTACTCTTCCTCAAAAATCATTCGTGGCCACCTGGTTATGAAAGGTTTCATGCCCAACTATAATTGTTGGACCAAGCATGGGGAAAGAGGGGTTATGATGGAAGACAGTTAAGAAGAAGATGATGATAACAACTATCATCATATGTATCCTGAATACACTGATACTGCAATGGAAGACAATGAAGAGGAAGGAGGTGAAGAACGGGCATCAGATGAGCCCGCTGATGAACTTGGTAGGGTCATTTCTGATGCAAAGCGAGACTATGAAACAGAAAATGAGAATTTGAAGTTAGAGGGCATGTTAGAAGATCACAAAAAATTGTTATACCCAAATTGCGAAGATGGCAGCACAAAGCTCGGTACCACACTGGAATTGCTGCGATGGAAGGAAGAGTGTGGTCTAACTGACTCCTCATTTGAAAAGATGCTGAAAATAATGAAGCCGAAGTTTCCAAAACATAACGAACTTCCCGAGAGTACGTACGAAGCAAAGAAGACTCTCTGTCCTCTAGGATTAGATGTGCAGAAGATACATGCATGCATTAATGACTGCATCCTCTACCGCGTAAAGGAGTATGAGAATTTAGATAAATACCCGGTATGCAATGCATTGCGGTATAAGATCAGACGAGATGACCCTGGTGATGTTGAGGGAGAGCCCCTTTGGAAGAGGGTTCCTACTAAGGTTATGTGGTATGCTCCTATAATACCAAGGTTGAAACGCATGTTCAGAAACAAAGAGCATGCCAGGTTGTTGCGATGGCACAAAGAAGACCGTAAGAAAGACGGGAAGTTGAGACACCCTGCTGATGGGTCACAGTGGAGAAAAATCGAGAGAGACTTCCCAGACTTCCCAGACTTTTGGGGAGCAGAGCTGCAGTCACAACACCTGGCCCGTGACTCTATGTATCTACAACCTTCCTCCTTGGTTGTGCATGAAGTGTAAGTTCATTATGATGTCAGTGCTCATCCAAGGCCCGAAGCAACCGGGCAACGACATTGATGTGTACCTTAGGCCATTAGTTGAAGAACTCTTACAACTGTGGGGCAAACCAGGTGTACATGCGTGGGATGAGAACAAACAGGAGTCATTTGACCTACGAGGGTTGCTTTTCTCAACCATCAATGATTGGCCTGCTCTTAGTAACCTTTCAGGACAGACAAACAAGGGATATAAGGCATGCATGCACTGTTTAGATAAGACTGAAGGTACATATTTGCATAAATGCAAGAAGGTTGTGTACCTGGCGAATCGACGATTTATTCCGACCAGTCATCTCGTAAGAAAGAAAGGCAAGCATTTTAAAGGTGAGGCAGATCACCGGAAGAAGCCTGAACTCCCTGCTGGTGATGATGTATTTGGTATGGTCAAGAACACATAAGTAATCTTTAGAAAGGGTTCCGACGGTCAATCAGTTCCGAACGACGTCGCTACAAGACACGCACCCATGTGGAAGAAGAAATCTATATTTTGGGAGCTGCCATATTGGAAAGTCCTACGTGTCCACTCTTCAATAGACGTGATGCACTTGACGAAGAATCTTTGCGTGAACCTGCTAGGATTCCTAGGCGTGTATGGGAAGATAAAAGATACACCAGAAGCACAGGAGGACCAACAAATTATAAAAGACCTAAAGAATTTGCATACACAGAACAAGACGGATAAATGGCATCACTTAAGTCGTGCAAGCTATGCTCTTACCAAAGCAGAGAAGGAAATCTTTTTTGAAGTCCTTTTACAATATCAAGGTGTCGTCTGGCTTCTCATCTAATATAAAGGGGATAATAAATATGGAAGAGAAAAAGTTCCAAACCTGAAGTCTCATGACTGTCACGTGATTATGACACAGTTGCTTCCGATTGCATTGAGGGGGCTTCTACCGGAAAATGTTCGAGTACGCATTGTGAAGCTATGTGCATTCCTCAATGCAATATCTCAGAAGGTAATCAATCTAGATATTCTGCCAAGGTTATAGAAGGATGTGGTACAATGTCTTGTTAGTTTTGAGTTGGTGTTCCCACCATCCTTCTTCAATATTATGACGCATCTCCTGGTTCACCTAGTGGAAGACATTGCCATTCTCGGTCCTGTATTTCTGCACAATATGTTCCCCTTTGAGAGGTTCATGGGAGTCTTAAAGAAATACCGTCATAACCGTGCTAGACCAGAAGGAAGCATCTCCAAGGGATATGAAACAAAGGAGGTCATTGAGTTTTGTGTTGACTTTATTCCTGAACTTAAGCCGATTGGTGTTTCTGACTTGCGGCATGAGGGAAGACTAAGTGGAAAAGGCACGCTGGGAAAGAAAGCAATGATATGTAGGGACGGGGATTCTTTCACTAAAGCACACTACACAGTTCTAAATAATTCCACCTTGGCAGCTCCGTATATCGAGGAACACAAGAATATTGTACGCTCCAAAAACCCGAGGAATCCTGACTCATGGATTATAGATGAACACATGAAGTCTTTCGGTGGTTGGATGCGGACACATCTCTTGAGTGACACCACTGTTGGAGATCAGCTATACTTGTTGGCCGCGTCACCATTTTCTACTATATTGAATTTCCAAGGGTACGAAATAAATGGGAATACATTCTACACGATCACCCAAGATAAAAAGAGCACCAACCAAAATAGTGGTGTCCGCTTTGATGCAACGGACGAGAATGGGCAAAAGGACACATACTATGGTTACATAGAGGAGATATGGGAACTAGACTATGGAGTCTCTTTTAAGGTCCCTTTGTTTCGCTGCAAATGGGTCAACCTGAATGGGGAAGGGGTAAAGATAGACCAGTTGTACGGAATGACAACAGTGGATCTCAACAATCTTGGTTATAGAGATGAACCATTCGTCCTAGCCAATGATGTGTCTCAGGTTTTTTTTGTGAAGGACATGTCCTTCATACCGAATACATCATATGATAAGCCAAAGCGTCACATAGTTCTTTCAGGGAAAAGAAACATCGTGGGAATCGAGGACAAGACAGACATATCAGAATATTATAATAAGTTTGATGAAATTCCGCCGTTCACAGTGAAAACTGACCCAAGCATTCCGTTAAGTAAAGAAGATGCTCCATGGTTACGTCTGAAGCGATCATAAGGAAGGACATATGCCAAGAAGTTCATGCTCATATTGTGTACCTCTAGTTTATTTCTGGACGATCAGCTGCATATTGTCAACCTAAATGTCATGAGACATGATAGCTCATTTTGTGAAGGATATCTTATAATGTTTGCAATTTTCCAAGTTTAATAAATGTATTGAGTGTTAGTCCCGGTTTGTGGCTTGAACGGGACTATATATAGGGGGACCTTTAGTCCCGGTTTTGTAGTCTCAGTTTTTAATATTAATAAATGTCTTGAGTGTTAGTCCTGTTTTGTGGCTGGACCGTGACTAAAGGGGACCTTTAGTACCGATTCGTAGAACGACTTTCCCGAACTATGAAGAAGTTTTCCCGATTCATACCTACCATTAAGATCTGATCTCCAAACACGCGTGATCACATATTAGGGAGTGCCTCTATGACCAGTTTGTTGGAGATGCCGGAGGACTGGGCTCCGACGGCATCTCCCTCAAACTGGCCGTAGTGGTGTCCCTGCTCTCGCACACCATCTTGCAGCCTGTAACTTCTCTAACTAGATCAATACACCTGGGAGCTAACTAATTTCACATATTAGGGAGTGCCTCTATGACTAGTTTCTTGGAGATGCCGGAGGACTGGGATCCGGCGGCATCTCCTTGAAACTGGTCGTAGTGGTGTCCCTGCTCTCGTACACCATCTTGCAGCTTCTAACTTCTCTAACTAGATCAATACACCTGGGAGCTAACTAATTCACATATTAGGGAGTGCCTCTATGACCAGTTTCTTGGAGATGCCGGAGGACTGGGATCCGGCGGCATCTCCCTGAAACTGGTTGTAGTGGTGTCCCTGCTCTCGAAAACCATATTGGAGATGTATCAATCTGGCTGGAGGACTGGACTCACAAGGATGCCTATTTATACTACAAGCAGCTCAGCATAGTGTCGACACTTACGACATAATGTCGACACTCACCCTTATTATTAGTGTTGACTTGTGTCTTGTCCCGGTTGGTGTCTCCAACCGGGACTACATGTTCATCTTTAGTCCCGGTTGGTGACACCATCCGGGACAAGGTACAAGCCGCACGACATAATGTCGACACTCATCCGTATCATTAGTGCTGCCTGGCCCAGCCTGCCGAAATCCCTCCAACCGGGACTAAAGATAAACCTATCATGTTCGAGGTTTCATGGCTTTCGGTCCAAATGATCAAGCCATTTTCCATTTTCCGTGCACAAAAAAGGGTCGTTTTGTGAAGTAACCACCAAAATGTTGTTTCAGAATGCTACCGTCCCATTTTTCTAAAATACTAGACCACCTTACATGGACTATCTCCCAACCGGGACATCTCAAAAATTTTCGTCCATCCCGGGTAAAAAGGACAAACGTCTGCCGAATCGGAAGTAAGTGGGTCCGATTTGTACTACAGGTACATGATCTAATGCCCGTGATTTTTTGAAATATCATTTTTATACTCGCAATATGTGGTTTCTTCAGAGATCCAATGCAAGTTCTAACGATGCTTGTCCCCTATCTTCATGCACGCCGGTTCGACCATAGTTAGAAATTCAAAAAAATTCAAAACGGGCATAAGAAATTCAAAAAAAGTCCGAACAATGTAAATCCTTCGTGTGGTGTCATATTATGTGATATAGTTGCAAGGGAAAATACCAGAATTGGTATATTGATCATGTCTCAAAAAAACCTCCACAAAATGACCTATCATGTTCGAGGTTTCATGGCTTTCGGTCCAAATGACCGATGTTATGTGCTGAATTCCGGCATAGTTTGTGATGTTGTGCCCATATTATGCATGCATGTGGACATTAGTATGGAGAACAATGTTGCACGAGGAAGTTATCCTTTTCGTCGCACGGAAAAGCCATTTTCCATTTTCCGAGCACAAAAAACGGGTCGTTTTGTGAAGTAACCACCAAAATGTTGTTTCAGAATGCTACCGTCCCATTTTTCTAAAATACTAGACCACCTTACATGGACTATCTTCCAATCGGGACATCTCAAACCTTTTCGTCCATCCCGGGTAAAAAGGACAAATGTCTGCCAAATCGGCACGAAGTGGGTCTGGTTTGTACTAGAGGTACATGATCTAACGCCCGTGATTTGTTGAAAAAATCATTTTTAGACTCGCAATATGTGGTTTCTTCAGAGATCCAATGCAAGTTCTAACGATGTTCGTCCCCTATCTTCATGCACGCTGGTTCGACCATAGTTAGAAATTTAAAAAATTCAAAACGGGCATAAGAAATTCAAAAAAATTCTAAACAATGTAAATCCTTTGCGTGGTGTCATATTATGTGACATAGTTGCAAGGAAAAATACCAGACTTGGTATATTTATCATGTCTCGAAAAAACCTTCACAAAATGACCTATCATGTTCGAGGTTTCGTGGCTTTCGGTCCAAATGACCGATGTTACGTGCTGAATCACGGCATAGTTTGTGATGCTGTGCCCATATTATGAATGCATGTGGACATTAGTATGGAGAACAATGTTGCAGGAGGAAGTTATTCTTTTCGTCGCACGGAAAAGCCATTTTTCATTTTCCGAGCGCAAAAACGGGTCGTTTTGTGAAGTAACCACCAAAATGCTGTTTCAGAATGCTACCGTCCCATTTTTATAAAATACTAGACCACCTTACATGGACTATCTCCCAACCGGGACATCTCAAACCTTTTCCTCCATCCCGGATAAAAAGGACAAATGTGTGCTGAATCGGTAGGAAGTGGGTTCGGTTTGTACTATAGGTACATGATCTAACGCTCGTAATTTTTTGAAAAAATCATTTTTAGACTCACAATATGTGGTTTCTTCATAGATCCAATGCAAGTTCCAACGATACTCGTCCCCTATCTTCATGCACGCCGGTTCGACCATAGTTAGAAATTCAAAAAATTCAAAACGGGCATAAGAAATTCAAAACAAGTTCGAACAATGTAAATCCTTCGCGTGGTGTCATATTATGTGACATATTTGCAAGGAAAAATACTATACCTTGTATATTGATCATGTGTCCAAAAAACCTTCACAAAATGACCTATCATGTTCAAGGTTTCATGGCTTTCGGTCCAAATGACCGATGTTATGTGCCGAATCACGGCATAGTTTGTGATGCTGTGCCCATATTATGCATGCATGTGGAAATTGGTATGGAGAACAATGTTGCAGGAGGAAGTTTTCCTTTTCGTCGCACGGAAAAACCATTTTTCATTTCCCGAGCGCAAAAAACGGGTCTTTTTGTGAAGTAACCACCAAAATGCTGTTTCAGAATGCTACCGTTCCATTTTACTAAAATACTAGACCACCTTACATGGACTATCTCCGAACCGGGACATCTCAAACCTTTTCGTCCATCCAGGGTAAAAAGGATAAATGTCTACCGAATCGGTAGGAAGTGGGTCCGGTTTGTACCACATGTACATGATCTAACGCTCGTGATTTTTTGAAAAAATCATTTTTAGACTCGCAATATGTGGTTTGTTCAGAGATCCAATGCAAGTTCTAACGATGCTCGTCCCCTATCTTCATGCACGCCGGTTCGACCATTGTTAGAAATTCAAAAAAAATTCAAAACGTGCATAAGAAATTCAAAAAAAGTCCGAACAATATAAATCCTTCGTGTGGTGTCATATTATGTGACATAGTTGTAAGGAAAAATACCAGACTTGATATATTGATCATGTCTCAAAAAACCTTCACAAAATGACCTATCATGTTCGAGGTTTCATGGCTTTCGGTCCAAATGACCAATGTTATGTGCTGAATTACGGCATAGTTTGTGATGTTGTGCCCATATTATGCATGAATGTGGACATTAGTATGGATAACAATATTACATGAGGAAGTTATCCTTTTCGTCGCACGGAAAATCCATTTTCCATTTTCCGAGCACAAAAAACGGGTCGTTTTGTGAAGTAACCACCAAAATGTTGTTTCACAATGCTACCGTCCCATTTTTCTAAAATACTAGACCACCTTACATGGACTATCTCCCAATCGGGACATCTCAAACCTTTTCGTCCATCCCGATTAAAAATGACAAATGTCTGCTGAATCGGCACGAAGTGGGTCCGGTTTGTACTAGAGGTACATGATCTAACGCCCGTGATTTTAAAAAAAAATCATTTTTAGACTCGCAATATGTGGTTTCTTCAGAGATCCAATGCAAGTTCTAACGATGCTCGTCCCCTATCTTCATGCACGCTGGTTCGACCATAGTTAGAAATTCAAAAAATTCAAAACGGGCATAAGATATTCAAAAAAAAAGTCTAAACAATGTAAATCCTTTGCGTGGTGTCATATTATGTGACATAGTTTCAAGGAAAAATACCAGACTTGGTACATTTATCATGTCTCGAAAAAACCTTCACAAAATGACCTATCATGTTCGAGGTTTCGTGGCTTTCGGTCCAAATGACCGATGTTACGTGCTGAATCACGGCATAGTTTGTGATGCTGTGCCCATATTATGCATGCATGTGGACATTAGTATGGAGAACAATGTTGCAGGAGGAAGTTATTCTTTTCGTCGCACGGAAAAGCCATTTTCCATTTTCCGAGCGCAAAAACGGGTCGTTTTGTGAAGTAACCACCAAAATGCTGTTTCAGAATGCTACCGTCCCATTTTTATAAAATACTAGACCACTTTACATGGACTATCTCCCAACCGGGACATCTCAAACCTTTTCCTCCATCCCGAATAAAAAGGACAAATGTCTGCTGAATCGGTAGGAAGTGGATTCGGTTTGTACCATAGGTACATGATCTAACGCCCGTAATTTTTTGAAAAAAATCATTTTTAGACTCACAATATGTGGTTTCTTCAGAGATCCAATGCAAGTTCCAACGATGCTCGTCCCCTATCTTCATGCACGCCGGTTCGACCATAGTTAGAAATTCAAAAAATTCAAAACGGGCATAAGAAATTCAAAAAAAGTCCGAACAATGTAAATCCTTCGCGTGGTGTCATATTATATGACATATTTGCAAGGAAAAATACTATACCTGGTATATGGACCATGTCTCGAAAAAACCTTCACAAAATGACCTATCATGTTCGAGGTTTCATGGCTTTCAGTCCAAATGACCGATGTTATGTGCCGAATCACGGCATAGTTTATGATACTGTGCCCATATTATGCATGCATGTGGAAATTGGTATGGAGAACAATGTTGCAGGAGGAAGTTTTCCTTTTCGTCGCACGGAAAAACCATTTTTCATTTTTCGAGCGCAAAAAACGGATCTTTTTGTGAAGTAACCACAAAAATGCTGTTTCAGAATGCTACCGTTCTATTTTTCTAAAATACTAGACCACCTTACATGGACTATCTCCGAACCGGGACATCTCAAACATTTTCATCCATCCAGGGTAAAAAGGATAAATGTCTATCGAATCGGTAGGAATTGGGTCCGGTGTACTACAGGTACATGATCTAACGCCCGTGATTTTTTGAAAAAATCATTTTTAGACTCGCAATATGTGGTTTCTTCAGAGATCCAATGCAAGTTCTAACGATGCTCGTCCCGTATCTTCATGCATGCCGGTTCGACCATTGTTAGAAATTCAAAAAAAAATCAAAACGGGCATAAGAAATTCAAAAAAAGTCCGAACAATGTAAATCCTTCGTGTGGTGTCATATTATGTGACATAGTTGCAAGAAAAAATACCAGACTTGGTATATTGATCATCTCTCAAAAAACCTTCACAAAATGACCTATCATGTTCGAGGTTTCATGGCTTTCGGTCCAAATGACCGATGTTATGTGCTGAATTACGGCATAGTTTGTGATGTTGTGCCTATATTATGCATGAATATGGACATTAGTATGGAGAACGATGTTGCATGAGGAAGTTATCCTTTTCGTCGCTCGGAAAAGCCATTTTCCATTTTCCGAGCACAAAAAACGGGTCGTTTTGTGAAGTAACCACCAAAATGTTGTTTCAGAATGCTACCATCCCATTTTTCTCAAATACTAGACCACCTTACATGGACTATATCCCAACCGGGACATCTCAAACCTTTTCGTCCATCCCGGGTAAAAAGGACAAATGTCTACCGAATCGGTAGGAAGAGGGTCCGGTTTGTACTACAGGTACATGATCTAACGCCCGTGATTTTTTGAAAAAAATCATTTTTAGACTCGCAATATGTGGTTTATTCAGAGATCCAATGCAAGTTCTAACGATGCTCGTCCCCTATCTTCATGCACGCTGGTTCGACCATAGTTAGAAATTCAAAAAATTCAAAACGGGCATAAGAAATTCAAAAAAAGTCCTAACAATGTATAAAAAGAGAAAAAATAAGTTACGAAATGCTGTAATTCTTCTTTATTCATCTAATTGATTGCAATTAAACTCGGCTCAATCTTTTTTAGAAAAAAAAAGATAAACCAAATATAAGTTAATTCAAATCCAAATTAAAAACAGAAAGTGGTTTTGAATTAGTTATTCAAATCCAAATATTTTTATGTTTAAAGTTTTTCTAAATTCCAAATTAATATTCAAAACATATAAGTTAATTCATTTTTAATTTTAAATGGTTACATTAATTATTTTTAAAAACAGAAAATGGTTTTGAATTAGTTATTCAAATCCAAACACCTTTTATGTTTAAAGTTTTTCTAAATTGCAAATTAATATTCAAAAAATATAAGTTAATTCATTTTTAATTTTAAATGGTTATATTAATTATTTTTAAAAACTAAAAATGGTTTTGAATTAGTTATTCAAATCCAAATACTTTTTATGTTTAAAGTTTTTCTAAATTCCAAATTAATATTCAAAAAATATAAGTTAATTCATTTTTAATTTTAAATGGTTACATTAATTATTTTTAAAAACAAAAAATGGTTTTGAATTAGTTATTCAAATCCAAACACTTTTTATGTTTAAAGTTTTTCTAAATTCCAATTTAATATTCAAAAAATATAAGTTAATTCATTTTTAATTTTAAATGGTTACATTAATTATTTTTAGAAACATGAAATGGTTTTGAATTAGTTATTCAAATCCAAACACTTTTTATGTTTAAATTTTTTCTAAATTCCAAATTAATATTCAAAAAATATAAGTTAATTCATTTTTAATTTTAAACGGTTACATTAATTATTTTTAAAAACAGAAAATGGTTTGAATTAGTTATTCAAATCCAAACACTTTTTATGTTTAAAGTTTTCTAAATTCCAAATTAATATTCAAAAAATATAAGTTAATTCATTTTTAATTTTAAATGGTTACATTAATTATTTTTAGAAACAGAAAATGGTTTTGAATTAGTTATTCAAATCCAGCACTTTTTATGTTTAAAGTTTTTCTAAATTCCAAATTAATATTCAAAAAATATAAGTTAATTCATTTTTAATTTTAAATGGTTACATTAACTTTTTTTGAAAACAAAAAATGGTTTTGAATTAGTTATTCAAATCCAAACACTTTTTATGTTTAAAGTTTTTCTAAATTCCAAATTAATATTCAAAAAATATAAGTTAATTCATTTTCAATTTTAAATGTTTGCATTAATTATTTTTAAAAACACAAAATGGTTTTGAATTAGTTATTCAAATCCAAACACTTCTTATGTTTAAAGTTTTTCTAAATTCCAAATTAATATTCAAAAATATAAGTTAATTCATTTTTAATATTAAATGGTTCATAGTTTAAATGGTTACATTAATTATTTTGAAAAATAGAAAATGGTTTTGAATTAGTTATTCAAATTCAAACACTTTTTATGTTTAAAGTTTTTCTAAATTCCAAAGTAATTATCATTTAAAAACATTACAAATTTAAACCCTAAAATAAAAATTAAGTCTGGAAGAGAGAGAAATTTTTTGAAAAAAAATTAAAAACAGGGTCATACGTCCCGGCTGAGCCACCAACCGGGACTAAAGACCCGTGCGCGCGCCCCTTGGGCTGATGAAAAAAAAAGTGGAGTATACGTCCCGGTTGGTGGCTCCAACCGGGACGTATGACCCTTTAGTCCCGGTTGGAACCACCAACCGGGACGTATACTCCCTCCTTTATAACTTGCGCGCCTCTTCTTTTTCTTCCCCATCTCTTTTCTCTGCTTCTTCTCTACTTTCATCGACGCCGCCGCCCCCGATCCCCACGACGCTGACAGGCTGCCCGCGCCGTCGTCGTCAGCGTCGCCGCCTGTGCCTCTGCCCCGCGCCGCCGCCTTCGTCCTCTGTCTCCGGCGCGCGCCCTCCGTCTCCGTCTCCGGCAGCGCGCCCTCCGTCTCCGTCTCCGGCCGCGCGCCCTCCGTCTCCGTCATCCTCGCCACACGTGCTCTGGCAGCCACCGCCGCGCGCTCCGGCCACCACGGCCGCCCGTGTCCAGCGCCGGCCCGCCGCCTCTCTTTCCCCGACCGCCGCTCGCGTACACCGCCGGTACCACCCGAGAGAGGGCTCCTTTTAGTACTATGTATATATGCATGCATGTAGATGTATATTTTTTTGACATGTGTAGATGTATATATTTAGATTTTAGGTGTGTGTATGCATATATTATTTTAGGTGTATGTATATATTATTTTAGGTGTATATTATTCTAGGTGTATGTATATATTATTTAGATTTTAGGTGTATAGTTGTTAGATGATTTAGGTGTATATTTAGATGACGATGTAGATCCCGATGCGCGCGCACGCACTAGTGATGATTTTTAGTTGATGATTATTTTAGTTGATATGATCCCGACGCGCGCGCACATGGAGATGTCGCCGGCCGCCCCGCCACCAGGCTTCCCGCCGTCACCTCTGTCCGCCGCCGTGCATCGTCGTGCGTTCTCTCCCTCTTTCTCCCCCTCGCGTGCGTTCTCTCCCTCCCTAGCCAAACCCTAGACGGCCCCAGTAGCCGGCTGTCGCCGCCGTTCCCGGCCTTCCCTCGACCATCTGGTGGTGCCAGCAGCTCTGCCTCAGTCCCCTGTTTCGTCCCACTAAAGGAATCAAGCCCCGAACCCGACAAAGCTCGCCGCCATCAATTAGCTCGCCTCTAGCCTCGCCTGGATTCCATGACCCCACGCCGAGCACCGTGGTGAGCTTCTGGTGCCTAGGGCGCACCCTCCGTTTACCTCCTAGATCTTAGTAGTCGTCGCGCGCCGTTCGTCTGTGAGCTCCGTCGCCGCCGCTCGTCGCAGGCCTCGCTCCGGTGACCCTAAAGGGGCGGCGCCGCCACTATGTGGTTCCCCTCGTCACGCTCTTTCCAGCGCACCCCTCCGCGCATGTTGGAAGAACATCGATACCCCTCATATACATGTGAGTTTGACGATGCACCTTTGCCAGGGCATTTCGAACCCTCTTAAATCGACATGCATTATGGTTACTGCGTAGTATCTAATCTGACATGTTATACATATTGTTTGCGCATTGCATTATGCCATGTCTTGAATTGTCGCCTTTATGTGCGGTATGGGTTCTTCACGATAGGATACGAGCCCGAGGGCAAGCGTAGCCTCTCATTCTGAACCTATTACAAAGTATCTACTTTATCGCTATGATGCATATGATTCCAATGTGGTCTTTTGTCAGTAGCTAGAGTTACCTATCTACTATATAGTTTCCTTTTTGTAGCTAGGTTTAGGGTTTCTCTTTATTTTTATTATTGTGTATGTATATATTAGGGTTTCTCCGAATTAGGGTTTATATCTCTAAACACCCTACCTAACATTCTCCCTTAGCCGCTTTGACTTATCCCTTTTTCCACCTATGCAGAAAATATGGACCCACACGACAGAGACGAAGAAAAGGAAGATTTGATCCAAGGTGTGATCCGCGGGGAAGAAAATTTAGATGTATCGACATTTCTGAACAACTCTGGTGAGGGTGATCCTCTTTTTGCCGGAAGAGACGACTTGTTTGAGGTTGAAGGTGATGCCTTCCGCGAGGGAGAAGGCGATGCCTTGTATGACCGAGAAGACGACCGCTCAGGCGAGGTGCATGTAATATAATTAATTCATTAATTAATCATCTGCTATCTATATAGAAATAGTAACAACGATCTTTCTTCTTTTAGCCCTCCGGATCGAACAAATCTACTGAAAAGAGCGTACGAGGCCCAACCAAAAAGTTGGAAGACCATGAGAGGTTCAGGATCGAAGATATCGGTGAAGACGGAAAACCGACGGCTCCTGTTGTTGTCGCAAAAAAATTTGTGGCACAATGCGGAGTAATCGTTAGGGACTTCGTCCCGATCACCATTCGAAATTGGAATAGGCCTGCTGATACGGAAGAAGAGGGAACGTCTTTATTTCTCCCTACCGTGGCCAAAGATTTACTATGGAAGAGGCTCATGGTTAATTTCAAACTACCGAATATAGAGCTGGATACAAATGCAGAGGATCCAGTTGAGGACGCCTTAGAACATGCGCAAGCCATGGAGACGAAGGTCAGGGAGTGGGCTATGAAGAAGATGGCCCAGTGTTTCACCAACTGGAAGAAAATATTGCACCTTGACTATGTCGTGAAAGAGAAGACTCCGGATTTTGAGAAGATTTAGTTTCAGAAGATAAACCCATTCTGGGCTATGTTTGTGAATTACAAGACATCAGAAAAAGCTAAGAAAATGTGTGCAACGAATAAGCTGAATGCTGCTAACAAGAAGTATCACCATACTATGGGGCAAGATGGCTACAGGGCAGGCATTCCTAAGTGGATGAAACTTGAGGATGAACTGCGTGCTAAAAAGATCATCCCAGAGACAGACGATTGGATCGAACGTGTAAAGAATTGGTTTTACGGGCATGGGGGCACGTTGGACTCAGAAGGGAAGTGTATATATAACATACGACATAAAGAAGACCCCTTGCCAATCGAGAAGATGAGAAAAGCAGTAAAGGCTGTTAAAGATGGGGACTTCATTCCCGATAGAGAGAATGATGAGCTCACACTCTCCCTTGGAAATAAGGAACATGATGGACGAACACGAGGCACAATAGACTCCAAACCATGGAGCACTGGGTTTCCCGAAGAGAGGAAGAAATATCATGATAGAAGCCGTAAGAGGAGAAAGGACAAGGCGGAAGTGAAGCAGGTATTCAGAAAGAGCGAATGCGTATAATTGAAGAACGAATAAAGCAACAACAAGATCAAATTAACGCACTTAGCCAGCAAGGTACTACCGGCCCATCTCAGCAGCACATGGTGGTAGAACCTACATTCGATGCTGCCGACGATGGTGCACCGACGATGGCTTCTGTTGGCTACCCAGTGGATGATATCACACAGATGACACACTGTGAGCTACATGTCAAAGTTGTGAACATATCAATGAAGGTGGCGGTCGGCCTTCTTGGTAGAACCTGCAGTCGACTCTTCATCAACTCGAGCCAAAGCTGTCATCAGACTATGAGCGTTCTATTCTCAAGTCATGTGCGGCACAACAAGCCTCGAAGAGCAGTACTGATGCAAGCGGGAAATCTGTTGCCCAGCTCGGAGAACAAGAAAAACAGTCTTGCGCCCCTCTCAAGGTGATTTACCATACCAATGTGGGGTCGAGCAAATATGCGGCCGAAGAGCAGTATGATCCAGATGTAGTTGCACAGTACGGAGAAGCTGCCGCTGCTCAAGGTATGAGTATTGCCCACTACTTATCCCATTTACAGTACTTCCCCGTGGGTGAAGTAGCATACAAATACCAGTATGGCAAACCTCTCGTCAAACCTGAGAAGGTAAATAATCTTCCAATAAAAATGCGAAGATTGCATAACTGGTACATGCATTCCACAAAGGCCGGGGCTAACTGGATAATGCTGAGGGTTACAAAAAAACATTATGGGAAAAAAACAGATGACATGATATCTATTGAATTTGATGAACTATTTCAAATATTCAATCAAGACACCTTGGACAAATCGATCATCAGTGCCTATTGTCTGTAAGTACTAATTCTGTAATTAATTTAGTCTCTAGCTATCTCACCTTGTTTATTACATGTATATAATCATACTATAATATGCAGAATGAAGATTATCGAATGCAACAGAGGACAAATCTATGACATTGGGTTCATTGACCCATATTGGGTTCTTCAAGCTAATCTCAAAACAAACCCCCAGGATACAGAGGATAATATCGTACACGCGTTAAGGTTTCAAGAAACCAGAAGGGAAATACTATTTCCTTACAACTTCGAGAGAGTGTTATTATCTTGTATACACTTTCTATTTCGCTTACTCGACGTTAAGTATATAATTGATTAGTTATACATGCGCAGCTTCCACTATATTCTGTTAATCATTCAACCTGACAAAGGGCGTGTACTAGTCATGCACTCGAAACATAAACCCCTTGAGACGTGGAAGGATATGCAGATGCTTCTCCAGCGGTAATTCTAATCATTATGACACTATATCGCCAACGTTCGTGAATTTTATGATATCAAGTAATTAATAACTTCTTTTATTCGTTTTCTTCGCCGGACAGCGCTTCGAAACGGTTCACCAAGAAGGCTAGGGGTGTTTGAAAAGAGGAGCTTACATTTAAACCACTATATGTAAGCACCACTAGCTATATCTGCGCATCTCTTTGATTCTAGTTTTGATACCGTTATTATCATGTTTGATTATTATTTTGATTAAACTATGTTCTCGTAAAGTGTCTGACGCAGGGACCAGGAAATAATTTACATAGATACTATGTTTGCGAGTTCATCCGTCAGACGTGTTGTGGGAAGGGGAGAAATTTAGAGCAACTTAACGTATGTAAATAATTTCTATAGTTTTTAATTATCATCAAATTGTGTTTAGTTTTATTCATATAGGTTGACTCCTTTTTTAAATAAGATCGAATGTCTACGGGACGGTCATCTGCCAAAGGATCGCGTACGAGCAATTCAGGAGAAATTGGCGGGATTCTTCGATGCAGAAGTCCTAAACCCAAAAGAATAATACTATTCGGGTGTGTATATCCAATAGGGATTGTACAAAGAGCTTATTTTGTATGTAGTGCATGAACTCCGTGTATCGAATGTAATATGTTCGACACTTGGTCTATATTGTCATGATGATCTTGTGTAATATAATGGTTCCTTCATTGATGAGTGCAAAACACTAAATAAAAAATAAAACAATATAAATAAATTCTCTGCCGCGGTACAAAAGTGGCCAAAATGCTGTCGCGGCAAAAAAAGGTTGCCAAAATGAATTCTCTACCGCGGCAGAGAAATATGTCAAATCTCTACCGCGGCAGAGGGTTATTTGTCCCGGTTCGTGTTATGAACCGGGTCGGTTGCTCCTTCCCCCTCGCACTCAGCAGCGGCCACGTGTACGCCCTTTTGTCCCGGTTGGTGGGGCAACCGGGACTAAAGGTTGGGGCTTTAGTCCCGATTTTCCCGTCTCGGTTGGGGAACCGGGACACATAGGACGGTTTCTACTAGTGATGCTTCATGAGGGGCTGATACTTCGTGTTGGTGTTGGTGTGGTTAAGGGTTTAGCCTGGTTGGTACGGACTTGATCCTGATTACTTCGTGCAACAGAAGTCAAGTCTCCCTCATCTTGGATCAAGCTGGCGCTCCAGCTTGACGTTTTCTGTGTTGTCTTTTGCTGTGTTTTGTGGTGTGTGCTTTGGGCGCGTGTGCTTTATAATTCCTAGACGTATCCACGTAACCTCCTGGAATCCTATAAATAAGTAACAATATGTTTCTTGTTCGGCACCTTGTACCACCAGCAATGAATTACCATAAGCAACTAATATATTCAGTCCAAATAACAATGCCTCGTATGTCATCTACTCCCTCCGTTTCAAAATATAAGATGTTTTAGATTTGTGAAGAAAATGTATCTAGACTTGTTTTAGTACGTAGGTTCACTCAACTTTAGAATAAATCTACACACTAAAACAAGTCTAGATTCATTTTCTTTACAAACCTAAACATCTTATATTTTGAAATAGAGGGAGTAGTTGTTAGTGCAATGATATTCTAGCCGGAAAGATGACTCATATGTAACACCATGCAGGTATGCAAACGATACTGATACCATGGCAACTACTGCAAACCAAGGTTTTGGTTTTCGGTACGAAAAAAATCCCGAGGGTGGTCAGGATTTCCGGTTATCGCGGTTACCGAGAGATCCCGACCGGTTACCTGACGAATTTAAATTTCAAAATTCGAATTCAAAGTCCTCGGTATGACCATTTACATTGGTTTTTGTTAAAATTCATAAATTCCATACAATTCAAATAAATTCGAGATTTTTTTCCGGTAAACCAATTTCCCGAGGGTGGTCGGGTGGTCTGTAACCGGATATCCCGACCGGTAACCAAAACGCTGCTGCAAACTAAGCCATCAAAATACTGTTTCCAAGATACTGTTGTAACACTATTGAAACTAAAACATTATTGAAACATTTGAAATAGTGCGTAAACAGATTAAAATGTTCCATAAATTTCAGAAAAGTTTAATAAATTTTATTTTTCTTTACAATTTTTCAGTCTTTCTGGATAGCAGGTGGCTTCAGCACTCCGCTACATACAGGCGCCCTTGTTCGCCGTAGCCGTGCGGTGGTGGCGACATAGCCGTTTTGTAATTTATCCCTCATATATACCGGGGCACTCCCATTGGATCTGTAAGAATGGAGGAACTCGCGCGCAAGATTAACCTCTCTGCTTATTGTCCTCCCGATCGACGAAGGCCAATAAGGTGAGCACGCAGCGGCCGCTCCATGACATTGAAGAACGCGACGTGCGGCTTGAGATCGACGGCGAGCTCCCCCTCCGCCTCCGTCCACTCGAACTCCCTCACGAGATTGGCCATGAAGTAGAGCAAGTGGAGGATCGCAACGCCCATACCGGGGCACATGCGGCGGCCGGCGCCGAACGGCATCATCCTGATCTCCCCTGCGCTCCCTGCCGCCGCCAGGAGGCTCAAGCTCTCTCCACCACCGCCTGCGAGGAACCGTTCGGGCTTGAACTCATCGGGTTCAGCCCAGGCTGTCTTGTCTCGCGCCAGACTCGCCGGCGGGAACATCACCACTGTGCCCGCCGGAATAGGTCGGCCGTCAAGGATGAGGTGGTCACTGCTTTCCGTCACCTGACATGATTGTTAGCAGCACAGCATGAGGGGGTCGCACCTGATGACGACACTGCACTGACAGGCGACAGCATCAGTTTGCTTGTGTACGTACCTGCCTGAACACCGACGGCACGGGGGGATGTAGCCGGAGCGCCTCCAGGACGACAGCGTTCAGGTACTCCAGCTTCCCGAGAACCTCCTCGGCGACTTCCTGGGCTTCCGCGCCCACAGCAGCGTCGATCTCTCTGCGGACGGCACCCTGCATGTCCGGACGCTTCACGAGGTACGCCAGGATCCACTGCAGCTCGGCGGCCACCGTCTCCGTGCCGGCACCAAGGAACTCGGTGCACATGCCTACCAGTTCCCCGTCCTTGAGGACCCTCCTGCTGCCTTGCACTTGGCTGTGCCTGTGCTCGCCCGGGACCCGGAGGCCGATCAGCGTGTCCACATACGCCGGCGCCTCGCCGGAGCGGCTGCGACGACGACGGGCGTCGATCAGGGGAAGGTACATCTCCTCCTGCTTCTGCCGCAGCGCGAGTAGCTTCTTCCACCGTTCACGGTACATTATCCTGGAGATGCTGCGTGCGTGCTTGGAGAAGATGGGCAGCTCCGGGATGAGCTGGATGAGGTCGTCCTGGGCGGCGGCCATGGCGCGGATGCGTCCCTCGTCCACGCCGTCGCCGAAGCACATGCTCACGATCAGGCCGAACATGGCCGAGCGAATACTCTCCGCAGCGAGGACCACGCCGCTGGGGCTGGACTTGCGCTGCTGGCCGAGGTCGGAGACGAGACCCAGCAGCGCGCGGCGGCGTGCGGACCGGAAGCGGTGGAGGCGCAGAGGGTTGAGGACGTCGGAGGTGATGTTGCGGCGCATAGCGCGCCAGAGCGGACCGTAGGGTGCCGAGTTCAGGTTGTGGAAGCGCTGGCCTGTGACGACGGCGCTCGCCACGGTGGAGGTCGGACGGTCGGAGAAGGAGCCCCCAGCGCTGCCCCGGACGAGGAGATGGTGTGCGGTCACGCGGTCCGTGACAACCACGACAGGTTGCGATAGCCTCCGAACTAGAGCCGACTTGACGGCGTCCAGCGCCTTGCAGCTGGTGGTGGGAGCACGTGGCGGCGAGCGCCACAGGATGACGATGACGACGGGTAGCATCAAGGGCAGCAAGTCGGAGAGTAGTTCATGCATATGCATGGTTCCTCTAGTGTCTGTGTGTGTCTGTGTGTGCACGCGCTAAGCGAGCACCTCACGAACAAGGATTTTATGAAGGCGCATGTACTCCCTCAGTTTAAAAATATAAGATGTTTTAAGTTTTGTGAATAAGAGATGAACCTATATACTAAAAGATGTTTAGATACATCTCCTTCATAAACCTAAAATATCTTATATTTCTAAACGGAGGGAGTATATATATAGCCGAGTTGCTGACATCGACGACGTGATGTCAGTGTGACGTCAGCCGCATCCCACATGCTATCCAGAAAACTAAAAAAATTATATGAAACTTCTCTGAAAGTATGAATTGAAACATTTGGTATTGTTCACGATCTGTTTCAAATGTTTCAGTCGGTTGGTTCAATTAGTGATGCCAACATGACATCAGCATGACGCATCCATGTGTGGACTGGAAACTGGCTAAATGGACGCACCAATCTCAAAGCAGAAATGCGCAGTGGATGAGACTCCTGCATGTATAGGCACCTTCTAAAAGTTCTTTCCAGCACCTCACGCCTCACGGGTATTTTGTAAACTCTTAATTATGCAGAATCAACTGTAATGTCATTTATTTATCTAAAAAATATATACATGTGTGGCCAAGGGAAACTTTCTTATTGAGAACCCAAAAAATCTCTCAGTGTCATTGTATATGTTGGAGGGAACCGTTACAAGACGTAGGGAATGGAAGCGAGACAGCAATGGTATGCGGCAGCTCCAAACTAATCTAGGGTTCTGTCCCCTCGCCTTTTTGGTGTTTTCATTGGGATTCCGGGTGGCACCCACCGGGTATGGAGGCGAGTTTGCGACCTCCATACCCGCCTCCATACCCGCCCCGTGACAGGTACCCGTGACCTGATGGGTATCCATCAAGGTGAATGAGAGCATAAAAATTTGATAGCAAATCGTATATTATGTACAAAATTTTGACAGAACCTTGTTGCATTTAACAAGTCCATCACAATTCATAATAACAAGTACAAACATTGTAATAACATGTACATGTCCAGCAAGTTCATCATAATTAAAAGGTCACACAAGCACATGACATGTGGGCTCTACCTGTCTGTGGCGGGACTACAGGTTAACGGGTATGGGTTTCATACCTCCATACCCACCTCCACCGGACCCGTTGGGTCACAGATTTTACCATTAAGAGACCCGTGGGTTCTTTTTTCAACTAGACCCTCCTCCATTTAATGCGGGTACCCAGCGGTTTAACGGGTGACGGGTACCCATTGCCATCCAAAATTGGGATGGTGAGGCGGTCGGGTCCTTTCCGTCTATCCTTGCTCTGGTCGTGCATCTAGTGTCGACGAAGAACGCGTGGAGTCCTGTTCCATTGGATCTCTTGAAATCCAATCATTTTTCATATGCATTGGTATGCTTTTAGGTCAGTATCTTCCGATCAACCGTTGTCATATTCGGCGTTGGTTGCTACTCTCGTGCGTTGTTTTTTTAGTCTTGGCATAATGACTTTCTGTTTCTATACTAAAATAAGCTCTACTACGATAAGCTTTGTCCGTCTTCAATGATGGAAGGGCGAGGACGACGACGCGTCTTTAGCTCGTGCTAGCGTCTGCAGTTGTTCTTAGGTGGTCCAGTTACCTATTTATAATTTTTATAACCTTTAAGATTCTCCATACTGTTGTTAATGATTACTAATAGATCGGTAAAATTTCGGAGAATCAAAAGATGATGGCTTGGAAAAGCAAGGTGGGAATTAAATATAAGCGAAAACTGAACATGAACGTGATGGAGTTGGCTTTTCTAGAAAAGAAAATAAATTTTCCACATCATTTGGCTATAGTCAACATGTGCGCCTATTCATCCCTCTCAGCGACACGGGGCGCTCCATGGCCTGAACAGCTCCTAGGTGCATTTGGTACGACGGTTAGAGCATGTGCAATATAAGATGCTAAGCATCTAAAAAAAAGATGCTGAGAGATACTTATACTAGAAATAAATCGTTTTTTATTAAACACATGAAGTTATTTATAGTAGGCAGATGACTAACTTGCTGCCTCTTCTACAAAAGTAAGCACCACGCTGAAGAAAAACGTTGGTTTTTTTCCTAAGCACCCATTTAATCACCTTGCATTGTACATCCACTACATGAAAATTGATTTTTTGTGAGTGTCGACCTGTTTGCCTGGTGTAAATATCCCGGAAGGAAAACAGCTGGTTTTCAGAGAGTTATTTACCAAGACATGCAAAAGTCTAACCCAAGGCAAACATGAAAAATACACTCGACAATTAAGATTCATTCAGGAAAATATAAAATACACTCGTAAATAAAGGACACTTGCAAATAGACCTAATACGCAAAACATTAGGACACGAGGCTCTACCGACCGCATCTCACGACGGCGTGGCATAGGATGGGTTTTCCCTTATCTCCCGTAATAGAAATCAACTTTCGAGTTTTTTTCCCGCTTTTTGCGCGTATTTTAGTTCCCTTTTCTATGTTGTCACACCCATTTTCCCTGCCAAGACTTTGGAGTTAAGATTTAACACTTGAACTATTAAGATTTATAAGGCAAAAAGTGGCACTACAACATGGACATTGGCTCTTATAGATGCCAAGGCGCACGCCTAATCGTCGTGCTCGTGCTGACACGGCAAAAAAGCCGCTAGATATAATTGCGTCGGAAAAAGTGCGTAGGTGAACCTTTTTTCGCTCAGTACAACGTTATCCGTCGAGCTAGCGCTTGCGCAACACCATAGAGGATGTGTATCCATTAAAAAAGATGACAGAAACTTAGTGCCGTTACAAATTATAACCGACATAATATAATACTATATGCTAAACACTATTTTACCGGCATTAAAACCATTGATCACAATCAAAGCATTAAAACCATTAATCACAACCAATGATGATCACAATCAATGCTAATCACAGTCAATGATAAACAAATTCCATTGGTATACGGTTTTTTCCATTACATTACTTGAACCCCTATCTGTTCATTGCTCTAAAATAAAAAAATAAAGAAGTACAAATCGGCAAAAAAAAGGAAAAACTACCTACAAAATCTAACTACAAATCCCTAAAATTGAGAGTCTCCACAACCACCACATGGCAGAGGTGTCCACATCATTGGTGACCTCACCATCGTCTTCCGCACAGTGGACCTGGTCTGCGTAGACAACCTCGTCGCTGGATGTCATCATCTTCCATGCGGTGGATCAGCACGACACAGACGATCTCACCGTTGACCTGAGCACCATCTTCGACGCGGTGGATCAGCACGACGCACCTGACCTTGCCACGCGGTGGATCAGCACGGAGGAGATCTAGGGTTAGTAGAGAGGGCGGTGTGGTGGCATGGATAGAAGTTACTCAAGTGTTCCCTGTATTATTATGAGTACTGATAGATCTAGGGTTTGTATCATGGGCCTGGCTTGGTTAAAAGCCCATAGACCATAGTGGGCTAATTTGGTGGTCATATGTGGTGACACACTAGTCACCGAGTCCAATATTTTGTGATTCATAACATAAACAGTAAAGTAACAAAACAACGAGATTTGACAAACACGGTGCTCAAATATATTTATTAAACACTACAGTAGAAAATTCTGTATTGGTGTTTTTTTGGGTTCGTGTTTACTGATGAGTTCTGTATTTTCCCTTTTCTTTCACTTCACAGGTGCTATTAAAATCTGGGAGTGCCTGATTTGTGTTTATCAGTACCCAATTTCATTATTAGTAGAATGCAAACCATGGTCGTGTAGAACACATTTTTATTCTCTCATCCATATCAAGAGGTATTGTTGCATGCTATGCACTTCAATTGAAGCATGTTTAATTAGCAGTATAACATTATTTTGAATGACATTGCAAAGAACTAGTGTAAACATGTACATATTTCAGTAGTTTTATGCAACAAGTTAAGTTTTTGAATAGTTCTCTCTCATGAAACCATCAAACCGAATAGTTCGCCACTATCCAATGGAACAAATTTTAAACTTACATATCAACGGGTTCATATTATAAGTTTCGGCAAAACATATTCATATTATAAGTATGAGCAAACGGAAGTTCAACACATATGTGCATCAGGAATATATCTCGCAAAGATATTAATAAAATGCACTTTGAAGATCAGCAGAGCTCTTAATAAAGCGCACTAGGCATTTGTGTGTGCATAAATTAAGTTATTTCCACTGGTACATGCAATTTAACAAATCATCTATCAACAAATCTCACATTTTAGAAAATGAAAACAAAAGGCTTGAGGACCACTTTGAAGATCTGCAAAGCTGTTAATAAAGTGCACTTTAAAGATCTGCACAGGTGTTGATAAAGCGCACCATTAATAAAGTGCACTTTAAAGATCTGCAGAGCTGTTAATAAAGCGCATTTGGTATTTGTGTGTGCATAATGAAGAGTATCATATAGTAATATCATGCATATGATACCAGTATCATAGTATCATGTAGTAGTATCATAGTCTTAGTGTATTTATTATATTTTGGAATCTTAATATAAAATTGTGTACAAGATTTATTTGAGACCATTTTTTCTAGTTTCACATGTTATGATACCGTATCTACCTATGATACTATTACAATCTATTTCATCATTAATTGCAATGACACATAAGAATTTTGCATGCATGTAATGCATGATACCAACTATGATACCCCCATTAGGGCTAGTCTAAATTTAATTATTCCAACGGGTATATGTCATTCAACAAATTAGTTGTCAACAACTCTTATGTTCTAGAAAATGTAAACAAAAGGATCGAGGAACACTTCAAATAATGAGCCCTTGGGTTGCTCATGGGGTTTAAAATGGTATACAAGTTAGTGTTTTTCCTAGAATACGCCACGAAAGATGTACTCCCTCCTTTTAGAAATAATTGACTTGGATTTCTATCTAAATTCAAATATATCTATACATTAAAATGTGTTGAGATATATTTAAATCTAAACAAACTCAAGTCAATTATTTTTGAAGGGAGAAAGCACCATAATTTATAGAATGAGTGCTTAGCGGTAAAACTTCGAGGCTATTTGCCTGCAACATGGGTGGTAGAGTTCACCTCCCACGCTAAAGCCTACTCTCTCTAGCAACCAACGAAGAATATTTTACGTAATATTATCCTAGCTATAGAATATTGTATCTTGGTACAGCTAATTCTGGTGAAACCTAATCCTATCACTTGTCTAGTGTGTCTAGTTGCTAGCTTGGTGGCGTCCACTCCACGTATAAAGGGCACCAACAGCCCTAATCTCGTGCAGCGCGTGGTTGTTAACCCTAAAATTTTTGAGAGAATGAAGACATTTTATTTATCTTTTTTTTTGCGAAAAGGACAACTCAATCTATTAATAATCCTCAATACAGCAGAAACATCAAAAATAATTAAAGCTGCAAATAGGTCATTGTAGCACGTAGCGATTACAAGCACACTCGGGCGAGCCGACGGCATGCCACCATCCTCGCCTCTCCATTAACAGAGCCATCCTCGCCTCTCCATTAACAGAGCCGGGAAAACTCGTCGTACTAGAACCTGTTGTAGTAGACAGACGAAGAGTCATTCTACTAAGTCCTCAAAGGATCAACACACCAAAACAATAACGATTGGTGATGAAAACTGAAAATCAGAACATCAAATCTGTAACCACACGAACAAACATGGAAACAGACTGGACCCTGGAAGGTCTGCGGGACACACAAATCCACGAGTCATGCGCTAGTGCTAGACACACCACCGGAGTGGTGATGTCGCCGCCGCATCGCCATCCACAAGAAGACACTAAAAAAACTAAACAAATAAAGGGAACCCTCCCAACGGCGAGGTGTCGTGGTTCGTCACACCTCCCGGAAACAGACTACTGGAGGCGTAGCTGACCGGCAACATCGCCGATAAGGGGGTGGGGATGAAGCTAGATCGCTTTTACGATCGCTTTTCTCTTAACGACTATACCAATTCGTGCTAGCTCCTGAGCTCTAAATTTGAAAATCATACTTATGAGTTTCAAATAAAGCCACATTATTTTTCTCGGCGTACCCTATCATCTGCATGTACCTTGACACCCTATTTGAATCCAGAGTAAGTAGACTGCCCAGGTCAATAGTTCTTCCCAACACCCACGAAGAAACGCCACCGACATCGATATTCCTCCTCCATAATTGGGCGGTGTATCCTGACAAAGAGAGTAAACGCAACACTACACCCCCGGCTTGCATAACCATCAAATGTTTGTCCTCGACAAACATATTTTCCAGCACCTGTTGTTGGGCCATGTCCCTCCACATGGAGGTGTGTTGGCATCCCAACTATAGCCCGTGAAAGTCCAACACATTTCAACCGTTGATCGACGTTCGTATCCAACGGCTGAGGTGCTCCTTGGGCGAGGAGTAGACAAGAAATCACTAGCCACCCTTGGTGGCTATGTGAGACATGCTGTGAGAGTGTGTGTGTGATATGAGCAAGAGATAGGATGAGAGAACACACAAGAACAACACAACCTAGTAAGAAGAGAGGAAGAAGAAGGAGATGTAATTTCTGTCCAGATTTCTAAGATCTGACCGATCTGTCTTCAAGCTGGTGTTTGGAGGCTTAAACATGCTTGGATTGACTCCAAACTTGGTGAGCTTGTTCCTTGCTTTGAGTACTTTGATTTGGTTAGATGGTTTGATATTTGGGTCAGTGTAGCATCATATTTAGAAGTGGTTTAGTCAGTTCGGACTGCTACAGACCTTGTTTTCCATACCTTCATCAGCGGCTTGTCTTGCTGCCTCTTTCACTTCTTTCCAGGCTTAGGACAATCTTTCTAGTTTTTTAGCAACTCTTCCACTTCTTCGCGGCTCCTCTGCTCTGGGATTCCTCGGGTCTCGGATTTGCCATCGAACAGGTCTCCACGTTTTCTCCATGGATCATTCTTGCCGAGCCACCTCCGGTGCGTCATGAACACGGTTTTAGAAGACCCTGGATCTTTCTCTAGTTGGAGATAGCTTGTGTTATCCATGCACCTAACACATGCCCAGAACCCTTGGATAACTTGCCTGGAGATATACCCGTAACCTAGATAGTCTTGATCCGTAGTGACCAACGCGGCTCTCATAGTGAAATAATCTTGTGCGACGACATCGTAAGTATTGGCTCCAGATTCCCATAACGTGGCTAACTCCTCTTTCAACAGCCCGAGATACAGATTGATGTCGGTACCAGGTTGTTTCGGCCCTTGAATTAGCATACTTGAATTAGCATACTCATTTGTATGTACTTCTTCATGCACAACCATGGAGGGAGGTTGTACATCCATGCAAACACGGGCCAAGTGTTGTGCGTGATGCTCTGGCTACCGAACGGATTGATTCCATCGGTGCTCGCACCAAGCCTGATGTTCCTCGAATCTCCAGCAAATTTGGGAATTCGAGGTCCAATGCTTTCCACTGGCTAGCATCTGAAGGGTTCGTCAATAGCTCATCCTTTTCGGGGTCATCGTCATCTCCTAGCTTTTTCGTTTCCGCATGAGCTTCGCTTCCTTAGGGTCCGCGAAATAGCGCTGCAGGTGAGGAGTGATAGGAAAGTACCATACCACTTTTCGAGGTGCTTTCTTCCCTTTCTTGTATCGACTCACGCCGCACACCGGACATGTGGTTTTCTCCGCGCCCTTGCCCCGATAAATGATGCAATCGTTGATGCATACATGATATCTAACGTTCAGTAGATCGAGAGGACAGACGATTTTCTTGGCGTCCTCGATACTAGTTGGATACGTGTTCCCCTCCGGGAGACGATCGTGCCAGAATGCCATCATATCGTCGAAGCTTGCGTTGCTCGATTTGTGTTTTGCCTTCATCTCCATAGCCTTGAGAGTTACATTCAATAGGGTATCATCGGGCCTGCATCCTTGATACAATGGAGTAACCGCGTCTTTCTCAAGTTGCGCAAGCTTGGCTTTCTCTCTAGCGGCAGTCCTGGCATTACTCGTCTGCTTGAGAAGCAGCTCTTGCACATAAGGGTCCCGCACCCATCCTGACGTTGTTCCATCATCGTCTGCTCCTCCGGCATCTAGATCATCATCATCCCGGTCTGCTTCCGCACCTTCACCATCTCCAGAAGACTCTTCATCATCTCGCCCGGTCTCGCCGTGATGATCATCGTCATGTTGCCCACCTTCACCATCTACATTGTCTTCGTCATCGCTTATCCAACGAGTGTATCCATCCATGAAACCATGGCGGAGCAAGTGCGCCTGCAGATTCTCGAAATCTGGGTTGATCACCCAGTTGAGTTTGCATCTTCTGCACGAACATCTTATCTCCGTCTTGTTATTTCGTATCATGTCGGCTGTCGCACATTTTAAAAATCTAGCCACAATGCCTTCGCTCATTATGAGCACCATTTTTGCCTGCACGGTGTACACGGTATAATTAGAAGCAATTAGAAGTCTATTAGAACCACATAATCAATGCATGCATGCAATGGTCGATAGAAAATTTCGGCATGACCTATCCTAAAATAAGGACCTTTGCAAAATACCAAAGTCTTGCCAAAATGGAAATGAATCAACATTTTAGCAAAACAAATGACAACTTGTTCACACACAAACACAAGAGAGAGACCGATCCATACACACATGAACATATCATTATGCTGTCCAATACACATATGCATGAGCATCATCGATACTCTCCATATACACACACATGACCATCGATCCTCTCCATACACACATCATGAGCATCGATCATCTACATACATATGAGCATGTCATCCATATACACATGAACACATCCGTACATGGACAACTTAGCGAGATGAGAGACCGATCGCGAGAAGATGGAAAGGAGAGGTGCGTGCGAGACCGGAGAAGGAGATGAGAGACCGGAGAGCTTCCTCTGTTACGTATGTAATATCCAAGACAAGTTCTACATGCTAAAAATGGTGAGTGAGTGGAGAAATTGAGGTGGGAAGGAGAAGGATCCCGAGTAGATCTAAGGAGGAAGAAGGGGAAAGTGAAGTGTGGGGTGGTGGATGATCACACATGTGCACAAAGTGGAGCTGCCAGATCACACATGGACCTAGTGCGCCACAGGCAATAATCACAACCGTGGTGCACATGCCAGAGTGCGCCATAAATGTGTCTGACCATTTACAGAACAGAGGGGCCTTCACTTAGGCGTAGCACACCACCTTTATGTGCGCCACGGTTAACCATAACAACCGTAGCGCACCTACCCCATGTGCGCTACGGGTATGCGGCATACGGCCAGCAGGGCCCTGGCCCACACATATCTGTGGCGCACTATGACCATGTGCGCCACAATTGTTGTAGTTACTAATAGGGCACTGCCCACAGGTGAGCCACGCCTATTTTATCCGTGAGGCACTTCAACCATGTGAGCCACGAATGTGCTGATTACCTATAGCCATTTTCCTAGTAGTCGGCGTACGTGGGTGGAGGCTACGCCGACGGTGGCCCTCGGCGTATTGATAGAACCGTTAGGACATCGTCCCGGCCTGGCTGGTAGGTGCCACGCGTCTGGCCCGTACGCTGAGGGCCACGGAATGCGAAGGGTGGCCGTCGGCGTAGAGTTGCCTACGCCGATGGCTTGGCTACACCGACGGTTGGTCATCGTGGCTAGCTTGGCATGGTCCTACGCCGACGGCCCCGGCCAAAGCGGCCGGCCGTCGATGTATGGCGGCATTCCTATAGTGACGATTGGAAGGTAGATTATTTGTACAGGTGGCCGTGTTTTGGAAAACAAGGAAAAATCACAGGCGGGTGAAAACTTGGGTCGATACCCATTGCCAAAGTTGGGCCCACGTACCTTCCTTAGGGCCATTTTATTCCTGGCAAGCTCAGAGCCGTCCGAAGGAGATCGAAACCCAACCCTCCTCATTTCTCCTCTCCCCTCTAGCTGTCCCTAACCCGAACCCGACGAGAGAGGGGGTGGCACGAACCATGGCGTCGCGACCGGCTTGCTCACCGGTGCGCTCGTGCAGCGTTGCGCGGCGCTCCGTCGAGCTCGCTGGACCTCGATCTCCTCCTCCCTCTCCACGCATCTCGCCTCAGGTGCGGTGTCTGGCCCTCGCCCAACTGAGCCTCCCTATCTCTCATCTCTTTTAGATGAGAGTAGGAGGAAACACAAGAAGCCACCGGCCGGCCGAGTTGCCCGTTCCAATATGGATCGCCGCCTCCGCTCCGGAACACTCCAATGGATGCGCCCTGGTTACTGAGGCTTCACAACATCATCGTCGTATTCCCACCATCTCTTTGCGGCGTCTCGCATCGTTCCTATTCCATCTTAGCAACATCATCTAGCCGGCGGTTCACTGTAACCCCTTTGGAGCCCAACGGGAGGCTACTACCGCTCCGGCTATGGAGGCAGTGGTGGGGACGACCGGCTGCGTGACTTTGCTTTCTCTTATTGATGGATGAGTAATCTGATCTTATCCTCGAGTAGTTATTGTAGCTGCTTACATGAGAAACATCACCTATTTTATCTCCCCATGTACCATGTCGTTGCATCTCTAAAACCGGCTGATCCAACACAGTTCATGTATTATAATATATAAGAGACTTTATTTTCCAAGAAGAATTACTAGTGACACGACGGTAGAAAAGAAAGGGAGAAGACAATGTGATACTCCCTTCGACCCATATTAGTTGACTTGAATTTTTTCAAATATTGATGTATTTAGGACTAAAACTTTTCTAGATACATTTGTATATATAGACAAATATAAGCCAACTAATATGGGTCAGAGAGAGAGTACTTAATTGAGACTGAAAGAACAATTGAACATGAAGTTAGAGCATACTTAATGGTGGTCGGTGGAGAGAAAATCGCACACCAAATTTGTCCGATGAACCATGTCCGCAGAAGAAGGCAAACAACTGCCACTGCACAAGCATGGCTGATCGCTGGTCGGTTGACAAATACCGACACTGACATGCATGGCCAGGTGGCCGGCCGACCTCCCCTTGGCCTTGGGACGCGATACACTGGAACCTAGTAGCTATTGGACTCATCGGTCAACCTCGATCTCTTCTATAGCTTTTTCTAAGATCAGGTTGCTAAAGTACTCAAGAATGGCACTTGACAGGACAATTGACAGGACTGAGCAAGGCATAGCAATGCAATGCTAGACATCAAGATCCTGTGAGATTCGATTGGGCAATATAAAAAGATACATTGACCGCCATCCAATTGTATCTATGACTATAAGTCCACCTTTGAGTTATCATCCGACCCCCCTCCAGTATTAAGTTGCAAGCAACAGACAACTGTTTTAAGCAAAGTGTGTAAGGTAAACAATCCACTTGTTTCATGAACAAGAGACCGATGTTTTTCCCTAGTGGCAACAACACATCTACAACCTTAGAGATTTCTGTCACTTCCCTTAGATTAAATAGAGGCATGAACCCACTATCGAGCATAAATACCCCCACTTGGATTCACTAGCAACTACTTGGCCAAGATAGTTACTAACAACAGAGAGCATACAAGATCACAAACAACACAGACATGATAGAATCAATAAGACAAAACCATTAATCAATCTAACATAGTAATATCAATATCCATCAGATCCCCGCAAAAACAACATGCATGATTACAAATAGATGAGATCCTGATCATGAACGGAGCTCACAAGATCTAGACATGAAAGCACAAAGGAGGAGATACAACCATCTAGCTACTATATGGACCCGTAGTCCAATGTGGAACTACTCACGCTTCATACCGGAGGCTGGCATGATGAAGAAGAAGGCCTCCGGGATGATCTCCCCTCCGGCAGGGTGCCGGGAAGAGCTTCAGATCCCCCGATCTAGGGACGATGGTGGCGGCGGCTACAGATGGTTTTGTGGAATATTGATCGTGTACTTAGAGTTTAGGCATCGGGACTTCTTATAGGCGAAGAGGCGAGGTTGGGAGGCGGCCAGGGGGCCCATACCCTGCCTAGGCGCGACCTAGGGTGGGCCCATGCCTGGGGGGTGCGACCGCCCCGTGGCTCCCCTCCATCTCTCCTATGGACTTCGTGTTCTCCTCGGTGAAATATTGACTTTGGCTTTTGTCCCGTCCAATTCCGAAAATATTTCCTTACTAGCTTTTCTGGAACCAAAAACAATAGAAAATAGGCAACTGGCACCGTGGCATCTTGTTAATAGGTTAGTACCAGAAAACATATAAAAACACCTCGAAGTGTAGACAAAGCAAAGAAAAGTAGATACTAAACAAGCATGGAACATCAAAAATTATAGATACGTTTCCGACGTATCAAGCATTCCCAAGCATAACTCTCGCTTGTCCTCGAGTAGGTAAGTGATAAAAGAATAATTTTTAAGGTGACATGCACCATCAAAATCAAGATCAAATCATTTGCAAGCATTGAAAGTTGGGATCAAAGAACTCTAAACATGTGCATGAAAGATGGAGTTCTAACAGTAAGAAAAAGTAACTATGCATGCAACATGAAAGGTTGAATAACATGCATTGAAAAACGTTTGTTTGTTTCACATACAGAAAACACAACATAGTGGCATTCAGTTTGTCCCTCATAGAGTAGCAAATAGATGCATAGGACACCTTCAAACTTCATAAGAGTGACTAGATACAAATAGCATAAAAACAAGTAATATCAACAATATGCATCAATTAATAAGTTTTGGGACAATGCACATAGAACTAAGAATGGAAACTATGCTCTCTTAACTGGTGCCTAAAGGTAGAAGGTGGAGACTCAATATAATAGTGAAAGAAAGGCCCTTCATAAAGGGAAGCAGGGATTTCAAGTTTCAAAAAGAGCTTAAAAAATTATGGTACTTGTTCGCTTTCAGCCCTCATTGCCCCTATCATTAAGATTAAAGTGAACAAACTATGGAGTATATGCCGTTATAGCTGTTGGATCGCTTGCATCGTCTTAGCTGTTGAATCTTCATAACCCGCGAAGCGTTATCCTGTTATAACCAGACGTAGTGTAGCGTATCTGACAAGTAACCAAGGACGAGAGGGATGCGGCTGTGTTTCGGCGCCGCCATCTCGTCGCGGGCCTGAGCGATCATGGGGGAGGCGGCGAAGTTATGACACATCGGCAGCCACAATTGGGGGAAATGAGGACGCGAGTGGGAGTCTGATTGGAAGCCCCGAGCTCCTCTGTTTTTAAAGGGCACCGAAGTCATTTTGCCGTCGGACTAATTTTTTTTTTCTGAACAAGATAGGATAGGACTGGTATGCCCTCAACCCGTGTGTGACTCCAAATACTATCCAAGTTGGAGTCATTTCCTACTTCAGCGTGACACGGAGGTAGCCGCGTGACAAATACTATCCAGCTGTCAACACCCGGATTTTTAATCCCAGATGCCTGTTATGCCATACATCGCAATCCCAGGATTACCATTTTTGCGAGACATAACAGATTTAGATATCACAGTACATCATCCATTACATTCCATACATAGGGTCTTACACAAATAAGGATCTTATGATCCAGTTCTTAATACAACTCAAGCAGCGGAATAACGTAATAATAAGGGTAGCGCAGGCGAAGCTCCATCTTCGGGGTCACAGGCAATGCTGACGATGGGAGATGATCCTAGTTGTCGTAACCTTCCTGGGGTCCATCCTCCTGGTACTCCTCTTCATAGTCTGGCCACGGGAATAGCCAGGGACAAAGACATGAGTACTCTTTAAGTACTTGCAAACTAATACTAACAAGTTAAGGGGTTTTCGTAGTAGGATACTAAGCTCTAGGGTTGTTTTGCAAAAGCCAGATTTACCTCTACTAAGTTCAGGAGCAAAGAATGCTAGTTGAAATTTTATAACACCTAAGTGGGAACTTGAATTTCATATCACAACTCTGTTGTGGTCAAGTCAAAATCTCAATCCATTTACAAGTCATTTTGAAAACATCTGACGGGGGAACAGTATGGCCACTCCAACTGTCCATAACCGCGGACGCGGCTATTCGAATAGTTTGACACTCTACAAATATTGTACACTTTCACCACAACATTCGATACATCCGTCAGGAACAAATCCTGAATTCACCATACTTAGTATGCGGATAATCAATCCTAACCTTTCAATTACACGCCCTAGTATAGGCACATCTCCTGTGAGTTTGGCCTCCCAACCATGACCAACTGTCATCTTGGGTACTGCACAGGTGGACAATCTTCACAAGGTAGCCTCATCTCAGACCTTGGCCGTGAGGGAATCCATACTAAGGTATATAAGTTTCTAGTCAAGCCCTACCCAATTCTCGGGTATTGTGGTTATACGATAAAATTGGAATGGTATCGCATCCAGACAACCATCAGTTTTATAAAGGGCTAAGGCTCATGCCTTAATATTTTCATCATCAAATCATCTGGTGTTTGGGAACACATGTCAAAACATCTCAGTAGAATGACTCATCATTCTAAGGTTTTTATAACCATTTTCACCAAGTATTCCCATCTAAAGTTGATCAAGTTTTATGCTTAGCACTAGCATCTACAAGTGGGGTAAGTACTAATGAGGGGTGGTAAACCAATAGAGTTTAACTAAGTTCAATCTCATGCCTTAGGATGATATCAAGCTTATCTAGCTTAGGCAAAATTTAATGCTCTTTATGCAACCTTCCATTATATTCCTAGAATCTACAAGTTACTTAAGTAACTCTACGAGAAAGCTTTGATAAAGAAATAAAGTATAAAGCTTGCAAATAAAACTAGGATTGGGTTATCAAGTGGGTATGATCACATATGATTAAGGCATATAGTTGGCATGGTAACAAGCAAGTAGAAGCTTGCACATTCAACTAATAGTATTAGGCTTGCATAGGTAAAGTATCTTGCAAGTGTTAGCTTGCTCAGGTAATAGCTTCCCTTGTGCAGAGCAGTGGTTGAAGTTTTCCTCGGCTTCTTCGTAGTATCCTTCTTCCTCCTCGTATCCTTGGTCGGTACTAGCGTCTATAATTAAATACGAGTTACACAATCACCAAAAAATACTTAACTATTTTCAATCCTCACACAAAGGGGTACTACAGATGATCTAACATCATCACTAATATTACAAGAATAAAGCATTGGTCCTTTTTATTTTAATTTGAGAAAAGTAATTTCCACTCGTTGAAAAACTACTTAAGATTTAATATTCTCCAAACCAAACATGGGATCATGTTGACACATGTCATCACCACATATTGCAGTACATGGGAATGTGATTTAAAGTGGTGTCACAATTTAATAAGGTTTAACCTTTTATTTCAATTAAATAAAGTGACTAGAAATTCCTATGTGGCATCCTTTTATTACTTGAACATTATTTCTATAAGTAAATCCATATGTTTTTATATATTATGAAAGGTATGATCAAATGTGATTTTTGAGAGTTGGAATCAACTCAAAAGCTATTATGGTTGAAATTTGAAAAATGTTTGAATGCATAAAAGCTTCTGATTTGTTATTTTTACCAAGGTTGATCTACAGATCTAAATGATTTGAATCCAACGAGCTTGGATTAAGCATTTCAATACCTTTCTAACAAAATTGGTTTCATGCAATTTGGCTTACTGAATCGAGCTGGGTTGATTTTTAAAACTAGGTACAGAACCATGTTTGAATTAAAATAGAAAAATCTAAATTCAAACGCTTGGGCTGCGCGGGAAATGCTAATGGGCCGGCTCAGTGTCAATCCGCAGCGTGGGGCTCAGCTGACAGGGGGGTCTACTGGTCAGCGGCTCATAACACGCGAAGCAGTACGGGGCGATATGGTGCGTTGGATTAGAAGTGAGATCAACGGTTGAGGGTCGTCGTCGACGGTGAACATGTCACCGGCGAGCTCGAACCCTAGCGGTACGGTGGGGGGTGCATAGGGGGCATACCGGGGATCCAGTGACGACGGCGAGGCGAGCAAATGACGAAGTTGACGACGGCGAACTTAGGGGTGATCGCGGCAGCTCCGGGGGTGGTCGAAATCAACGACACCCTTCTCCTCCAGAGGCGGCCTGCTCCGGCGCAATTTCGGCGATGTGCTGCTCGCCTTGCTCCGGCTAAGGGGTGGAATGCTCAGTGAGGTGAGGGGAATGAGATGGTGTGAATAAATCGAGCGGGGGTCGTCTCCTTTTATAGGCTCGACGGCGAGACCGAGAGGGATGGGCAGGCGACGGTGGCGACACGGCTACGGGCGGCTAGAGGCATGGTTGCGGTTGGCGATCGACGAGTGGTCTCCTGGCGATGCTCTAGACCTTGAATGCGCGTGTAGGGGCGGTGGCAAATGGCCGGGAACGTGCGGTGCTATGCGAGGCAGAGGCGGCGAACTCCGTGGCGAGCGGTGGCTACGGGATACGGGCGATCAAATGAACATGTCTGGTGGTATCCTGGGACGGTGGGGTGCATGCTGGCGCACGACGAGGGCTCGAGGTGGTCGGGTTGCGTGGGAACGACGCGTGCTCTGCGGTGCGCGTCGGCATGGTCGACAGCGGCACGGGTGCGGCGTTCCTGGCGGTTCTGGTCTTGGTTCTTGAGCTAGGTCTGGTCGAGAGGGGGCGGTGAGGCATGGGCTACCTTCCAGACAAGGTTGGCACGGCTAGTTCTTCTCCTAGCTTGCTGTCCACACTAGGGTGACATGGTGAGGCTCGTCCTGCTCACCATTGATGACATTGGCAAGCTCAGAGTGGTGCTAGTGGTTAGTTAAGGGTTCTAGATGATCTACTGAGGCTAGGTGCAATCAGAGAGGGAACAAGGTGGACCCAAAACACTGCTCAACATAGTGTTTTTGATTTTGTTGATTTGAATCTGCAACCTGTTTGATGAAATGGCCGCAAGAAACTTATTTCTGAATTTTGAAAAGATTTTTGGTGGGTGTGCTAGGTATGTACTGGGGAGTCTGTGGATGCTTGGGTTTTGAAAATTGAGTTGGTTTCAGTGGTTTTTGAAATAGTGGGATCTTCCCATATGATATAGATTCAATTTTAAAATGTCATTTAAACTTAGCATTTGAATGTTTCTGAATGATCACAAAGTGGGCATTGGTACCTTGTTATGAGTACTATCAAGGGGTGCAAAGATCCATACATGTCTCTGTTGAGTTTTGAAAATTAGAGATAGCCAAAATAGGCATGGGAGTTAATTTGGCCAAAGTGACCATTCACTTAATTTGTTCATTTTGAGTTGTTTGTCTTTGGAAAAAGTTTGGGGATTGTTTAGATGATGTTTATTTCATCTAAGAATCATTTTACAAGCAAAGGAACACAGAATCATGGCAATTCAAAAGAATCCAAGTTTTAATACACACACATATAAATGCTTTCATAGTTTTAGTTGGAAAAGTTTTTGTTAACCCTAATTTTGATGATTAGAGTTTAATGATCCAAGTTTAATATTTTTGGGATGTTACACCAGCGAGCCGATGACGGTCACGCGGTTGGATTGCCTCCTTCCTTATTTCTCCACCTCCCCGATCATTTTGCGACGCATGCATGCATCTGGTCATTTCCTTTTATTTTTCTCTCTCTCACGCACGGGCATGCAAAGGCCAGCAGCAAGTTGCGAAAACAATTCATGAATGAGGAAAAAAAGGAGAAAACAATCCTCCGCTCTCGATCCTACCTTCCTTCGCGGTCGCTCGCGCTCAAGAAAAAAAAAGTCATTTTTCTTTTCTCTCTCTCGCGCAAGCACCGCGCCAATAAGAGCATCTCCACTCGTTGGACGAACCCAGGCCAAAATTCGAACCAAATTTTGGCCGGACGAAACTCATTTTTGGCCTGGGAACACCGAGTTTCCCACTCGTGTTCCTAGGCGAGTTCCCAAGTTTGACGAAAATTTAACAAATTTCGGCAAACTTTGGGCGAATATAAGCGGTTTTGGGGGAATATGGGCGAACTTTGGGCGAATATGGTCGATATGGATGAACTTTGGGCGAATATGGGTGATATGGACGAACTATGGGCGAACTTTGGGCGAAATTTGGGCGATACGGACGAACTTTGGGCGATTATGCCCGAATTTTGGGAGAATATGGTCTCTATGGATGAACTTTGACGAATATGGGCGATACGGACGAACTTTGGGCGAATATGCCTGAATTTTGGACGAACTTTGGATGAATATGGTCTATATGAACAAACTTTGGGCGAATATGGGCGATACGGACGAACTTTGGGCGAATATGCTCTATATGGACGAACTTTGGGCGAATATGGTCTATATGGAAAAACTTTGGACGAATATGAGCGAATAGGGGCGAACTTTGGGCGAATATGGACGAACTTTGGGTGTACTTTGGATGAATATGGCCGAATCTATGCTGACTGGGCGGGTCCACTCGCCGAATTCGCTTCGTCCGGCATTCCCAGGACGTACCCAGGATCCTAAGTAGTTTGGACCAAAGTTGGCCCAAATTCGGACGAAAACAGGTTTCTGGTTACACAACTGAGCGAAATTTCGACGTCTGAACATATTTTCGGCGTTCGGATCGACGTCCCGAGTAGCCGAGTGAAGATGCTCTAAGTAATTGATCATCCTTTTTTTTAAGCTGGGCGGGAAGTAGAGAGCATGTGCCCGTACGTGAAGAACAAAGAAAACAGAAACTTAAGGCACTTTAATCAACCGCACCTACCTACTTACCTACTCCAGAATCTAAATGATGAAAAATCACAGAGAGAGAGAGAGAGCTCTTGGTCGATGACTAAACACAAGTACCTGCTGGTTAGAATTCGGAGATCAGGCGCCGAGGACGGCTTTTTAATATCGCGATCTACACGTCATGCCTCACCGCCTGTTGAAATCGATGACCGCCATCGCCATCCAAGTGAGTGAGTGGCACCCCCTCTCCTCTCGTCGCTGAAGCCAAAGTCCAAAGTAACAAGTCACGCACGCGATACCCGCACGCGGCTTCCAATCCATGGGGCCATACTTATAGAGGGAGGTTGGAGCCTCCTTGAAGGAAAAATATTCTCTTCTCCACTTTGCTGTCATGAGCCATGGATGCAAGGATGTTGGACAGTTAGATTGCAAAGACCCACGGATCGTTAGCGTGGAAGGGTAAAAAAACAAGGCAGACATTGATGGGGTGATTTACTCCTTTTTTCACCGATCTAATAAATGCATGCCTAGAAGCCGTTCCGTTGGGCTTTTTGACCACCGGCTCGTGGGGCTCGCATGAAACGAATGCCCCCGCCAGACGAGCAACCCCGCGTACAGGCCAACGGAAATTGCACCCATGAGGCCGACGTGCGGGACCAGCCGTTTCCCGACGGGAACCAAAGGATCCTGGGCAGCACAAGTCCGTGTAGGCAAATCGGGTTACTACACAGGTGGACAAAATAGTCTTACCAACTACCAATGGCCCACATGTCCCTCCGAAGGGCCGATCGGACGGTCCACAACATTGGATCACCCTGGGAGCCCCATGGGGTGTACCAATTACATCTTTGGATGCTCAAAACTTGATAGAAATATGATATGTTTGAAATTTTATAACAAAGTTTTTGGGAATGCGGGATAATACAACTCAATTTCTCAACTCGTACTAACACCCAATTTTAGCGTCATCTTTGTTCTTCTTGGTCAAAATTTACATGCAAGTCGATTCACTTGAGTCTCCGGTGCCTAGCTATTATTGGCCTCATCGGTCGAGCTCTCTTCCGTAGCTCCTTGTGAGTTCAGGTTGCTAAAGTACTCCAGAATGGCTCTTGTATCGTCGGATGATGACCTAGAAGTAGCAGCACGACGCTCTTGGACCCAAGTGTTGAAATCGTGGTAGAAGGTATAGCACAAGAGCATGGTGTTAGACTGTATATACGTAGCATGTCTGTATATAACTGTATATGACTTGTACTACATCGCTTAGTACTTCTATATAATGATACAGTCGCACCCACGTTTAGGGTGTCGAGCAATTCTCCAAACACATTGTTTTACATGGTATCATATTAGGTTACGATGTCGTCTTCCGCTGCCCTACCCCTAGCCGCCGCCTCATCCGCAGCCGCGCTGGCCCTATCTGCCGCCGCCGCCCCTTCCGCCGCGACGGCCTCTGCCCCTGCCTTGCCCTTCCTCGTCTCCACTCCCCTCGCATGGTGGCAGTCTCGCTCCTCCGGGTCCGCTCCTCCGGTGCAGCTCTCGATGGGATCGATGCAGCCGCCGCCTGCCGTCGGGCCTGGTGCGGGGGCGATCCGCCGCCGCCGGCCTCCTTCGGCGGCCCGTCTGCCTCAACCAACGTGGCCGCGCCGCCACCCCCTGGTGGCCCCGCGCCCACCCCCTACGGCGCTCACCCGACGCCGACCTACGGCGCCCGCCCGTGCCGATCTACGGCGCGCCTCCCGCGTCAGCCTACGGCGCCCCGCCCGCATCGCACTACGGCCCTCCTGCCTATGGGGCCCTACCGACGCCGCCGTCCTCCTGGTTGGCGCCTCCCTATGGTGCGCCGCCTTGCAGCCCTACGCCGCGCCTACGGTGCCGCACTACGGGGCCCCACCTGCGTCGCCCTTTGGGGCCCCACCTGCACCGACCTACGGCGCCTTCCCATCGTCAGCGTATGATGGTGCGGCGCCTGCTGCCCCTGCACCGTCCATGGAGACGGCGCCACCGATGGGCTACTACGCGCCTCAGCCATCCCCTCACGCTGATCATGCTGCGCGTTCGTCGCCCTTCTACTTCTCGCACCTCATCCCGGTGAAGCTCACGCCCGAAAATTACTTGTCTTGGTGTGCACAGGTGCTACCGCTCCTTCGGAGCCGCTATCTGGAGGGCTACGTCGACGGCACACTTTCGTGCCCGCCGGTGTATCATCCAGCGTACCATACGTGGGTGGCCCAGGATCAGGCCATCCTCTCTGCCATCCAGTCGTCACTCACTCCAAGTGTCTCGTCACTGGTCCTCTTCGCCTCTACATCGCGAGATGCGTGGACGGCGCTCCACACCAACTTCGTCTCTCAGTCTCATGCTCATGCTCATGCTATCCGCCCCGAACTGGGCGAGACGAAGCTCCGTGACAGCAGCATCACGGACTACTTCAACAAGATGACCGGCCTCTCCGACACGCTGGCCTCCATTGGCCAGCCGCTTCGCCCCGAGGACTTCACCACCTACATCCTGAACGGCCTCGAAGACAACTATGATAATCTCATTGAGAACATCAATGGTCGCGATGTTCCGCTTCAGCCTCGTGAGCTCTACTCACGCCTCCTCGGCCGCGTACAGCGTGTCAAAGCGCGCCACGCCTCCCGAGCTTCTCCGCCGCCAACGCCGCAGCCCGCGGCAAACCTCATAAGCCGCCAGCTGGCGGCAAGCCGGTGACCGCCCCTCAGCAGCAGCCCCGTGCCGCTGCGCCTCCCGTCACTGGCGGGGGTCGCCCGCGTGCCTGCTGTCCCTGCTGCGGCGCTCAGCAAGCTTGTCAGCTTTGCGGTCTTCAGGGTCACAGTGCCTCCCGCTGTCATCGACGCTTCAAGCAGGACTTCCTCGGCATTGGAAACAATGGCAAGGGTAACGACAAGCAGGCGGCCGCCGCTGTGGTGGGCAACGAGCACGGGCACACTCCGTCCTACTCGATTGATCTGGCATGGGACATGGATACGGGAGCTACCAATCACTTGACGAGTGAGATGGGCAAGCTCCCCACCCAGGAGCCATACCGCGGTCACGATCAGGTTCGCACCGCCAACGGAGCAGGTATGCGCATCTCACATCTTGGTCAGGCCGCTCTTCTTACACACAATTCTAGAACACTGCACCTTCGTAATGTTCTTCGTGTTCCTTCTGCTACACGTAGTCAGTTATTTGTTTCTCAGCTTACTCGTGATAATCCGGTCTTCGCTGAATTTCGCCGTTTCTTCTTTTTATTAAGGATCGGGACACGAGAGCCGTTCTGCTTAGAGGTCGTCTTCGCCATGGCCTTTATGCGCTTGATGCGCCACCTGCACCTCCTGCGCCGCATGCCCCCTAGGTGTTCACTGGTGTTCGTGTGTCGTCTTCACACTAGCATGCGTGCCTTGGTCATCCTGCTGCTCCCATAGTTCGTCATGTTCTGCATCGTCATGAACTTTCAGTTGTGTCCAATAAAATTGCTGAAACTGTCTGTGATGCCTGTCAGCAAGGCAAGAGTCATCAGCTTCTTTTTTCTGAGTCTAGTCGTGTCGTTAAACAGCCTTTTGAGCTAGTGTTTTCTGATGTATGGGATCATGCCCAAACGTCTATCAGTGGCCATAATTATTATGTCAGTTTTATTGATGCTTACAGTCGGTTTACATGGATTTATCTTATCAAGCGTAAATTTGAAGTGTTCGATGTTTTTATTCAGTTTCAAGCACATGTAGAGCGTCTCCTTAAGCATAAGATTCTTCATATTCAGTCAGATTGGGGGGTGAATATCATCATCTCAATTCGTTCTTTAACAAGCTTGGGATCTCGCACCGTGTGTCTTGTCCTCATCCACATCAGCAGAATGGCGCCGCTGAACGTAAGCATCGTCATCTTCTATAAACTGGCCTTACTTTACTAGCTCATGCCTCCGTTCCGTTTCGGTTTTGGAGTGATGCTTTCTCCACGACCTGTTTTTTAATAAATAGGCTTCCTTCATGACTCTTGCAAATGAAAACTCCTCTTGAACTCTTGCACAATGAACTCCGAGACTACACTTTTCTGAAGGTTTTTGGATGTGCATGTTGGCCTCACCTTCGTCCGTACAATAAACATAAGTTATAGTTTCGGTCTAAAAAGTGCGTTTTTCTTGGGTATAGTTCCCTTCATAAAGGGTACAAGTGTCTTCACGTTTCCACCAATCGTGTTTATATATCTCGTGATGTCGTGTTTGATGAGAGTGTGTTCCCTTTTTCTGTACTTCCGAACAACTCTACTACTCCTACACCACCTGTGCACTCCACTTTACCTTCGCCTGATCAATTTGTAGATGTTGAATATGCTCCTGTGTTGCTTCCTAACCATGATGCAGGTATTGGACGTGGTGCTCGCCTTGAGCTTCTGGATGATCAGGCGACCGACGTCGATCACGCTGGCATCGTCGATCCCGTGCATGGCGCATGCACACCGGGTCGCGCCAGCCAGCCTGCTGTCGTGCCGCCCGTGGCGGTCACGCCCGCGCCGACCTCCCCCGCACCAGCTTCGCCCGAGCTAGGCTCGCCCGGCCCAGCCTCCCTGGCCGCCTCCTCGTCGCCTGGCCTCGTGGCCAGCTCTGCCCCGGCTCCGAGCGAACCGGCCTCTCCTGGACCTTCAGCGCCGGCCTCGCCAGCGAAGGATGCTGGCCCAGCGTCTCCAGCTACCGCCTCGCCTCCTTCTGGCTCGACGTCATCACCAGCCTCGTCACCACCAGCGTCACCTCCTGCTGTGGCTCTTCGCCCTCGTACACGCAGTCAGGCTGGTGTCTTTCGTCCAAAGGAGTGCACTGATGGGACTATTGCATGGATTGATGCTTGTGTTACCCATGCCGTTGCTGATCCCACTGCTGAGCCTTGACACTTTCAGGATGCTCTCGGTATTCCTCACTAGTGCGCTGCTATGGAGGAGGAACTTCAGGCTTTCCTGAAGAATGATACTTGGCGACTCGTTCCTCCTGTTTCTGGGGTCAATATTATTGATTCCAAGTGGGTCTTCAAGGTCAAGAAGCATGCTGATGGTTCCATTGAACGCTACAAGGCACGACTAGTTGCCAAGGGCTTCAAACAGAGGTATGGTCTTGATTATGAAGACACGTTCAGTCCAGTTGTCAAGCCTACTACCATTCGTTTGCTGCTCTCTTTGGTCGTTACTCGAGGATGGTCTCTCTGTCAGCTTGATGTGCAGAACGCTTTTCTGCACGGAGTTCTGGAGGAGGAGGAGGAGGTTTATATGCGTCAACACCTGGTTTTGTTGATCCTGCACGTCCTCAGCATCTCTTTCACCTGGTGAAGGCTCTCTATGGACTGAAGCAGGCTCATCGTGCATGGCATGCATGCCTTGGCTCGGTTCTTCGGGCTCACAGTTTTGTTCCCTCTACGGCTGACACATCACTGTTCCTTCTGCAGTGTCCTGAGGTCACGATGTGCATGCTGGTCTATGTGGATGATATCATCCTTATTAGCTCGTCTGATGCTGCTTCCCAGCGTCTTGTTTCTGCGCTGAGTGGAGATTTTGCTGTCAAGGATTTGGGTGCTCTGCACTACTTCCTTGGTCTGGAGGTCTCACGGTCTTCTGCTGGGTTGACTCTCATTCAGCATAAGTACTCTCTAGACTTGCTGCGTCGTGCTGGTATGTTGAAGTGCAAGCATGCTACCACTCCTATGTCTGCCACTGATCAGTTGTCTGCGCTTGATGGAGATCCTCTTTCGCCTGATGATGCTACTGAGTACCGCAGCCTCGTTGGTGATCTGCATTACCTCACTATCACCAGACCGGATGTCTCTTATGCAGTCAACCGTGTATGGCAGTACCTTCATGCACCCAGGACGTCTCATTGGTTAGCTGTGAAGCGGATTCTGCGCTGTGTCTGTCTGACCGCCTCGTATGGATTGCTCCTTCAGCCTGCTCCATCTTGTGACCTTTCGGCCTTCTCAGATGCAGATTGGGCTGGTAGTCCTGATGACAGGCGATCCACAGGGGGCTATGCAGTATTCTTTGGTCCTAATTTGATCGCTTGGAATGCTCGCAAGCAGGCTACAGTATCTCGCAGTAGTACTGAAGTTGAATACAAGACTGTTGCAAATGCCACAGCTGAGATCATTTGGGTACAGTCTTTGTTGAGAGAGTTGGGAGTCTCTCAAGATCAGCCTCCGATATTTTGGTGTGACAACATCGGTGCTACATACCTCTCTTTGAATCCAGTATTTCATGCCCGAAATACATCAAAGTTGATTATCACTTTGCCAAGGAACGCGTTACACATAAGCTACTCCGTATCAAGTTCATCTCTTCGAAGGATCAACTTGCTGACATCTTCACGAAGCCTCTTCCACAGCCTCAGTTTGTAGGATGTAGGCACAATCTTAACTTGCTTTATACTTCAGGCCACAGTTAAGATTGAGGGAGGATGTTTACGTAGCGTGTCTGCATATAACTGTATATGACTTGTACTATACCTCTTGGTACTTTTATATAATGACACAGTCGCACCACGTTTAGGGGGTCGAGTAGTTCTCCAAACACATTGTTTTACACGTGGCTCCCGCCTAGATCGGGATTTTGTACAACATGCGCCTGCACGCACCACAAGCAGGGAGACCAATTGATTCTTTGTTGTGAGTAGTGACGCAGAAAGCATTCATACAGCGGGAACGGGTTGGTTGGTTAATTAACATACTCTATGCGTTCTTCTTCGCGCGCGGCAGCCTGCTCTGACCTGCTGTATGACCGGAGACTCATACGCTTCTCCGCCTGAGGATCGATTAGGCATGAGGAATTAGTTTTGTAGGCCATTATGAAAGAAAAATCAATCGGTCAAAAAATCAATAAGGGACTTTATTAATTTATAGCCGGACACGCAATACAGGACGCGCGCGCTACGCCGAGGGCAAAAAACTGTCGTCGGCGTATGGTACGCCGACGGCTGCCCTCGGCGTAGCCTTCTCGGCAAAGATCTTCCTCCGCGGAGCACGGAGAGGCCGTCTGCATATCAAAATGCCGTCGGCGTATGCTATGTCGAGGGCAGCAATGCCATCGGCGTAGCGGCTGTCGGCATAGCTTGTCGACATGTTGAAAAAACATTTTTAAAAAAATAATTTTAAATTTTTTTTTCTCAATTTTTGAATCTTTAAATTGTTTGACTCATTAATCTCTCACTTTGAACATTTTTAACACTAATTATACTTAACATTTAATTTAATTGCAGTCTTGTCAAACTTCCCGGCCGATCACCCATCCTAATACTACTCTAACTCCAGCACGCTTAACTTTCTCGTTCCTTCAGAATCTGTTTTCGCAAAGTAATTCATACATTATTGTCAATACTATGATATCAATCCTAGTAACTCTTATATCATCATGTCACATGTTTGTATTTTTTGAACTTATAAATAAGTATTTAAGTAAACATTAATGAATAAGTAAAAATATTATTGAATTCAAGTAAAAATATAATAATTTTACTTTTTTGTATTTTTATATTTAATATGGAATAATTAATATCTTTAAATCCGTAAATCAGAATTTGACAAATAATATGTCTAAATTGATCAGAAAAATAAGAGGAATACAAATGTGATATCCATATCAACTAATCACAACCGTTTTTGAATTAGCTATTTGGAGGTTGCTTCAGAAAATCCCCCTTTTCGCGCTCGGAAAAATGAAAAATGTCTTTTGTGTGCGATGAAAAGGAAAACTTGCATTGGATCTTTGATAAAATAGCATATTGTGAATCTAAAAATGATTTTTTTTAAAAACATGAGCATCGAATCATGTACTTGTAGTTCATATCTGACTCACTTCCTACCGATTCGGTAGAAATTATCTTTTTTGTGCTCGGAAAATAAAAAATGGCCTTTTGGTGCGACAAAAAGGAAAACTTCCTCCTGCAACATTGTTCGTCATCCCATGATGCACATGTATGCACTATATGGACACATTGTGACAAACTATGCCTTGATTCTAGCCATAACATTGGTCATTTGACCTAAAAGCCAAGAAACCTCGAATGAGATAGGTCATTTTGTGAATGTTTTTTGAGACATAATCAATATACCAAGTTTGATATTTTTCTTCTAACTATGTCACATAATATGACACCACGCGAAGGTTTTGCATTGTTTCGATCTTTTTTATGAAAGAAAAATCAATCGGTCTAAAAATCAATAAGAGACTTTATTAATTTAAAGTCGGACACGCAATACAGGACGCGCGCGCTACGTCGAGGGAAAAAGCTATCGGTGTAGGCTAAAATGCTCTTGGCGTATGGTACGTCGACGGCTGCCCTCGGCGTAGCCTCCTCGGCAAAGGTCTTCCTCGACGGAGCACGGAGAGGCCGTCGGCATATCAAAATGCCGTCGGCGTATGCTATGCCGAGGGCAGCAATGCCATCGGCGTAGTGGCCGTCGGCATAGCTTGTCGACAGGTTGAAAAAATATATATTTTACAAAAAATAATTTTAAAAAATTAAATTTTTTTTCTCAATTTTTGAATCTTTGAATTGTTTGACTCATTAATCTCTCACTTTAAACATTTTTAACACTAATTACACTTAACATTTAATTAAATTGCAGTCTTGGCAAACTTTCCAACCGATCACCCATCCTAATACTACTCTAACTCGACCACGCTTAACTTCCTCGTTCCTTCAGAATCTGTTTCCGCAAAGTAATTCATACATTATTGTCAATACTATGATATCAATCCTATTAACTCTTATATCATCATGTCACATGTTTGTATTTTTTGAACTTACAAACAAGTATTTAAGTAAAAATTAATGAATAAGTAAAAATATTATTGAATTCAAATAAAAATATAATAATTTTACTTTTTTGTATTTTTATATTTAATATGGAATAATTAATATATTTAAATCCGTAAATCAGAATTTGACAAATAATATGTCTAAATTGATCAGAAAAATGAGAGGAATACAAATGTGATATCCATATCAACTAATCACAACCGTTTTTGAATTATCTATTTGGAGGTTGCTTCAGAAAATCCCCCTTTTTGCACTCGGAAAATGAAAAATGTCTTTTGTGTGCGATGAAAAGAAAACCTTGCATTAGATTTTTGATAAAATAGCATATTGTGAACCTAAAAATGATTTTTTTTAAACATGAGCATCGAATCATGTACTTGTAGTTCATATCTGACCCACTTCCTACCGATTCGGCAGAAATTATCTTTTTTGTGCTCGGAAAATGAAAAATGGCTTTTTGGTGCGACAAAAAGAAAAACTTCCTCCTGCAACATTGTTCGCCATATCATGATGCACATGTATGCACAATATGAACACATTATCACAAACTATGCCTTGATTCTAGCCATAACATTGGTCATTTGACCTAAAAGCCAAAAAACCTCGAATGAGATGGGTCATTTTGTGAAGGTTTTTTGAGACATAATCAATATACCAAGTTAGATATTTTTGCTTCTAACTATGTCACATAATATGACACCACGCGAAGTTTTCGCATTGTTTGGATCGTTTTTATGCCCATTTTAAACTAGCGTCAAAATTTGTCAAACTACGGGCATGAAGATTCTTAGCTCGGGGACGAGGCTCGCTAAAATTCCATTGGATATTTGATAAAATAGTATATTATGAACCTAAAAATGATTTTTATAAAAAAATATGGGCATCGGATCATGTACCTATAGTTCATATCTGACCCACTTCCTACCGATTCGGTAGGAATTTTTCTTTTTCACCAGAGGTGGACGGAAAGGTTTCAGATCTCCCTGTTGGAACATTTTATATATAAGGTGGTCTAGTATTTTTTAAAATGTGGTGATAGTATTTTGAATTAGCTATTTGGTGGTTGCTTCACAAAACCTTCTATTTTTTGTGCTCGGAAAATGGAAAATGGCTTTTTGGTGCGACAAAAAAGAAAACTTCCTCCTGCAACATTGTTCTCCATCCCATGATGCACATGTACGCACAATATGGGGACATTATCATAAACTATGCATTGATTCTAGCTATAACATTGGTCATTTGACCCGAAAGCCAAGAATCCTCGAATGAGATAGGTCATTTTGTGAAGTTTTTTTGAGACATAATAAATATACTAAGTTTGATATTTTTCCTTATAACTATGTCATATATTATAACACCACGCGAAGGTTTCGCATTGTTTTGATCGTTTTTGAATTTTTTATGCCCGTTTTAAACTATCGTTAAACTTTGTCGAATGATGGGTATGAAGATTCTTAGCTCGGGGCCGAGCCTGACTAAACTTGCATTGAATCTTTGATAAAATAGCATATTATGAAATTAAAAATGATTTTTTGTAAAAAAACATGGGCATCGGATTATGTACCTGTAGTTCATATCTGACTCACTTCCTACCGATTCGGCAGAAATTTGTCTTTTTCACCAGAGGTGGACGGAAAGGTTTTAGATCCCCCTGTTGGGACATTGTCCATATACGGTTGTCTATTATTTTTGTAAAATTTGGTGGTAGTATTGTGAATTAGCCATTTGGTGGTTGCTTCACAAAACCGTCCGTCTTTTGTGTTCGGAAAATGGAAAATAGCTTTTTAATGCGACAAAAAGAAAAACTTCCTCCTGCAACATTGTTCGCCATTCCATGATGCACATGTATATACAATATGGGGACATTATCACATAATATAACACCACACGAAGGTTTCGCATTGTTTCGATCGTTTTTGAATTTTTTATGGCCGTTTTAAACTATATATAATATTTTATGTTTCACTTAATTTTTATTTACAAATGTGTAATATTTAAGTGTAGATAGATCGATCTTATTTTTCTGCAAATTTTGATATATTATTTGTATTTTTCCGAAATAGAATGATTTAGTTATAATTTTTCAAAATTTAATGAGATAAAATAAAAAATAGCTACACCGAGGCCAGCCGTAATAGTATAGTTTGGTGCGAACTAAGTCAGAGTCGGGCTCGGACTCCACTCTAATACGGAGGGCGGAGGGAATACCGTACCGGACAAGCGCGTGTCTTGCTAGTTTTCCAGTCGGCCGATGATTCGTGTTGAGTTCTAAGCTAGAAGCTAGCCGTGGGTGGAGCGGAGTCCGACTCCGACTCGAGATGGCCGTGGCGACGTAATTATAAGCTGCAATAAAGGCGCATCATCGTACACGTGTAATCTGCAAGGCGGAAGATCATCGTCGTCTTCATCAAAAGAGCGACACACATGGCCGCCGCTGCTACCGGGGCCGCGTTGCGCCAGCTGCTGCTGCCGACGATCAGGCAGCGACTCGCCACCGGCCGACAAGCCGGCGGCACCACCATGGCGGCCCAGCAGTGTCATGGGGCGGAGAGGTGCGTCCGATCGTACTACATGACTGAGGCAGCCGCGGGTCAAGAACGCACACAGCAGTACGTCTTCCCATCCTAGCTACCATCTCCTCTGATTAAATTGCTCGATCGTTTCAGATGATTAACCTGCATGCAAGACATGTAACTAATCTCCCCTTGCTATGTATATTTCCGGTGAAGCAGGGTCTTGATGCGGCAAGCTGCACGGACCGAAGTAGCGCTACCTCTCGCGCTGGTCTCACTTAACGCCGCAAGCTTGGCGATTGCCTACCATGGCCGCCCTCGCTTCCCACGTAAGGGGAACCCTTTAAACTAACATGCTACAGTAGCTGTAGGTTGCTGAAATAGGTTCGACCTATAGGAGAGCTAGGATGAATTCATGTATATATATGGCAAAATTACGACGAGAGCCAGGCAACTCGTACCAACGTACTTGTCCAACTCTTTTTTTTTTGAATGATAACTGCTTATAGAAGACCCCAAAACCTGCATGTTGAAACACGTGACAGGTACAAAATGCAGAGAGGATCTTGGCGTAAAGCACCCTAGCAAAACTAGATAAAACAAAAAAGGGTCTCCCTGTTACAAAAAGCACACCCTAGGACTAGAAAATAAAAAGCAATCAAATCCTATAGTGCCTCCACCACCAATCTCCAGCCGATGGCGAGGTCAAAGTCTCTTGCTCGTGACGCTTTCGAAACCAAAGAAGAAGCAGTGCAGCCGGCCAATTTGCGCTCTCCTGGGATGAACCACTTGTTGAGGACGAACTGACGAGCTCCGATGCAAAGCTTGAAGGGGCCTCCAATGGAGGTTGAAACCCTAGGCCGCCATTCGGTCAAACGAGCAACGGCCCGGTAGCCACGCCACCAAGGGACCGCTGCAAGGAAGATCTTGTGGGCGCAGCTTCTTGGACAGCAGCACCAGGCTGCTGCAGACTTGGCGGTGTAGCAGATTGGCTCCCGGGCACTCCACCCCTTCTCTCCTCGCCACCACGGCCGGCCGGAAAAGGATGACGAGGACCTGCAGCAAACCAAGCCCACTGACCTTATGCGGGGGCCTTCCGGGGCCGAACAACCCCGCTGCATATGGCTCCGACCAAGGGAGCACCGCCACAGAGGAGATCAACTCCAGGTGACGCCAGATCGGGCCAGATCTACCTTGCGCCAAGGACCCATGCCGCTTCCCTTTTCCAGCGGCCACCGCCAAGACCTTCCCCCACCTCTCGCCACCAAGGCCGGCCAGGGAGAGAAGGTCAGCATGGGGCTGCCAGATCTAGGAGCAGATGCACTTATTCGGATGGCCTTCGTCCACAACAGCAGCATGCTCCAACCACCGGAGCTTGCCCGACCACCGCGGAGATGGCCAACCGGCGTCGTGCAGGAACGCCGAAGGGGATCCTAAACCTAAACCTAAGACAACTAAGGCGAGAAGCCACAAACCTAGACTACTTGGGGGGAGGGGGGGCTCCGCCACTCTCCGGCGGTCACGCCACCGGAGAGGGCGTCTCAGCTCGGCCCGAAACGGGAAGAAGGCCGGGGGCGCAGCTAGAGAGGAGAGGGAGGGGCTCGTTTAGTTGTGTCGCTTCTTGTCCAACTCTTTTACCTCCGTGTATAACACAACCCTTGATCGAACTAGGCTCGTACTTTCCCATGATCTTGCATGTTGGATGATAAATCGCCTCGCAGATAGTAACAGGTACTCACGCCACCCTCACAAACTTAAATAGTTTGCTGCGAACCAAGTCAGAGTCCGACTCCGCTGCAATACGGCTCCTACTACCACACACACACACGAGTCCGACAGCTGCACTATCGCCACCTAGAGGAGTGAAACCATGCCTATGCAAAGCGGTCTGTCATGGTGTCAATTGTAGTTCCTCCTGTATGTCCGAACATAGCGAACTCAAACTCAACATGACAAATTGAGATAGCATCCATGATATTTTCGGACACCTTCTGGACATTGCCATGTCCCTACTAGTGTCTTGGTAATCGCGGTGATTGATTTGTCATACTTTCTCTACCTATAGAAATAAGTGACTTGGATTTAGATTTGAATGTATCTAACCATGTGGCAAATCCAACTCACTTATTTCTAGACGTAGGGAGTAGTTAACATGTTGGATGGTACAGGTGCAAAGGGATGATGTATCGTGCCGGTGATAGTCGTGTTCCTCGCCTAGACCCGTAGCAAACAGCAGCGGCAGCAACGGACCCGGTGTATGTTGCTACATGCCTACATGGAGTACAATTCTTTCCTAACGATTTTGTTATGGCAACGATACAATTGACTCTATTTCTCCTTCAACCCATATCGGCTCCGAACTCACATATCTACAAAGCCTAGGCCCAGGACGATGCCGAGTAAATGTTAGCAAAGCACACTGTTTCGATGTTATGTTAGCAAAGCACACATATCTACACAAAACCAACCCGCATGGGCTTCCTACTCATTTTCAGTTTTCTTTCTAGTCTTGTACTCCCTCCGATTCATAAATAAATGACTTGGTCTTATCTACATTCTAATGTATCTAGACGCATATTAATATATAGATATATTTAAATATAGACAAACTTAAGCCCACTATTTCTAGATGGAGAGAGTACTTTAAATTCAGTTACGGGCTTGGTGGCATAGAGCAACTCTAGCTGATCCCGTAAACAGAATGGACCCATGAAATTCTAGCGAGCGAATCCACGCGAGCTAGTAGACCCCGTAAACAGGTCTAGCCCATAAAATGTTTATGGTGGCCCATGAACTCGCGAGATGGGTTGGTACAGATACTGACCGACGCGGCGGATGCGGGTCAAACCCTCACTCTCTCTGCCGCCCAACCCTAGCTCCGTTGCTTATCCGCCGCGCCCAACTCAAACTCCGACGAGAGATTCCGCGAGCTCCGAGGATAGATTTGACCATGTCTTGCCAGGACGGGGAGTGGGAGGAGGCGCGCGCTGCGACCATCGTCAAACTTGCTCCGATGGACCTGATCGACCTCTCCGAGGACTGAGCACCGCGTTGCTACACCATCGCGCCCAGAATCTCGTCGCGGGAGCTCGATTTTTGTACAGGGAGCAGTCGTAGCATATCTAGGGTTTGTAATTATGCGTAATTTCATGAGCAGCTTTTGAATTGCTGCACTATGTGTAATATTACGTAATATGGAACTCATGTTCTTCGTTGAATTTTGCCCTGAGTGCAAAATTTTGAAATGTTCAGTTCCATTTATCGTATTTGTTATGTGCGAATGTTTTCTAAACTAAAAAAGATGAGTTCAGTCGGTTGTAGTCGTGTTTTAAGACGCATGTTTACAGGATCTACTAGAGTTGCTCTTAGGCTAGGCGTGAAGCCCACACACGGAAGACGATAAGTTCAGTGCCAAAATAAACCATGGTGATCCCGTCGTATCAATTTCGGCTGCACTAATTGTTTCAAAAAGAAGTAATGACGCCATCTACTTTCCTACGTCGAACAATATATGCAATGTATCATGAGTACTTTTCAAGACGACATGTATATACATGGTTTCTGGATGGAGCCGACTAAAGATGGTTGTACAGGCTATCTACTCCTGGGCTGGCTGGTGGCCTGCTAGACCAACTTCACGATGGATATAATTGTTCTAGTTTTATTTCTCTAGCTGATCTTTATGTAGACTTTGAGTGGTCCATGAGATGTAAACCTTTAACTCCAAAACTTTGCAATAAAACAGCGGTGTGCATCTGATACAGAAACCGGGCTATGCTTAAACCTGAAAATGGTTTGAGAACTAGACCATACCTTAACCGAACCAACGTTGGCAAGCTTGGCAACCGAATCTAGACCAAACCCATTTGATATTTATGTAAGCCCAACCAAAACCAGGCATGATATACTTCATGGCATTGTTTCTCGTATAAACTTTGCATGTTGGAAGGTGCTACTAGGGTTGCATGCCGCTCCCGCTCCGCTTTGTAGTCAAAACTTGTTTGTCTAGTTCTATTTTTAAACAAGATTAGTATACTTTGAACTATACTTTCTGAGGGTTATGCGGGTTGCCGCTTGTAATCCTAGTGCTGACTATCGGCGATAAGAATGAAATTGACACTGGTAGAAAAGGGCCCATGCGTCCCGGTTGGTAAGGGCCATTAGTCCCGGTTGCCCAACCGGGACGGGGCAATCGGGACTAAAACTCTAACCTTTAGTCCCGGTTGCCCCACCAACCGGGACAAATGGGGCACACGTGGCGGCATCAGAGCGCGAGGGGGGGGGGGGGGGGTGGAGCATTAGTCCCGGTTCGTAACACGAACCGGGACTAATAACCTGCTGCCGCGGCAGAGATTTGGCCCATTTCTCTGCCACGGCAGAGAATTCATTTTGGCACATTTTGTTGCCGCGGCAGCATTTTCGCCACTTTTTGTGCCGCGGCAGAGAATTCATTTAGTTTGTTTTATTGTTTATTTAGTGTTTTGCACTTATCAACGAAGGAACCTTATGTTACACAAGATCATCATGACAACATTATATTGAATACACGGATCGAGTTCATGCACTACATACAAAAGTTGCTATTCGATGCTACTGGCCAATTCCTTCAAAGTTGCTATTTTTACAATCCCTATTGTCTATACACAGCAGAATAGTATTCCCCTTTCGGGTCTAGGACTTCTGGATCCAAGAATCCCGCCAATTCCTCCCGAATTGCTCGTACGCGATCCTTTGTCAGAAGACCGTCCCGTAGACGTTCGATCTGATTTAAAAAAGGAGTCAGCCTATATGAATGAAACTAAACACAATTTGATTGTAATTAAAAACTATAGAAATTGTTTACGTACGTGGAGTTGCTCTAAATTTCTGCCCTTCTCATCGCACGTCTGCCGGATGAACTCGCATACATAGTATCCACATAGATTGTTACCTGGTCCCTGCGTCAGGCACTTTACGAGAACATAGTTCAATCAAAATAATAATCAAGCATGATAATAACTGTATCAAAACTAGAATCAAAGAGATGCGCGGATATAGCTAGTGGTGCTTACATCTAGTGGTTGAAATGTAAGTTCCTCTTTCCAAACACCCCTAGCCTTGTTGGTGAACCGTTTCCAAGCGCTGTCCGGCGAAGAAAACGAATAAAAGAAGTTATTAAGTACTTGATATCATAAAATTCACGAACGTTGCCGATATAGTGTCGTAATGATTAGAATTACCGCTGGAGAATTATCTGCATGTCCTTCCACGTCTCAAGGGGTTTATGTTTCGAGTCCATGACTAGTACACGCCCTTTGTCAAGTTGAATGATTAACAGAATATAGTGGAAGCTGCAAATGCATAACTAATCAATTATATACTTAACATCGAGTAAGCGAAATAGAAAGTGTATACAAGACAATAACACTCACTCGAAGTTGTAAGGAAATAGTATTTCTCTTTTGGTTTCTTGAAACCTTAACGCGTGTACTATATTATCCTCCGTATCCTGGGGGCTTATTTTGAGATTAGCTTCATGAACCCAATATGGGTCAATGAAGCCAATGTCATAGATTTGTCCTCTGCTGCATTCGAAAATCTTCATTCTGCATATTACAGTATGATTATATATATGCAATAAACAAAATAATATAGCTGGAGACTAAATTAATTACAAAATTAGTACTTACAGACAATAGGCACTGATGATCGATTTGTCTAAGGCGTCTTGATTGAATAATTGAAATAGTTCATCAAATTCAATGGATATCATGTCATCCCTTTCTTTCCCATGATGCTTTTTTGTAACCCTCAGCACTATCCAGTTAGCCCCGGCGGACGTGGCATGCAAGTACCAGTTATGCAATCTTCGCATTTTTGTTGGAAGATTCTTTACCTCCTCAGGTTTGACGAGAGGTTTGCCGTACTGGTATTTGTATGCTACTTCACTCACGGGGAAGAACTCTAACTGGGATAAGTACTGGACAATACTCATACCTTGAGCAGCGGCAGCTTCTCCGTATTGTGCAACTACCTCTGGATCATACTGCTCTTCGGCCCCATATTTGCTCGACCCCACATTGGTTTGAGAAATCACCTTGAGAGGGGCGCAAGTCTGTTTTGCTTGTTCTCCGAGCTGGGCAATAGATTTCCCGCTTGCATCAGTACTGCTCTTCGAGGCTTTTTGTGCCGCATGTGACTTGAGAATAGAACGCTCATAGTCTGATGACAGCTTTGGCTCGGGTTGATGAAGATTCTTTAGCATTTTCAACACTTTGCCTTTTTCTTCTTTGGTGCTGGGGAACTCTTGCTCTTTCGGCCGCCTCAGCTTAGCGAAAAACGCTGTCGTTTCCGCATCAACGATTGCCGCAGTCTCCTCTTCAGTACAGTCATAAGCTCTCTTGGGAGGAACCGTTGGTACTTTTGGAAGAGGCTCTTGTTTACGTTTCGGCGATCGTTTACGACGCACAGTAGCGGTACACTTACACTTTTTATCCTGAGGCGCCGGCGATGGCTCCCGCGGCGATGGTTGCACCGGAGATTGGTGAGGCGACGGAGCCGGGTGAGGCGACGAAGACGGCTGCCGCGGCGGCGACGACCTCGCTGGAGACGGGTGAGGCGGCGGCGAAGATGGCCTTGGCGTGTGATTTCGAAGCACGATACAATCCTTCGCCCATAGAATGGTGACTTTTTTTGCGTCACCCAGCACAGTCACATCTCCTTCACCAGCAGGGTAGTGAAGATCCAAAACCTCAAAGGTGGGCATGATTTCATCCACGCCGACAACAGCGTAGCCCTCTGGAACCGGACGACAGTGGTAAGTTGGTGTGGGTCCAATTGGTAAGGCATAGCCGACCGCCACCTTCATTGATATGTTCACAACTTTGACATGTAGCTCGCAGTGTGTCATCTCTGTGATATCATCCACTGGGTAGCCAACATGAGTCATCGTCGGTGCATCATCGTCATCGCCATTGTCATCACCCGGGACCTCGGTGGACGCCACACTACTTTTTCGATTATTCGATAGGCCGGTAGCATCGAATGCAGTGTGCTGCTGAGATGGGCCAGTAGTACTTTGCTCTTTAAGTGCGTTCATTTCATCTTGTTGTTGCTTTAATCGTTCTTCAATTAAACGCATTCGCTCTTTCTGACTATCTGCTTCAACTGCCGCCCTGTCCTTACTCCTCTGACGGCTTCTATCAGGATATTTCTTCCTCTCTTCGGGAAACCCAGTCCTCCATGGTTGGGAGCCGCTTGTGCCTCGTGTTCGTCCATCATGTTCCTTATTTCCAAGGGCGAGTGTGAGCTCATCATTCTCTCTATCGGGAATGAAGTCCCCATCTTTAGCAGCCTTTACTGCTTTTCTGATCCTCTCGATTGGCAAGGGGTCTTCTTTATGTCGTATGTTATATATACACCTCCCTTCCGAGTCCAACATGCCCCCATGCCCGTAAAACCAATTCCTTGCACGTTCTACCCAATCGTCTGTCTCTGGGGTGATATTTTTAGCACGCAGTTCTTCCTCAAGATTCTCCCACTTAGGAATGCCAGCCCTGTAGCCACCTTGCCCCATAGTATGGTGATACTTCTTGTTAGCAGCATTCAGCTTATTCTTTGCAGACATTTCCTTAGCTTTTTCTGATGTCTTGTATTCCACAAACTCAGCCCAAAATGGTTTTATCTTCTGAAACTGAGTCTTGTTGAAATCCGGAGTCTTCTCTTTCACGACATAGTCAAGGTGTAATCTTTTCTTCCAGTTGGTGAAACACTGGGCCATCTTCTTCAAAGCCCACTCCCTGACCTTAGCCTCCATGGCTCTCCCATGTTGTAAGGCGTCCTCAACTGGATCCTCCGCATTTGGATCCAGCTCTATCTTCGGTAGTTTGAAATTAACCATGAGCCGCTTCCATAGTAAATCTTTGGCGTGGTTAGGGACAAATAAACATGTTCCCTCTTCATCCGCATTAGCAGGCCTATTCCAATTTCTAATGGTGATCGGGATTAAGTCCCTAACGATTACTCCGCATTGTGCCACAAATTTGGTTGCGACAACTTCGGGAGCCGTCGGTCTGCCGTCTTCAGCGACATCTTCGATCCTGAACCTCTCATGGTCTTGCAACTTTTTGGTTAGGCCTCGTCTGCTCTTTTCAGTAGATTCCTTCAATTCGGAGGGCTAAAATAAGAAAGATCGTCGTTACTATTTCTATATAGATAGCAGATGATTAATTAATGAATTGATTTATATTACATGCACCTCGCCGGAGCGGTCGTCTTCTCGATTACACAAGGCATCGCCTTCTCCCTCGCGGAAGGCAACACCTTCAACCTCAAACAAGTTGTCTACTCCGGTAAAAAGAGGATCACCCTCACCGGAGTTGTTCAGAAACGTTGATACGTCTAAATTATCTTCCCCACGGATCACACCTTGGATCAACTCTTCCTTTTCTTCGTCTCTGACGTGTGGGTCCATATTTTCTGCATAGGTGGAAAAACGAATAAGTCAAAGCGGCTAAAGGAGAAAGTTACGAATAAGTCAAAGCGGCTAACGAATATTTTCCGGATCGAAGGTGAAACCCTAATATATACATACACAATAATAAAAATGAAGAGAAACCCTAAACCCTAAGGCTATGAGAGGGGAACATGAGTATAAGGCTACAAAAGGTCTTCGATCTATCTATGGTCTTGATCTCGGTCTTCGATCTCGATCTCGATATCGTATTCTACCGAGAAGAACCAAATCACCGGAAAGAAAGGGAAACAATCAACACATGGCATCGATGCAATGCTCAAGCAATGATGATGATACGACAAGTTAATGTGCATTGGAATGTAACCCTAAAGCATGCTCGACAAGTTAATCGGGGTTCCGAGGGGCGCAAACCCTAACTCAAGGAACTCCAGAATCACCTGTTAGGGTTACTAGGGTGTTCTAATTAAACTTGTCATTTAATTAGATCTATCTATGGTCTTGATCTCGGTCTTCGATCTCGATCTCGATATCGTATTCTACCGAGAAGAACCAAATCACCGGAAAGAAAGGGAAACAATCAACACATGGAATCGATGCAATGCTCAAGCAATGATGATGATACGACAAGTTAATGTGCATTGGAATGTAACCCTAAAGCATGCTCGACAAGTTAATCGGGGTTCCGAGGGGCGCAAACCCTAACTCAAGGAACTCCGGAATCACCTTTAGGGTTACTAGGGTGTTCTAATTAAACTTGTCAGTTAAGTTGTTGAACAATGCATGATTATAGCATAGATAGATAGTTCTCATTTTTCTGAACATTTTGGTATATTATTTGTATTTTTGTATTACAGATTAAAAGTTATTGAATTTACAAGTTTTATTCAAATTCTGAAATTATTAAATCAAATGTTTAAACCTTTTGCACCATAGTAACAACTAGCCATAGTGGCTGACAGGTGGGGGCCATCGTCAGTGCCGACGTGGCACAAGATGTGTCGTTTTGCGTCAAATTTATGAAAAACATCCTGGTTGACTGGTGGGACCCGAGGAAAAAAAATATTTTTCTAGGCATTGACCCATCCCCATGACTCGGCGCTGGAGCCGAGCAGAACGAGGCCGGCGGCCGGAGGGAACTCCCATCCACGCCCTCGCCCACGCTCGAGAACGCCCTAGAGCTCGCCCCCGCAGCCCCTGGCCAGAGCTCGTGCGCGCCCGCCCCTGCCGGCGCTCGCCCCCGCAGCCCCTGTCCGGAGCTCGTGCACACCCGCCCCTGCCGGCGCTCGCCCCCGCAGCCCCTACCCGGAGCCTGTGCATGCCCGCCCTTGCCGGCACTCGCCAACAAGGAGAGCGCAGGCCTCATGATGCGGTTGCTGCAGCAATGCTCGTCTCCATGAACCTGTGCATGATGGGGAGTTGGTTTCTTTGTTGAGATCAATCTGGAAACGAATTCATCATCTCGCCTTAACTTATTTCCCGACCTTCTGTCCAATCCAAGCTTTACGAAAAAAACTTGTTCAGCTAAGAGAGACGCACAATTCAATCTTGTTTTCCGTCCGATCCCACCGTGCGCGAGCGATGGCGGGAGGGGATCAGTCGCCGGCGGGAGGGCAGCAGGGGCAGAGGTACTGGCGGTGGAGCAAGGAGGATCTCTTCCTGGAGCCATCGTTCCAGAGCTGCCGGTCCTACGGCGGCGCTCTCGCGGCCACCGTGCGCATGCGGCCCAGTCCGGCCAGCGGTGGCGCGGGCGCGGCCAGCTCCGGTCGAGCTCCGCCATGTGCATGCGCGGGAAGCAGCGGCTCGGTCAGCTCCGGCGCCGCGAGCTATGGGGCACGCGCGGCAGTGGGAGTGCACGAGCGCGGCTAGAGGGAGGGGGAGGACAGAGAGGCAGGGAGGGGCGGCGCCGTACCTGACGCGCGGCGGTGGGGGAAGGGCGCGGTCGTCGGCGGGAAGCAGAGACGCGGGCGGCCGGCGGTCGTCGGGGGAAGGAGACGCGCGGGCGGCGCGGTCGTCGGCGCGCGGGAAGAGACGCGGGTGGCGGCCGGAGGCGGAGGCGTTGACGACGGAGCCGCTACGGGGAGCGCGTGGCGGTGGCGGGGCAGACTAGCGGCGTCGTCGTCGGCGAGGGCGCGGGCAGAGGCAGAGGCAGAGATATGAGTGGGGAAGGGAAGAAGAAGAGGAGGCACGCGCTGTTATAACTAAAGGGCCTTTAGTCCCGGTTCGTGGCTCCAACCGGGACTAAAGGTGCATACGTCCCGGTTGGAGCCACCAACCGGGACGTATACTCCAATTTTTAGCAGCTGAAGGGGCGCGCGCGCAGGGGGGGTCTTTAGTCCCGGTTGGTGGCTCCAACCGGGACGTATTCCCCTATTTTCAAATTTTTTCACTTATTTTCTCTCTGTTCCCGCCTTATTTTTATTTTGGGGTTTAAATTTGTAATGTTTTTTAAATGATAATTACTTTGGAATTTAGAAAAACTTTAAACATAAAAAGTGTTTTGAATTTGAATAACTAATTCCAAACCATTTTCTGTTTTCAAAAATAATTAATGTAACCATTTAAACTATGAACCATTTAAAATTAATAATAAAATAACTTATATTTTTAAATATTAATTTGGAATTTAGAAAAACTTTAAACATAAAAAGTGTATGGATTTGAATAAATAATCCAAAACCAATTTCTATATTTAAAAAATAATTAATGTAACCATTTAAAATGAATTAACTTATATTTTTTAATATTAATTTGGAATTTAGAAAAACTTTAAACATAAAAAGTGTTTGGATTTAAATAACTAATTCGAAACCATTTTCTGTTTTCAAAAATAATTAATGTAACCATTTAAACTATGAACCATTTAAAATTAATAATGAAATAACTTATATTTTTAAATATTAATTTGGAATTTAGAAAAACTTTAAACATAAAAAGTGTATGGATTTGAATAAATAATCCAAAACCAATTTCTATTTTTAAAAAATAATTAATGTAACCTTTTAAAATGAATTAACTTATATTTTTAAATATTAATTTGGAATTTAGAAAAACTTTAAACATAAAAAGTGTTTGGATTTAAATAAATAATTCAAAACCATTTTCTCCTGCAACATTGTTCTCCATACCAATGTCCACACACATGCATAATATGGGCACAACATCACAAACTATGCCGTGATTCAGCACATAACATCGGTCATTTGGACCGAAAAAACCATGAAACCTCGAACATGATAGGTCATTTTGTGAAGGTTTTTTCGAAACATGATCAATATACCAAGTCTGGTATTTTTCCTTTCAACTATGTAACATAATATGACACCACGCGAAGGATTTTCATTGTTCGGATCCCCGGAGTGGCAGGTGACGATGATGATGATGACGACGACGATGGCAGGTTTCATATTTAGTCCCGGTTGGAGAAACCAACCGCGACTGAAGGGATTGCGGCAGAGTGGGCCAGGCAACACTAATAATAGGGGTGAGTGTCGACATTATGTCGTGCGGCTTGTACCTTGTCCCGGATGGTGTCACCAACTGGGACTAAAGATGAACCTTTAGTCCCGGTTGGAGACACCACCAGGACTAAAGATGAGTCAGCACTAATAATAGGGGTGAGTGTCGACATTATGCCGAGCTGCTTGTACTATAAATATGCATCCTTATGAGTCCAGTCCTCCAGCCAGTTTGAGGCATCTCCAAGATGGTTTTAGAGAGCAGGGACACCACTACGGCCAGTTTTAGGGAGATGCCGACGGAGCCCAGTCCTCCGGCATCTCCGAGAAACTGGTCATAGAGGCACTCCCTAATATGTGAAATTAGTTAGCTCCGAGGCGTATTGATCTACTTAGTGAAGTTACAAGCTGCAAGATGGTTTTCGAGAGCAGGGACACCACTGCGGCCAGTTTCAGGGAGATGCCGACGGAGCCCAGTCCTCCGGCATCTCCGAGAAACTGGTCATAGAGGCACTCCCTAATATGTGAAATTAGTTAGCTCCGAGGCGTATTGATCTACTTAGTGAAGTTACAAGCTGCAAGATGGTTTTCGAGAGCAGGGACACCACTGCGGCCAGTTTCAGGGAGATGCCGACGGAGCCCAGTCCTCCGGCATCTCCGAGAAACTGGTCATAGAGGCACTCCCTAATATGTGAAATTAGTTAGCTCCGAGGCGTATTGATCTACTTAGTGAAGTTACAAGCTGCAAGATGGTTTTCGAGAGCAGGGACACCACTGCGGCCAGTTTCAGGGAGATGCCGACGGAGCCCAGTCCTCCGGCATCTCCGAGAAACTGGTCATAGAGGCACTCCCTAATATGTGAAATTAGTTAGCTCCGAGGCGTATTGATCTACTTAGTGAAGTTACAAGCTGCAAGACATTTATTAATATTAAAAACCGAGACTACAAAACCGGGACTAAAGCCCACAAACCGCGAAAGATATCCTTCGGTCAAGCCACAAACCGTGAAAGACATGAACTATAGTTACATAATATGAGCATGAACTTCTTGGCATATGTCATTCCTTATGACCGCTTCAGATGTAACCATGGAGCATCTTCTTTACTTAACAGAATGCTTGGGTCAGTTTTCACTGTGAAGGGCGGAATTTCATCAAACTTATTATAATCTTCTGACATGTCTGTCTTGTCCTCGATTCCCACGATGTTTCTTTTCCCTGAAAGAACTATGTGACGCTTTGGCTCATCATATGATGTATTCGTTTGCATATTTTTTCTTTTTTTCGGTCTGGAGGACATGTCCTTCACATAGAAAACCTGAGACACATCATTGGCTAGGACGAATGGTTCATCTCTATAACCAAGATTGTTGAGATCCACTGTTGTCATTCCGTACAACTGGTCTATCTTTACCCCTTCCCCATTCAGGTTGACCCATTTGCAGCGAAACAAAGGGACCTTAAAAGAGACTCCATAGTCTAGTTCCCATATCTCCTCTATGTAACCATAATATGTGTCCTTTTGTCCATTCTCGTCTATTGCATCAAAGCGGACACCACTATTTTGGTTGGTGCTCTTTTTATCTTGGGCGATCGTGTAGAATGTATTCCCATTTATTTCGTACCCTTGGAAATTCAATACAGTAGAAGATGGTGTCGCGGCCAACAAGTATAGCTGATCTCCAACAGTGGTGTCATTCAAGAGATGTGTCCGCATCCAACCACCGAAAGACTTCATGTGTTCATCTGTAATCCATGATTCAGGCTTCCCCGGGTTTTTGGAGCGTAAAATATTCTTGTGTTCCTCGATATACGGAGCTGCCAAGGTGGAATTATGTAGAACTGTGTAGTGTGCTTTAGTGAAAGAATCCCCATCCCTACATATCATTGCTTTCTTTCCCAACGTGCCTTTTCCACTTAGTCTTCCCTCATGCCGCGAGTCGGAAACACCAATCGGCTTAAGGTCAGGAATAAAGTCAACACAAAACTCAATGACCTCCTCTGTTCCATATCCCTTGGAGATGCTTCCTTCTGGTCTAGCACGGTTATGAACATATTTCTTTAAGACTCCCATGAACCTCTCAAAGGGGAACATATTGTGCAGAAATACCGGACCGAGAATGGCAATCTCTTCCACTAGGTGAACCAGGAGATGCGTCATAATATTGAAGAAGGATGGTGGGAACACCAATTCAAAACTAACAAGACATTGTACCACATCCTTCTGTAACCTTGGCATAATATCTGGATTGATTACCTTCTGAGATATTGCATTGAGGAATGCACACAGCTTCACAATGGGTACTCGAACATTTTCCGGTAGAATCCCCCTCAATGCAATCGGAAGCAACTGCGTCATAATCACGTGACAGTCATGAGACTTCAGGTTTTGGAACTTTTTCTCTGCCATATTTATTATCCCCTTTATATTAGATGAGAAGCCCGACGGCACCTTGATACTATAAAGGACTTCAAAAAATATTTCCTTCTCTGCTTTGGTAAGAGCATAGCTGGCACAACTTAAGTGACGCCCTTTATCCGTCTTGTTCTGTGTATGCATGTTCTTTGGGTCTTTCATAATTTGTTGGTCCTCCATTGCTTCAGGTGTATCTTTTGTCTTCCCATACACGCCTAGGAATCCTAGCAGGTTCATGCAGAGATTCTTCGTCACGTGCATCACGTCGATTGAAGAGCGGACACGCAGGACTTTCCAATATGGCAGCTCCCAAAATATAGATTTCTTATTCCACATGGGTGCGTGTCCTGTAGCGACGTCGTTCGGAACTGATTGACCGCCGGGACCCTTTCCAAAGATTACTTCTATGTCCTAGACCATACCAAATACATCATCACCAGCAGGGAGTTCAGGCTTCTTCTGGTGATCTGCCTCACCTTTGAAATGCTTGCCTTTCTTTCTTACGGGATGATTGGTCGGAAGAAATCGTCGATTCGCCAGGTACACAACCTTCTTGCATTTATGCAAATATGTACCTTCGGTCTTATCTAAATAGTGGGTGCATGCCTTATATCCTTTGTTTGTCTATCCTGAAAGGTTACTAAGAGCAGGCCAATCATTGATGGTTACGAATAACAACCCTCGTAGATTAAATGGCTCCTGTTTGTTCTCATCCCACGCACGTACACCTGGTTTGACCCACAACTGTAAGAGTTCTTCAACTAATGGCCTAAGGTACACATCAATGTCGTTGCCCGGTTGCTTCGGGCCTTGGATGAGCACTGGCATCATAATGAACTTACGCTTCATGCACAACCAAGGAAGCAGGTTGTAGATACATAGAGTCACAGGCCAGGTGATGTGACTGCAGCTCTGCTCCCCAAAAGGATTCATGCCATCCGTACTTAGACCAAACCATAAGTTCCTTGCGTCACCTGCAAAGTCTGGGAAGTCTCTCTCGATTTTTCTCCACTGTGACCCATCAGCAGGGTGTCTCAACTTCCCGTCTTTCTTACGGTCTTCTTTGTGCCATCGCAACAACCTGGCATGCTCTTTGTTTCTGAACATGCGTTTCAACCTTGGTATTATAGGAGCATACCACATAACCTTAGCAGGAACCCTCTTCCGGAGGGGCTCTCCCTCAACATCACCAGGGTCATCTCGTCTGATCTTATACCGCAACGCGTTGCATACCGGGCATTTATCTAAATTCTCATACTCCTTACCGCGGTAGAGGATGCAGTCATTAATGCATGCATGTATATTTTGCACATCTAATCCCAGAGGACAGAGAGTCTTCTTTGCTTCGTAGGTACTCTCGGGAAGTTCGTTATGTTTTGGAAACTTCGGCTTCATTATTTTCAGCATCTTTTCAAATGAGGAGTCAGTTAGACCACACTCTGCCTTCCATCACAACAATTCCAGTGTGGTACCGAGCTTTGTGCTGCCATCTTCACAATTTGGGTACAACAATTTCTTGTGATCTTCTAACATGCCCTCTAACTTCAACTTCTCATTTTCTGTTTCACAGTCTCGCTTTGCATCAGAAATGACCCTACCAAGTTCATCAGCCGGCTCATCTGATGCCCGTTCTTCACCTCTTTCCTCTCCATTGTCTTCCATTGCAGTATCACTGTATTCAGGAAACATATGATGATAGTTGTTATCATCATCTTCTTCTTCACCATCTTCCATCATAACCCCTCTTTCCCCGTGCTTGCTCCAGCAATTATAGTTGGGCATGAAACCTTTCATAATCAGGTGGCCGCGAATGATTTTCGAGGAAGAGTACTCCTTGTTGTTCCGACATTGAACACATGGACAACGTATAAATCCATTCTCTTTGTTTGCCGTAGCCACATCGATAAATTTATCCACGCCTTTGATATACCCGGCTACCCGCCGGTCACCGTACATCCATTCCCGACCGTTCATCTGCATCATATAAGTAAGTTTATCAAAAAACAGGACATCATAAATAATGAAATAACCAATTCACACCGACACATGAATTGTATCAATGACCTAGAAAAGATAAGATTGCTAACCTCGATCGAGGGAAATAAAGAGGAGAAAGCTCAAGTGCGTCTCTCGGACACCTTCTATATTTTTGTTCTATGAGAAATTCAACGGGATTATTCACTCAAACATTTCAACAAACACCTTCAATGCATGCATGAGAAAAAACTAGCACACCCCCTCACATCTTCCACCATTCGAAAAAACAGAGTGGAGGCAGAGGGGGCTGGGGCGTTGCATCTATAGAGGACAGGGGGTCTTTAGTCCCGGTTGGAGCCAGCAACCGGGACTAAAGGTGCGTGCCACGCCACGTGGCTGTGGCCAAACCTTTAGTCCCGGTTGGTGGCTCCAACCGGGACGCATGCCCCCTTACCAACCGGGACGCATGCCCCCTGGCACCGTGCCCGCTCCAACCGGGACGCGTGCCAGCATTAGTCCCGGTTGGTGGCGCAACCGGGACTAATGCTCTGAGGGGTCGCGAACGGATAGTCCTTTTTCTACCAGTGTGAAGAACTTCAGACTATATAGTCCATGGCATTGTATATATGCGCCATGGTGATGTCATGATGATTGCACGACGTACATGCATACGTGAGAAGAGCATTGTCTTCTCGAACTCGAGACTGGTATTCTCGAGGCACTCGTACTTTGGTTGCTCGCGCTGAGAGTCAGAGCCGACAAACCCATGGAAAAAACCGGGTCTAGAGACACATAGTTTTCACATGTTAGAGACTGGATCGTTTGAGCACACACCTTGTTGGGTATAATCGTGATATTTTGTATCTGTATATTTGTTTCAGTATTGCATGTAGCTAGTCAGTTTGCTGTTTAGTTGTGTAGCAGTATGTTGTGCCAATGCATCAACCAAGAGGCATGCAGGTGTGAGACGCCGATGTGGCATAAGAATAGGTCATGGAGTTAGTTGATTAGTGGATCAGGTCGTGTGCATGCACAAGAGCGGGCAGGTTGTTTACCTGGCCGTTGCGTATTAGCGGAGTATATAAAATTTATAACTCAGGTTGTTTTGATTAAGAGAGAATAGAAAAAGTAGAAAAGCTCAGTTGTGTGAAACAGTTCGAGGCCAAACCACCGATATACCCTGTTTGTTGTGTGAGGCAACAAAAGAGAGAGAGAGCTAGCTAGATACGTGAACTGAGAGAGTCAGCTCTGTCACACCTAACCAAACCCAACCAATTTCGCAGAATTAGCTATTTAAGGTTTGTAACTTAGGTTGTTTTGATTAAGAGAGAATAGAAAAAGTAGAAAAGCTCGGCTGTGTGAAACAACTCGAGGCCAAACCACCGTATACCCTGTGTGTTGTGTGAGGCAACAAAAGAGAGAGAGAGCTAGCTAGATACGTGAACTAAGAGAGTCAGCTCTGTCACACCTAACCAAACCCAACCAATTTCGCAGAATACACAAAGTATAACCAACTATTACCCGTAACCCATTTAGACCTGAACCAATCAGACACACAGCAAGAAACTGAACCAATTAAACCGGTTAATCAATATATAACCATTGCCAGGTCCTCATTTCAAAAAAAAATACCAATTGGCTGGTGAGTGGTGACTGCTGGCTTCTTGATATTATAGGGGTTTAGATAAATCTCTATATTAGAGGTGGAATTAGTTGTAGAGTGGACACACTAGTGGAAACGCGGGCTTTTGTTGATCCCGAAAATGGGCTTTAACACCGGTTCTTCTACGAACCGGTGTTAAAGGGGGGGCCGTACCAGCGTGGCCTCTGCGGCATTAAAGGAGCCCCCCCTTTAACACCGGTTCGTGGCACGAACCGGTGTTAAAGGTCCCTCCACCAGTGGCCCGCGCACCCCCCCCCTTTAACACCGGTTCGTGGCACGAACCGGTGTTAAAGGGGGGGGGCTATATAAGACACCACCCCAGCCCACACACACCCCACTCTTCCATTCTTTCACATTTTGGAGCCTAGCAAGAGGGTGTGAAGAGTGCTAGTTTGTGTTTTTTTCATATGCACTAGAGGTGTTCGGTGAAATGCCCGAGAGCTCAAAATAAGCTTTCTTGTTGCTCTTTCCGTCTCGGTCGAGGTCGGCAACTATAGTTTCATGTGTCATTGATGTACTATATATATAAATGGTCATCTCCCTATTATTTTTTGATATATACTACATATTAATGCAGATGAATCGGCAATGGATGTACGGTGACCGCCGCACTTCCGAGTACATTACGGGCCTCCAAAATTTCATCGTTGTGGCTAATGCAAACCGTGGTCACAATGGTTTTATGTGCTGTCCGTGTGTTCACTGTCAGAACAAGAAAGACTACTCAAATACCAGAACCATTCACGCCCACCTGCTTCGATCTGGTTTCATGCCCAGCTATAATTGTTGGACCAAGCACGGAGAAAAAGGGGTTGTGATGGAAGACAACGAAGAAGAAGAGGATGATGAAAACTATCATAATATGTATCCTGAATATGATGATAATGCAACGGAGGTAGATAATGAAGATCAAGAGGGAGCAGATGGGCCCGCTGATGACGATCTTGGTCGGGCCATTACTGATGCAAAGGAAGAATGTGAAACTGAAAAGGAGAAGGAGAAGCTGGAGCAGATGTTAAAGGATCACAAAACATCGTTGTATCCAACTTGCGAAGATGGCCACAAAAAGCTAGGTGCCACACTGGATTTGCTGCAATGGAAGGCAGAGAATGGTGTGACTGACAGCGCATTTTCAAAGTTGTTGGTAAAAATGAAGAATCTTCTTCCAAGAAATAATGAGTTGCCTGACAGTACATACCAAGCAAAGAAGGTTGTCTGCCCTCTAGGATTAGACGTGCAGAAGATACATGCCTGCATTAATGACTGCATCCTCTACCGCGGTGAGAAGTACGAGAATTTGGATGCAGCCCCACGTGCGCCACCCTTTAACACCGGTTCGTATAGGAACCGGTGTTAAAGGGGCCCCCCCTCTAACACCGAACCCTCAACAGCGGTTGGGGAACCGCTGTTAGAGGGCCCTCCCAACCGGAGTTAAAGGGGGGGCTCTGCACTAGTGACACAGATCGATCTGACAAATAATCCATACATGCTAGGTCCATGCCTTCACTAGTAGAAAAAGAGCCATACATCCACCCTAGTTTGGAGCATTAATCCCGGTTATGGTTGGACCCGGGACTAATGTGAGCATTAGTCCCGGTTCCAACGGCTAGAACGCCAGCAATCTTTAGTCCCGGGTCAAATGGAACCTTTAGTCCCGGTTCGTATCACTAACCGGGACTAAAAGGAGTGTCCCGGTGCCAATCCCTTTAGTCCCGGTTCGTATCACCAACCGGGACTAAAGGTATGACCTTTAGTCCCGGTTCTTATCACTAACCGAGACTAAAAGGAGTGTCCCGGTGCCAATCCCTTTAGTCCCGGTTCGTATTATCAACCCGGACTAAAGGGATTGGCACCGGGGCACCCCTTTTAGTCCCGGTTGGTGATACGAACCGGGACTAAATGTTATAAAAAATTATAAAAATAAAATCCTTCGAACTGTAGTTAGGCCATGTACACTGCCAGACGTTTAGATAGACGTTTAACTGATTAAAAACAATACGTACAAAAAAGAAAATTAGGCAAGCGCCCTTGTCCCTCATCGCGTGGCGTTAAACCCGGGCGCTAAATAGAGTTTGTTTTTCGCGTCCGTACAGTCCGCCGTAGGAAAAATTAGACGAAGCGCTCAACCTATCAAAACGTGCAGAAAAAATTAGCTCTTTGATTTCAACATACTTAGGCCGTTTTGGATTCTTAAAATTCGAAAAGAAAAAAGTTATTTCAGAAATTAAATTATTTTAGTATTTTTTATGTTATATTTGAATTCCTCGCATTTTTTTGATAATAATGGATATATTATTTGTTAAATTTCGATTTACAGATTTGAAGATATTGTTTATGTCATATTAAATGAATAAATGGCAAAAAAGAATAAAATATTAATTTAGTTAGTTTTTACTTTCATTAGAATAAAATGTTATTATTAATTATTTATTGTTGTTTACTAAAAAATAGTTGTTCTTAATTTCAAAAAATAAAAACGTGTCAGATATCGATATAATTTAATAAGATTGATATACTAGTCTTGACAACAAGATATATTGGTCCTTCGCGCAGGTGGGAGAGATGGAATGAAGAAGTTAAGCGTGCTGGGGGTGGAGTAGTGTTAGGATGGGTGACCGGATGGGAAGTTTGACTGTAAGTACAATTTGAACTAAGATTAAGTATAATTAGTGTTAAAAATGAGAGATGTGGGAGATTAACGAGTCAAATAATTCAAAGGTTTAAGAAAAAATTGAAAAAAAAATCAATTTTTTTTAAAAAAAATTAAAAAAAAACTTTTAGTCCCGGTCCCTCGCACGGAGCAGCGGCCACGTGTGCATCCTTTTGTCCCGGTTGGTGGGGCAACCGGGACTAAAGGTTAGGACTTTAGTTCCGATTGCCCCGTCCCGGTTGGGCAACCGGGACTAAAGCCCCGTACCAACCGGAATGCATGGAGCTGTTTGCACTAGTGCTTGATTATTTATACTTGATTAAAGGTAGTTCAACTGATCTTTCGTTGTCAACGCAGCGTCATGCGCGCCCACGCATCCCGAACACCTCTGACTTTCTCATCGATCTGGCGCTACAAATCAGTTAATAGCCTCATTTGTGGAAATAGCAAGTGGATGGATCACAGTTGACAATTGATCTGTGAGAGAGACTAATGATAGAGTTAATTAATTTCCATCTTGCTTATATGCTGTGCCATGTCCTTGTTGGCCTTCACAACTACGCGTTTGCTCCAGAGAACAGGACGCAACTCAACATTCGTCTATCTTGAAGGTATTTTTAATTTGGATCCTTCTGTTAGCTGCCTTGGCTTTCATCTATGGATCTAAGTAAATTGCCTAGTCGCGGGTTCCTCATGTAACCATGTTAGCGTTTCGGTGATGTCCTTCTCTTTATTGTTTTGCCGGCAATATTTAGATACAGAGTGGCATGGATGATCTGTGGTATACTTTTGTGTTACAGATAACGCACCAACAATGGCGATGGTCCTGGATGCTTTTGCATCCTACCTGCAAAGCATGCTAACCGAGATGGCAATGGAAGAAGTGCACCTGCTGCTCGGAGTCTCCACCGAGATTGAGAAGATGAACGATAAACTTGAGGACCTCAAGAACTTCCTCGCTGATGCTGACAGGAGGAACATCACAGACAAGAGCGTGCAAGAGTGGGTGGGGCATCTTAAGCGCGCCATGTATGAAGCCACCGACATCCTTGACCTATGCCAGCTCAAGGCCATGGAGCAGGGCCCATCCACTCGTTTTTTTTTTTGAAATGGGGAGTGAAACCCCGGCCTCTACATCAATCGATGCACGAACAAAATTTAAAAAATTACAAATAAGGCTCAGAGAGGGTTGAAACATATATCAACCATCTAAAAAGGAGAAGAAAAAAAACACTATCCATTTTGGAGTCTACTAGTGTGACGCCACCCAGTGGCCAGGAAATAGAACTCCTGTGCAACCATTAGCATCCGATTGCATTCAAAATCCATCGGCTCCCGCTGATCCGCCGGGAGTAAGTAAGACCATAGTTGTATCCAATGCGCCGCCAATCGAATAACCTGCAAAAAATTAGTACCCGTTTGTTTATTAAAGACAATGTTATTTCTGGACGTCCATATGGACCAACATAAAGCAGACACTCCAATGCGCGGTCTAGCTTTGTTCTTTTTGTCAACCCCATTTAGCCAATTTTCAAACATATTCGTAATATTGGATGGTGGAGGTATATTATAAGTGAAGTAAACAATTTTCCAAATAATACTTGCAAAAGGGCATGAAAGAAACAAATGTTCTATAGATTCCATAGAATTACAAAAACAACATTTCTGACTTCCCATCCATTTGCGCTTAGCCAAGTTATCTTTAGTCAGAATAACTTTATTTTTAAGGAACCACATGAATATCTTTATTTTTAGGGGGATTTTTAATTTCCACAAGTACTTATGCAAATATCTTGTATGACCATTCATCTGATCTAAATACAAAAACTTAACAGAGAAAGTAACTTGGGATGCTTCAACCCCTTGCTCTTCTGCATGCGGAATCCCGCCCATGCCCACGAGATCGCCCGAATCAAGGCGCTCAATAAGAGACTCGACACTATCAAGGAGCGAAGTGCTACTTTCAGCTTCATCAATCTTGGCTCCTATGTGGATCGTAACACTAGGGTGCAAGGCTCTCATCATGATAATCGAAGCCGAGAGACTTCAGGGGAGTTCGACCGGTTGGGTATAGTTGGGGAGAAGATTAAAGAAGGCACAAGAGCGCTTGTGTTGAGATCATGTTGACTGAATAAGAGTGCAACAATAACATCATGGTGGTCGCAATTGTTGGTGTTGGTGGGATCAGTAAAACCACTCTTGCCCAGAGGGTATTCAATGATGAACTCAGTAATGTTGTGTTCGACAAGACAATATGGCTGAGCATCAACAAGAACTTCGATAAGGTTGAGCTGATCAAGACAATCATCACGCTTGCCGGAGGAGAACATTGTGGTGGAACAGTGCTGGCTGTGCTTCAGCCAATCCTTACTACTGTTGTGACAGGGAAGAAGATATTTCTTGTGATGGATGATGTGTGGAGCCCCGGAGCATGGGGCGATGTGCTTGAAAGGCATTTGGCTAATGTTGTTGCTCGAGGTAGCCGAATTTTGGTCACCACTAGAGATGATAGAGTTGCCCGAGGGATGAAAGCTATGCTTCCCTACCACCACATCGAAAAATTAGAGGAGGATGGTTGGTCATTGCTCAAGAAACAGGTACTTAGCTAAACTCCACGAATCTTCCAAAATTGATACTCCTACCTCTTAGCTTATTTTGGAGTAAATGTATACTATTGGCACTACTTGTTATGTATTTTCTTTGTGATTACAAGACTGACCCACACAGCTGATATGGGCACTATACTTATGCCACAACACGTGCACACACCATGTATATGCAGGAAGTAAATAAGGCATAAATAGTATTATGAACCTAGAGATCAAATTTGGGTTGATCAAGTGGAAAAGCTGTTGGCTCCTACGCAGTTAAAATTTAGCGATAGATTGTATGTTGGGAGTAACTAACTCATAAATCTAGGCTGGTCTTTCCACATATTTTTTCTTTCCTTTTAGATGTCTTAGTATATCTAATATCCATTCTAAATGGAAATCTAAAATTTGTTGTTTAATCAATTTTAAAAAGCACAACATCTAGTTTCTTACGGTGTAACTTATGGATAGTCTCATGCAGGATGGCAACACCCTCAAGAATGTGTCGACCCGGCATAAAAGCCGTTTGTGTGGGTCTAATAACTTTACTAGCCACTTCTGTAATGCGATAATGGTGATGTGACGGGGTGCTGCCCTGCAACATGTCGCACCATGTTTGGGTTAACTCGTTCTGTACATGTACACAAATCATTGGCGATTGATAATTATGTTCTGCTGGCCTGCGATAATGTCGTGGTCTCACAAGTCACAAGAGACCACGTTTTTGAGCTTTTATTTACCTATATGTGTGCTGAAATGTGTGCTATCTTCATGAAGGAATTTTCAAATGGTTAGGGAGTGTAGTGCAACTAACCGATCAGCTTGTGACAATTCTAGAAAATTGGGGTATGGATGTGTAACCAGACAAGCAAATTCTATGACAATTCTCGAAAGTTCAGGTACGAATGCGTAAACTTCGAAATATAGAATTGTGCAACCACTGTACACCGTCAAGTTGTGCAGGTCTGTCTTATTACCATCTCCATTGGTCGAGACATGTCTTAGTTTTCTCGTGCTGTCTACAAAAAGTAGTCAATCGCAGAGTAAAATAATTAAGCCTGGACCAAGTGAAGAGCACGATACCATATGCACTCTGTCCTATGCCCAGATACCTGACGCACATATATATCTTTACTCTGCCGCCTGCCCGTGTCCCACGCCTCGACCCGTCGTGCCCTAGGTTGCCCGTCGCCCTCTTTAACTTGCACGGTGTTCGGTGGTTAATGGGTCTATTTTCTATTTTTCTTATTTTTATATTTTTTGTGCTGCTGTTGATTATTATTAACAGATCGGTATTATATTTTCATGAAGAAAAAGATAGCTTAGTCTAGTGTGTGTTTTCATTTCATATGTTCATTTGTACAAAGGCAAACTTAGGAGGACAACTTATAAGAAGCGGAAAATAGCTGAACCACACTTATAGGCAGAACACAAAGATCTACAACTTTCCAAACAAAACATGATAAGACGCAACTGCCATATGATTAATTTTAACTCAGGAAAAAGAGCTAGGATAGAGCAACAATAGGGTAAAATAAAATTAAAAAGGCATCATCTTTGTTGTCATTGTTTGAGATCCATCCAAATGCATGGTCGAGTACTTCAACTCCACCATGGAGGAGGTACAGGGCAGAACATGTGAAGAGGAATGCGACGAACGGGGCATTGCTGGTGCAGGCGAAGGGGGCACTTTTAGAGATCATTTTCCAAATAAAACCGATTGAGGGGCGCTTTTCCAAATAATACTAGTGGATCTGCTGATGTTACTCTACTCCACAAAATACCATAACAAAAGCATCGTATAACGTAGCAGACCAGGTTTTCAAACAATTATGGCCACGTCATATTTTATGTCGTTGTGCGACGATGCAGCCTTTGTATTATTCTAGCCAACTAACAGGCAAGTTGCTCTATATATTAATGATTCTGCAAAAGGTATACAAAGTCTTGGTGCCCCGGCTCATTTTTTTATATAATTGGAGACGGCAAAGGTGTCGAGACGGGCGTCCTCGACGTTGGCCTTGATGTCCTGGATGACAGCCAAGGCCTCGACGATGCAATCAAGTATTGTCGTATAAAGCTGTCCTGTACATGAAATTTAAATCATCCGTACAGTCGGTGTTTAATTATGTCTAGTTAACGTTTTGTATCCTACTCCACAGATAGATGTACATTGCCATGTGACAAGTGGCTAAATTATTCGTATTCATACATAGTGGCAGGAATGGAAAAATATGAGTAGAACAAAGAGTTGAACAAGCACTCGATTTACATAAAAACCCCTCTAGATCATTATGCAACTTATATTTTGTTTAAATCAATAAGGAAATATTGGCATCGTAAAACTTATCGCCAAATTAAGCTAACACAACCGCAAAAGAACCCGAGCGCCATCGCATACTATATGTGCACAACCCCAGATAATTCTTGCAGCTCTCATTTCTCAAGAGTAGTAAAATAAAAGAAATGCTACCAGTACGGACTGTTTTCTTACGGATTAGTCCTACGGACTGAGTTGGCAAGTAGCCGCGCATCCACTTCCAAATTTTTGGTATTGGTATATATGCATTGTCGCATATGGTATTTTACTACTTTACCAACAGTAGTAGTAAAATAAATTGTTCAAAGTCAGGTGACATATACTACGTCCGTTTCAAGGTTTAAGGCGCACACGTTTTTCAAAGCAAAGTTTGACCAAAAGAATTGAGCAATAAAATCTTGATTGTATTGTACATAATTAGTACCGTTGAATTCGTATTAAAAAATACTTTCCAGTGATACTGGTTTTATACCAAAACTCTTTATGTATTTAGAGTAAATCTTAGTAAAAAAACACGCAAAACGAGAACGCCTTAACGGAGGGAGTACTACCATATGCGCACAATGCAACGCTTTGAGACATGATGGCTGGTCTTGTCACCTGACTTTGTCGAGCACACGAGCGGTCCTCGCTCCGCCATCACCTCGAGGAATGACCACCGTGTGGCTTGGCGAGGTAATAAACTGTTCGTGCAAATAAGATTGAGGGGGCGCCGGATCTAGAAATCTGAATAGCAGAACTCGATAGATCCATCCACTTCCCGGAGAACTGAATAGCAATTAGCAACCACCGCACGAATGACAAGCCCCCGCCGCAATCGCGCCTTATACTACAGCACTATACAGGACAATTGGCTATGGTTCACAGCCTGTGTCGTTGTAATCGCAGTAGCCTTTGTCGCAGCGGCTGTGGTCGTCGGCGAGGCCTTGGCCGTCATCCACGACATCAAGGCCAACGTCGAGGACGCCCGTCTCGACACCTTTGCCGTCTCCACCACCAACCACAGTACAGGCTTCTTTGCCGGCAACATCTCCGTGGCCGTCGCCGTTCGCAACCCCAACTGGGCTATGAGCATGGAGTACACCAAGCCTCTCGTCGCAGCCTTCGTCTTCTTCCAGCGGCGTCTGCACAATGTCACCTTTGTGGAGCAGGGGCAGAGGCAGCGGCGGTTCAGGACACGCCTGCACCTCCTCCACGCTGCTTGGGAGGTGCCGTTGCACGTGCTCGACACCGCAGCGCTGGAGGAGCTCCAGAAGGAGAGCGCAACCGGCGTGTTCGACTTGGAGATGCGCCTCTCTGGGGAGATCAAGTTCCTGGCGCACAAAAAACTCAGGCGGATGCACCTCAGCTGCCCACTCAGACTGCAGGTAGCGCCGCCGGGCCGTGAGGTCGTTGTGTTCCCCCCGGTTGAGTGCATGCCTTTTACGCCTGAGAGTATCTATTTTTGATACACCAATGTGTTTGCATATGCCTTATTATTTTGGATTTTCAATGAATCTTTTTGTACTACTTCGTATTAGTTCGTGGATTTAAAAGGATTGCACGAGAAAAAGGCAAAATGGGGTGTTTGGTCTCCAAGCTAGCTCGATCCCCTTCTGCCTTCGTTGTCTTTTCTTTGAGACTAGAGAGAGTGACCCGCACTCCTCTCGTCCCTCTCCTCCGGCCACAAGCCCCCCTCTCCTCCTTCCCATGTCGTCGCCGCTGGTAGGGCTCGCTGGACGGACGAAGCCCGGGTGTCGCCGGAGGCTGTGGCCCGCTTTTTCCCTCGTGTGGAGGTGAGGTCAAGGCCTCCCCCCTCTCCCCCCCCCCCCCCACTCCCCACCTCTCGGCGGCGGTGCGTGTAGGTAGGCAGCGCTCCGGCTACTTGTCGGGTGGTGGTGGCACATCGGCGTCCATGGTGCAGCGGGACGGCGCAAGCATTAGGTGGCATGCCACTGTGTTGCGGCGCCGTATATGCCCTCTCGCCCTAGATCTAGGCCCTTTAGGCCCCATCTGGTCAGGGCGGGTCGAACGGTTCTACAGATGGTGGCGGGGTGTGGCTCGTACAGGTAAGTAGAAGTGACAGCAGCCGACTTGCTGCAACATGGCGGTGGTTACTTCGTGGGCCCAATTTGGGTCTGGTCGTGCCCTCTAGGCCTGGTCTGTCGCTGCTGCCGCGTACTGTCGGCTACCACCTATGGTGGTGGAGGTTCACTACTAGGAAAACGGCCTTTAGTGGCGCACCTGAAACCATCATCTGTGGCGCACCTGCAGTGCGCCATGGGCCTTGCGCTACGGCTATCTCTCAGCCGTGGCGCACTGCCTAGTGCGCCACGGTTGTGTAGAGATAGGCGTAGCGCACCTCCTAGTGCGCCACAGAAGTTTGGCATGGTGCGCTACCCCTTGGATCTTCTGTGGCGCACTACCTAGTGCGCCACTAAACATCCATGGTGCGCTTTAGGTGTAGTGCGCCACAGAAGGTAGACCATGTGCGCCACAGATGTATTTTTTTTTTAATTTCCAAGCCAGATTATATGCAATACAGATTATATACAATATTACAGCAGATATACACACACAGATACAAGATATACAATTATATATATAAATACTCAATATGAAAAACAAGATTGAAACAAATACATATAGATAAGTCTCATACATGAATACATAGTCTAAGTTACATTGTTTTGATCATGTTACAAAGTAGTAGTTGGTGACATGCGAATACATGTGTCGATCGAACAAGTTAGAGCTCGGAAGCTCGCCTAGACATCTAAACTAGCTAGCTAGACACAAACGCGAGATAAATAACCAAACAAGATAAGCATGATCACCGCCGCGACGAAGGTGTAGGTCTTCATCCGGTTCCTTGTCCTAACTACCGCTAGATAGCGCGTGTATCTAGCTTCCGCCTCCGCCATAGTGTTGTACCCTTTGTAGCTATTGCCGCTGAAACGGTGCACCTGTCTCCGGCAGTCTTCCCAATCATCGTAGACTCCGGGAACCCGTCCCTTGTACACGACGTACCACGTCATCTACAAGTTGACAATAATAACTAACCGGTGATTGAAAAAACATGTATAATTAAAGTTGCATATGAAGATACATTTATAGAAAGTACTCTTAAATCAAAAAGAGCAAACTCAAAAAGCATGCCTCATATATAACTAGGTTGTTGGACACAGGAATATGCTTATGACGGGACTGTTAGCCAAGTAGGATGCACAATTCCTGGACTTGTGCATATCACAAGGCTAACAATCCCGTCATAGCACATTCACATATATATTGTGCCACGACATTTCAATCATCGGCATATTCTCGAAAAAGACAAAAATAACTCGAAAAGCATGCCTCATATATAACTAGGTTGTTGGACACAGGAATATGCTTATGACGGGACTGTTAGCCAAGTAGGATGCATAATTCCTGGACTTGTGCATATCACAAGGCTAACAATCCCGTCATAGCACATTCGCATATATATTGTGCCACGACATTTCAATCATCGGCATATTCTCGAAAAAGACAAAAATAACTCGAAAAGAATGCCTCATATATAACTAGCTAGGTCGTTGGACACAGGAATATGCTTATGACGGGACTGTTAGCCAAGTACGATGCACAATTCCTGGACTTGTGCATATCACAAGGCTAACAATCCCGTCATAGCACATTCACATATATATTATGCCACGACATTTCAATCATCGGCATATTCTCGAAAAAGACAAAAATAACTCGAAAAGAATGCCTCATATATAACTAGCTAGGTCGTTGGACACAGGAATATGCTATGACGGGACTGTTAGCCAAGTAGGATGCACAATTCCTGGACTTGTGCATATCACAAGGCTAACAATCCCATCATAGCACATTCACATATATATTGTGCCACGACATTTCAATCATCGGCATATTCTCGAAAAAGACAAAAATAACTCACACTTGTCGTCCGAGAACCAAAGAGTAAGCAAAAAAACCAAAGAGTAAGCAAAAAAACCAAGCATTGATTGATATATAATAATAATAAGCAAAATAAGTAAGCGGTGATTCATAAACCTAATAAGATAAGTACACTTGTCGTCCACACACACACACACACACAAAGGTCATCTATAGTTTGCAACTACAACTAGGACAACATCAAGCCTTCTGGCTCGTCTTAGGGAACGGGAGGATGCCCTGTCTCGTCATGAACTTCCTATAGTCACCCTGCATCTCTAGGCGATCTTCTATGTCACGGTTATTCGGGATATTTCCTCCGTAGAAGATCCCCCCCGAAGTCATGACATCACGAAAGATGATTGCCCCAAACTGCTGCTGGATGCGATACATCTCTTGTCTAATATCCGAATCATTGATCTTGGCCTTTGCTTCGGCCCACTGTTTGAGATGATCTGGCAGCGTAGAATTCTGCTGGTCAAGTAGGAACGCCCTCATGTGATGGAGTGTGTAGTAGGCTTCCTTCTTACTGTTTTCCGGCTGCTTCACGCAGGGGAACTCTGTTACGTGGTTGAAGACGTGCCTGCCGAACTCGACCTTCTTACGCACGAAGCTGGTGCCTTCCGTCGAGGCAAAGCCAGTGAGAGCATCATCCAGAACTTCCTTGATCTTGTCGTAGTTTTTCTTCTTTTCTAGACTCCCCGAGTCGAAATACGTGGCGTGGGAATGCTTCGGCGATAAGGAGATGAGCGTGCAGTGTTCATCTCTGCGCAAAAAATTCAAATGGAATGTGTTGAAAAAAGAATGATGATGATCTAATAAAGCCAATCGACGGTGGCGACTGAATAACGACTTACTCGGGAAAGTAAGGCACGAGAATGTATTCCTTTGTCTTGTTCGCCACGAGGATTCTTTTTAGGTACGAGGCCACGATACGTCGTTCAGCGGGGGAACCCAAGCAGCCATCACGCATGTAGTAGGGGTCCACTATAGCGATGCCCGGTGTGTTCTCTCTAATGATCTGCGTGGCCAAGCTGAGAGAAAAGAGACGGACCATGGTATAGTGCAGCGGGTATAGGTGGAACATATTGAAGATGTCCTCGAACCACAGGAAGAACAGATCCGCGGGGGCAGTGTCGACGAAGCCCAAGCCTGGTGGCACCTTAACCACGAATACCGGGTGCGAGAGATCTTTCTCCAATAGAAGGCGTCTCTCTATCGTCAGCACGCCGTCATGCACACTCTGCAGTTCCGAACTGGCGAGCTTCCGCAAATTCTTAGGTAGCATGGGCTCACCCGCCACATGAATCCTCCACATAATACCCTCGGGTCTTGGTGGCCCGTCCCGAAACCTGATCGGATTCGCAGTTGTTGACGCCACCGGCTGGCTCGAGCTGCTAGATTTTCTTTTCCTGCCCTTTTTTCCTTTTGGAGAGCGGGCAAGCACCGCAATCTGAGCACCGGCCGCCCTATGTAGTGTGTCAGGGCTTAGAATAAAGGGCCGGTTGGTTGTATCAGCTGGCTCTGTAAAGGCGCAAGCTGGAGGCGTCTCCTGAGAACCAAACAGACGCTTGGTGATAGTGGCTTTCTCTGTGGGGCCACCAGCTAGGTCTTCTTCGTTGCCAAACTGAGTGCTGAAGAAGTGATCATTCCAGTCTTCGTCATCCTCGGTCGGATCCTGCGCCATGTGCATATCATCAACATGATCATCCGACCCACCGCGTGGAGGTGACGGCGAGGGCGGTAAGGGGGCCTTGCCACCGCTTGTCGCTGGCACGACAGGCGGTGCTGTTGTCTGTGGCGTGATGGCCCCCGCCGTCCCCAAACGGATCATGCTCTTTGGCCATAGCAAGAACAAGCCGAAGCAACTTCTGAGGACAGACGACTCTTCTTCATCCGCTCCTGGGGGTTGAATGGGAGGTTCCAGGTCGTCGCATCCCCTTAGCACCCGACTAATTTTAACCCTGTGCACGCTATCTGGCATCGGCTTTGAGTGGAACATGCGCTGCAAGGGTTGAACGATGGTACCCTTGGCAACATCCCTCAGCTCATTGTTCACGTAGCATAAGAGAGTGCAAGGAACATGAGACCTGTTCCACGCTTGACATGCAACTAGTTTTGCATAAGTGGCTGGCGGGTGTCTGTCTCTCCTACTATAGTCAATATCTAATTTGCAACGAGTTGTCAACAATTTGGTTATCCTCGTTATGGTTCATGTTCGTAGGTAAGAACGTTTCTATCTTCGAAAGCCCTAAGCCACGTAAAACTTGCAATGGATAAATTAGAGGCGTCTAGTTTAGATTGTTGCTGGGTTAGTGTCATGATATGATGATGTTGTAAGTAGAAGTATAAGTCGATACTACTACAACACACATAACGTGTAAGTTCTATAAACCTTGGCCTTACACATAGAGGTATGATAGTGATCATACCATTATGCACATGATGGAGATCAAGTGCAAGAAGCATATCATTTCACTTATTTATATAAGATGTTTGTTGCATCTTATATTGCTAGTTTTGGCATTTTATTAGCATAATAAGATGATCCCTCATTTAGATATCAAGATAAAAATGTGTTCTTCCTTAAGTACGCATCGACAATGTTTCGTCGCTTCAAGACATCACGTGATGATCGGGTGTACTTGAATCCACGATCATATCTCAGGTGTAAGACAGTTACACACGCGAATACTAAGGTTCTTACTTGACGAGCCTAGCATATACAGACATGGCCTCGGAACACGGACCGAAAGGTTAAGCATGAGTCATATGGAAGATATAATTCCCATTTGATACTCGCCTTTGAAGCTACACCGACTCACGTGATGATCGGACTTGGTGTAGTGGATTTGGTTCATGTAATCACCAAAAAGACACGAGGATGTCGTTTTTGAGTGGGAGTTCATTTCGAATTTGGATTAGTAGAACTCAATTTATCATAAATTAAATCAAAGTGAATTTGCATAATTTATTGTAGTCATTGGCATTCGTTCACCACTTTATGCTTAGTTGTAATTGAGATAATAGAACTATAAAATTCTGGATATTTACTATACGAACTGGTATCGTATTGTGTTGAGTGTCAATCTAAAGTTTAAAGTCCTATTGCAAACTTTTAGCAAACTCTGTTTACTCCGTGAAATTTAATAATTGGTATTAAATCGAGAGTAACAATTTCAGTGTTAGTATCTTAAGTATCATGTTTGCCTCCATGATTCTTGATTGTTTTAATATCAAGTTTTATCTAGGAGCTGAAAGAATTGTTTCAGAAACCATCATGTGTGGCAGATATAACGATATCTGAAACAATGTTTTGGTTGCAATATGATAGAGTATAATATATGTTCTCATATTGGATGAGAATTTGCAAAGGTTGGAGATGCTAGACATCCTAAGCATCCAAAAGGGTTTTGAAAAGTAATGTTATACTCACAATTCGCCTTTATAAGCTACATTAGCTTGATCATGAAAGTCGTCATGATAAGGATGAATAGAAGATGTATGTAAAGTGTTTACTACACTAAAAGATTACTAAAGAATGAATTTTGAAAGAATGTCGATCATTTGATGATGGTGATCTACTTCAAAGTGCAAGTCCAAAGGTATTATTATTTGAATATACACGCTTTGGATTATGTGTCATGTATATGGCACCACTGTTGATGTTGATAGATTCTTTTAAAAAGGAAAAGAAAATGCTGAAAGAGAATCTATAAAATATATTTGGCAGAAAAGAAAAGACTAGAAATATCCAGTTTAGGTATATAGATGATATACATGTTATGGTTGTATTCTTTGCTTGATAAACAATGTGGTTCTTGGGTACTAGACATTGGTATGAAATTTCATACAAAACGACACAATTCATGAACTACAATAGCCTAAGTAACTACCAAGAGAATATGTGATGATGATCATCGAAAACAAACAAGCCGTTGTTTGTATTTCTCGTTGACATCAAAGCTTGCCTTCAAGATTTGTTTTAATAGTAGTTATTTAAATCAGGTATTATGAGAACAAAGGTTGTTCAAATAATTACCTATTCCATATAAGATGGATGATTTACAAATCTAGTTAGAGAAATCACATCCATAAAACTAATGCTAAAATGTCGCAAGACAAATGATTGGAAGATCACTTACAAAGTGACATCGCCGTTTAAATTATATTGGAAAGAAAACATGAAGAAAATCCATATTAATGGATTTTTGGAGTCTTTGATTTGATCAAGTGATGCTTGTGAGACTTTCTTCGGGATAATTAAAACTTCGTTCAAAGGCCAAAGAAGAACGATCGACTAAAATAGTGGAATTTATACATATCGATGTATGTAGTCCATTATATGTAGTCGTAAGCGATGGATTTCAACTTCATATGCTTTTTCCGGAAATTTGAGTGAATATTCACTTAATAAGAAATAAGTATTTGAAAACGTTCAAAGACTTTCAAGATGAAGTGGAAAATCACTGTAACAAGAAAATAAATGATTTATGATTTTATCATAAAGGGATTTATTTGAGTTGCAAGTGTAACAAGAAAATAAATGATTTATAATTTCATCATAAAGGGATTTATTTGAGTTGCAAGTTTAGCAAATCACCTAGATTTACATCTCCCGAAACACCATAGGAATATGGAGTGTTTCAGATTTGTAATGAAATCTTGTTTGACATGGTTGGATCAAAGGTGTTATTTATAAAACTGTCATTATGTTTTAAAAGATTAAATCTTTAGAGACTACCGCGTTTACACTGAAAAGAGCTCCATCTTGATCCGTTGAAATGGCACCTGGTTTGGGGTAAAACCCAAGTTGTCCTTTCTTAACATTTTGGTATGCTAAGCATAAGTAAGATGTTTACAACCAAAACCGGACCAGCATGTCTTTTTAGGTTATTTCGAATAACCATTGGGTATTCCTCCATAACATCGAGGACAAAAGGGTTTGTCGCTTGAAATGTGAAGTTTCTTGAAAAAGGAATTTTTCGCAAAAGTTAAGTGGGAGGACAATAGAACTTTGTTACCTTAGCTATATGTGCTGAGTTGCACAACACCGGAAATCGTCCCGGAGGCATCCATAATGCTCATAGCTTATGTGACTCAAAGGTTGTGGTCACGGAGGTCTAAGTTCCTATTGAACCAAGATTTGAGAGTAAATCATTGTTGTTTGACAATGATGAACCGACTACATGCAAAGAAGCGATGATGGACCCCTTTGTCAAATGGCTTGAAGCCATAAAATCCGTGATAGTTTCATACACGAGAAATCAAGTTTTGAACTTGGAAGACCCTCTAGAAAGGTGTTAAAACCTATCGGTCGTATTTGGATCTATAAAGAAGCAGACATGAATGTTTCACATTTATGAAATAGTCGACATGTCAAAAAAATATTTTACGACAATGTTCAAGGAGTTGACTATGACAAGATTTGATCTTTCATAGCGATATTTAGTCTGGACAGATCAATATAGCAACCACTACATATAATTTTGGTATATGGTAGATGAATAAACAAAACAAAGTTCTTCTAAAAGAATGGTTACCTAGGACGTGTGCATGGCACGATCCAAAGAGTTTTGTTAATTCAAAGGATGCTAAAAGGGCATGCAAACTTCAATGGTTGAAGTAAGCATCACGGAGTTGGAATCTTCACCGTGATGAAAAAGGAGTTTTCATCTGGAGACGATGAAGATGCTTGCATTTGCAAGAAATTAAGTAGGAGCGCTGAGACATATTTCTAATACATTATGTGGAGGTCATCTTGTTGATTGGAAAATATGTATCTTTTATTGACAAAGGTTAAGAATTTCATTTTGATGAAAGACTTGGGCAAAACCCGAATATTTAGCATGAATGTCTACATGGATAGACTATGACGCTAATATGGTTGTGCCAAACATACATATATGAGATATTGAAGGAGTTCAATATAGAAACGACGATAAAAGGTTCTTGTCGCATGGAAAAGAATTGAATCAAGATTCAAGTGTATCGACACTTGATAAGTGAAACAAGATTCAAGTGCTTTGACACTTGATGAGTGAAATCATAAGAATGTTTTGATCAATCATACCAGATTAACAATTAGATTGGCATGTCAGGTCCTGTAACATTATATTGCGTGTTGATCATGTAGGTGACAACCATACTGATAAGGTGTTGGCGGATCAGCTGGATCAGCTCTAGAGTTGTGATGTAACAAGTTTCATGTAAATTCATTTGAGGTTGTTGGTTCACTACTAGGAAAACAACTATCTGTGGCGCATTGGTTTTGGACTTCTGTGGCGCATATGGGAATGCGCAACTGAAATCACGCCACTAAATTGTAATTCTCTAGTGCATATTGAGTGTCAAAAACTTCTATGGATCATATTGTCAATATGCGTCACGGATTTTTTTTTTCAAATTTTAAAAAAATGGGCAACATCTGGCCGGAGTGGGGGTCGCCGGAGGTGGGTGGAGGAGGAGGGAGGAGAAGGAGGCCGATGGTGGCCGTAAGAGGAGGAGTTCGTCGGTGGAGGAGAGGAGGAGTTCGCTGGTGGAGGAGAGGAGGAGGCCGCCGGTGGAGGAGGGGCTCGCTAGAGGAGGAGGTCATCGGAGTATGAGGAGGCCGCCGATGGAGGAGGTGCTCGCCAGAGGAGGAGGTCGTCATCATCGGAGTAGGAGGAGGAGGAGCTCACCGGGATGGAGAAGGAGGAGGTCGCCGAAGGAGGAGCTCACGGGGTGGAGGAGGAGGAGGAGGGAGGAGGAGGAGAAGGTGAGGAAGAAGGGGAGGAGAAGGAGGGAAGAACTGGAGGGAGGAGAAGTGTGAAGGAGAGGAAGAGGAGAAAAGAGAGGGAAAAGGGGCGGCGAGATTCAAATTTCGAATCCCGCCCAAGACTTCTATGGTGCATATGGGAGAAATGCGTCACAGAAGTTTGTCCTCCTTTTTACTTTTTTCTGGAAAAAATCTTCTTTGTGCCATAACTTTTTACTCTTTTCGAATTTGGGGAATCTGTAAATTCCAGAACGGCCTTTGGAAAAATACATCGAAACTTCGAGAATTTTGAGATTTGTGAATTCGAGTAGGAAATTTCGAGACCATTATTTTGATGGGTAAAACTTTTTTTCCGACATCGTATGCAAAAGTTATGGCCATTTTACCGTGTCATGACATTTTTTTTTTGCAAAATACATTAAAATTCATGTTTTTTAAATTTCCCTACAACTATACCACAAAATATAACTACATCACAAAGGAATTATTTTTTTGAAGTTTTTTTATCATTTTCGTTTATTTTTTTACAAAAGTTAAAAGGCGATCCACGCAGGGGGGGTGGGGGGATATGTTTTTCCACATTCTGTGGCGCATACATCTATATGCGCCATAGAAACATCACTTTTTGTGGCGCATATAGACATATGCGCCACAAAATGTTGGTAAACTGAATTCTCTGGTGGGGCCCCTCCTCACTTTGTGTGGCGCATATGACCATATGCGCCACAGAAAGTGAGGGATCCCAACCCTGGTGGCGTTTCCCACCATATTTTTGTGGCGCACCATTCTGTGGAATGCGCCATAGAAGTGTGAAGACCTCTGTGACGCATTTGGTGTAATGTGCCACTGTTTTTTTTTGGCGCATGGCATGACATATGCGTCACAGAAGATTCGTCTATCTATAGATGTTTCCTAGTAGTGGCTAAACCTCCTATTTAACATGCACGGTGTGCTCCTAATGGTTACAACACCTTCCAACAAATCCATAGTATTGAACTGATGCACTAGCCATTTAAACCAAAAGTCTGAACTAATGGAAAGGGCTAGGCTATCTATTTATCTTATTAACACTCTCCCTCATGTCTAGGTTATTTTAGTCCTTAGCATGGGTTTGGTATAGGCCGCAAAATCTTTTTTTAAACTGCGTGAGCAGGGTCTTAAATTTGAGACCTCTTAGCTCTGATACCATATTGAACAGGTGCACTAGTCGTCTGAAAAAAGTCCGAACTGATAGAAATGGCTAGGCTATCTATTTACATTCTTAACATAACCAACACACTCCGGCAGGCATAAAACCGGTCACAAAATAGGTAAAAGTGTTTGTCAACAACATTGTATTATGTTCTAGTGGAAGTTTACTTGTAAACCAGAGCATGATGCAAATATGTCTAAGATGATGTATTTCAGATGTTGGAATCCATGGACACATGCATGCATGAGATAAGGAATCATCAACATACATGGCATTGTGAAAGTAAGAGCAAGAGGTCAACGGAAAGGGCCTCCGAAGGGAGGTAGATTTCATTTCTAAACTGATGATAGATCGAAGGAAGTCAGCGGCTAGGAAAAAAAATAGTGGTGCTATGGATCATCTTTTCTTACTCATGTTCAGTATTTAAAAGTGTTGCCAGACACTCCATTGAGAATACCATATAGGAACAAGCAATGTTAAAGAGTTGTGAGATCCAAAGATACCATTTGTCCCCAATGCCTTTTCTCCTGAGGATTCTGAGATCAACGACTCTATCAAAGGCATTCCCAAAGTCCAATTTAAGAATTTTGCTTGGATACGGTGGACGTGTAAGAAAACTATCAAAATGTAATTATGCATACGTTTGAAGAAAATCTAGTAATATGGAATAAAACATATTGGAAGCACCTGGCAAAAAATCTAAATATGCTTATACTGTGTATGCAGAATATGAAGTAAGCAATAGACGTGAAGTACAATGAAGAGACTATTGAGATAAGAGCAATTAATCATGGGCGGTATCACAATCACTAGATAGATAATAATAAAGTCGGATGAGAAAGTTTATACAACTCATATCAAAAGTATCAGATATAACTTGTGTTTTCATGTTGGTAGGAAAAACAAGGCAAACTGAACAATGCATGGTGAACTTTATTGGGTAAAAACAAGGATTTGTGCAGCAAGACAGTCCCCATTAAGGAGTTCGACGGTTTGCACTGCATAAAAACAATTCAAAGACTTTTAGGAATTTACAAGTGATTAAAAATGATAATGAGGAAACAGTGGGACTTCGACAAAACTCACCGTGATGCTGCTTCATGGAACAACCCTCACGCTGCACTTGCATTTGGCCTTGGAATGAAGAGAACCTTGGGATTGTTTGTACCAATACTTGCCTCTCTTTGCCACTGTCTTTGGTCAGCGACATCAGAATACAGTGTGATCTCATCCAGTTTTTTGAGTTTGTCGATGTCAATGCCCGATAGATCACATTGAGTATTGACGAGCATATGAAGTGAGACAAGAAAACGCAGAACGGTATCTTCGCTGATTATTATACGGCCCAGATTGCTGCCGGCCACCAGGCACAACCGCTTCAGGCTGTACAAACAACCAGCTGGTATCTTGAGCTCCCCCAGGTTATCTTCAACCAGCTTCAGATATTCTAATGATAGGAAAAGTGTAACGAGGCGCACAATTTCATCCCCGCTGAGATTAGTCCCTGAAAGGCACAGAACTTTAATACCCTTCAGCCCTAGAGCTTGCAGCCCTATAATAGGACGATCGACCTGGAGATCCAAATGTGCTTTCAGATCGCCACGCAATTTGAGGGAGGTCAGAAAACCATGTTGCTGTAGACATTTGACAATTTCACATGGATATTCATTGCATTCAATAGACAGAGAGCGTGTGCCTGAAGGCACTTCCTTAGTGAACTTGTTGACCGCATCTGTGACATTGCCAGTCAATTTTCCAGCATGACACCATATTTTAACTTTCCTTAACTTCTTCATACGACTCATCACTTGTCCAAACTCTTTGCCGTCACTGACGACAAACCCTGAAAGACTTTGCAATTGGCTTTCTCTTGCCAATAACTGTTTGAGCTTCTTCTTTGTGATGTCACGTTTATATAGCTGAAACTTCCCAAGCAGGTGTTTTAACACGGGGAGCTCCATGACTTCCACTGGCACAGACACTGTTTTGGTTTTCGTCATGGCGAGTGTCTGTAACAATTGCAGCTTTGCTATTTCCCTTGGAACCTGATCAATACTGTCCCCGAGGCTTAGATATTTCAGCAGCAGCAGGTTGCATATTTTCTTCAGCTGATTCTTGGTCAGAAAAACTGGACATTCTTTCATATCCAACACTCGTAAAAGCTTATATCTCGAAAGCTTAGAAATATTGGCAATACTACCAGTATGAAAAACTGCCAGAGTCCGGAGACAACGGTAAACACTTGCATCTGGCAATCTCAATGTGTCATCTTCACCAACGATTTGATGGAGAGAAAGCCTGCGGACAGGATTACCCAAACCACTTGTGGGTATCTCTATCGAACCACATGAGGATGTCAAGAAGTTATTGGAGTTGGACTCGCAGGAAATGTGGTTGAGCATCATCACAGGAAATTGGCATCTCTTCACCTCTCCGTTTTCGCTTACTTGAACGGCATGATGGTCGATGAAGATCTCCAGGGACCTACATAATTCACCATCTCTTTCACCAATGTCAATTCCTTCAGCCCTATATCTCCTTATCAAAAGATTCCACCTCACAAGATGATGACGTGGGAACATGCAAAAGTATAGCAAACAATGCTCGAGATCAAGGCTAGATAGACTCTTCTTGTAGTTACGGACAAGCAACTCCTTCAACTTTTGTTTATGTGCCCTGGTCTCTTCTCTGAAAATGGACTCTTCTTTACATATTGTGTTTGTCAGATCATTTATCCTTATGTACTTTTGATCATCTCCTTTGTCCAGATCAAGTGGTGTACACTTGCAGTGTATTGCTTCAGTATAGTCAGTCGTCACAACGATGATTATGCCGCCCTCCACATTATCAAAGTTGTTGATTATTGCCAGTAATTTGTCCATGTCCACATTATCAATTACAAGCAAATACCTGTAAGATAGAAATTGACAAGGGAAAAGTTAATAGGCTGCAACAACTATATACTACATATACCCTGAAAATAAAAACAGCAGGAACGGCCATTTTTCTCCTGGGTGCCAGGTAGCCCTATATTTTGATTTCAGAAAAATGTAATTTTCTTCTAGGTATACATGTATGGCTTTTTCTTCGGTGTCCCCCCTCTCCCAAAATATATGTATTCTACATACGTACTACAAAAAATCATTAGCTATTTCACAATGGTAAAAATCTAAAAAAAAAGCAAGGAGGAAAAACTGATCACCTTTCATCTGTCTGGCTTGATCCAGAATATACGGCGATGGAGGTATTCTCCGTCTCCTGATCTTCCATGACGCCCTTTCCCTTGAGATCTTTGACTGGGGTACTCCCAGTCCCAGTCTTGTGATGTTTCACTGCGGCTTTTCCCTCAATCTCCTCCGGGACGGCGCCGGGGGCGGTACCCGCATGATTCTGATTGGGAGTTACTTGAGCGCTGATCTCTTTGATAACCATCTCAGCTTCCTTGCCCGCAGCATTGTATCTAGTTCTCCGGGAGAACCGATTTTGCACTTGATTTGTATTGTAAACGTTGTTGACGAGAAGAGCGTTACCTAGTGCGCCGTATCCAACGATGGAGATCACGGCCAGCTTCTTCTCCGATTCGCTCGGCGTGCGGAGAAGATGCTGAAGAAGCTCATGCTCCTTGGTGACGTGGGTAGCAGCAGCTTCGTCTTGTGTGGAAGCAACTGGTGCGTCTTCTTGTGATCCCTTCTGCTTCACCACAAAATGGTCAATGCTCGCACGCGCGTCTTCCGATCTCTGCTTGAGCTGACGAATCTTTTTGCCTATCTGTACGCTTCTGGGTTTCACCATCCTCTTGGCAAAGCGCCAGGCAGGAGAGAGGAATCCCGCAGCTTCAGTGTCTACGATGTCTAGAGGCGTTTTGGTCATGAAACAGTCTATGAGGTCTTCCATGGCGTACGCCAGGAGGTTCATATCTTTAAGCCATTGATCCTCCACGTTACTGCTACTAGTAGCAGCAACGGTAGATCCGAAATGATCCAGAAAGGACGCACGGATATAGTCCAAGTGTGTACTTATGGACTCAACATCATCCCGCAGATCCCTGCCCACCGCATTTCTAAGAATCGGCAGGCCCAAGGTGATGAACGATCTGAGTGTTGCCGCAGCGATGGCAACGGCCATCTCTATTTCATTTCCTTGTGGACTGGAACTGGATATACACACTAGAACTGCATACTTGGGGGACTGCTATTGATTGGATGGAAATCAAAAGGGAGATTCATCTAGAGAGAGAGAGAGAGAGAGAGAGAGGGGGGGGGGGGGGGGGCGGGTGTTGGGGAAGATGACGACGACCATACCTGCTCCCGGCCGGCCTTTGTCCCTTCCTATGTTTTGTTTCGTGGAAATTTCCACACAACTTCTCAACAACCAAGTGAAAGCTGAAAATTAGTGGGTGCTTAATCTGAGCTTGCAACGACTTGGGCCATACTGTAATTTGCATAAATAAGGGTGTAATTTTGCGGTTTGGTACATCTTAATTCCTTCAAAGTTGGAGTGCTAATGTGTAACTTCGGTTCGTGCTTATCTCCGAGGCACCCCGAAGATACAGGCCGAAATGTCGCTGTTGCCAAGAAAGAAAACCAAGACTTGCAGCTCGTCGAGAGTCTTCGGAAATTAGATGTTCTCCCGGTATAGTCCTCCAACCATCGTAGCACTTTTCAGTTGTTCGTTCTTTCTTTCTGATCCACGCGTGAGTAGCTACTACATCTTTCTTCTTCCCTAACACATCTATATGATTTTCATTTTGTATTAGCAGAATAATTCCCACCTAGGTACAAGGTACGAAAGCTCCATGGAAAAAAAAAATACAACCTTACAGATAACAATGGAGAAATCAAGGCAACACTCTTGTGTTTTCTTTCTCATCTTTTTTTTTTGCTTCTTTGTTTCAGGTTGAAATTGTTGTTGGGGAAGGTACAACCTTGGCTCAGGTGAAGATGATGGGGGTGTCAGATCCTCCTACTGATGCTTCTCTTCAGGCGAACATGGAGGATCCTCCTATTACTGCTTCGCTCGGCCCCATAGATCGCCTCATATGCCGGCTCAAATCATTGGAAGGGTCCAAACACACTCTTCCAATGGGGATTCGTGTGGATCAAATCGGGAAGCTCAGAGAGCATCTCCAAGAATTTCGCAAGCCACTGCTGAATCTATCGGGCATGGGGGAGACTAGCTTCAGGGCCAAGTGGTGGATGAAGGAGGTTCGGGAACTCTGTTATGACACCGAGGACTACTTGGTACAATCCAGTGCCGGTGTCCACGGAACACTTGGAAGAATTGCTAGAATCATTATCAGTTGGATTCACACCAAGCTCAAGTTGCGCACCAGGCTCTCCAAATTCATGGCTCGTGCAGAAATTCTGAAGAAAACAGGCGAAAAAATCATCGACGTAGAAATCAAGGCTGCCATTTCCCTCGAGACAGAAATAAAGTCTGACATTTCCCTCGAGAAAGAGAACAAAGCTGACATTGAGACCCTCACAGCCAACCTCGTCCATATGCTGGCTTTTGAGGACGACAAGCAGACACAGCTCAAGTTGGTAGCTATCTCTGGATTTGAAGGTTCTGGAAAGACAACACTTGCCAGAACCTTGTATGTCAAGTGTAAAAGGAAATTCCGGTTTTCAGCCTTTGTACGGGTTTCTCGAAATCCAGATTTCAGGAGCCTTCTCGCTAGCATTCTCTCCCAAATTAAGGCACCATCGCCACATGGCCTTTGTGATGTGCAAGGCCTTATTTGCAGTATCAGTGATCATCTCCAAGGCAAAAGGTACATACTACCGAGACCCTTTAGTATTTCCTTCCGGTTTCTGCACGGATATATGTCTATACGTGAGTAATCTGTCATCCTCACGGTTTTGCTGTACCTTGAATTTGAACTACCATGCCTTCCATGTTTTTTAGCTTAACTTTTTATTTATCGTATTTAATTGTTAGAAAACGATTAGAACAGTAATTCGAACTTGTTGCTTCGCCATAGTATTGTATATAATTCTTCTTTTATATTTTGTATGAGGAGTATATGTTAACATCACAGAGATATCAAATACACACAGCCTCTGCAACAACACATCGACCTAGTGTCCACATGGATGTACATAGCTTAGAAAAAAGAATTACAAAAAAGTCCTGCTATAGCGATCAATTTCTTGTAGCAGTAGACCTAACCCCACCTACACAATACTAGAAGTCCAATATCTCCATCGTACGGTACCGCAACGGCTCGCCGTCGTAATACACGTCGATGCGCTCCTCGTCATGAGCGAGCGGGGAAGCGAACTCCACCGGGCTGCGCTCGACACGAGCTGGTGCTGGCGTAGACGTGCCCGGAGGTGTGACTGCTGGTGCTGGAGCACGTGGCGTCGGTGGCATCGGCGGCTATGGTGCCGTCGGTGTGGCATCAACCGGGACTGATGGAGACTTGGGAACTGAGGTAGATGTGCTCGGCGAGGAGGAGCTGCCTGCTCCCCCGGCTCCCTTGAAGTGGACGTACTCGACAATGAAGTCGTCATACGTCGGAGTCGAGCCGTCGTCCACCGCATTGTCCCACGCCCACCCTCGCCCTTCGTTGAACACAACATCTCGCGCCGTGCGCACACGCTATGTCTTCAGGTCGAGGATGCGATAGGCCTTCGAGCCCTCCGCGTAGCCAATGAACACTCCCGGAGTGCTCCTATCGTCGAGCTTGCCGATGTGGCCGAGCTCCTTGGTGAACGCGAGGCAGCCGAAGACCCGTAAGTGGGAGACCGCTGGCTTGCGCCCATGCCAAGCCTCATATGGCGTCTTGCCGTCGAGTGCCTTCGTAGGTGAGCGGTTGAGGATGTAGACGGTTGTCAGCACCTCCTCCCCCCAAAAGACAGCCGGCATCCCTGACAGTCGGCATCCCTCTCTGCTTGAGGAGGGCCCAGGCCATCCCCACAACCGTCTGGTTGCGCCGCTCGACGACGCCGTTCTGCTGCGAGCTGTAAGGGGTGGAGTAGTGGCGCTGAATGCCCTCATCAGCGCAGTACAACGCGAATTCAGTTGTTGTGAATTCGCCGCTGTTGTCGGTGCGCAGTACGCGCAGCTTGCAGCCGCACTCCGCCTCTGTAGCAACCTGCGCAGGCCTGATGGTGTCCGCTGCTTCTCCCTTGCTGCTGAGAAGCACCACCCGCATGTAGCGGGAGAAGTCATCGACGGGCAGCAGGAAGTAGCGTCTTCCTCCCGGTGTGGCCGGAGTCACCGGTCCACACAAGTCCCCGTGCACGAGCTCGAGCTTCTTCTTAGCTCTGAAGCTCGCCTGCTGGGAGAGGGGGGTCGCCTCTGCTTCGTCACCACGCAGACATCGCAGAAATGCTCCACGTGTTCGAGGCACGGCAAGCCTCGCACCATCTCCTTGATGCTGAGCCGCTTTAGGGCCTCGAAGTGAATGTGCCCGAAGCGCTCGTGCCACTGCCACGCCTCGTCGTCCCGACGAGCGGCGAGGCAGAGGGGCTGTGCCACCTGCACATCAAGGACATAGAGCCGATTTGTGCCTCTAGGTACCTTGGCAAGAAGGCGACGATGGCGATCCCAGATGTGCAGGATCCCGTGCTCGATCAGCACGCGTGAGCCGCTCTCATCCAGCTGTCCCAAGCTGATGATGGAGTTCCTCAGCGCAGGGATGTAGTAGACACCGGTGAGCATCCGGTGCTCTCCGGTCTTGGCAGTGAAGATGACGGAGCCGACACCCTAAATCTCCACGGCGGAGGCATATCCAAACTTGACGGAGCCTCGCACGTCGGAGTCGAGCTCGGCGAAGAGCCCCCGTCGACCAGTCATGTGGTGGGTGGCGCCGGTGTCAAGGCACCACCCGCCAGTCTTGTCGATGCCGGAGCCGTCGCCGAGAAGGGCATGTTCCTTTTGCTCGTCGAGGTGGGGGGGAGCCGCTGCAGTCGATGCCGCGGGGCGTTGCTCGATGCTCGCATGAGCCATGAACAAAGCCGGCTCCTCCTCCCCTGCCTGTGCGACGTGGGCCTGGCCGCGTCGATGCTGTCGACACTCCTTGGCCCAATGGCCAAGCCGGCCACAGCTGTGGCAGGCGTCATCTTGGGCCAACTTGGGCCTGCCGACGGTGCCTCCCGGGGCGCCTCTGCGGGCACCACCTTGCACCCTGACCTGGTCGTCTTTGCGCCCCTTGCGCGGTTTGCCGCGCCTGCGGCCGCCTATTGCGGAAGAGGACTCCCCCTTCTTCCTGTCGCCGTGGCCGGCGTCCCACCGCTCCCGAGTGAGGAGCAGCTTCCCATCAGTGGTGATGGGCCCCGAGAGAAGTTGTGGCTCGTCGAAGTCGACGACCTTGAGGCGACTGATTGCGTCCTCGATCGACATCGTGCTAAGGTCCGGCAGGGATTCAATCGAGCGAGCCGTCTGCTTATACTTCGTGGGGACACAACGAAAGAGCTTCTCGACATCTCTTTCCTCATTGTAGGTGGTGTCGTCGAACCGCTCCATCTTCTGCAGCAAAGTGTTGAGACAGAGAGCAAAGTCATCAACGTCCTCACCTAGCTTGAAGGCCAGGTCATCCCACTCCTTGTGGAGTGCCTATAGAGTGGACTTGCGGGGACGGTCGCTGCCGATGCGCGACGCAGCGATGGCCTCCCAGGCCTCCTTGGCAGTCCGCTTGTTGGAAAGCGAGAACTGCATCTCGAGATGGACTGCGGAAAGGAGGGCGTCCAGCGCCCGTCGATCGTCACGGTGGTCGACGTTGGCATCCTGGACTGCCTCCCACATGTGCCGCACCTGGAGCCGGACCTTCATGACCGCGGCCCACTCGACGTAGTTGGTTTTGGTGAGGGTAGGCCACCCAGCACCGGGACCAACGTCCCTGACCATAGCCTGAACCTCATAGAGGCCACGGTCTTGGTCATTTCGGCCGCCGCCGCCGTGCGCGCCTCCTCCTGGAGCGCCACTGCCGTGCGCACCTTCTCCTGGCGCGCCTCCTCCGGGAGCACCACCGCCATGCGTGCCTCCTCCGGGAGCGCCACCGCAGTGCTCGCCTCCTCCAGGAGCGACACCGCTGTGTGCTTGGGCATGCTCGGCTGCCCACCGCGCCGTCCGCTCGTGGGCTACGTCGACGCTGTTGTCGCCTGAAATGGAGCCGTTGATGCTGCCGCGCAGAGCCTGGACCTCTGCCGCTGCTGCACGTGATGCCTCCACCGCTGCTGCTGCTTCTTCCTTCGCTCTGGCTGCTGCCAGTTCCACCGCTGCCAGCCTTGATGCCCTGGCTGTCGCCGCAACGGCTGCTGCCGCCGCCCGCTCACGCTCCTCTGCCGCGGCGAGCTCGGCCTCCTGCCGACGCCGCACGCTCGAGGTAGCCAAGTGCTGAGAGCGACCTTGGGACATGGCTGGCCGCTGGGGGGCTGTTGCGCGGAGGGAGAGTTGTTGCTAACGAGCTGCTGCTTGACTGCGCGAAAGGAGAGAGGCCACCAGGGACAGCTGCAGCTGCTGCACTTGCCCGCTGGGGCTGCTGCACACCCGGTGAAGAGAATGAGCAGGAAACACTCATCCTACAAGACAACCTCGCTCTGATACCACTTGATAGGATCTCTAGATTTACTCTCATTAAAGAAGAGGATGACACTAAGAGTTGGGGCAATTTTCTAGTTTTATTTCTTGCACAAACTCACACACAAATGCCATGCCAACCACAGGGGTTGGGGATACATACTTATATGCTGCTAGCCAGCCAAGAATATGCTAAATGCTAGTCCAAGATGCTAGTCTAAGATGCTGCCTAAAAGCAGTCAGGATGCTTGGTCCTTGCTGCTCCTAACTGATGCTGCTAAAGCAGTCAAGGATGCTTGGTCCTTGCTGCTCCTAACTGCTAGTCCTTGCTACAAGAACCATGTGTGTTACAACCCACAAATACCAACCGTACAGAGACTTATCCATCAAATTGGAGGACACGATGAATCCCCAAAGCATTAGGAATCACTATACCTAAGCTTTGAAGCTTGCTTGCGTGCCCAAACATCTTAAGCACGTGCTCACTGACGGAGCTGCCCTCTTCCATCTTGCAGTTAAAAACTTTTTAGAAGTCTGATAACTCTCAACTACCGCATGAGCCTCAAATATCATTTTGAGTTCACGGACAATATCATGTGGGTCATGGTTCTCAAACCTTTTCTGAAGCTCCGATTCCAAACCATACAAGATATCACACTGAACTGTGGAGTACTGATTCTTCCGAGCGAGGAAAACATTCTTTACCTCATCGGTAGCATCAGCTGCAGGTGGTTCACCCAGCGGTGCATCCAGGACATAGGTCAAATTACCAGCATTGAGGACAATCCTCAAGTTGCGGAACCAATCCACGAAGTTGCTTCCATTGTTTTTCAACTTTTCTTTCTCTAGGAACGCATTAAAATTGATGGTAGGGGCCGCCATTGATCTACAACATATTTGCAATAGTTTAGACTAAGTTTATGACAAATTGAGTTATAATTAATAGTTAAATTAATCTAGGTGAACTCCCACTCAAAATATCCCTCACATTGTTTTAGTGATCACACGAACCAAATCCACCACATCAAAATCGATCATCACGAGAGTTGATGTAGCTTCAATGGCGAATAATCAGCATGTTCATCATATCTACTATATGACTCATGCTTTAACTTTCGATGATCCGTGTTCCGAGACCATATCTGTACATGCTAGGCTCGTCAAGATCAAACCTTAGCTTTCGTATGAGCTAATCTAGCTTGCTCCCGTGTATACACTCGCAGAATCTAACACACCCGATCATCACGTGGTGCTTCGAAGCAACGGTGCTTACTAAGGATGAATACTTTATAACTTGAAATTTTGTGAGAGGGATCATCTTATAATGCTACCGCCGCGAACTAAGCAATATAAGATGCATAAAAGGATTAGCATCACATGCAATTCAAAATATGTGATATGATATGGCCTTTCTTCTTGTGCTTCCGATCTCCATCTTCAAGCACGAACATGATCTGCATCATCACCGGCATGGCGTCAAGATCAAAGGCGCCACTTCATGGTTGTCGTCCACCAGCATCGGCTATTACAACTACTTTGAATAATAGACACGCAGGTCTTAACGGAATTAAAAGACAACCATATGTCTCCTGCCGGTTGCCAACTTACAATAAGGAACATTGCATACATCACATATAATCACAATCACAGCACACCCCTGCAAAACAAAGTTAGACGCCTCTAATTTTCTTTGCATATTTTACGTGGTTTGGGGCTTTCAATAAGTGTCGTTCTAACTTACGAACAAGAACCACAACGTTGTTACTAGTATTGTCAATTACCCGTTGTAAATTGAATCTTCACTATGTTGGGAGAAACAAGCACCCGCAAAGCCACTTATGCAATACAAGTTGCATGTCAAGCGTGGAGCAAGTCTCATGAACGATGTCATGTAAGGTTAGCCCGGGCTGCTTCATCCCACCATCCCGCAAGATGCAAAGTACACAAGAAGCAATCGACAATAAAAGCATCAACGCCCACAATGACCATTGTGTTCTACTCGTGCAATAGATTTACCTATAGACACGGATCTGATACAACTGTAGGGGTTCGTAGCATGGAAAACAAAAAATTCTACCGCATGCATACAAGAAAGACAAGATCTATCTACTAGATTGAAAAAACGAGTTGATTAGAGTACTCACCCTCGAAGATTCCAAAACGGTTAACGAGAGTAGATTCCCGTGGGTGATGTAGTCGTACACTTGCTGATCTCAAGATCGCATAGACGATCCTTCCGGCGTCGTGTTTCGGCAGCGCTTCCACAGTCGGTCACACGTTCGGTACTCGATGAAGACCTTGCTCTCCCTTGTTCCAGCAGGCAGCGGAGGTTGAAGTTCTCCCCTCACGATTCCGGCAGCACGATGGCGTGGTGTCAGAAGTAGAGGGAAGATCCCGCAGGGCTTCGCCTAAGCCGGTGCAAGTTATGGTGGATCTAGGGTTTCCGGCGATCTAGGTTTAGAAGGCCGGAGAGGAGGAGGAGGAGGTGTCGGCGGCGGCTAGGGCGATGGCGACGGGCCGACGGCGGCGGCTGGCGGTGGCGGCGTGCGGCGGCGGTGGCTTGGGCAGTGGCGGCGACGGCGCACGGGTGGGGAGGGCTGGTGTTGTGTGCTTTGGGGCATCCCTCCCCCTCTATTTATGAGAGGGAGGGCAGCTTGGGAGAGGGGAATTTGAATCCATACCCAAACCCAAGTTGGATAGAAGGAAGGACTCTTTTCTTCTTCCACTAGGAAACTATTGTTCCAGTTTGACTTTTCAAACCTCCCTTTTGACTTTTAATTTAGAGCTTTATTTATCTCTCGCAAATGCCCAACCAAAGTGACCTAGGACATGATCCAATCATTCAAATTAACCATGACACATTCATGGACCATTCCCCTTCCGGTCCGGTGAACCTTCTAGACCCTTCTAGAACCTCTCCGATGAAAACATCGAAATCATTCCCGAACTCCGGAATTAGACTTTCCTTATATGAATCTTATTCTTCGGACCATTCCGGATCTCCTCGTGATATCCTGGATCCCATCCAAGACTCCGAACAACATTCAGTCTCCCTACTTACATTCCATATCTACTAAACAACATCGAATCCTTAAGTGTGTCTCCCTACGGTTCGTGAATTATGTGGACATGACCGAGACACTTCTCCGATCAATAACCAATAGAGGAATCTGGAAATTCATATGGCTCCCACATATTTCTATGATTACTTTGCGATCGAATGAACCACTTACATACAATACCAATTTCCCTTTGTCTCGCGATAGTTTACTTATCCGAGGTTTGATCGTCGGTATCTCTGCATATCTAGTTCAACCTCGTTACTGATAAGTACTCTTTTCTCGTTCCCGTGATATGTGATCCCTTGTGAGCCAGTCACATGCTTTCAAGCTAATTGGATGACATTCCACCGAGAGGTCCTAGAGCATATCTATCCGTCATATGGATGGACAAATCCCACTCTTGATCCATGTGCTTCAACACATACTTTCCGAATACTCAATGCCACCTTTATAGCCACCCAATTATGGTGTGGTGTTTGATGTCATCAAAGCATCCTTCCGGTGATGGTGATTAGCATGATCTCATGGTCAAAAGAATTAGGTTACTATATATCAGAAAGCTTATAGCAAACGAACTATTGAAATGACTTGATCTTTATGCTATGCTTATCTATAGGAGTATGTCCATCATGACATTCTTCTAATGATATGATCTTGTTGTTAATAAAATCTCAATGTTCATGATCGAGAAACCACGATCATCCATTACCAACAAGCTAGTATTATAAAGAGGCTTTACCAGGGACTCTAATTTAGTTTACAAATCACACAAGTATTAATGTTTTCGGTTAATACTATTATAGCATGAATGTAAACATTTATCATAAACACAAAGATATAATAATAACAACTTTTATTATTGCCTCTAGGGCATATCTCCAATAGGAACAACATGGAGCGCATTGAAGTAGGCCGCGGGTGGTCTGAACTGAACCTCCAGCGGAAAGTGCGGGGGACCCGACGCCGACTGGTACACGTTCGACATGGAAGGGGCATGCATCGAACCATGCCCGGGCGCAGCAGCCTATGCCGAAGAGGCTAACGTAGACACGGGAGGCCTCATCGCGACAGGAGGAACAGCCCCGACAGAAGTCATAGGAGCCCCGCGTGGCCCAGGAGTAGAGGCTGGACCCCTAGGGTTAGCACCCAGACCCAGGAGTAGAGCAGACGACCGCGCGGCCCAGGAATAGAGCAGACGACCGTGGCAAAGGAGACTCTGGGCGAACGCAGAGAGCCAGGAGGCGGCGACGGCGAAGCCGGACGATCTGAGGCGGAGTAGCGGGGCGAAGGAGGCGACGGCTCGGTAGAAGACAGAAGGGATTCCCGACGCCAGGCCCGCTTGAGTCTATTAGCGATGCCTGTCCAAAAGAAATGCGGAATCAACTCCAAATCCGACCCATCCCTGGTGGGACCTTCTGTCGGACCCACCGCCTCGCCCACCGAAACGGACTCGTCCAAGCGCGGCAAAAACGGATCCTGACGCTCCTGGCATGCGCTATCGACAGCGGCATCCAGGAAGATCCCTAGCATTGGCGGCACCGAAGCTCTCCTCGACGGAAGGGGCCCCTTCCAAGGTCGAACCCGAGGTGCCCGACGCAGAAGCAGCCCCACGGGCGACGCCACCGACCCACCTCGACCCGCCGGAGGAGAGGCAGATCGGCAGGGAAGAGATGAACTCCGCTGCGGCGACGTAGGGGAACCTCGCTCCCAGAACCGAGACGCCGGCGTCGGGTAGCCAATATCCTACCAGAACACTAGCTTGATCTCCTCATTGGACTTCCTCCGACGGCGACAGAGAGTGGTCCATCCCAACTCGCCAGAAGGATCCTCTAGCGCATCTAACGCCACCCGCGCCGCCATGGATTCCTCGCCATCAGAGCCGGAGTCCGAGCCCATGCATCGAAACCTAGAGCCTGAACCCACAGCCGGCAAAGAGGCAGCTGCAGGTGACCCCATCGCCCCGGGTGCAAGGGTGAGCCGCCGCCCACCGCGAGTCATGACCTCCCTCTCGGTCTAGTTACTCGAAGATTCTTCCTCTATTCCGGGCAAAGCCTACTTCAAGATCTAGACCAGAGTCGCCAGGAGCGACTGGTGGAGTATCGCAGTCACCTTTCTGGTCGATTCATTGCCTTACAGTGTTGGAATATATACTATATATGGAATAGATTTGTTCTCGTAAAAAAATGATAGCCCCTCTTGTATGTATACGTGGATAGTGATTATGTTATTTTTACTATCCTACTATGCCGTTCTTTTGCTAAGCCTTTATTCTTGGCTTCATTCTATTATCTTACTGTGCGATCCATTATTTTGCTAAATGTTCAAGCATCGTCTATAATTTGTTTTGCACATGGGATAATCTATTTTCAGTACACTTTGTTTTCCTTCGCCTCCTCATATATTTATACACGGGTTTGTAGAGTAGTACACCTTATGCATTGTTTATAGCTTATAAGAGTATGTCCAACAGATGCTCTAAAAGAGGACACCACTTTTTGGTTTAGGGCACGCAATTTTAGGTTTGGGGGCAAAAAAATCTAGGGCACACATTTCAAATGATGCAAAATAGGGCTTTGGCTTCGAAAGTTTAACATATTTCGACCATAGTTGGATACTTACAACACATTCAAACTAGATTTTGGCAACATACACTAAACATCTACACTACACTATGCTACTCCACGTCACTGCTAGTCGCCAGAGTCCACCATGATCACTGTCGAGGGTCCAACCTCGTCTTCCTTTTTCTTATCCTCAACCTTCTTCTTGTACGCCGCATCCCTTGCAGCCTATAACTCACCCATTGTACGGCCTCCTAAATGGATATAGATGGTTAACCTAGAAGGGGTGAATAGGTTCTACAAATTTTTTAAACTTCTTTTGCAAATTTTAGGATTTGTGGAATATAAGTGTGTCTAAATGTAAACTAGGTGAGGCAACCTATATGATGATGCAAAATACATCAAGCATGAAGACTATCACAAAAGTAACAACACAAGCTAAGAGACGAAGGTGTATTTCTGTGTTCCCTTCCTTTTGGGGAGAGATACGTCACGTTGGAGAGGAGTTAGGTTCCATGAAGGATTCCCCAACACCAAGGTTCACCTTCTTCTCCAAGCCTATCCCACAAATAATATCTAACTTACTCGTGGTATACTTTATGACAGTCTCCAAACACTCACAAACTTTCCACGGGGCAAATCACAAGCCGAATGCCTCTGGGCGACACTAGCCACCTAGGGTATCCCAAGGACCCAAGGGTACCAAGAAAATTCTATAAACTCAAGGGGGGATGAAAAATGGCTTGGTGGAAACATAGATTAGGACCTCCTCTTACTTTCTACCAAAGGGATTTTTCTTTTTTTAGGGGTAGAATGGGAGATCCAAAATACTTGGTGTTTCAACAATGGAATGAGAGAGAGAGAGCTCTCAAGAAAATGACAAGTCAGTGGTTGGCCTTACCTCCTCTTTGAGAAAGAAGCAGTATTTATAGTACATGGGATAAACTAGTCATTTTTATGAGTTCCGTGAGAAAACTGTCGGTGAGTTTAGAACAGTGTGCCAGACAAACCGGTAGCATGCTGATTGAGTCGGTGCCCCGCCAAACTATTCATCGGTATAGCTGTTCGGCAAGTTCGGTTCAAACCGGCGGTACCGGTTTCCCCACGGGTTCGATGAACCCTAAAAACATGCACATTTTCTCCTATGTCCTATGCTCTTCTCAGGTAGGTATGAAGGAAATTTTGTGTTACGATGTGTATAGGTTATTGGCATCCTCAAAGAGCTCAACAAGACCGCCCCTCTTAGTACCGTGGTGTTTCCTATTTGACTCAAACATAAAAAGAGAGAAATATATCGAAAACACTGGCTCTTCCCTTGAATATAGAATGTGGGGTCTCTCACCACCTTCCATCATCACTTGTGAAGTAAAACCTATGTAAACACTTTAAGGTAACATTGGTCCATACTTTAGCTTCGGTGTAACAATAACCAAAAGTTATGCATAAAATACCCTTACAATCTGCCCTTTTTTGGTTAACTATGACAAACCAAGCTAGAGTCACAACAAGATATTATGATGAGCTTATAACAATGCTTCCATGAAAGTTAATAAGCAAGCTCCCCCATAAAGTATGGACTTTGTTGAATTTTCTTTTGAATGCAAGGTGCAATGATAGGAAGGCACTACCAAGAGACACACCGTAGTCTTTCAAGGTTTGCCACATCCATAACAACTAAGCCCAACAAGGTGTCATGGAAATGTATTCGGTTTCGGCGGTGGATAGGGCGGTGGAGTTTTGTTTCTTAGATGACAACTCACCGATGACCTTCCAAGGAATTGGCAAGCCCCGGAGGTTGACTTCCGGCCAACCTTATCACTGGCCCAATTGAAATCCAAATAGCTAACAAGCTCAAAGATTGACCCCGTTGGATACCAACGTCCGAGAGTAGGAGTAAGAACAAGATATCTTAAAATCTGTTTCACTGCCGTCAAATGACACTCCTTAGGAGAGGAATGAAAATGAGCTCACATTCCAACACTTACCATGATATCCGGCCTAGAAGAACAAATGTAGAGCAAGGAACCAATCATAGAATGATATACCTTTTGATACACACCCTTCTTCCCTTCTCAAAGGCCTAGTTGCACATTGATTGGCATGGGTGTCTTCGCGGGATGGGCATTGGCCATTTCAAATTTCTTAAGCATATCCTTCACACACTTTTCTTGGGAGATGAATGTTCCATGAGCGAGTTTCTTTACAATGAAGCCTAGAAACTATACTTCAACTCCCCCATCATGAACATCTTAAATTCCCTAGTCATTAACTCGGAAAAAGCTTTGTTATGCAATTCGTTAGCTTGACAAAAAATAAAATCATCAACAAAGATTTCGCATATGAACAAGCCACCCCCTTTAACCCGTTTGGTGAAAAGGGTAGAATTGACCTTCCCCATGCTAAACCTGTCCTTGAGTAAGAAATCCCTAAGGTAGTCATACCAAGAACGTGGAGCTTGCTTTAGTCTGTGGAGTGCCTTATGGAGTAAATACACATGGTTGGGATAGCGCGATTCTTCAAAACTTGGGGGTTGAGCCACATAAGCCTCCTCTTTCAAGAGACCATTGCGAAATGCACTTTTCACATCCATTTGATAAAGCTTGAAGATATGAAAATATGCATACACAAGCAAGAGATGAATATCTTCAAGGTGTGTCATGGGTGCAAAGGTGTCCTCATAATCCATACCTTATATTTGGGAAAACCCTTGCACCACTAACCTTGCTTTGATTCTCGTGAAGACTTGATTCACATCTTGCTTGTTCCTGATTATCCACTTGGTCCCAGTGACATTGATGCGGCGATCTTTAGGCTTCTCAACAAGAGACCATACTTTATTGCATGTGAAGCACACGAGTTCTTGCATCGGAACCACCCAATCTAGATCTTGCAAGGCCTCATATACCTTGAGTGGCTCAAAGCTAGGCACAAAGGCATGGTCGCCACAAAAGGTTGCAAGATTCTTCTTGTCACGAGTCTCGATCTCACTTGATATACTTACAAGTATATTATTGACTTGGATCCCATTGGCCATTGAGGCCGCCTTGATGTTCCAAATTGTGCCTTCATGATGAAAAAAATCATATTTTGAAGGTTCTTAATCATGGACAACATCTTGAGCTTGACTTTGTGGTGTGGAAGATTCTTATTCTCCTTCTTTGTCTTGCTCAAGAGGTTGAGGGCTTGGTTCCTTTTATTTGGTAGGCGGCTCCTCTTGAGTGGATGGTTCCTCTTGTGATGCACTTGATGGTTCAACTTGAGTGCAGCTAGGATCCTCTTGGCTTGATCTTGATTCTTCTTCATCATTGACTTGATCTTGATCATGAGTCTCTATGGGCAAGACATGCCCAACTCCCATAATCTTGATGACTTTTGAAAAATTACCATCATCTACATAACGTGGAACAACTTGCTCCGCTTGGGAGCCATTATTCTCTAAGAACTCCACATTCACAAGATATTTCAATACATCCATTGGATTAATTGTAGTAATTATAGGCGTGATGAGTCATCCGCATAACCAATACCCTCTATAGTTCTTGTTTTGAATTTACCGAGCTTCCCTTTCTTGTTTTTGACGAGGCACTTGCACCCAAAGATGAGAAAGTACTTGATGTTGGACTTGTTTCCCTTGAGAAGCTCGTATGGTGTTTTGTTGTGCAAAATGTGATGGAAGAGCCGGTTTGAGTACTGAACCGTGGTAGAGATGGCTTCTCCCTAGAAGTTACGGGTGACTCTAATTCAATCAACATTATCCTTGCCATCTCAATGATTGTCCAGTTATTCCTTTCAACAAGACCGTTTTTTGAGGGGTATAGGGAGTTGTGAATTCATGCTTGATCCCCCCATTTTCGCAAACTCTTCCATAGTGGATTTCTTGAATTTGGTGCCATTGTCGGTCCTAATCGTATTGATCTCCTCTTCATAGGTGCATTGAGCTTGCTTGGCAAAAGCGATGAAGTTCTTGTAGGTTTCATCCTTAGACTTAAGGAGGAACACCCATGTATATCTTGTATAATCACCATGAATGAGGAGCCCGAATTTTCTTCCACCGAGAGTATCATAATGAGATGGCCCAAAGAGATCCAGATGAAGGAGCTCCAAAGGCCTCGATGTAGACATGATGCTCTTGGAGGTATGTCTATTCCCAAGTTGCTTCCCGGCTATACATGTACTACACACACACGATCTTTTTCAAAATAAACATCGGTTAATCAAACAATATGCTCACCCTTTAGGAGTAGTTTGAGATTTCTCATGTTGATGTGTCCTAGGAGGCGATGCCAAAGCCATCCCTCGTCAACCTTGGCGATTAGGCATGTGGGCAGAGAAGTACTCTCTTATGAGAGATCAACCACATAAAGGATGTCTTCCACATGCCCAACAAGGACCAAATTAAGGTTATCACTCCTAAATACGTTCACATCAGTCTTATAAAAATATGAATCATAACCGGCATCCGCAAGATGATAGATCGGAAGTAAATTGTAACTAAGGGTTTCAACAAGCATGCCGGTCTCAAGAGACAAGTCTTTTGAGACCACCACCTTGCCATACCCTAGTACCTTTCCCTTAGAGCCAGATTACATGGCAGACCAAACCGGTGGCATGCCGACTGAATTGGTGCCCCGCCGAACTACTCGTCGGTATAGCTGTTTGGAAAATCCAGTTCAAACCGGCGGCAGATCCAGTGGTGCCGGTTTGCCCGCTGGTTTTGTTGAACCCTCAAAAAATGCACATTTTATCCTATGTCCTATGCTCTCCTCGGGTAGGTGTGATGGCTATTTGGTGTTAGGATGTGTATAGATTATTGGCATCCCAAAAGAACTCATTGAGACCGCCCCTCTTAATAGTGCGGTGTTTTCTATTTGACTCAAACATAAAAAGGGAGAAATATATCGACAACACCAGTTCTTCTATTGAATAGCGAATGGGGAGGTCTCTCACCACCTTTCACCATCACTTATGAACAAAAACTTGCCTAAACACTTGAAGGTAACATTATTCCATACTTTAGCTCCGATATCAACATTAATCAAAATAATGGTTAAGGGTAAAATATCCTTACACTATGAGATAACCCTCCGTGTACCTCGGAATTCAAGATGGCAATGGGGACGGGGATGACCGGGGATGACTCCACCGTTCCCGCCCCGACCCCCGCAAATCACCGCCAGCCTATCGGGTGGGACATGTCCCCCCTCCCCGCTAACAGCGGATACCCGCTAGCCGTCGGGTATCCACGGGGACCTCGACGCCGGTACGGGCAAATGGAGGACGACTCGGCTGATGCCGTTGTAGGACGAAGCGGTGGGAAGGTCCTGGCGACGAGCCCCTCCTTGCCGACGAGGATGAGGTCCTGCTCGCCGACGTGTACGAGGTCCTTCTCTCGCTGACGCCGTCCTGTTTGCCAACGCGGCTGAGCAAGCAAGGGCGGTCAACTGGCGACGATTTCGGGTGGGGTCTGAGCCTCTGAGGGAGGGAGTGTCAGAGCGAGGTGTGCGTTGAGCCGTTGACTCCTGGCGGCTCGGGGGTGGGAGCAACTAGCTAGGGAATAGATCGAGGTGAGTTTGTGGCTAGGGATGAAGGTTGGATGCGTGGGTGTACACTAGACAGTTTGATACACTAACATGTGGGGTCCCAGATCCCCATGGAGACTCCATGGGGGGATTTTTATACCCGTCCCCACCCTGTTAAGCTCACAGGTACCTGCCCCGCCTTTCCCAAGGAGGGATTTGCCCCCCATCTCCAGTTCTTAGCGGGTAATTACCCGTGGGTACCCGTCTTTGTGGGTAAAACTGCCATCTTGACTCGGAATGGCTTTCTCATTCGCCTCGTGGGTAGCAAGCTGCTGCATGGCGAGGTGGTGTTGCCTCTCCGCTCCACGAAACACAAGCCGCACCTTGGGAGCTAGGAGCTCCACCTCCTGAGGGCTCTCACATTCTGGGAAGTTTACCACATGTTGTGGCCGGCCAAACCTCCATGCGGCGGCATCATACGAGCGTGTGCGACGAGCTTTGGCGTGCTGAACGTTTTGAGAAAATCTGCTTGCAGTCGATAGTGATGTCCACCGCGTAGCGGCCGGAGTCCCACATCCACACACCACGGAAGCCGGTGGGGCAGTGCCGTTCCAACGCGGCGCAGTCGGGCAGCGGGCGTTCGGTCGAAATCGGTGGCGATTCGAAGGGGTAACGGCACAACGGGGATGTGGGCGGCCAGATCTGGTGGTATTTCGGCGCGGTGGCGGCCGAAATCTGCAGCGGCATCTGTCTATCGGTATCTCTAAATTTTACTTTGTTTATTATATATACGGACAGATAGGCCTTTCTCTCTGGTTATCTTCATGTCTACTTGGCAAAATATATTTACTAAGAACACAATTTTTTGCAGGTACTTCATTGTAATTGATGATGTACGGAGCCCGTCTGTTTGGGACATTATTAGCCGCGCATTTCCTGGTGGCAACTTTCGCAGCAGAATAATAGTGACCACACAGAGTGAGCAGGTAGAAGCGGCATATTCTGGCTATAAAATGGAGTCTGCTATCTTTAAGATGGGTGCTACTGATGATGGTTGCACAAACACTACTACCAAAGGGAAGAGCAATGTTCTAAACATTAGATATAATAATCTCCCGCTTCATCTGAAGACATGCTTGCTCTACTTCAGTATGTATCCAGAGGGTAGCACGATCACGAAGGATGATTTAGCAAAACGATGGGTTGGTGAAGGTTTCATCGCTGCACTAGAAAGGTACCGCATAAAGGAAATTTCCAAGGTTTCTCAAATTAAAACAGAGGATATTGCTGAGATTTCCCAAGGTGAAAGAGAGGAAATTGCACAGGTTTCTCAAGATCAGTCAGAGGAAGCCTTAGAGATATATCAGAAAGAGACAGAAAAACTAGCACATGGTTATTTTGATGAGCTTGTTGCTAGAGGAATGATTCAACCTGTAGACAGAAATCATAAAGGCGAGGTACTGTCATGTACAGTTCACCATATGGTATTGGATCTTATTAGGTACAAATGCAAGGAGGAAAATTTCATTGTTGTTGTGGACAATCTTGAATCAACTCTTGGACACTCTGACATTGTTCGTCGACTCTCTGTCCAGTTTGGATGTGAAAAAGTTGCAAGCATACCCGAAAGCATCATATTATCCCAAGTTCGGTCACTTGCATTCTATGGATTCCTCGAATGTGTGCCCCCTATTGCGGATTATGGGCTTCTTCAAGTTCTGAATCTTCATATTTGGGATGATGAAGACAAGATTTTTGATATCACTAGCATTGGTAAGCTATGTCATTTGATACATCTGAGGATTGAATCTAATGTCACCGTCAGACTTCCATCGAAGATTCAAAGGTTGCAACACTTGAGTACACTAGAATTACATGCAGAAGTAATTGCTATTCCATCTGATATTGGTCATCTGAAGAAACTAATGCACCTCCGATGTCCAAGCATGACTGATGTAAGGGACCTTGGGGATCTAACCAGTCTCCTGGATCTTCAGCTCACCTGTTCCAATGTTGAAAATCTGGAAGAACGCATGAAGTGCCTGCACTCAATTCTGGAGAAAGTCAGCAGCCTCAGATGTCTAGCTCTCGTCCCTGCTTCAGGATCATGTAGTGTAAATGAACTACCTGCCAACCCTTCAACATTGTGCATCTCCTGTGACAGCTTGTGCATCGTGTCCTCTGCCCCAGCCCATCTTCAGAGACTCGAGTTGTCGCGTCATTGTTGCATCTTCTCCAGACTCCCTGAGTGGATTGGGAAACTTCAAGAACTCTGTATTCTTAAGATTGCAGTTAGGGAACTGTCTAGGGATGATATTGATGTCCTGAAAGGACTACCTGCCCTCACTACTCTCTCATTGCATTTGCAGACAAAGGCTGCAGAAATGATTGTCTTTGGCAAGGGAGGTTTCTCGGTTCTCAGATACTTCAAGTTCACATGCGCTGTGCCTTGGCTGAAAATTGAAGCAGGTGCAATGACTAATCTTGAGAACCTCAAGCTTTGTTTCAATGCCCCAATAGTGAGTGAAAAAGGGACTTCATCAATCATCATCGAGCGTTTGTTAGGCCTTAAAGAGGTCTCTGCAATAATTGGTTGTGCAGGCGTTGATGCATGTTCTGCCTCTGCCGCACAGAAAGCCTTTAAAAACGACACAGGAAATCCGGAGGTGCAATTTATGGGTTCGATTTATTATGATAGAGGAATTGAGACACATGAAGGCTCAGGGGAAGATGAGAACAGCGAAGCTGATATCAGGTATAAATTTACCTTAAAAAAACCAAATCTTGCATCTCTTCTCCTTTAATTTGCGCACAATTGCTTCTCAAAGAAAAAAAAAACAGTTGAGATGTTCATATTCCTAAATCAGTATTTACATCTACATACTTCACACCACGACCCACATGTATGAGCGTTTTCGTATTAGAGGAAAAGCTAGGATTGTCTCCTTCCAAAATTTGGAGAAAGGTTTATATGTTCCAAATATGATAATATGAGGGGTTGAAAGAGCCCAATTTTTTATTTAGAAAAGGAGATTAGCTCGTCCCCCTGCATTGCATCAGTTAAAGTTTACTATCAAATAGCAAAAAATATTGAAGTTTGAGGAAAAATAACAAAGCTAAAAGGAAAAGAAGATGGACAAATTTTGACCCCCCTTTTTAATGATTATTGTCATCAGGGTTCATATGCAGCCGGAATCCTCGCGTCTACCTGTTCCTGGTATTTATATTCGGTTTTCCGCACTTCATTCCTTCTAACCCTGTCTGAGAACCAATTTGCGAGATCTATCAAAAGTTTGATGCATACTTGTCTAATTCTCCATTTTCTTTCTTTATACCTCTGAATGGAAATTGCAGCATGCCACAGGGAAGTAGAACCGGATGATCAACATTTCGTATCGGAAATAAGCAGCATTCCGAATGAATCTGAATGCACAGATTTGCACATTGGTCAGGTAAGCCAGATAATGAAGTACTATGAAACAGTGGAAAGGGATGCATTTTTTGAAGCCAAAAGAGAGAAGAATATTATTGGAACTAATGAAGTGTGAAACATTTAGTCATTCAACGTTGTGTTTGGTTACGCAGGTAGTGATGGACGGGAAACAATTAAGTGGCAGCATCGGGCCTGGTCGTGCACATGCAGGAGGCGGCAGGCACTCAGGTGATGGAGGAGGGCTGACTCAGCTGGGCGGAGGTGATGAGGCATATGACGGTGGCTCCTTCCGAGGCTGGCGCGATGCCTTACTGAGCCTGGTGCTGGGCGCGTTCTCAGTGGTGAAAAGCCCACAGGGACCGCTTATTACCGCCTGGTTGGCCGAGCTGGAAGGTACTCCGCGTGAAGTCAACGCCTATATATATGTATCGGGCTTCACCGACCCAGAGAAGACGGCAGAAAATATTTCGACGAGGTAAGCATTTCCTAGCTACCTACTACTAATGTCTGCGAGCCTGTCTGTCTTCCAAAATTTGGGAATGGGTTACAAACTTCTTTGTTGGTGCTTCTGACTACTAAGTCGTGATTTTCAAGGTAAAAACTCAGGGTCTGTTATTTATTGATAGGGGTTGCTCAAGTACACCCCCTCTCTCCTAAACTCGTAGAAGACCGTCCGTATCTATTACGGAGTATATCCATGTATACGCATACGGATGACGACGTATAAGCATAGTTAAAAGAAGTGTTTAGGGTTTTTTCGTGGGGCAAAGCCTCACCACGTCTCTTCTATATATAATGATCAGCATAGTTACATATGTACAATATGTGTACAAATACATGACAGGAAATATACAACTAGATCTATTTTAACACTCCCTCTCAATCTGAACTTCTACCATGTATAAAGTTTAGATTGGTTCTAAAACGGTCTAGCATCTGTTCGAGTGGCTGGTTTAGTGAAGACACCAGCCAGCTGATCATCAGAAGAGATAAACCTAACATGAAGAGCTCTAGAAGCCACGCGCTCTCGCACAAGATGGAAATCGATCTCAATGTGCTTAGTACGTGTATGGAAAACTGGGTTGGCGGTCAGGTATGTAGCTTCTAAATTATCACACCATAGTATGGGGGTACGCTGCTGGGTTACTCCTAACTCCGTGAGTAGGGACTCTATCCATATGGCTTCAACGGATCCATTTGCAAGCGCCTTATACTCTGCCTCGGTACTTGATCTTGATACAGTAGGCTGTTTCTTCGAGCTCCAGGAGATGAGGTTCGGTCCAACAAAGACAGCAAAACCTCCCGTGAATCGGCGATCATCTACACATCCTGCCTAATCTACATCAGCGAAAATACTAATATTGGTGGAGGCAGACTTGCGGAAACTCAACCCTGTGTTCAGTGTCCCCTTCACATATCGCAAGATGCGCTTGACTAATTGCCAATGAACATCAGTCGGCTGGGATAGGAACTGGCATACTTTATTCACCGCGAAAGAAATGTTTGGCCGAGTAAGAGTCAAATACTGAAGGCCTCCAACAATGCTGCGATACCGGAAAGAATCATCGGTACTAAGAGGAGTGCCAGACTCACGGGCAAGATGCTATGTGGCAGCCAGCGGTGTAGAGGTAGGACTACAATTCTCCATACTCACACGGTGCAAAAGATCCAATGCATACTTCCTTTGAGTGACAGTCATCCCCCCTGAATTGTAGGACGCCTCAAGACCCAGAAAATACTCCAACTTGCAAATATCCTTAATGGGAAAACTGGCAGACAAGGAGCGAACGAGACCATCAACCGCTTCAGGAGTAGACCCAGCAATAACAATGTCATCGACATATACCAACATATATATCTGAACACCATCCCGAGAGAAAGTGAATAAGGACGTGTCGGCCTTGGAAGGAACAAAACCGAGATCAGCCAAGAGAGCACTGAGCCGAGCATACCAAGCACGGGGAGACTGTTTCAGACCATAGAGGGCTCGCTGCAGCTTGCACACATGAGAGGGGTACCGCTCATCCTCAAGCCAGGGGCTGCTGCATATACACATCCTCAGAGAGAAAACCGTGAAGGAAGGCGTTACTGACATCAACCTGATGAAGACTCCACCCACGAGACACTGCAAGTGAGAAGACCAACCGAACTGTAGCTGGTTTGACAACAGGGCTGAACATGTCGCCGTAGTCGATGCCGTGCTGCTGTGTAAATCCACGAGCAACGAGACGAGCCTTATGCTTATCAATAGAACTGTCAGGGCGATATTTAGTCTTGTAGATCCACTCGTTGCCGACGATATTAACACAAGGTGGGCGAGGGACCAAGACCCAAGTCTTGGTATGATGAAGAGCAGTGACCTCATCAGACATGGCAGCGCGCCACGTGGTGTCGCGAAGAGCATCGTGATGAGACACGGGCGTCGCGAAGAAGGCGCGTCGACTGGTGTCATATCGCACCGTGCCATTGGTTTATTTCTTCTCATGACGCGTTTGATCCCGCGTACGCGTGACCATAGCATGTCCGGGATCAGCCACAAGCGTCGTGGTCGAAGGGACAGAAACTCCTTCGTCGACAGGCAACACAGACTGATCAGCCGCAGCGACAGCAGGCTGCTGTTGGGCTGCGACGGGGGGCGGCGAGCAGACCGGCCCGGGCGTCGGAGACGTAGAGGAGAGGGCCGGCCCGGAGCATCCATCCGTGGGCGGAGACAAAGAAATCGGCCCAGGAGAGACCGGCCCAGAGACGCGCGCCGCAGCAGGCGGCCCACGTGTAGACGGGGAAGGCGCGGCAAGCGACCTCGGGTCGCGTACCCCCGCATGCACGTCGATCACCGGGGCGCCATGCACGTCGATCGCAGGCGACGGAGGAGCGGCAGCCGCGGCAGAGTCCTGTACATAAGAGGAACTGCCTGGAATAGGCATATCAGTAGACAAATAAGACATGTCATATTTTCGCATAGTGGTACTCAAACCCGGTTCATCGGAAGGATAGGAGAGCGCATCCGCGAGAGTAGAAACATCAACCGTGACACCAGGAGAAGCATAAGGAAAAGCAGACTCATCGAAGACGACATCACGAGAGATATAAATCTGACCCGTGGAGCGATCCAGACACTTGTACCCTTTATGCATGGAACTATATCCGAGGAAAACACACATAGTAGAACCGAACGAGAGCTTATGGGCATAAAATGATATCTATTTAACATATATGGTGACTAAAATGTATTATTTTCCTTCATTTGTGTATTTTACTATCAATCGCATATGGACACACTAAATGATGGCGCTTCAATCCTCTTGGCGGATTTTGCGCTCGCATCCTCCGCCTTGTACGCGCGCCACGCGTCCCTCCACGTGGGAGGCAGCGAAGGGGGTGGGGTCCACCACACGAAAGGCTCATCTCGTGCGGGATTTTCTCCTCCACATACTCTGTATCTTCTTCTTGGACTTCATTCGTGCTTCCAAGACAGGCCCGTGTTGCTACAAGGGGCCAAGGGGAGGTAGAGGAGGACGCCCATGAGAGGGTGTGCGGCGGTTGCTGCTAACACCCTCCGCTTTTGCTATGTACCTAGCCCGCCCCAGCTGAAATTCTTGGTTGCTGGTGCTACAAGGGTTTGTCGCCGCTCTTGCTGGCAAACTCCACCGACAATTGCTGCAAACGCTGGCCGAAGCTGCTAGAAACGTCGTCCATCTCTGCTACAAGAGTCTGCCGCCGAAGACGGCCGTCTTGCTGCAAACGCCGGCCGAGGCTGCTACAAGGGTTAGCCACCGCCGACAATGACCGTCTTGCTGCAAACGCCGTCCAAGGTTGCTAGAAACGCTAGCCGAGGCTGCTAGAAGGGTTTGTCGCTGCCGGACGTCTTGCTGCAAACGCCGGCCATGGTTGCTAGAAATGCCGACCGGGGCTGCTACAAGGGTTTGCCGCGGACATCCGTCTTGTTGCAAACGTCGGCCAAGGTTGTTAGAAACGCCGACCGGGGCTGCTACAAGGGTTCGCCGCCACCTGCCGTCTTGCTGCAAACGCTGGCCAAGGTTGCTAGAAATGCCAACCAAGGCTGTTACAAGGGTTCGCCGCCGCCGGCCGTCTCGCTGCAAACGCCGGCCGAAGCTGCTACACACACCGACCGTCTCTGCTACAAGGGTTCTCCGCCGCTGCCTGCTCGCGGGAAATGGCGTCCGCCTCTCCTACATGCGTCGGCTGCCACTGCTCCGGTGGCCATGAAAGAAGCCGCAAGCGAGGGCGCGAGCTCGAAGGGCACCAACCACGGGCGTGGTTCAGGTAGGAGCGGCTTCCCGCGTGCGGTTGTGCGTGCTAAGACAGTGGTGCTGTGACGGCGGTGCTACAAGGCGATGCTACAGTGACGAGGGCGAGAGGCGATCTGTGTACTTTGCACTCTGGGGAGGCGAGAGAAGCGGCTGGACATCGTGGGGAACTTCTCCTCGCGTTGTGGGCACGGTGGGCTTCGATGGACGATTGGTCAACGTTAATCTTAGAACTGGATCCAAACAAAAAATACAAAAGCATGAAGAAGAAAAAAAAAGGAAGAGGAGCAAAAATAAAAGAACAAATAAAGAAAAAGGAGAGGCCTCCAATCCTCTAGATCTGGCCGGAGCCGGCAATCCTCCGCACTTGTAGGCAGCGTTGCTGCTCCATGGCGCCTCCCCCATCAGGGGCATGTAGGAGGAGGAGGTGGTGGGCGGTGGGCGGCTATCAGGGAGGAGGAGGCATGGCGATGGAGGGAAGCGTGTTTGGGGTAGGTGGAGGATAAGAGCGACGGGTGGTCTATGTACGGCTGGAAGCCTGGGAGTTTATCCTCTCCGCGTAGATTGTGGTTCAACTCCAAGATTTTTCGAGGGTTAAAATGCAAAAGTACATGAGGCTTTGACGTGCAGACTTTACACGAATCTCCAACAAATCTTCGGCTACGATGGTGCCGAGGGCCCAACCTAGGAGGGGTAAATCCATGCTCTTAGTATATTCATGATATTAAACTTAAACCCTTTATAAAGAATAGAGACGCAAGTACCATCTGCCTGTTTAGTTCACAAAATGAACTAACTTTTCAAACAACATCGTCATTTAAGAAAAGTAGTTTTTTGGAACTAAATAGGGTAGAGGGTCCGTTAACGATAAGCCACTTACATCTCTAGTTGTGCAAATATATTGTATGTATGCAAAAAGATGGGAGTAGTATCAAAGAATTGTTTATTGGGAATTATGTTTAGGGGAAGGACTAGGTGGAAGTTTCCCAAACCCCATTTTTAGGAGATAAGTTTAGGGAGATGGTATTTTGAGTTAAGTATTAGCGGAAGGGCTAGAGATGCTGTAAGTTTTTCAACGTACGCGGGTAGGTCTGGCCGTGAACAAAAATTCAAAGCAGTTCTAGAAGCATGAGGGCCGGACCATAAAAAGAATTCGGAGGATGAGGATGAGGATGGCCTGGGAGAGAGCTTAGGCCTGTGCAGGTTTTACCTTGGAGGATTAATTTACCACTTTGGGCTCATACATATTTATGAAGAAATATATAATTTTTACGTCCAAATTGTGTGAAGATCTGCTAATTGTTTTTTTAATTCATCTGCTAATTGTTTATGTTCGTTTTTTCTTGACATTATGTTGTTTCCTGGGTATATCTTGCAATGTGTTGTTAAATTTATGTTCTTGGAAAGTTAACAGTGTATTTCCATCTATTATATACTAAAAGCAATATAAGGGTGTTTTTCGAGGCAATACGTTGATTCACATTATTAGAATTATTTATGATAGTTGGATCTAATATCAATGGTTATGATTTAATAAAACAACGTAATTTAATTATGTTTACACATACACAAATTAAGTCTGTGTCACGTCTATGTATAGTACACGTTGTGGACTCCCGTAATAATAAGCAATCAAACTCGCAACCTGCTTTCCTTCCAAGAGCCGCATCTGCTAAAAAAACGTACAATACCCTCCCGGCTGTAATCGTGTTACATGTAAAAGTAAAAAAACCTGGCTGGAACGTGCGTGGTAGTTGTGAAATAAAAAACATGGCTGGAACGTGCGTGGTAGCTGTAACGTGTTACATGTCAAAGAAAAAAATGGCTGGAAGGTGATAGTCGTGATTAGAAAAAAAAACACAATCTGGCTATGAAACCGATGACAAATCAAGCATGAAAAGCCAAGCTGGTTGATATATTTCGCTAGGACACTCTGTATTTTTGTTCGTGAGTTCATATATTCAACGAAAGAATCCAGTGTTTTAACTCTCAGACTACCATGTCTCCATGTTAAAAACTCTCATTAAAGTCAGGCATACCTGCATAGAGGCTAGCTGGGGCCGTTACAAAAATAAGAAAAACTAGGTACACAGGTAGAACATGGTTGTAAGGTACATGTGCTAGGATATAAAGTATAAAAAAAATTAAGACATACGATAGTTAGCTATGTTGGTGTATAAATATGAAATATTAATTATAAAAAGGTTATCTAAAAATAAATACATTATTAAGCATACAAAATATACGAGATGCAAACTAAAAATAAATGGGAATCCAATTTGGATTGTAGGTGTAGTTGCAACTTTCAATTGTATAAAATTATATTTAAAAATATAAAAAATTGAATATGTTCGCATGTGCATCCGAATATTCTATGTAACAAAGACAATGCTCCAATATGACTACCCACCAGGTTTTTTTTTTGTCTTTTCCAAATAGGTCATAAAAATGTTTTTTTTTTGGCAATACTCGGTATACGCACATAGAATTTCTATATGTACATGCTAATTTTTTGTAATTTTTGACATAAGTATTTTATTTATTTTTTCATAGTGAGTGCATCTATACTTACGAGCCAATAGATCACCTCGAGAAGAACCATGGATGATTGTATTTTGTTTAGTTTAAACATATGGTCATTAGTATAGCACAATGATTTTTATTAAAAAAAACTGGAAACTATCACATGAATACCATAACTTTAGAAATTTTCACTCGATTTGTTATATATTAGAATCACAAATAGTCTGAAAGAAAGAGATATAATAGAAATCTATTCTATTATTATATACTAAAAGCAATATAAGGGTATTTTTCGAGGCACCACGTTGATTCACATCATCTAAATTATTTTAGACTATTAGATGCATAATATGGGGCTGTGATTTAATCCATTGATTTTAACCGGAAAAGTTACGTACAACATTCTTTTGTTCTACAAGTTGCTCACGAGGTCAAGTTCAAGGGACACTTTCCCTCAACAAAAAAAAAAACTCCAAGGGATACGTGATAGTGTATATATGGGTTAACCGGAAAAGTTAGGTACAACATTCTTTTGTTCTACACGTTGCTCACGAAGTCAAGTTCAAGGGACACGTTCCCTCAACAAAAAACAAAAAACCAACAAAAAAAAACTTCAAGGGACACGAGATAGTGTATATGGGATAGACACCAGGTATATATAGGATATAGGATTTAAAAAAGGAAAACTTCACCTAACTATAATTAGAGATTCGTTGACAAAATGGATCGACTACAATGCGGCGCAGGAGATTCGTCAACAAAATCGATCTACTACCATGTGGCAGGACACACAGAAGATTCGTCGGCCGGCCACCCGAAAAGAAAACCGATCTACTCATGTGCAACCACCGTTATTCGTCAACAAAATCGATGCGCGGCCACATGAATTCAGATGTGGTTCCGCGCTATTAAGGATAGACAGCTCGATGGGTTCATGGCATCATACCATGAATGCATACACTTAGAACCAAATTTGAATCGATGGAATCCTTTGGCAACAATTTGAAACCAGATCAGGTACGTATTATTTGATCGTAGATCTATGCACATAGCAATGTTGATGCACCACTTTCCTCCTCCTACAACTTTTGCTACCTAATCAAAATCAACATAAGGATTTTCTATCAAGAGTAAGTTGTGGCATACTTCCATGATATCCATTCGTCTATCCCTAGCATTTTATGCCCACATAGTAATTACATTCATTTGTCCGAGCCTCTGTAAAACTTGCCAGCTAGGTAGATCTAGGTGAGGTCAAACTTCCTCTATTTTGATTGTAGGTTGAAATTATATGATAAATAAATTATATAATTGTATTCATATTTGAATAAAATTGCTGATTGTATAATCTTAAAATATGTTTTTATGTATTATTGGTGAAACTGATGGTCAAAGTTGGGACATGCGGAACTAAAATGACATGTAGTTGGGACATGCGAAATTAAAATGCCATGTAGTTGTGACAGAGCGAGTAATACCATAACGCGGATTTGCTTTTTAAATAGTCTTTTCTAGGCACGTCGATACCCAAAGCAACAATAGTACTAGAACATAGTTTTTAAAACGAGGTTTCGTAGGCATGGCCAATATCTAAGGCCAGAAGTTTAGAGAGCTTGATAGAGTACATGTTGTAAGAGGAAAATAACATATTTTATATGAAACATTTGGAGTTAAAATATTATGTGTTCTGATACAAATAGATGGACCACAATTGTACTGAAGTACAAAAGTGCACGTTATGCATTTTCTCCACAAATATCAAACACAGTTGTATGTGTGTTACAATCAGTTTGTATGGTGCTGCATAGCTTACTCACAAAATGGAATCAAAGAATAAAGTTTACTTGATGCTTAAGAAACTAATCTCTTACTAAACGAACAATTGCCTAGCTCTAGATTCAAATTTCATGTACCTATTTATTTTACATATATTCATCGTTGGGTTTGTACTTCCATGTGTTTGGTATACTATTACACGCTATAGATCATTCGTCGTGTGATGATTGACGAGCTCTAGATCAAATGAATTTTCATGGTAAGTATAGAAATATGATTTTCGATTGTCCAATAAAATGGACTACTAAAATTATTGTTAGTCCAAGTTTTCTCCTATGTGCAACCTCTAAATTTTATTATGAAATAAAGAGAGTACTGTAGTGGTAAACGAAAGATATGTACTCATAAAATTAAAGATGATTGATAAAACTTTTTTCAACCTATCCCATGTTTTTGGTAAATGAAAAGCACAAAAACAATGATTCAATGGAACTAAATGTTTAGAACCCTATCATTTTCTGAAGTGAAACTATACAAGGCTAAAAATCTAGGCTGGGCCCATTCAAAATATGGAAAAGCAAGTGCAGTTTCATTTGGTGTCATCATTACAGAGAAAATCTAAAATTCTCCATAGCATTCGCCATCATAGATATAGATAATCTTATTTGCAAACATTTGTGATACACTAAATAAAGTTGGTTCCCTCGCATTGTGAAGCAATATAAGGGTCTTTTGAGGCACGGGGTTGATCCACATCATCAAGAATTTAGATAGTTGGTTCTAAAACATACGTCTAAGGTTTTACATCCACATCATCAAGATTATTTAGATAGTATGGCTAAGATTTTACAAGAGAATACAAGTCACGTAATCACATGGTGTCGTGTCAACTATGGATATGGTCATATGTAGGGTTAGTCATATGAGTCCGGATGCGTTGATTCAAAAATAAAAGAAAGAGTCTGTACATGTTACAATATCCAGCATTCAAAGTGAAATACTTTAACTGATAGGCTAGATTTATTTTTCCAAGTGAGTCCATATGTGTTGATTCACAAAGCAAAAAAGAAAGAGTCCGTGCATGCTACAATAACCAACCTACAAAGTGAAATAATCTAATAGGCTAGGTTTCTTATTCCAACTGAGCCCCGATGTGTTGATTCACAAAGAAAAAAATCCATACATGTTTTTTTTTAGAATCAACCATACATGTTACAATAGCCAAACGTGCAAAGTGAAATAATCTAATACTGAAATAATATAGGTGGATATAAACATTTTAGGGAATATTAAAACGATACAAGGAAAGGAATAATCTAGACATTTGAGGGCTGGCTCAAAATGTGTTCAACCAAAGTTTCATAAACTGATGTGTTGAATGATGGCTTAGAAAATCATATGATCCAAGTTTAGAAAATAATAGTGAAAACAAAGAAAAATCTTCCACATGATACGAAATTTTTAATAATTCTTAGTGATTTTCCAAGAAAAAATCTAAACTTCCAAAAATTACAAACAAACTCAAAATAATTTAATCATGACTTTTTGAAACCTTTATTTTGCAAAAAAATAGCAATAATTCGTGCTTTTGCACTGTCACAAACTGGAAGAGAGGCCATGCGGAACTCACCTTGCGGGTGTAAAGGATCATGCACTCACCACCAAAGGTATTCACGAGAGAGTACGGTTGGCAGAGCATCGATGAAGTGTGTGGAGAGAGATCGAGAGAGTGTGTGAGTTAGAATGTGTACCATGTGCATTGATATATAGAGAGGGAGGAGAGATCGCATGGCACAATGGATATGGTGGTGAGTGAAGGTAAAACTAACCGCTTGAGAATGTAGCATGTTCCGTAGTATTTGGTTGTTTATTTGAATTATGTGTATGTGTCGAGAACCATGTAATAAAAATGCCAATATATTACCTTGCCGAAGAGCAAAATCATTGGATGATATATGTATAAAAATTTACTTATTTTCTAAGATAACATATATGCATATGTCAGATATATATAGATGAGATGAAACAAACAAAATGTTTATATGTAACATCCAATACAATGATATGAAGAATTTCTATTTTTGGCACAATTATGATACCTTGCGGACCACAGGTTGAAAAAAAGTATAACCCGAACTAGGATCCTTATCACAACTTTCAACTTTTCTAGAGACACGCTCCTCAAAAAGCAAGATGGAAAATTGTTACTCTGTCCCTTAATCATCGAGGAGAAAATAAAAATTGAAAAAAAATACATGCTTATATATGACACCGGCTCCATGCAGTAAACAACCATGGTAATGCCACTTTAGTGATTGAATTGACTTATTGGTATGACACCATCTCAACTATCACCAATGCATGGTCCTAATAACCAATATACCTAAAATAAAAGTGAGAGGTTGGTCCAAGGTTACCTTACCTATCAACACCTTAGCGGATTAGTAAGGTGAGAAGAGCTAGAATAGAAGGTGGACTATTGAGTTGTATGAGAAAAAAAATTGAATGTTCCAAAACTGAAGTGAGTAAGTTAAAATCCTTACAATTTCAAAAGTGAACGTCGTATTTTTCTTCCACAAAAATTTTGAGTCCTGTCCACATGTTGATGTGCTCAACACATTTGCAAATTATTAGATAAACGTATTTACAAATTAAAACACACACTAATAGAATAAAAAAGTTAACATATATAGGGTTTACATACTATGGAATTGCATTATGCCACTTTTGTCACATTAAAGATGATGCCCTCGCAATTGCGAGGGCCACGCTGCTAGTTGGAAAAAAAGATAGAATACAATAGTGTCTTCGATGCTTTATTTTTTGTATGAAACTTCGAGAAAAGTTTATCCACTTCGTAATACGTTCTGAAGTCTGAATCTTGTCCATGTTACAGACTGTCCGATGTGCTTGAGAACCCATGGATCCTCAAGGCAGGCATAGACAAGTTCTCAGATCCTTGTGAGTTGACTGATGAATCAACAATGTCTTGGGTCAAGAAGCTGAAAACTACTGCCGAATTTGTTATTTCAAGTAAGCGAGAATTACATGAGCAGAACTCGGAATTATGTGAAGAAGCAAGAGAAAAATGTTTAGATCAGCTCCTTGAAGTAGCGTATTCATTCAGTGATGCAGGATGGTCTGTTGCACAGATTTTCCATCAGCTGACGATATTCGATGCACTTGTTCATGTCCTTTTCAATATACAGGATTTTCGTTTCAACAGATCTTGTGAGGCTGCTGGTATTCTTAATAAGATGTTGACTGCATTCAAAGGACTGTTGCAGGGGACTTCAAATGACATGGATATGAAAAGTGAATCTACCATCGATCCAGCAACTATCATTCTCATACAAGTCCTGGAGTTTTTCAGTCGTAACAGAGTGATGGTGCAATCAATTCTTGAATCTGGAAATTGCAACATTGATCCTTGCTCAGAGATGCTTAATAGTTGGTTATGCAAGCTGCAGGAAAGTGCAGAATTAAAATTCCTCGAAGAAAAAGGACTTAGGTACATATTCATCATGAATAACACACATTATGCTATGGGAAGCATACGCCCTCCAGGATTACTCCTTCCCGATGTCGTGAGTAATTTAAGTTCTCTGATTCACCAATACACTAAGAGCTACCTTGATGAATGCTGGCTTCCACCTATGCTGTTATATCTGGACGGTGATTCTCTGAAGAAGCCACGTCGTTCATCATTGGATAATTTTTGGGAAGAACTCTTTAGTATCGTCGATCGCCAGATGAGATGGAAAGTTCATGCTGCTGAGCTTAAGCATATACTGCGAAAAAATATAGTTGACTTGATTGTTCCTAAATATGTAATTTTCTCAAAGACACTGCAGGCGAATACCAGTGTGCCCTGGAAGTCTTTGTTAAAGGGGACGACGGGGAAAAGATCTGAGAAACCGGTGAATACTGCTGCGCAATTGGAAAAGGTGATCGGAGGACTATTTGAAGGATAACAGCCAGTTACTACGATGGAGAGTACATGGCCGTTGAATCTATCATACAATAGCATTTTGAGTACTCCCTTGGTCCCAGGTTTGTTTAGATTTACATGTACCTATACACTAAAATACATTAGAACTCGTTTGGCTCCCATTATTTGGGGCTAGAATCAAGGAATTTATTTGTGATTTTAATAATCGATCTGTTTGGATGCCACGGAATTTGTTAGGGAATTCATTTACAAATTCCATGGTCATGTCAAACCTTAATTTTTTTTGGTACCCTGTCATTTGTGTGGAATTGCCAAATGAAATGACATGATCAATATAATTTTATTTTATTTCTACCAAATAAAATGAAATGATGGGAGCCAAACAAGCTCTTAGATACATGTATATTTAGACAAATTTCCGACATCCTTCATGGAGGAGTACATTTGATGATCTTAAGGCAGGGCCTAACAGTTCAATGTAACATCACTAGTGGAGAAGGGGCCTCTAGTCCTGGTCCGTAAGGGCCTGTAATCCCAGTTTTGAAACCGGGACTAGCCATGCGGGACTAGAGGCCAGGCATTAGTCCCGGCCCGGTCCCTAGCCAGGACAAATGGTACTCCACGTGGCCGCTTGGGTGTGTGTGGGGTGCACCCCCATTAGTCCCGGTTGGTGTTAGGGACCACGACTAGTGGTTCTCTGCTGCGACAGCATTTTATGTTTTTTCTCTGCCGTGGTAAAGAATTCTTTTTGTCTTATTTTGTTTATTTCTTTCTTCGTTTTTGAATATTTCTACGCTACCACATATCGTACACGTTCGTGTATATATAAGATAACTTGTATTATGATATCAAGCATATAAACATATACAATTTTGATAGTTACATGGAGACCACAATTATCGGGACTAGTGCCCGTCTATTCTATTACACGGATGGGGATCATTAGTAGCGCCTATTCACACTAAATAATCCGGCATTGTCTACCATCTCTTTGAACAGAAATCCCGCCAGTTCATCTGCAATTCCTAGTACGCGTTGCTCTAGGAGTTGATTCCGTATGCCCTCGAACTATATAAGAAAAGGAGATCAAATGAATATCAATCATGATAACAAAAAGTGACGGTAATAAAATGATGTTGTGAATATATTGCTTACGTCGACTCTATAATCTTTGTGCTCGGTGGTTAACGTGCGAATAAACTCGCAAACGTAGAATCCACATACATTCGTCCCCTGTGGCTGCCTCGTGCATTACGTGAAAAGAATTCAATCAAAATAATAATCTAGCATCATTATTGTATTAAAACTAGAAGTAAAGAGATGTATGAATATATCAAGTGCTACTTACCGAGACCGGCTTAAACGTCAACTTCTGACTAAAGGAACCCGTAACCTCACTCTTGAACCAGTTCCAAACCCTGTCCAGCAAAAAAATGAATGAATGCGTTATTCATTACCTGATATCTCAGGAAATCAACAAAAGACACCGATATAGCGTGAAAATTACTTCTGGAGTATGTCCTGCATGCTGCAGAACTCTTCCAGGTTTATCTTTGATGGGTCCATGACTTCAACTCTTCCCTTATCAACTTGAATGTCTAGTAGAATCCAGTAAAAGCTGCAAACGTTTATATATACATTAGTTATACTCAACATCGACATCAGTAACTCATCAGTTATACTCAACATCGAGTAATCAAAAGTGAATGTGTACAACAGAGTAAGACCCTCACTTGAATTGTAAGGAAATAGTATGTGGTCACAGAAATTTTGCTCCGTTAGAAACTTTAAAATGTTTTCCTCCGTCTCCTCGGATTTTTTAGTTAGCGTATCTATATGTACTTTATCTGGGTAAATGAACCCAACACTATAGGTTTTTATTATTTTATATTTCTGAATCTTTATTCTGCATAATAATATAGCACAAAAGGATATAATGAGGATAATTACATGCAATAAACTGAACAACTGAAAAACTGAACATGTAGACAATGAATTCAACAACTTACAGACAATAGCAACTGAGGATAGATTTGTCGAGGAAGTCGAGATTGTACAACTTGAAGAGTTCTGAAAACTCAACATGGACCTCGTCGGGGTCTGAAATAGTACTCACGTGAGACTTTTGTTGTGATCATTATTCTCCCCTGCTTTACGGCTATCAAGTACGAGATTCCACATTTATGTTGACAGTTCTTGTAACTTCTCTTTGCTGACCAAATCCTCACCTAGGACATATCTATGGACTAAAACAACCTTGGGTAACTTGTCGTCTTGGGAACCTAACAATGTAGCAACACTCACATTCATAGTGGCCGCCAACTCCGCAGCTGCCATATCTATTGGCTGGGCAACGTTTTCGGATAACACCTTGAGGGGTTGGATCAATTGTTTGGCCTGTTGTCCGAGCAGGGGAACGTCTAATCTTTTACTGCTTGCACTTTTACTTGCTGATTTGCTCCCGCTTGCACTTTTATTTGCTGATTTGCTCCCGACTCCCGCTTGCACTTCTAATTGATTTGCTCTTTGTCACTTCTTTCTGAAGTGTGTGTAGATATTCATCTGGCTTATGGTGCAACTCATATTGTGATTTTGTGTTCAAAAAATGAAGTGCATACGCTTTTTGCTTCTTGGTGTATACCAGGGCGGGCTCGGGTTTCTTCTTTTGAAAATGCGCATCACATTCGGCCTTTGCGATCGCTGCGGTTTCCGCGTCAATACGATCATAAGGTCTGATGGGAAGATTCTTATGAGTTACTCTTGGGAGGGGCGACATTTTTCGTTTTGGGTTGCTGCATCGGTTACTACTCATCGACGGAGCACGCTTCCGCTTATTGTCCTTAGCGGGCGGCGAAGACTGCTGACCCTGCGGCGGAGATCGATATGGACTCGCGTTGTGGTGGTCGTAGTCATCATGGAGTGAGATTCTTGGAGGTGATGGGGGTGAAGGTGACTTGCGATGACTCGGAGGCGGTGTTGGCCTTGGCGCCAAGCCTGGAAACTTGATGTTGTTCTTGTCCCATAGGATGATACCACCCAGTACTTCTCCGAGTGTCCTCTCACCTTCAGATCTAGGGATGTCAAGCTCCATTGAGTTCCACCCCGTTACGATTTGATCCACCCTAACTTTAGCATAGCCAGGTGGAATCTCACGGCCATGTCAGTGCGCGTCAGGTGGACAAGGTAAACCACATCCGACCGCCACCTTCACGAATATGTTCTTCACCTTCTGATGGAGCTCACAAGATATCTGCTCCTTGATTCCATCCACGGGGTAGACATGATCGCCATCTATCATTCGTGCATCGTCAAATGGGACCTCCAGTTCAGCCACGCTGCTTAATATCGAGTGCAGGATCTTGCAGGCGCGCTACTCCTCTAAGTTCGTCAATCTGCTGCTGTTGCTTGCCAATGATGATCCACAAGTATAGGGGATCACAACAGTCTTTGAGGGAAGTAAAGCCCAATTTATTGATTCGACACAAGGGGAGCCAAAGAATATTTATAATCCTTAACAACTGAGTTGTCAATTCAGCTGCATCTGAAAATAGTCTTGCTCATAGCAGTTTATCAGTAGCAACAGTTTTGTAGTATCAATAGCAAAATAATAACAGTAGTAAAATAAAGACAGTAGTAACAATAGTAGCAAACAGCAGGATTTGAGTGCAGTAGGCATAGGGATAGATGGACGGGCGTTGCATGGACAAGACTATTCATGTAATATCAAGATCAAGGGCATTTGCAGATAAATGAGGTAAAACATCCAAGTACTAAATAATCATAGGCATGTGTTCCATATATAGTCATATGTGCTCGCAACGAGAACTTGCACAATATCTTTTGTCCTGCCAGCCCGTTGCAGCGGGGCCTCAAAGGAATATACTAGCAATTATGGTACTCCTTTTAATAGAGTACTGGAGCAAAGAATTAACACTCCGTGAACACACGTGATCCTCATATCACAACCATCCCCTCCGGTTATCCCAATTTATGTCACTTCGGGGCCTCGGGTTCCGAACAATAATATGTGTAAACAACTTGGAGGTAAGATCACAAACAATACTATCATCATGAATTAATAACATGTTCAGATCTGAGATCATGACACTCGGGCCCTAGTGACAAGCATTAAGCATAACAAGTTGCAACAATGTCAAAAAGCACCAACAAAGATACTAGGAACCATGCCCTAACAATCTTATGCAATTACATGATAGATCTTATCCAATCCCTACCATCCTCATAGCCTACTTCGGGGGATTACTCACTCATGGATGGGAAAAATATGGATGGTTGATGGAGAGGCGTTGGTGATGATGATGGCGATGATCTCCTCCAATTTCCCGTCCCGGCAGGGTACCAGATGAGATGGACAGTTCATGCTGCTGAGCTTAAGAATATACTGCGACAAAATATAGTTGACTTGATTGTTCCTAAATATGTAATTTTCTCAAAGACACTGCAGCCGAATACCAGTGTGCCCTGGAAGTCTTTGTTAAAGGGGACGTCATGGACAAGATCTGAGAAACCGGTGAATACTGCTGCGCAATTGGAAAAGGTGATCGGAGGACTATTTGAAGGATAACAGCCAGTTACTACGATGGAGAGTACATGGCCGTTGAATCTATCATACAATAGCATTTTGAGCACTCCCTTGGTCCCAGGTTTGTTTAGATTTACATGTACCTATACACTAAAATACATTAGAACTCGTTTGGCTCCCATTATTTGGGGCTAGAATCAAGGAATTTATTTGTGATTTTAATAATCGATATGTTTGGATGCCACAGAATTGGTTAGGGAATTCATTTACAAATTCTATGGTTTTTATTTTATGCCTAACATTAATTCTTTTTGGTACACTGTCATTTGTGTGGAATTGATAAATGAAATGATATGATCACTGTTATTTTATTTTATTTCTACCAAATAAAATAAAATGATGGAAGCCAAACAAGCTCTTAGATACATGTATATTTAGACAAATTTTCACCGTAGCATCCTTCACGGAGGAACATTTGATGATCTTGAGGCAGGGTCTAATGGTTCCATGTAACATTTTCAGGTATAAACCTCCATGCTGTCACTACAGGAATGGGAAGCTACGCCGACGGCCAAACGTCGGGGCCGTCGGCGTAGCCATCGTCCAGGCCAGCCTCGCCAAGCAGCCGTCGGCGTAAAATTGCCCTCGGCATATTCTATGCTACGCCGACGGCTGTCCTCGGCGTAGCATACGCCGACGGCTGCCCTCGGCGTAGCTATTTTCTATTTTATCTCATTAAACTTTGAAAAATCATAACTAAATCATTCTAATTCGGAAAAATACAAATAGTATATCAAAATTTGCAGAAAAATAAGACCTATCTATCTACACTCAAATATTACACATTTATAATTAAAAATTAAGTAAAATATAAAACATTATATATAGTTTAAAACGGGCATAAAAAATTCAAAAACGATCAAAACAATGCGAAACCTTCGCGTGGTGTTATATTATGTGACATAGTTAGAAAATATCAAACTTGGTATATTGATTATGTCTCAAAGGAACCTTCACAAAATGACCTATCTCATTCGAGGTTTCTTGGCTTTCGGGTCAAATGACCAATGTTATGGCTAGAATCAAGGCATAGTTTGTGATAATGTGCCCATATTGTGCATACACATGCATCATGGGATGACGAACAATGTTGTAGGAGGAAGTTTTCCTTTTCGTCGCACCAAAAAGGCATTTCCTATTTTCCGAGCATAAAAACGGACGGTTTTGTGAAGCAACCACCAAATGGCTAATTCAAAATACTACCACCACATTTTACAAAAATACTATACCACCTTATACGGACAATGTATCAACAGGGGGATCCGAAACCTTTCCGTCCACCTTTGGTGAAAAAGACAAATTCCTGCCGAATCGATAGGAAGTGGGTCAGATATGAACTACAAGTACATGATCCGATGCTCATGTTTTTTTACAAAAATTATTTTTAGGTTCGCAATATGCTATTTTATCAAAGATCCAATGCAAGTTTAGCGAGGCTCGGCCCCGAGCTAAGAATCTTTATGTCCGCCGTTCGACAAAGTTTGACGATAGTTTAAAACGGGCATAAAAAATTCAAAAACGATCGAAACAATGCGAAACCTTCGCGTGGTGTCATATTATATGACATAATTATAAGGAAAAATATCAAACTTGATATATTGATTATTTCTCAAAAAAACCTTCACAAAATGACCTATCTCATTCGAGGTTTCTTGGCTTTCGGGTCAAATGACCAATGTTATGGCTAGAATCAAGGCATAGTTTGTGATAATGTGACCATATTGTGCATACACATGCATCATGGGATGACGAACAATGTTGCTGGAGGAAGTTTTCCTTTTCGTCGCACCAAAAAGCCATTTTCTATTTTCCGAGCATAAAAAACGGACGGTTTTGTGAAACAACCACCAAATGGCTAATTCAAAATACTACCACCACATTTTACAAAAATACTATACCACCTTATACGGACAATGTATCAACAGGGGGATCCGAAACCTTTCCGTCCACCTTTGGTGAAAAAGACAAATTCCTGCCGAATCGATAGGAAGTGAGTCAGATATGAACTACAAGTACATGATCCGATGCTCATGTTTTTTTACAAAAATTATTTTTAGGTTCGCAATATGCTATTTTATCAAAGATCCAATGCAAGTTTAGCGAGGCTCGGCCCCGAGCTAAGAATCTTTATGTCCGCCGTTCGACAAAGTTTGACGATAGTTTAAAACGGGCATAAAAAATTCAAAAACGATCGAAACAATGCGAAACCTTCGCGTGGTGTCATATTATGTGACATAGTTATAAGGAAAAATATCAAACTTGATATATTGATTATGTCTCAAAAAAACCTTCACAAAATGACCTATCTCATTCGAGGTTTCTTGGCTTTCGGGTCAAATGACCAATGTTATGGCTAGAATCAAGGCATAGTTTGTGATAATGTACCCATATTGTGCATACACATGCATCATGGGATGACGAACAATGTTGCAGGAGGAAGTTTTCCTTTTCGTCGCACCAAAAAGCCATTTTCTATTTTCCGAGCATAAAAAACGGACGGTTTTGTGAAGCAACCACCAAATGGCTAATTCAAAATACTACCACCACATTTTACAAAAATACTATACCACCTTATATGGACAATGTCCCAACAGGGGATCTGAAACCTTTCCGTCCACCTTTGGTGAAAAAGACAAATTCCTGCCGAATCGGTAGGAAGTGGGTCAGATATGAACTACAGGTACATGATCCGATGCTCATGTTTTTTTACAAAAATCATTTTTAGGTTCACAATATGATATTTTATCAAATATTCAATGCAAGTTTTCCTTTCATCGCACCAAAAAGACATTTTTCATTATCCGAGCACAAAAAGGGGATTTTCTAAAACAACCACCAAATAGCTAATTAAAAAACGAAGGGTTTATGATTAGTTGATATGGATATAATATTTGGATTCCTCTCATTTTTCTGATCAATTTAAACATATTATTTGTTGAATTTTGATTTACAGATTTAAAGATATTAATTATTCTATATTAAATAGAAAAATACAAAAAAATAAAATTATTATATTTTTATTTGAATTCAATAATATTTTTACTTATTCATTAATATTTACTTAAATAATTGTTTGTAATTTCAAAAAATACAAACATGTGACATGATGATATAAGAGTTAATAGGATTGATATCATAGTATTGACACCAATGTATGAATTACTTTGCGGAAACAGATTCTGAAGGAACGAGGAAGTTAAGCGTGCTGAAACTGGAGTAGTATTAGGATGGGTGACCTGCTGGGAAGTTTGACTAAGACTGGAAGTTAATAAAATATTAAGTTTAATTAGTGTTAAAAATGTTTAAAGTAGAAAATTAACAAGTGAAACAATTTAAAGAAAAAAAATAATTTTTTTCAAAAAAAAATTGTTAAAAAAAAATGTTTTTGCAACCGGCCGACAGGCTATGCCGAAGGCCGCTACGCCGACGGCAAAGCCCTCGGCGTAGCATACGCTGACGGCATTTCGATACGCCGACGGCTTGAGTGTGCTCCGCCGAGGGAGATCTTTGCCGAGGAGGCTACGCCGAGGGCAGCCCTCGGCGTACCATACGCCGAGGGTATTTTGGCCTACGCCGACGGCTTTTTGCCCTCGGCGTAGCGCGCGCGTCCCGTAGTGTGTACTAGCAAGCAGTTGTTGTGTCGTGATGTATTTTCTTCTGTTTTTAGGTGCATGCCCAAAGAGAATTAATGTCGCAAAATTGTTTATGGTCTGTGTTATAACGGAAACTGTACAACACAAACGTTAAAAATCCCGTATTTTTGAAAAAACGCGTGACGCTTCGGCAATGGAAAACTCACTGTCAAATGTTCCGATACATTTATAAAATTTGACGATGTCACGTACCTTCACGTTTGTCGGGCTCTCCTGATGGAAGAGTAGCACACGTGCGGTGACTTAACTTTGTCAAGATATGTAAAAGTAGCACATGTGTGGTGACTCAACTTTATTTAGATATACGATATATTTAGGAAGCGAAAATGGTATGTATTAGAGTATAGGCCTCTCCCCTCCCCATTAGAGTATAGGAAGCGAAAAAGTATGGCGCCCCTCCTGCATACACAGGCGCATGGAGTCCTGGTCTTCGTCCAGCCACGGGCTCTCCCGGCCTTCTCGGCCCTCGCCCTTCGGCTCACGTCTACACCACGACTGCTATACCACCATCCGGCGTGCCCTACTACCACATGCCGGCCTCCTACAGCACCATGCAAGCTCCGTATGCGTACAACCAGCTACCACCTCTCCCCTACGTCAACATGCCAGCTCCCGGCTCCTCTGCTCCTCCCCAGCAGCCGACCTGGGACCAAGCCGCCTTCATCAACAACATGAAAAAATTTACTCTAAATAACGAAGGTACGGATTGGATTTTCGATTCTGGTGCATCCTCGCACATGTCTTCAAATATGAATTTGCTGTTAGCTTGTTTCTCCTCTGCTTTTTCCACAATCACTATTGGCGATGGCTCCACAATTCTTGTCTCTTGCGCCGGCAATTCTGACATAGCTTCATCTTATGCCGGCAATACAAGTTATTATTCTCTCAAACTATCAGTATGCCCTAGTAACCGGGAGGAAGCATCTCCCACCACACATGTTCTTTGGGATTGGTACCCAATGACATCCTATTTTCTATTTCCATTTCCATTTGATCCACCAATTTGGTAAATGAGTTTCTCTCACCTGGCACATGACATCCCTAAGCAAATGTGAAAACTTGGCCCAGTTTTGCATTTCTATTTATGCATGTTTATCAGCTTTTGTTTGAATCTTAGTTTGAATTTTATGCAGAAAAGGGCAAAGGAGCACTGCCGCTGGCCGTGGGCTAGCTGTCGCCCCTGTCAGCCCACAGGCGCCTGCACGCACGTCAGAGAAGAAGCCCAGATTCAAAATTCAAACATTCGGTACCAGGAATAGCACATGGGCTAGAGTGAGTGGCAGGGTGCCTAACCATGGGCCAGCAAAGGACACCTGATGGGCTCCTCCGTTCGGTACCAATTTTCTTTCTCTCTTCTCTTTGCCCACCGTGACAGCGCAGGCGGCCACCAGATCCCACGCCTTGCCAGCCATCCCAGCTCCGCCTCTCGCCGATGGCGATCACCGGCGTGGTCTCTCCGCATTATTTTCTTCCTCACTGCCACAGAACCTCTATTCGCGCCTGTGCGTACAAACACTAGCCGGCCCGCGACAACCACGGACCAGCCCGGCTGCGCGGTCCTTCTCGAGCTCGCCTCCAACCTCCCTGCTGGCTGTTGCGGGCCAAAGCTGCCTCCGCACGTCCCTAGTCCGCGCGTCAGCGGTGACGGCGTTGGCCAGGTGTTTAGGACGACTAAAGCTTGATGTACTCGGATGGCTGATGCCAGGAACAACGAGAACGACAATGGGAGCTACTAGATGATGCCTACTGTCAGCCTTCTTTTTCTGTTGTTAAATTGATTTAGTAGGCTGGTTGGTAGCTTGCTTGATGGTGGATAGTTGGTGTATTAATGATTTCTAGCTGGTTGATTCGTCTACCTAGTGATGATTTAGCTCGTGTTAATGCCTGAATATCATGGTCTTTTATCTTGCACTATATTACCTTTATGAATTGTCCATTGATGGAGTTGTAACATACATGTTAGCTCGTGATTCTGCCGGTGCTTCCCGAATAATGTAGATAGGTATACACTGCTACTGCTACAATGTGTAGATAATATCTTGCCATGATAACAAAGCATATCGTTTCTATTGATTCATTTGACACTTAGGTGAAACGTTGATATCCTTGTGTGGTGGCCTGAAGCTAAACTGAACAGTACACATTAGCTGGATCTCATGGAATTGTTAGACCTCTTGCTTAAAATGGGTAGGAACTGATCATTAGCTCCTCTGTTTGCTGCGATGGAGTTGCTAGACTTCCTTTGAATAACTAATTTATGTTATATGTTTTTGAATTATTAATCACTTAAACTATGTCATCCAACTGATCCAGGGATAAATTGTAACATGATTTTACATCTGTTTAGTCCAACTACATCTGCACGTAGTGCACAAAATATTAGGACATGCAAAAGAAATATTTAAACATGTGTTTTTCTGCAATTGTTCTTGCTAGCAGAGCTTATTATGGTGTCTAGAATACACAAATGGCCGACGATTTAAGACACTAACCAAGTGAAGAACTAGCTCTTAATAATACCTACTAACCGAAGGATATTCAGTATCATGAATGTCTTAGACTTAATTAAGCACCCACGTAAGGTTCACTCAGCACCACAAGCACACAACATGCTTGATGCTGGTCATAGTGGAGTCATAGTGGAGGTAACTTCACTAGTAACTAAGAGTCCAACTCAATATTTTTGGTTATATGGCAATGAGTTAACGAGGAAAGAGATAGAGTAACTAAGCAATGTTACTGTAACATCACACATATTAAGGCAAAATAATCTTATTAATATGATATTGCATGTTACCACACTTAAGTTATTTTGCACTATGAAGGTAATAACTTAGACTAATAACATGTGCATGTTACTAGTCTAAGTTATTATGCACTATGACCAGCCTGAGTCCTAATTACAAGTTCACATCAGTAACTACACGTAACATGCTTGAGTATTAATTACAAGTTCACAACAGTAACTACCTGTGAGACCTCAAAACCTACATAAGTACTAAAACTACCATATTCAGGCTCTCAACTCCTCATCAAGTACCATCGGACTGACTGTCGCGGAGTGCTAGAGAAAATTTATATGCCCATAAGGGTCTTAAATACGACAATCCAAGCAGGGCCTAACGCGTCAAGCAAAGTTCTAGCAAGAACTAGCAAAGAAAAAGTAGCATCAGGAAAAAAGCAAACTAATTATGAATGAGCGGTGCAGGTCCTCTGTTAGGTACCAAGGATTAGTGCATTCCCGACAACATCAACATGGGTACACAAATGGTCAGAAATCAGAAATTTCAGACAGTGGGCAAATGAAGAACTAGCTTCTAATAAAACCTTTGCCTCCTAACCCAACACTGACCCGACTGCGCTTCAGTATCATGGACGTTTCTAGTGGACTCTTTTTGAAGCAGAGATTAACAAACCCATATAAGGTTTACTCAGTACCAACCGCAGGAAACATGCTTGGGTAATTACAGTGACAAAAAACCTATGAGAGTAATAAGGGAACAAGAAACATTCAATTCGTGACAAAAAAATATAACAGTGAACCATCAATTGAATCCTGGCACTTGGGTCATTCAGAAAATCACTCAATTATTGAGCATTAAACAAAGATATCACTTGGTATACAATCAAGGAATCGAGATGAGGCGACCGATTCGGCACCATGCTGTACGACATTAAGCACCCTTGGGTTATTTTGTTCGGCACCGAGAATAGAAGCATTGAGCACCCAGACTCCTTTGGTTTACATGCCCTTTTTGAACACAGCTGACCCATTCGGCACCGAAGGCAATCTCATCTAGCACCATCGAACTAAAAGGTTGGAACCTGTAAATGTGGATCCAAAAACCACCAACACAAATCACGAGACACGTCGAGAGCGAAATACCTTGATGCAATTGTCGATCCCGTTCGACACCGAGCATAAAGCATTCCGCACCTACTCTTGTCATGGGTTTTATGCCCCTTACGGACACGGCTAACCCGTTCGACACTAAGAATAGAAGCATTCAACACCTAAATTCCTTTGGTTTACGTACCCGTTTAGAACAAAGCTGAACCATTCGGCACCGAAGGCAAAAGCATCCAGCACCATTGAACTAAATAGTCGGAGCCTGTAAATATGGATCCAAAAACCACCAACACAAATTATGAGAGAGCGAAATACACCGATGCGATTGTCAATCCCGTTCGGCACCAAGCATAAAAACATTCGGCACCTACTCTTGTCATGGGTTTTATGGCCCTTATGGACACGGCTAACCCGTTCGAGTTCGACACCGAGAATAAAAGCATTCAGCACCCGAATTCCTCTGGTTCACATGCCCATTTAGAACAAAGCCGATCCATTCGGCACCGAAGGCAAAAGCATCCAAAACCATCGAACTAAAAAGTTGGAGCCTGTAAATATGGATCCAAAAACCACCAACACAAATTATGAGACACGTCGAGAGCGAAATACCCCGATGCGATTGTCAATCCCGTTCGGCACCGAGAATAAAAACATTCAGCACCTACTCTTGTCATGGGTTTTATGCCCTTATGGACACGGCTAACCCATTCGACATCGAGAATAGAAGCATTTAGCAGCCGAATTCCTTTGGTTTACATGCACGTTTACATGCAGTTTGAAACTAATTGGTTAGCTCAGTACTCCTCTAGGCCTTAACACGAACAATTTCTGGGCATCAGCAATTTATGGCACACAAGTGTAATTAACATACTGATTTTGGTATGGTAGAGAACCAGACTGATGAACAAGTTAAAAGATGGGCGGACGTTTCGGTACCATCACGTACGGTTCGGTGCCGTATTTTTTAGGAGTACTGAGCTAGTAACCGGGACCGTATTTTTTTAGGCGGACGTTTCGGTACTGTGACGTTGCATCTCGCAAAAGATGTTTCCAAGGAAACCGAATTGGTACAACAAGAAACCGATGGGTGCCTCAATCCCAAACGCTCGGTACCATGAGGGTCGTCATGGTATTAGGGTTAGCCGTTGGGAAATCTCGCCCATCGCGTCTCGCGACCGTATCTAAAAGGATTCCAATTCAGCACCACGAGAAAACGGTTGGGTCCCTCGGTCCCAAACGCTCGGTAACAGGATGGTCGGTCCCAGTAACGTATTTTTTAATCTAAGCGATTCGGTGATAACATGTACGGTTCGGTGCCCCGGTCCCAAACGCTCGCTACCTAGGATGGTCGTCTTAGTGTTAGGGCTAGCGCGCTCGATACCAGAATCATGTTTTCTAAGGAAGGTGATCCGGTATTGACATGTGCGGTTCGGTGCCTCGGTGCCAAACGATCGGTACATAGGACGATGATGAGAAAATAGTCCGATGCCTCGGTGCCAAACACTCAGTACCAGTCTATCGTATTGGTATTGGTGAAAGCTTATGGGCAACCGCGCCCAGTCTCGCGACAGTACTTTATAGGAAACCGATTCGGTACAATGAGCAAATAGTTCGGTGCCTCGCTCCGAAATGCTCGGTTCCAGGATGGTCGTGTTGATACTAGGGTTAGCGAGCTAGTAACCATGAACGTATTTTTTTAGGTGGACGTTTTGGTACTATCACGTAGGGTTCGGTGCCTCGGTCCCAAACGCTCGGTACCAGGAAAGTCGTCTTAGTATTAGGGGTAGCCGTTGGGCGACCTCGACCATCGCGTCTCGCGACCGTATTTCTAAGGATACCGATTCGGTACAACGAGAAAACGGTTCGGTGCCTCGGTCCGAAACGCTCGGTACCAGGATGGTCGTCTTGGTATAATGGTTATCCATTAGGCGACCTCACCCATCGCGTCTCGCAAACGATGTTTCCAAGGAAACTGATTCGGTACAACAAGAAACGGTTCGGTGCCTCGATCCCAAACGCTCCATACCATGAGGGTCATCATGGTATTAGGGTTTCTTGTTGGGCGACCTCGCCTATCGCGTCTCGCGGCCATATTTATAAGGATTCCAATTCAGCACCACGAGAAAACGGTTGGGTCCCTTAGTCCTAAACGCTCGGTAACATGATGGTCGTCTTGGTATTAGTGTCGGCATGCTCGGTCCCTGTAACGTATTTTTTACTCTAAGCGATTCGGTGCTAACATGTACGGTTCGATGCCTCGGTCCCAACAACTCGGTACCTAGGATGGTCATCTCGGTATCATGATGACCTACACCAGAACCGTATTTCTAAGACTGATGTTTCAGTATTAACAAATACGGTTTGGTGCCTCGGTCACAAGCGATCGGTGCCAAGAGGTGTGTCTCGGTGTTATGGTTAGTCGTTCGGCGATCCTGGCCCATCTCTTATCGGGGGTGTTAGCCCTACGGCTATCAATTCCCCTATTATGCCGTATCGGTATTGCCAAGGACAGTTTGGTGCCTTGATTCCAAACGTCGGAACCTAGAAGGACGTCTCGGTATTAGGGCGACCTCGTCCCTCGCGTCTCGAGACCGTATTTTCTAAGACAGTCATTTGGGCGACCTCTCCCCTCGCGTCTCGAGACCTATATTTTCTAAGACGACTAGTTTAGTACTAACCCACATGGTTCAGTGCATCGGTCCTAAACGCTCGGTGTCATGAGGTATCGTCTTGGTTTATGGTTAGCCGTTGGGCGACCTCCCCAATCATGTCTCGCAATAGTTGTTTCTAAGACAACGGATTCGGTACAGTGAGAGAGCGGTTCGGTGCCCCGTCCGAAACGCTCGGTACCTAGGATGGTCGTCTTGGTGTTAGGGCTAGCACGCTCGGTACCAGAATTATGTTTTCTAAGGAAGGTGATCCGGTATTGACATGTGCGGTTCGGTGCCTCGGTGCCAAACGATTGGTACCGAGGATGATGAGAAAATGGTTCGGTGCCTCGATGCTAAACGCTCGGTACCAGCCGATCGTATTGGTATTGGTGAAAGCTGTTGGGCAACCATGCCCGGTCTCGTGACGACACTTTCTAAGGAAACCGATTCGGTGAAACGAGCGAACAGTTCGGTGCCTCGGTTCGAAACGCTTGGTTCTAGGATGGTCATCTTGATAGTAGGGTTAGCGAGCTAGTAACCAGAACCGTATTTTTTAGGCGGACGTTTCGGCACTATCACGTACGGTTCGGTGCCTCGGTCCCAAACACTCGATACAAGGAAGGTCGTCTTGGTATTAGGGGTAGCCGTTGGGCGACCTCGACCATCGCATCTTGCGACCGTATTAAGGATACCGATTCGGTATAACGAGAAAACGGTTCGGTGCCTCGGTCCCAAACGCTCGGTACCAGGATGGTAGTCTTGGTATAATGGTTATCCGTAGGCGACCTCACCCATCGCGTCTCGCAAATGATGTTCCCAGGAAACCGATTTGGTACAACACGAAAACGGATCGGTGCATTGATCCCAAATGCATATGTCCCAAATGCTCAATACCATGAGGGTCATCATGGTATTAGGGTTAGCTGTCAGGCGACCTCGCCCATCCCGTCTCGCGACAGTATCTATAAGAATTCCAATTCAGCACCACGAGAAAATGGTTGGGTCCCTCGGTACCAAACGCTTGGTAACATGATGGTCGTCTTGGTATTATTGTCGGCATGCTCGGTCCTAGTAACGTATTTTTTAATCTAAGAGATTCGGTGCTAACATGTACGGTTTGGTGCCTCGGTCCCAAACGCTCGGTACCTAAGATGGTCGTCTTGGTGTTCGGGCTAGCGCACTCGGTACCAGAATTATGTTTTCTGAGGGAGTGTAACATCCCAGCATTTAGGAACAAACAAAGGGTATATTTAGGAAATTGTGCATTTGCATGCATTCATCTGCAAAAAAATGGATAATTTTTTTCGCCAAATAAAAACTGAAGGTGATCAAAGTTTCTTTCACTCTTTAAGTTTAGAAATAGCTTTGAAGAGTGATCGTTATAAACTTTGACATGATCTTTATGAATTAGTGTGTTTTGTGGGAAGGAATTTGAATTCAAACTTAAGATTTGAAATTATATTTTAAAATAATAGAGTTATGATCTAGTAATATTATTTAATCAAGAAACAATATATAGTAAACAGAAACTCTAAATAAGAATTGTAATCAAAGAAATGAATATTTATTTCATATATTCATTTCATTAATAAGTTACAAAAAGTAACTCATAAACTCAATAAAGAATCTTTACAGTAATAAAATTACAAAAAGAAGAGGAATATTTACATATGAAGAACTATTACAAAATTCCTTACAAAAGAATAAAATAAACATTACAAAGAATTACATCTGTCTAAAAGAAAACCTACACTACTCTTGAATCTTTAAATCTTGAACCTGCAAAACAAAGAATAAACAAAAATAAAAATAAAGGATTAGTTATTAACTTTTACTCTCGGTAGAGAGAAGTGAGATGCACTGCTCCATTTTACATCATTGAGTAAATCTTTTAGGGGCAAGTTTCACCAATATGTAAGAATCAAATCTTTCATAACAAATAAGCCATAAGTCAAATGATTCCAATCAGTAAGAGGGGCAAGTTTCACCAGGCAGGTTATTAGTAACCAGATAAAAGGTAGAACACCTCATTGAGCATATCCACAACTATGCAGCAGACACACAAGCAGCTCACACACCAAAATGCATGGATGTGCTGTCGACACAGCCATAGCTGCTTCCACAAGTAAAAGATCCAAGCGCAGCCGTGGGCAAGCACAAGTGCACCACTCGATTGCTCACACCACACCAGAACCAGCAGCTTAGCCATAGCCTAGCAAAACCAGCAAGCAAAACTCCACACTTGATCAACCCAAACATTACTACATGGTGACAGAAGGAGGGGGAAGAATCAGGTGGACAGCAAGGCCAAGCCACAGGAGCTAGGATGAGCAGGCTAGATCAAGGCCAATCACAGGAACCAAGGGAAACAAGAACAACATCGGGAGGTGAAGGACATGATCCAACCAGCAACACCAACATCACCACCAACCACAACAATCATCAGTTTTTGTGGTGAGTGTCATAAAACCACCACATGATCTATTCATCTTATCTAGACAGAAACATGTGTTGTTTCATGAAACAACCTCTCAATGATCACCCTAGTAAGGTGAATCTATCCTAGAGGTTTTGACTATAAAGATCAGAAATCAAACCTAGCAAAAACACCAAATTCTCAGACCAGCCTCACAGATTTGGTGTTAACACATGCAACTTCTATAATCTATCATTTGTTCTTACAAGATCAGGGCACATCTCCCAGAGGGAGTAGCACCTCAGATCTTGTAAGATACAAACAAACCCATTCACTTAACCAACTAAGACCCTAGATCCTAGAGCCTCAGACCAGCATCATAGGCATGATCAAACAATAAGCTTTCCAACTTATTAATAAGCATCTATCAAGTTCCAGTAATGACCATAAGTGAACCCAGCAACAAGATCTACTTGTGTACCATTCTAAGAAGGTTTCACAAGCACTGATCTTACTACTAAGATAACCAGATAGTCCAGGTTTTTATAAATCAACTAGCAAATCATTTCCCTAAGACCAGACTCAGAGATCATACCATATATATCAATTTATTTTCATAGAATCATCAAACTCTATTGAATAAAAATTCAGACTATGAATAAACAGGAAAGTCACAAACACTAATGCAGTGAAACATCACTGACAGTGATACTGACAGAAGATGAACATATCAATTTACAACATCACCAAATTAGATTACCATAGCATCAGATCAACAACAACATCACATCATGTAAGGATGACAAGAATCACTAAGGACAGAGAACACATTCTTCACTGAGCATCAATATCAAACCATAGCATCATCACATAAGCACCAGAGATGAACCCTAGTATCAGTACAAACACAGAATAGAGATTGGCCACTAGACACACACAGTGGAACTCGATGTTGGAATTTCTGCCTAAATAGGCCCAGCCCATTTATTATATGCCAATAAATTCCTGAAATCCTAGAGGCCCATTTGGCCAACCATGCAAGGCAATAACTAGGACAAATGTTTAGTCCCACATTGCTAGTTGAGTGAAAGTTGGACCAGCTTATAAGGTGAGCTCTCCTACCACTTGGTAAAAAGGATGAGAAGGAGAAGGAGAGAGTTCCAAACGCGCGATCCTCATCCTCGCTCGCCTCGCCACGCCACGCCTCGCCTCGTCACGACGCGCGCGCGCCGCGGGTTGTGGGTTGCGGGTTGCGGGAATCTCGCCGAGCCGAGCTTTATTTCGCTACGCATGAATGGTATATGAACAGTTGTGTAGAAGCTGAAACGTTTTGCTTTGAGTGGACTTTTAATACGAGTTAAATGAATACGAACTGATTGGATGCTGTCTGGTGGGCTACCGCCTGTTCGCTTCAACTTCTGTCAGTTTGTTTCATCTTCTGCGCAGCCTGTCTGCCTACCCCTCTGTGTCTATATAAGAGAGAGGTCGCGCCTCCTCTCAGACACACTGCCACACATCCTTTGCGTCTCCAGTTCCAGAGCACTGCGCTACCTAGATCTTCCCCATCCCGTCTTGCGGCATGCACCGCGAGCCGGGACAGTAGGCCTCCGAGACCCCGCTGCTTCGAGTCTTGTACGGGAGAAGGGCGATAAGGTTTTTGGGGAGCGCTACCGGCGCGACTACTGGCTTCATCACGGACCCCCTCTCGGATAGAGATTGCATCGACGTCTTCCCCAATGAGGACTTCTTCCCTGACATCAGCACCCTCTTCCTCGACGACATGGCTAACGACGGTGCCAACATGAACACCGGCGGTTCCTCTTCTGCCGCTGCCGTGTATGTTCTCTTTCTCAATCTTGTTCTAATCGCATCTCAAGATCTTTGTCTTGCATTCTGTTTGGATATATGCCTTAATATGTATTTGCTATTTCACATGATTAGTATATTGCATATTATTCTAATCATGTTTTATCTAGCGTTTATTATGGATAATTCGCTTGGTAAATTGCTCTTTTATTCAACAATCCAAAAATCTTATTTCAGGCAATTTTCCCCAAGTGGCTTTGTTGCTTCTATGAAGCCACCTGTGTTCGAAGGTGTGAATTACAAACGATGGCGTGCGAGAGCAGTGCTCTGGTTTCAGACCATGAGCTGCTATAACGCCATCTATGGCGCACCTGAGGGAGAACTTAATCCCGCTCAGGAAGAGGCGTTCCAAAAACTTGATACCACTTTCAAGGCTGCCTTGGTCAGCATTCTTGGCGACAATATTGTCGATTCATATATGTCATTTAGCAATGGCAAGGATATGTGGGATGCGCTCGAGAGAAAATTTGGAGTCTCCGATGCTGGCAGTGAACTGTATGTCATGGAACAATTCTATGACTATAAGATGGTTGATGACCGCCCCATTGTGGAGCAGGCTCATGAGATATAGTCACTTGCCAGGGAGCTTGAGCACTTCACTTGTGTGTTACCGGACAAGTTTGTTGCCTGAGGCATTATTGCCAAACTTCCTTAGTCATGGAGGAATTTTGCTACTTCTCCGAAGCACAAGAGACAAGAGTTCTTTGTGACAGATCTCATTGGGACTCTTGATGTGGAAGAGAAGGCGAGAGCAAAAGACACACGTGCTCGAGGTACCGAGGGAGGTTCTAATGCCAATCTGGTACAGAAAAGGAACTTCCAGCCTCATAAGTTCAAGAACAAAGGCAAGTTTTACGGCAAAGGGAAGTTCGATGGAAAGAACAAGGCCTCACAGTCTACCAGCTTCAAGAAGAAGACTGATAAGAGGAAATGTGCTTGTCATGTATGCGATGATCCTGATCATTGGGCTCCTGCTTGTCCCAATCGCTTTGACAAGCGCTAGCATGGGAAGGGCAGCAAGACTGCTAATGTTGTCATGGGCGACGTTGAGATGAAAGATGTTGGGTATGGTATATTACCTACTGTTCTTTCATTATGTCATTCTCCTGATTGGTGGATTGACACAGGTGCTAATGTACATGTCTGTTCTGATATTTCCATGTTTTCTTCATATTAGGTCAGAGGGACTCAAACCGTGCTGATGGGGAATGGCTCGCATGCTTCTGTTCATGGTGTTGGTACGGTCGATCTGAAGTTCACTTCGGGAAAGACCGTGCTCCTGAAGAACGTGCATCGTGTTCCCCCAATAAATAAAAATCTTGTTACTGGATCTCTTCTGTGTCGAGATGGCTACAAGATTGTATTTGAGTCCAATAAATTTGTAATTTCGAAGTATGGAACCTTTGTTGGTAAAGTCTATGAGTGCGAAGGCTTGTTCCGCTTATCTCTGTCAGACATTTGTAATAAAGTTATTAATCATATTTACACGAATTTTGAATCAAATGTCTGGCACTCTCGTCTTTGTCATATTAATTTTGGTTGTATGACGTGGCTAGCCAAAATGAATTTAATCCCTGATTTCACGACTTTTAAGGGATCTAAGTGCCAAGTCTGCGTGCAAGCTAAACAACCTCGCAAGTCACATATGACTACAGAAGTGAGAAATTTAACACCACTAGAGCTCATACATTTTGATCTTTGTGAGATGAATGGTGTGTTGACAAAAGGTGGAAAGAAATATTTCATGACTTTGATCGATGACTCTACGAGATATTGTCATGTGTATCTTCTGAAATCAAAAGATGAGGCTTTGAGTTTCTTCAAAATCTATAAAGCTGAGGCAGAAAATCAACTTGATCGAAACATTAAGAGGCTTAGGTCTGATCGTGGTGGAGAGTATTTTTCCAACGAGTTTGATTCCTTTTGTGCGGAACATGGCATAATTCATGAGAGGACGCCTCCATACTCACCCCAGTCAAATGGAGTAGCCGAAAGAAAGAACCGTACTCTAGCAGATTTGGTTAACGTCATGTTAGACGCATCAGGTCTCTCTAAGGAATGATGGGGGGAGGCACTATTGACCGCGTGTCATGTCCTAAACCGAGTTCACACAAAGAACAAAGAAATTACTCCATTCGAAGAATGGGGGAGAAGAAATGATTAAAACTCTCTTACTTACGTACCTGGGGTTGTTTGGAAAAGGTTAATGTACCAATCCCCAAGAAGTGCAAGCTTGGACCAAAAACCATTGATTGTGTTTTTCTGGGCTATTCTTTTCATAGCATTGGTTATAGATTCTTGATAGTAAAATATGAAGTGACTGACATTCACGTCGGTACAATCATGGAGTCGACTGATGCGACTTTCTTTGAGGATATCTTTCCAATGAAGGATAAACCTAACTCATCAAATCCGGAGAAACCTAGTTCATCTAATCAGGAATTTGCTACATTCTCTGAACCTACCATTCCAATTGAACACTCTGAAAGTCCTAAGGAGGATGATAATGAAATTCCTAAAAGGAGCAAGAGACAAAGGACTGCAAAGTCTTTTGGTGATGATTTCATTGTGTACCTTGTTGATGACACTCCCACTTCCATTTCAGAAGCATATGCATCTCCTGATGCTGACTACTGGAAGGAAGCCGTCCATAGTGAGATGAATTACATCTTAGCTAACGGAACATGGGAGATCACTGATCGCCCTTATGGGTGTAAACCTGTAGGATGCAAGTGGGTGTTTAAGAAAAAGCTTAGACCTGATGGTACTATTGAGAAGTACAAGGCACGGCTTGTGGCCAAGGGATATATTCAAAAAGAAGGTGAAGACTTCTTTGACACTTACTCACCTGTTGCCAGATTGACCACCATTCGAGTATTACTCTCATTGGCTGCCTCTCATGGTCTTCTCGTACATCAAATGGACGTTAAGACAACTTTCCTTAATGGAGAGTTGGATGAGGAAATTTACATGGATTAGCCAGATGGCTTTGTGGTAAATGGTCAAGAAGGAAAGGTATGTAAGTTTTTGAAGTCTTTATATGGCCTAAAACAAGCCCCTAAGCAATGGCATGAGAAGTTCGAAAGAACTTTAACTGCTGCAGGCTTTCTTGTAAATGAAGCTGATGAATGTGTGTACCATCGCCATGGTGGGGGTGAGGGAGTTATCCTTTGTTTGTATGTTGATGACATACTGATTTTCGGAACCAATCTTAATACAATTAAGGAGGTCAAAGTTTTATTACCTCGTTCCTTTGAGATGAAGGATCTGGGAGTAGCTGATGTCATTCTGAACATCAAGCTATTGAGAGATGATGATGGTGGGATTACATTGCTTCAGTCCCACTATGTGGAAAAGATCTTGAGTCGTTTCGGGTATAACAACGTCAAGTTTTACCCTACACCATATGATCCTAGTGTGATGCTTCGAAAGAATCGAGGAAATGCTAGAGACCAACTGAGATACTTTCAAATTATTGGCTCGCTTATGTATTTAGCTAGTGCCACGAGGCCTGCCATCGCCTTTGCTGTAAGCAAACTCAGTCGATTTGTTTCAAATCTAGGAGATGATCACTGGCATGCTCTTGAGAGAGTTATGCGATATCTAAAAGGCACTGCAAGCTATGGCATACACTATACCGGGTATCTGAGGGTACTAGAGGGTTATAGTGATTCAAATTGGATATCTGATGCTGACGAGATAAAGGCCACGAGTGGATATGTATTCACACTTGCTGGTGGTGCTGTTTCTTGGAAGTCTTGCAAGCAGACCATCTTAATAAGGTCAACTATGGAAGCAGAACTCACATCATTAGACACATCCACTGTTGAAGCAGAGTGGCTTCGTGAACTCTTGATGAACTTGCCTGTGGTTGAAAAACCAATACCCGCAATCCTTATGAACTGCGATAATCAAACTGTGATTTTCATGGGTAAATAGTTCTAAGGATAATATGAAGTCATCAAGACATGTGAAGAGGAGACTGAAATCTGTCAGGAAAATGATAAACTCCGGAGTTATTTGCAATGGATTATATCCAAACATCTAAAAACTTGGCAGATCCCTTCACAAAGGGTCTATCACGCAACATGATAGAAAATGCATCGAAGGAGATGGGTATGAGACCCGCAATTTGAGATTTCCAAAGTGGTAAACCACTCTATGTGATCGGAGATCCCGTGAATTAGAATTGGGAGACAAGTTATTGGTTAGCTGAGAGGAAAGTATCCCTACTTTAATAAACACCACTCCATAAAAATGCAATACTTTCCTATTCTGCATGGCAGGTTAATTTATTATCTTAATGTGTTCTAATTGGCTTATCCTAAGCAAAGATGTTGTCCTGCAGAACATTTTTTGAAGAACGCACCTATATGAGTCTGACTGTTAAAACGTCGTAGTCTATGAGAGTAGGGTGCTCTCTAATAAACTCATGAAAGGTCATGGAGTGTGACGTATAAGCTCCACCCGCGGGGAAGTCCCACGGTAGCCTAGTATCGGTCAAGACTTTTTGTGAAGCTAGGTTCGCAACAAACTTGCAGTTCAATGCATAGTCCAGTACAAGTTGCAGCCTAGTATAACATAAAGCTCTAGGTGGAAGTTCAAATCAACAGTCTCCACTACAGTACCGGTATATAAACAATGTTTTGGAACCAAAGGCAAACTTTATGTGCCTCTGGGATCTGGTGGGGGATTGTTGGAATTTCTGCCTAAATAGGCCCAGCCCATTTATTATATGCCAATAAATTCCTGAAATCCTAGAGGCCCATTTGGCACATTCATGCAAGGCAAGAGTTGGGACAAATGTTTAGTCCCACATTGCTAGTTGAGTGGAAGTTGGACCAGCTTATATGGTGAGCTCTCCTACCACTTGGTAAAAAGGATGAGAAGGATAAGGAGAGAGTTCCACACGCGCGCTCCTCCTCCTCGCTCGCCTCGTCACGACGCGCGTGCGCCGTGGGTTGCGGGAATCTCGCCGAGCCGAGCTTTATTTTGCCACACATGAATGGTATATGAACAGTTGTACAGAAGGTGAAACGTTTTTCTTTGAGTGTACTTTTAATACGAGTTAAATGAATACGAACTGAGTGGAGGCTGTCCGGTGGGCTGCCGCCTGTTCGCTTCAACTTCTGTCCGTTTGTTTCATCCTTGCGTAGCCTGTCTGCCTACCCCTCTGTGTCTATATAAGAGAGAGGTCGCGCCTCCTCTCAGACACACTGCCACACATCCTTTGCGTCTCTAGTTCCAGAGCACTGCGCTACCTAGATCTTCCCCATCCCGTCTTGCGGTGTGCACCATGAGCCGGGACAGTAGGCCTCCGAGACCCCGCTGCTTCGAGTCCTGTACAGGAGAAGGGCGATAAGGTTTTTGGTGAGCGCTACCGGTGTGACTACTGGCTTCATCACGGACTTCCTCTCGGATAGCGATTGCGCTGACGTCTTCCCCAACGAGGACTTCTTCCCTGACATCAGCACCCTCTTCCTCGACGACATGGCTAACGACGGTGCCAACATGAACACCGGCGGTTCCTCTTCTGCTGCTGCCGTGTATGTTCTCTTTCTCAATCTTGTTCTGATCGCATCTCAAGATCTTTGTCTTGCATTCTGTTTGGATATATGCCTTAATATGTATTTGCTATTTCACATGATTAGTATATTGCATATTATTCTAATCATGTTTTATCTAGCATTTATTATGGATAATTCGCTTGGTAAATTGCTCTTTTATTCAACACTCGAGATAGCTAGTTACACTAGAGTTCACATGAGCACAACTCACCAGAGGTCCTCGCTGAAGAAACGAAGAGGAAGCAGAGGGGCTGACGAGCTCGTGGCGGCACAGGGAGCACCCTAGAGGGCGCTGCAACCCGCACCAGCCATGGCGACGGCCATAACAGCACACGAAAACCGCACCCCAACACAGGAGGGTTAGCAGCGGTAACAACACCATCCCCAAACCCTAGGGTTCGGGAAGGGCTAGTCTGGCCATAGAAGGGACCCAGGACCAAATCGAACTAGACCAGATGGACGAGCATGGTCGACAACCTTGCCCTGCATCACAACAATGGCTAGGGAGGACCACGGCGACGAGCAGCGCACGGCGGCGGCGCCATCGACCACGGGGTCGAGGAGGAGAGGAGGAGAGGTCGAGAGAGAGAGAGAGAGAGTGAGTGGGCCGATGGGGCCAAAACCCTTCGGGCAGCCCTTTTGGTCAAGGTTACTTGGGCCAAATTGGCCCAATCATCCCAATAAGCCTAATTTGAAATAGCCCAAAAAACTTAAAAGAAATTTTAATGATTAATAAAAGACCAAAATACACCTAAACTTAAATAAATTCTATAAAATAAAATAAAAATCTAAAAATTATAAATAAAATATTTTTGGATTCTTAATAATCCAACCTATCTAATTAAATTAAGAAATAAATTTTTATAGATATAATTTTTGGTCAAGAATTTTATAATATATATTCCTTATGGAATTTTATAAAATTAAATAAAGAAAATAAAAATAAATAAAAATCACTTTTATTATATATTAATATTGTAGTATTTTAGAAAAATACTAAATAAATGCTTAGAGTTATAAAATGAAATTCTTTTATTTAAATGATAATTCTTAAAAGAATAAATAAATAAATATAAAAATTTATATTTTAATAAATAAATGAATATGATATTCAATAAATATTAAAGATTATTCTTTGCAATAGAATCCTTTATTCTTAAAGGAATTCTTGTAACTAAAATGATGGGTAAAACACATAAAGAAAATCAATGATAAATAATGCATTGCATTACTATGCATATTCATTTTGCCTCTTTAAATATTGTCCTTACCGGGAAATAATGATGTTTTGTAGACATAGAAGCTCAAGGTCCAGTGCAAGCATCCGACTTCACTACCTTGCAATCACAAGGCAAGTTCATCACTTGCTCATGTCCTTTGAAGAGTCTTTATCAAAGTATTTGCAAATTGTGTGTTATCATCTATGTTTCAAGGAAAGAAAATATTATTTTCTTAAATAAATAAATTGTTGATATCATCCTAAGTGATGATAAAAAGGAGAAATAGAACTTAAGTTTCTATTTGCAACAATGATAATCAACTAGGAACATAATAACCCATGACATCAGTGATTCTAGCGCCGTATATAACGGAATGGGACGGAGAAGTCAGCTGTATCCTTTTTCTCTCGTATGGAGGCAAGACGACCTTAACGTGATGTTGTGATTCCTTGTGTGGATCCAACATATGGGTGAGAACCCTTATGCCCTACACTTTTGGTGTCTAGATTATCTATGAGTGGTTTTTAGTGGTATAGTCCATTTGATATGGCACTTGCTAGGGCATCACCAGGACATAGAGTCTTTGGGAACTCATCAAGGTTTTATCCTGCCCGGAAGGGGGCTTAACGGAGATGAGCCATCCCCAAAGGATCGTGCAGACATATGGGGTCGCGAAGAGGGCAGTGATTGGACTAGACCAACTACTGGGCCCCACATCATGGAATTGTGGACAGAAAAGTATGTCGGGTTGTGCAACAAGGAGTTGATCTCTCATGGGCAAAGTAACGCACCTCTACAGAGTGTAAGAATTGTAACTTGTTACTACCTGTTCCGGGAAGGAGCTACGAACGCGGCAGGAAAGTAACTCCATGAAAGTTCTGGTCAACCTGTGAAGGCTGATGGTCATAGATTTTCATAATAAAATCAATCTTTGAAGAAAGATTTTCAAAAACTGCATAGTGCCAAGGACTTATAGTCCAAAGTGGTAGATAGAGCATCAAACTCCCCACCTTGCATATAATGAACTTGCTGGGTAACGCTGTTACTCACCTTTTCCTTTGATCCCCTGCTTAGACTCTGAGGATCCCGAAGAAACCCCAATGTATGCAGTTGAGAGTCAAGAGGAGGTCTTCTATGAAGAGCAGAATATGTACGGTGCCATGGAAGGAGTGGACTACGATGTTGTCTACGGAGGAGAGCACTAGGAGTCAGAATAATTACCATAGTACTAGGGGCCAATTGAGCCGAGAAACATAAACAATAAATAGCAATAAGTTGTTGAGCTCAATTTGGAGTTTAAGTCATCACTTTAAATATTCCACTGAAACACTTTATAATTTGGTTTGTAAGATGAATCTTTTAAAGTCTTAAACTTCTTGTATTGTAATAATAATAACGTGTGTATGTTTGTAATTTGGACCCTCAATGTTTCTGTTGTACTACTCTGAGGGATGTGATATTTACGGAACGGTGTTCTGTGGATGTCATATCAAAGACTATAGTGTACTACACATGCAGTGATATGCTGAGGTGATCCGGTATTGACATGTGTGGTTCGATGCCTCGGTGCCAAATGATCGGTACCTAGGATGATGAGAAAAACGGTTCGGTGCCTCGCTGCCAAACGCTCGGTACCAGCCAGTCGTATTGGTATTGGTGAAAGCTATTGGGAAACCACGCCCAGTCTTGCGACAGTACCAACCTCAGGCCCTCAACAATTAGCATCACATCTCCCGCACGCGGATCTCTCCCTACACAAGAGGAAAATACATCTAAAAACATTTGATGTAGGGGCAGACTGGTGGTGGCTTTGCCTACTGCCGTCCGCCGACATCATTCCGTTGACTACGATGGGAGGATGGGTGGGGGGTGGGGGGGGGGGGGGGGGGGGGGGGGGGGGGGGTGGGGGGCGGCTAAAGGAGGTGACCGAACTCGACGCCCGAGTCAGCCCCTGCGACGAGGGGCGGGGTCTGCTACAAAGATACTTGCATCGATGATTGTTAAATTTAAGATTAGACGAATATCCTATTAGTATTAAGCGATGTAGGAAGCGACTGAGTTGGTTAATGTAAGAATTTCACGACATTAAATGTAAGACTAAAACGAAATTCCTATTATTATTAATCCATATAGGAATCTGCTGAGTTGGTTAAATTTGAGATAAATTTTTGTAGGCTGGTATTGAGCATATCTCCCAAAAATGTGTTTCGGTCAGTTGCAAACAAGAGACTACAGGACTACCAAAGGCTGCCGGGTGATACAGTTGGGACAGTATCATCTCTGTCACAGGATAATTCAAACAGTTTAGCAGACTGGAAACTTCTTTACTACAGCGTGGAACATTGATCTTTTTTAAAACTTGCGTGGAACACTAATCCATTACTACAGCAACAATGCATCACAAAAAATATCATGTCATTTTAAGCAGAATGATAAACATAACAAATTATAACATCACCTTCAACCAACAAAGCTTGCTAGCAGATGCGATGGCACAGCTATTACATCACAGCTACTTTATATATTGCTCATACTTCAGCTTGATCCTCCCCAGCGAGAATTCTGACAGTTGGGGAATTAGACGTGCGAAAGGATAATTTAGAAAGTGCACAGCATATGATATTCATCTTTGGATAAGAAGTTAGTTTATGAGACTTAATCTGCAATGAATTATATTTCGTATGGTTGAGAATTTGCAGAAGATATACTACTCCCTCCGTCTTAAAATAGAATACACATATTTGTCAAATTTTGGATAAATCTATATACTCCCTCCGGCCCATATTAATTGACTTTGATTTGTTAAATTTTGGATGAACCTATATACTAAACAGTGTCTAGATTCATTCAGATTTTGACAAATCAAAGTCAATTAATATGGGTCGGAGGGAGTACTACAGTTTGCAATGTTCATTCTATTCCTTCGGGCAGCATGCCTCACATTTTACTACAGTGAGTCCAGCATCACCGGGGGACTGGAAACTGCAGGCATGAATTGTGTGGTCCATGACCTGAAGCAACTTAGAGGCAGCAGTATCACTGAAGTTTGCATCAGCTGCACACAAGCCAAAGTTTCAGCAAGGAACCGCCAAAATCAGGAGATGGAGAAACTGCAGCTACCTGCATCAAGCAATGCAGAAATTGCACACGTCATGGGCAATCTTGATTTTCACTCATGTGAGCATAATAGAATGCCAGATTTAAACGTAAACAGTAGATCAAAGAAATCGACTAAATGGTGCATTACATTACACCGCAATGATGCTGACAATCAAAGCAGTGATCATTTATTCCCTGACGCCACATCTTAAAGCCGACAGAACAAAGAACAAAACAGATTGAACATATACTGACCAGATCCTCTTTACTGCTGAATCATTTCAAGATATGAACATTTGTGGAAACAAAGAAGTGTAAAGAGAATCTAATTTTTTAGGTAACTCAAGATCATTAGTTAGTGCCAGAATGACGCAAATTTAATTCACAACATTCAACTGAGCAAAGCTGCTTTCCTGTTCTAGGACTACCAAAGGCTGCCGGGTGATACAGTTGGGACAATATCATCTCTGACTGAATATTAACACAACTGAAAACTGGAGGCTCATGCGGTACCGGAATCAGGGCAAGAAAAAAAACACTGTCGATAGGAGCAAGATCGCACATCCTCATATTTAAGATAAAAACTCACGGTTTAAACCAATTGCAAAGACACCTAGTGAGAGAATCTGCTAGGTCTGTAGATAATGCGGAGGTACAGCAACATTACAATGCTCTTGACATTGGCAGAGCTGCCCATCAGCCAGCCAAGGTTACTTCATTCCCACGCTGAAGAACCACACCAACATGCATCCAATCATGACAAGACACATTCGGGTAATGCTTGTTTCACTTGCCTTTAGAAGGGAGGCAGTGCCTCTTGCTTCAGCAACAGAGAACTCGAGCCTGGCTGTGACCGCCGCCAGGTCACTGCTTGCGATCTCAGGCTTATGCTCCAGCTGACATATACGACTCTCATAGTCGTTCTTAGCGTTCCGCATGGCAGCTTCAATGTCGACGGTTTGCCTCCGGACAAAGGCGTTTACGAACTCCATCAGAAGATCCTCCCATATCCAAGTGAAACACTGCATGGAAAAAACAATCAGTTGTCAGCACACCACACTGACCGTTGGAGCACAAGGGGGTAGTAGGCATTTTGTGTTTCAGTTCCTGCTGCATTCGAGCAAATTTATTGGTGTTGTCCAATACAAAGAAACAGCAGCATAAAACAAGCAAAAAAGAGCGTGCTTCGGAGCCTCTAAGCAGATGTAAAGCTAGATATCGGTATCACATGAAGCAAATGCGGACCGTTTTGACATGTCGGTAACCACACGTGCCAACCCGACAACGGAAAAGAGGTAGAAACACGAAATATAAAAGCATGATCTTCTTACTTCTCCAGGAAACCTGCGTGCGAAATATTTGAGGAATAAACGACTTGTATTGTAGAAAGGCCAAAGGCCACAATATATAGTACACGTACAGGTGTACATATGTAGGAAGCCCCCTAATCTAGTGGGGAAAATACAATATACAAATATCTCTCTAACACCCTCCTCTCAAACTCATGGGGGATCACAACACTGAGTTTGGAGAGAGAAAAAATATGCTGTGCTCTAGTTTGGGCCTTCGTAAAGAAATCTGCCAACTATAGCTCTGAAGGCACATACTGAAGTGAAATAACCTGATCCTGCACACTTGCACGGACAAAAGAAGCATCAACACTGATATGCTTGGTAAGCTCATGCTTTACCGGGTCGTGCAATACTGATAGCACCTGTACTGTCAGACAAGAGAGTAGTCGGTGTCATAACAGAGACACCAAAATCAGCAAGTAACCACCGCAACAAGGTCACCTCAGCAGTCAAAAGAGCCATAGCTCGCATCAGCCTCTGCACTTGAACGGGAAACCGCAGTCTGTTTCTTCGTCTTCCATGCAATAAGAGAACCACCAAGAAACACACAGTAGGCAGAAAGTGAGCGGTTATCCAAAGGATCACTAGCCCAAGTAGCATCAGAGTAGGCCTAGAGCTGTAAGGAGCTGGATCGAGGAAAGAATAGACGACGTATGTTCGTGCCACGAAGATAGCGAAAAACATGAATGAGATGACTATAATGAACCGAAGTAGGAGCAGATACAAACTGACTCAGAATATAAACGGGATAAGAGATATATGGACGAGTGACAGCAAGATAAACAAGACTCCCAACAAGATGACGATAGCGTGTTGGAACAAAGAGAGGATCACCATCAGAAGCACGGAGCTCTGGACATTGAGCTCCATAGGAGTCTCAACAGTGCGCTCATCACCAAGAGAAGCACAAGCAAGGAGATTCTGGATATACTTTTTCTAGGAGATATAAAATCCATCAGAAGTGGATGAAACCTCAATCCCAAGAAAGTAGGGAAGGGGACCAAGATTAGTCATAAGAAACTGCTCACGAAGACGGGCCTTAACAAAGCAAATATACTCAGAATCATCACCGGTGATGAGCATGTCGTCAACATAGAGGAGTAGAAGAGTGCGTCCATGATAAGATGTGTGAACAAACAGTGCAGGATCATGAGCACCAGGGGAGAAACCAGCAGCAGTCACCACAGAGGCGAAGCGCTCAAACCAGGCACGAGGAGCCTGTTTCAGGCCATAAAGAGAACATAGAACAACGACAAACCATGCCATCAGGGACAAAGTACCCTGGAGGACGCTGCATGTAAACCTCCTCACGCAACTCACCATTGAGAAATGCATTCTGAACATCAAGCTGAGACACAGACCAGTGGCGGACAGAGGCCACGACAAGAAGAGTACGCACGATGGTCATATGAGCCACCAGAGCAAAAGTCTCATCATTATCACGTCCCTGCTCCTGCTGGAAGCCACGAGCCACAAGACGCACCTTATAGCGCTCAAGAGATCCATCAGAGCGAGTCTTAATATTGTAGACCCACTTGCATGTGATGGGGCGAACACCAGGAAGAGGAGAGACAAGATCCCAGGTGCCAGTACGCTCAAGCGCAGCAATCTCCTCGGCCATGGCAAGCTGCCACTCAGGATGATGCACAACATGCCGATAAGAGGTCGGCTTAAGAGCAACAGAAAGACAATAGTGACTAGGAGAATAGCGATCAGGTGGACGACGATGGTGAGAAGGAAGAGGAGGAGTGTCCTTAGTAGAGGAGGAAGGTATATCAGAAGAAGAAACATCAGAGGAAGCATCTGGAACATGAGAGCGACGAGTATAATAGAAGGGAAAGGGAGACAACGAGGAGGTGGGTGGAGGGGAACTAGGTGGCGAGGAGGGTGGCGATGGGGAAGAAGAAGCATCAGCAAGAATGGGGCATGGAGGAGGATCAATATAAAAATAGAGGGTGGTGTGTCAGGAAACAAGAGAAAAGATATGTCCTCCACCGAGAAAGATGAGGATGAGGAGCGTGGGTAGAAGGGACACGACTCATCAAAAGTGACATCATGAGAAATACTGATACGTTGGAAACATATCTATAATTTTTTATGCTCCATGCTTGTTTAGTATCTACTTTGCTTTACTTGTCTACACTTTGAGGTGCTTTTTACATGTTTTCTGGTACTAACCTATTAACAAGTTGCAACATTGCCAGATGCCTGTTTTCTGTTGTTTTTTGTTTCAGAAAAGTTAGTAAAGAAATATTCTCGGAATTGGACGGGACAAACGTCCGAGTCAATTACTTTCCGTGGGGAACAAGGATTCCAGAGGGGAGACGGATAAGCGGGCCAGGGAGGCCAACCCCCCCCCCCCAGGCGCAGGGTTAGGTGGACCCACGCCTGGGTAGGGTTTGCCTACCCTGGTCGCCTCCCGGACTCCCCCCTTCGCCCCAAAGAAGCCCCCGATGCAGAAACTCTCGTTACCCGATCAGAAATCCACGAAACCGTTTGTAGCCACCGCCACCATCGTCCCTAGATCGGGGGGGGGGGGGGGGATCTGAAGTTCTTCCCGGCACCTTGTCGGAGGGGAGATCATCTCGGAGTCCTTCTCTCCGGTATGATTCGTGAGTAGTTCCACCTTGGACTATGGAAAGAACAAGGCCTCACAGTCTACCAGCTTCAAGAAGAAGACTGATAAGAGGAAAGGTGCTTGTCATGTATGCGGTGATCCTGATCATTGGGCTCCTGCTTGTCCCAATCTCTTTGACAAGCGCCAGCATGGGAAGGGCAGCAAGACTGCCAATGTTGTCATGGGCGACGTTGAGATGAAAGATGTTGGGTATGGTATATTACCTACTGTTCTTTCATTATGTCATTCTCCTGATTGGTGGATTGACACATGCGCTAATGTACATGTCTGTTCTAATATTTCTATGTTTTCTTCATATCAGGTCAGAGGGGCTCAAACCGTGCTGATGGGGAACGGCTCGCATGCTTCTGTTCATGGTGTTGGTACGGTCGATCTGAAGTTCACTTCGGGAAAGACCGTGCGCCTGAAGAACGTGCATCGTGTTCCCTCAATAAATAAAAATCTTTTTACTGGATCTCTTCTGTGTCGAGATGGCTACAAGATTGTATTCGAGTCCAATAAATTTGTGATTTCGAAGTATGGAACCTTTGTTGGTAAAGGCTATGAGTGCGGAGGCTTGTTCCACTTATCTCTGTCAGACATTTGTAATAAAGTTGTTAATCATATTTACACGAATTTTGAATCAAATGTCTGGCACTCTCGTCTTTGTCATATTAATTTTGGTTGTATGATGTGGCTAGCCAAAATGAATTTAATCCCTGATTTCACAATTGTTAAGGGATCTAAGTGCCAAGTCTGCGTGCAAGCTAAACAACCTCGCAAGTCACATACGACTACAGAAGTGAGAAATTTAACACCACTAGAGCTCATACATTTTGATCTTTGTGAGATGAATGGTGTGTTGACAAAAGGTGGAAAGAAATATTTCATGACTTTGATCGATGACTCTACGAGATATTGTCATGTGTATCTTCTGAAATCAAAAGATGAGGCTTTGAGTTTCTTCAAAATCTATAAAGCTGAGACAGAAAATCAACTTGATCGAAACATTAAGAGGCTTAGGTCTGATCGTGGTGGAGAGTATTTTTACAACGAGTTTGATTCCTTTTGTGCGGAACATGGCACAATTCATGAGAGGACGCCTCCGTACTCACCCCAGTCAAATGGAGTAGCCGAAAGAAAGAACCGTACTCTAACAGATTTGGTTAACGCCATGTTAGACACATCGGGTCTCTCTAAGGAATGATGGGGGGAGACACTATTGAATGCGTGTCATGTCCTAAACCGAGTTCACACAAAGAACAAAGAAATTACTCCATTCGAAGAATGGGGGAGAATAAAAGATTAAAACTCTCTTACTTACGTACTTGGGGTTGTTTGGAAAAGGTTAATGTACCAATCCCCAAGAAGTGCAAGCTTGGACCAAAAACCATTGATTGTGTTTTTCTAGGCTATGCTTTTCATAGCATTGGTTATAGATTCTTGATAGTAAAATCTGAAGTGCCTGACATTCACGTCGGTACAATCATGGAGTCGACTGATGCGACTTTCTTTGAGGATATCTTTCCAATGAAGGATAAACCTAACTCATCAAATCCGGAGAAACCTAGTTCATCTAATCAGGAATTTGCTACATTCTCTGAACCTACCATTCCAATTGAATACTCTGAAAGTCCTAAGGAGGATGATAATGAAATTCCTAAAAGGAGCAAGAGACAAAGGACTGCAAAGTCTTTTGGAGATGATTTCATTGTGTACCTTGTGGATGACACTCCCACTTCCATTTCAGAAGCATATGTATCTCCTGATGCTGACTACTGGAAGGAAGCCGTCCATAGTGAGATGAATTCCATCTTAGCTAACGGAACATGGGAGATCACTGATCGCCCTTATGGGTGTAAACCTATAGGATGCAAGTGGGTGTTTAAGAAAAAGCTTAGACCTGATGGTACTATTGAGAAGTACAAGGCACGGCTTGTGGCCAAGGGATATACTCAAAAAGAAGGTGAAGACTTCTTTGACACTTACTCACCTGCTGCTAGATTGACCATCATTCGACTATTACTCTCATTGGCTGCCTCTCATTGTCTTCTCGTTCATCAAATGGACATTAAGACAGCTTTCCTTAATGGAGAGTTGGATGAGGAAATTTACATGGATCAGCCAGATGGCTTTGTGGTAAATGGTCAAGAAGCAAAGGTATGCAAGTTGTTGAAGTCTTTATATGGCCTAAAATAAGCCCCTAAGCAATGGCATGAGAAGTTCGAAAGAACTTTAACTGCTGCAGGCTTTGTTGTAAACGAAGCTGATAAATGTGTGTACCATTGCCATGGTGGGGGTGAGGGAGTCATCCTTTGTTTGTATGTTGATGAAATACTGATTTTCAGAACCAATCTTAATGCAATTAAGGAGGTCAAAGATTTATTATCTCGTTCCTTTGAGATGAAGGATCTGGGAGTAGCTGATGTCATTCTGAACATCAAGCTATTGAGAGATGATGATGGTGGGATTATATTGCTTCAGTCCCACTATGTGGAAAAGATCTTGAGTCGTTTCGGGTATAACAACGTCAAGTATTATCCTACACCATATGATCCTAGTGTGATGCTTCGAAAGAATCAAGGAAATGCTAGAGACCAACTAAGATACTCTCAAATTATTGGGTCGCTTATGTATTTAGCTAGTGCCACGAGGCCTGACATCGCCTTTGCTGTAAGCAAACTCAGTCGATTTGTTTCAAATCTAGGAGATGATCACTGGCATGCTCTTGAGAGAGTTATGCGATATCTAAAAGGCACTGCAAGCTATGGCATACACTATACCGGGTATCCGAGGGTACTAGAGGGTTATAGTGATTCAAATTGGATATCTGATGCTGACGAGATAAAGGCCACGAGTGGATATGTATTCACACTTGCTGGTGGTGCTGTTTCTTGGAAGTCTTGCAAGCAGACCATCTTAACAAGGTCAACTATGGAAGCAGAACTCACAGCATTAGACACAGCCACTGTTGAAGCAGAGTGGCTTCGTGAACGCTTGATGAACTTGCCTGTGGTTGAAAAACCAATACCCGCAATCCTTATGAACTGCGATAATCAAACTGTGATTTTCATGGGTAAATAGTTCTAAGGATAATATGAAGTCATCAAGACATGTGAAGAGGAGACTGAAATCTGTCAGGAAAATGATAAACTCCGGAGTTATTTGCAATGGATTATATCCAAACATCTAAAAACTTGGCAGATCCCTTCACAAAGGGTCTATCACGCAACGTGATAGAAAATGCATCGAAGGAGATGGGTATAAGACCCACAATTTGAGCTTTCCACAGTGGTAAACCACTCTATGTGATCGGAGATCCCGTCAATTAGAATTGGGAGACAAGCTATTGGTTAGCTGAGAGGAAAGTATCCCTACTTTAATAAACACCACTCCATAAAAATGCAATACTTTCCTATTCTGCATGGCAGGTTGATTTATTATCTTAATGTGTTCTAAGTGGCTTATCCTAAGCAAAGATGTTGTCCTGCAGAACATCTTTTGAAGAACGCACCTATATGAGTCTGACTGTTAAAACGTCATAGTCTATGAGAGTAGGGTGCTCTCTAATAAACTCATGAAAGGTCATGGAGTATGACGTATAAGCTCCACCCGCGGGGAAGTCCCACGGTAGCCTAGTATCAGTCAAGACTTTTTGTGAAGCTAGGTTGGCAGCAAATTTGCAGTTCAAGGCATAGTCCAGTACAAGTTGCAGCCTAGTATAACATAAAGCTCTAGGTGGAAGTTTAAATTAACAGTCTCCACTACAGTACCGGTATATAAACAATGTTTTGGAACCAAATGCAAACTTTATGTGCCTCTAGGATCTTGTGGGGGATTGTTGGAATTTCTGCCTAAATAGGCCCAGCCCATTTATTATATGCCAATAAATTCCTGAAATCCTAGAGGCCCATTTGGCACATTCATGCAAGGCAAGAGCTGGGACAAATGTTTAGTCCCACATTGCTAGTTGAGTGGAAGTTGGACCAGCTTATAAGGTGAGCTCTCCTACCACTTGGTAAAAAGGGTGAGAAGGATAAGGAGAGAGTTCCACACGCGCACTCCTCCTCCTCGCTCGCCTCGCCACGCCACGCCTCGCCACGACGCGCGCGCGCCGTGGGTTGCGGGAATCTCGCCGAGCCGAGCTTTATTTTGCCACGCATGAATGGTATATGAACAGTTGTATAGAAGCTGAAACGTTTTGCTTTGAGTGGACTTTTAATACGAGTTAAATGAATACAAACTGATTGGAGGCTGTCCGGTGGGCTGCCACCTGTTCGCTTCAACTTCTGTCCGTTTGTTTCATCTTCTGCGCAGCTTGTCTGCCTACCCCTCTGTGTCTATATAAGAGAGAGGTCGCGCCTCCTCTCAGACACACTGCCACACATCCTTTGCGTCTCCAGTTCCAGAGCACTGCGCTACCTAGATCTTCCCCATCCCGTCTTGCGGCGTGCACCGCGAACCGGGACAGTAGGCCTTCGAGACCCCGCTGCTTCGAGTCCTGTACGGGAGAAGGGCGAGAAGGTTTTTGGGGAGCGCTACCGGCCCGACTACTGGCTTCATCACAGACTCCCTCTCGGATAGCGATTGCGCCGATGTCTTTCCCATTGAGGACTTCTTCCCTGACATCAGCACCCTCTTCCTCGACGACATGGCTAACGACGGTGCCAACACGAACAACGGCGGTTCCTCTTCTGCTGCTGCCGTGTATGTTCTCTTTCTCAATCTTGTTCTGATCGCATCTCAAGATCTTTGTCTTGCAGTCTGTTTGGATATATGCCTTAATATGTATTTTCCATTTCACATGATTAGTATATTGCATATTATTCTAATCATGTTTTATCTAGCATTTATTATGGATAATTCGCTTGGTAAATTGCTCTTTTATTCAACACTCGAGATAGCTAGTTACACTAGAGTTCACATGAGCACAACTCACCAGAGGTCCTCGCTGAAGAAACGAAGAGGAAGCAGAGGGGCCGACGATGTTTTATCTATGAGTGGTTTTTAGTGGTATAGTCCATTTGATATGGCACTTGCCAGGGCATCACCAGGTCATAGAGTCTTTGGGAACTCATCAGGGTTTTAGCCTGCCCGGAAGGGGGCTTAACGGAGATGAGCCATCCCCAAAGGATCGTGCAGACATATGGGATCGCGAAGTGGGCAGTGATTGTCCTGGACCAACTACTGGGCCCCACATCATGGAATTGTGGACAGAAAAGTACGCAGGGTTGTGCAACAAGGATTTGATCTCTCATGGGCAAAGTAACGCACCTCTACAGAGTGTAAGAATTGTAACTTGTTACTACCTGTTCCGGGAAGGAGCTACGAACGCGGCAGGAAAGTAACTCCATGAAAGTTCTGGTCAACCTGTGAAGGCTGATGGTCATAGATTTTCATAATAAAATCAATCTTTGAAGAAAGATTTACGAAAACTGCATAGTGCCAAGGACTTATAGTCCAAAGTGGTAGATAGAGCATCAAACTTCCCACCTTGCATATAATGAACTTGCTGGCTAACGCTGTTACTCACCTTTTCCTTTGATCCCCTGCTTAGACTTTGAGGATCCCGAAAAAACCCCAATGTATGCAGTTGAGAGTCAAGAGGAGGTCTTCTATGAAGAGCAGAATATGTACGGTGCCATGGAAGGAGTGGACTACGATGTTGTCTACGGAGGAGAGCACCAGGAGTCAGAATAATTACCATAGTACTAGGTGCCAATTGAGCCGAGCAACATAAACAATAAATAGCAATAAGTTGTTGAGCTCAATTTGGAGTTTAAGTCATCACTTTAAATATTCCGCTGAAACAATTTATAATTTGGTTTGTAAGATGAATCTTTTAAAGTCTTAAACTTCTGGTATTGTAATAATAATAACGTGTGTATGTTTGTAATTTGGACCCTCCATGTTTCTGTTGTACTACTCTGAGGGCTGTGATATTTACGGAACGGTGTTCTGTGGATGTCATATCAAAGACTATAGTGTACTACACATGCAGTGATATGCTGAGGTGATCCAGTATTGACATGTGTGGTTCGATGCCTCGGTGCCAAACGATCGGTACCTAGGATGATGAGAAAAACGGTTCGGTGCCTCGGTGCCAAACGCTCGGTACCAGCCAGCCATATTGGTATTGGTGAAAGCTATTTGGAAACCACGCCCAGTCTTGTGACAGTACCAACCTCAGGCCCTCAACAATTAGCATCACATCTCCCGCACGCGGATCTCTCCCTACACAAGAGGAAAATACATCTGAAAACATTTGATGTAGGGGTAGACTGGTGGTGGCTTTGCCTACTGCCGTCCGCCGACATCATTCCGTTGACTATGATGGGAGGATGGGTGGGGGGGCGGGGGAGGGGGTTGGGGGCGGCTAAAGGAGGTGACCGAACTCTGCATCACAAAAAATATCATGTCATTTTAAGCAGAATGATAAACATAACAAATTATAACATCACCTTCAACCAACAAAGCTTGCTAGCAGATGCGATGGCACAGCTATTACATCACAAAAAATATCTGTGTTTTTTGTGATCTTGCATGCTCTCTGTTGCTAGTGGTTATCTTGGCCAAGTAGTTGCTAGTGACTCCAAGAGGGAGTATTTATGCTCGATAGTGGGTTCATGCCTCTAGTTTCCAAGGGAAGTGATAGAAATCTCTTCGGTTGTAGATGTGCTGTTGCTACTAGGGAGAAAACAACGGTCCCTTGTTCATGGAACATGTGGATTGTTTACCTTACACACTTTGATTAAATCAGTTGTCTGTTTCTTTCAACTTACTACTGGAGGGGGTTCGGATGATAACCTGAAGGTGGACTTCTAGTCATAGATGCAGTTAGATTACGGTCTATGTATAATGTTGTATTTCCCAATCAACTTCATAGGATCTTGCTAGCTAGTAATTGCATTATTATGCCTTGCTCAGTTCCTGTCAATTGCCCCGGTGTAATTTGTTTACCCTTCATGTCATGCTGTTTATCTAAGGAGAGCACCTCTAGTGAACTATGGACCCCGGTCCAATCTTTACCATTGATACATCTTCCACTGTTACTTGTTTACTTGCTGCAAACCATTACCTTCCACACCATACGTTTAATCCTTTGTTACAGCAAACCGGTGAGCTTGACAACCTCACTGATTTGTTGGGACAAAGTCTTGAGTTTGTGTTGTGCAGGTCTCCACGTTGCCAGCCACACTTGTGTGACATTTCCTTCCTCCTTCTGGTTCGATTACCTCGGTCTCTACTGAGGGAAACTTGCTGCTGTGCTCCATCACACCTTGCTCTTGGGATTCCAACGAAGTGCTACATATCAACACTTGGTGTAAGCATCAAATACGCATCCGACGACCAACAGGATCCCAACACTGATAGCCCTTATCCTCATCACTATATCCAAGAAAAACACACTCAACAGACTGAGCGATCAGTTTAGTGCTGTCACGACGGGCAAGAAGAACATAGCAAACAGAACCAAATAATCGAAGCACCGAGTAATCATGCGAATGACCAGAGAGACGCTCGAGAGGAATATCACCCTGCAAAGCGGCAGAGGGTTGAATATTGATAAGATATGCTGATGTGGAAACAACCTCAGCCCAAAAATGAGGGGGAAGGGAAGCAACGATCATCATGGTACGAGCAGTCTCAAGAAGATGATGATTCTTACGCTCAGCCACGCCATTCTGAGCATGCGCACCTGGACAAGAGAACTGAGCAAGGGTGCCTTGCTCAGCCAGAACACCACGCAAGTGCTTGGAGATATACTCACCAGTAGAGTCAGCACGAAACACGCGAATCGGTGTAAAGAACCAAGTAAGAACCATCGATGCAAAGCGCTTATATATGGATAGAACCTCACTACGATTAGACATAAAATACAATCAAGTATAGCGAGAGAAGTCATCAATAAAAATGATATAATATCGATAGCCCCCTTTCAAAGCGAAAGGAGCCGTACCCCAAACATCAGAGTATACTAAATCGAAAGGTCGCTGAGATACACACTCACTAGTAGGATAAGGTAATTGAACCTGTTTACCTAGCCTACAACCCTAACACTGTAACGATACATCTCCTGAGACAGACCCTAGAAGAACACGACGAACTAATGATGATAGCCGAGAGCCACAAAGATGACCAAGACGATGATGCCAGTTTTGAAAAGATCCGGTAGCAGCGGCGGAAACAGCAGGAGAACTAGGAGACGAGGTAGCAGCGGAAGGAACACGAAGCCAGTCTAACTCCCAAAGCCCCTAAGAATCACGACGTCGAGGGCTAGCCCCAACCAGAGCCTATGTGCGACGATCCTGAATAGAACAAGAATCGGCGTCAAGAATGACGCGACAACCAGATTCAGTAAGCTGGCTAGCAGAAAACATGTTCATGGTAAGATGAGGAACGTGATAAATATCAGGAACGAAAAAGGAAGTAGTGGAAAGAGTGCCCTGACTAGAGACAGAAAGAGGAGTACCATCAGCGGTGAGAACACTAAGAGGAGAATCAAGAGGCCGAAGAGAAGATAGAGTGGAAGAATCAGAAGTCATATGAAAAGAAGCTCCAGAATCCAAAACCCACGACGACGTACCTAACTGTGTGGATGATGGTGGTCTCGCAATGCCAGAAGAATCAGTCACAGAGCCAGCAATACCTGTTGAAGAAGAGCCTGTAGCAGCGTGCAGCCTCTTGAGCCGCAGAATGTCCTGGTCAGTGAACTCAACCGTAGAGGAGCCAGAAGGAGCACAACGTCTGGGAGAAGCAGACGTCTTCTACTGAAGCATATCTCGCTCCTTCGTATAGCAGCGAGACTCAGAGTGGCCGTCCGCGTCACAGTAGGTGCAATGATAGCATGGACGACCCTGGCCCTGGCTCTAGGGAGTGGGTAGCAGTGGAGCAGTGGATCACGAGGAGGCGGGGGAGCGGGCAACAACGCAGAACCATGAGCAGCAAGCACATAAGGAACCTCAAGCAAACCAGCATCACGTAGGCGGGTCTCCTCAGCACGAAGCTCAGACAACACCTAAGTGATAGGTAAACGAGAACGGGCAAACTCCTTGCGGAGCCGAGATAAGAACTCGAAGGCGCGATGAAACTCCAAGTCAGAACACACCATCTCACAACACGGGCATGTACCACAAACAACAGTGCGGAGATAATCCAACTGATGCCATATAGCATCACTCTGAGTATAGAACTGGTCAATAGTAGAGTCATCCTGCTTGAGCTCATGTTCCGGGAGAACCACAGACAGATAGAGAACATCCCCTGACGGCTGATAGCGCTGACGAAGATGAGACCACATGGTGACAACAGTACCAAGACTCATAAACTCAGATGCAAACTGCGGGGGAACGCTGGCAGTGAGAACAGCTGCAGCACGGGCATCATCATCTACCCATAGAGTGTGAGCATTCAAATCCAGGCGGTAAGCCGCTAGAGCATCAGAGTATTCCCGAGTCTGTCGGGCATATGTGGCAACAGCATCATCCTCCGCCTTCTTGGCGGCGTCCTTGACAGCTTGAGGATCATCTACAGCAACTGCTGGTAGAGTCGTTAGAGTAGGGACCATAGGAATAATGGGACACGACGGACACGAGACCTCGCCGGAAAGCACACCCCACAAACAGAGACCACACATATGAATACGCATGAAGGCATCAAAATCAGGATAATTGGTGCCATCAAAAATCACTGGGCAGCAAGGAATCGCGACGTAGCCCGATGACGCAGACATTTTTTTACTATTTTTTTTTTTGAAACAGATCTGGATCACAGCAAATCGATTGAACAAACAGCCACGCGAATACTGGAACTTCCCTGGAAGAATAGGCCATGTAGATCTTAAAAATCAGCGTAGCAACCACATGTAGGAGATCGACCGGAGGAGTGGCCGGCGGGATGGCCGGCGGGCGGGCTCCGGCGCGGGGAGTTAAACGGTGGAGCAGCAGCCCACCAGAAAGGCCGCGGCGAACCAGACCGGCGACGGAAGTTGAGCGGGTGGCCAGCAGTGGAGGAGCTGGTGACAAGGAGAGAGCCAGCAACCACGGGGAGCCGGTGACGAGGATAGAGCCAGCATCCACTGGAGAGAGGGAGGGAGCGGCCGGGGAAGCTAGCAGCAGGCCGGACGGGCGGCGGCGACGGTGAAGTCGTGCGTCCGAAGAAAGACATAATCTGGTCTCTCTGATGCCATATTGGAGGAATAAACGACTTGTAGAGGGCGAAGGCTACGATATATAGTATATGTATATGTGTAAATATGCAGAAAGCCCATAATCTAGTGAGAAAAATACAATATATATCTCTCTAACACGAAAAAGATAACAACACCAAGAATCTATACACTGGTCCATTTCTAGCAGGAGTGTTAGAATTTGCCCACAGATCGACTATATCAAACTAAAAAAACAACCACGCTCGAAAAAATCTTATAACCAAGGGCACGTGTCGTGTCCGTTCTTTTCTTTATTTTCTTAATATCTCACGGTACAACTTTTAATACAAAACTCACGTACTGCTGTGTATATATACACGAGCAGCTCACCGACCCAATGTCCTAGTCCAACTCTAATACCAGGACACACACGAGACTAACTACTAATCTTACCTAGACTAAAACTACCTTGAAGTTCCTTCTTTAGTCAAACTAGCTTGACTACTATCCTAGACTGACTCGTACACAACAACTCAAAGTCCTAAACAGACTCAAACTTGGTGTATACAGCTGCCACACAAGGAAACTCGAGACCGACACTTTCCTAATCAAAATTAATGCTAACAATCTCTCCCTAATCTTGATTGACTACTCTTGTCTTCCATGCTCCTCTGATCTTGAATCCTTGTAGATCTGCGTCTTGTCTAGGTCTCGAACCACGACAAATCTAATTGGCTCTCCCCAATTTTGACTTGGCGAATTTCACGAAACAACTCAAGCATGATCCGGACTACCCAGTCACGCTAGCAACCTTGTGGAATCGCATCACGCCCGTGGAACACACTGTCCACCCTAGCACAATACATGCCGACCTCCTGGCGTGGACTAGACCATCCACTTCGGCCTCATGTAGAGACAGGTCCTCATTGAAGAGACTCCCCTTCACTGGTTTACTGCCCCCTCACACTTGAACTTGATCCTCTCGTCGAGACACATAGACGACCTGATCGAGGCACGCAAATTGCGTCTTCGTCCATAGGATGAACAGTCCCTCAACCTTCACTCGCTTCAACTGCAACGGATCCTCACAGAGACAAGCATTTGGACACGACAACGACTCACAAACACGACGCCGACTTAATGTGCTAACCCGCACGACCATGACTCCTTGACTCATACTCTCCCGGACGACGATCTTGACAAGATTCTCCAGCACCGCACCCTGGTACCACCGCACTCATCAACGATCATCCCCATCCACCACCTTGTCGACGACGCCTCGCCCACTATCTTCCTCCTTGTCGCTCCTCCGAGCGACGATCGCCCGCCGCCTCACCGATGACGGCATGTTCGCCACCTCCACCTGGTCGCCCGCCCCGAGGCGCTAGTAGGGTCGCCTCCCCGGGGCAAGCATGGCTTCAAATCTTCGACCTTGCTCTGATACCAATTGTTGGAATTTGCCCACAGATCGACTACATCAAACTAGACAAACAACCACGCTCGAAAAAATCTTATAGCCAAGGGCACGTGTCGTGCCCGTTCTTTTCTTTATTTTCTTAATATCTCACGGTAAAACTTTCAACATAAAACTCACGTACTGCCGTGTATATATACACGAGCAGCTCACCGACCCAATGTCCTAGTCCAACTCTAATACCAGGACACACACAAGACTAACTACTAATCTTACCTGGACTAAAACTACCTTGAAGTTCCTTCTTTAGTCAAACTAGCTTGACTACTATCCTAGACTGACTCGTACACAACAACTCAAAGTCCTAAACAGACTCAAACTTGATGTATACAGCTGCCACACAAGGAAACTCGAGACCGACACTTTCCTAATCAAAATTAATGCTAACAAGGGGTCCATCGTACAAAAAATAATTAGTAGGCTTGCATTACACGAATATCATTGATCACAGGTTGAAGGATTTGCTCGGCCGTGAAAGAAAATATGCCTCACTTCAGAAGACCGCATAACCATATATTAAGAACTGATACGCCCGTCACACCTTGAAGTATTGATGTAAGGGACAACTGCTAAAATATAGAACTAATTCAATCGAAAGGCAAATGGTTCTTTCATGTGAACCATAACAGCATATTGAGCCACCAGCTTATCGGTCTGATATTTAATTATCCGCAACCACATTAATTTCGGAGCATCAAATGACATATACACCATAAGAGCAAGTATAATAAGTCCTATTTAACTGGCTATAAGCTATTCCACATCAGAAAAATCCTAGTTGGAGAAGAGAGAAGTGAGGAAAGAGAAGAAAGCGGGCTCTTCACCTACAGCCGGATGCAGCATGAGAAACAAGAAGCTATAGCCAGCATGTAGCCTGCATCTAGTACTATGAGTGGGCTATTAGAATGAAGTGAGTCTTGCATGTCATCCAAGCATTAAATGCTAACTATTTTATAGTCAACACTATAGCCAGCTTATTGTAATAGTCCAAATTTTTAATGGCTATATGTGACATGGCACAAGTATATAGCCAACTGCTGACTATATTATTGTTCTTGCTCTAACTTTGAAGCATAGCATATTATTCTAGGTGCCACTCTAGTTTATACCGAGCACACCTAAAAAATGTAAAAGTGACAACACTAGTGCAGAACACTGCCTCTAACACCGGTTCAGAACACCCTCTAACAGCGGTTATAGAACCGCTATTGGGGTTTCAGTGTTAGAGGCCCCCCTTTAACACCGGTTCTTATACGAACCGGTGCTAAATGGTGGCGCACGTGGGGCTATCGCAGCGCGCAGCCCCCCTTTTAACACCGGTTCGTAACACGAACCGGTGTTAAAGGTTCTGTGCCGCGGTAGGAAAACGGCCTAAATCTCTGCCGCGGCAGAGTTCTTCCGCCGCCCCGTTCTGGGCGTATTTCTGCGGCGCGGCGGGGACGGGAAGGGGGGGGAGGGGGAATCGATCGGGAGCGGTATACACATACATCGTCGTCGGTACATATGAGTACATGAATAATTAAACAACTATTATTATACACAAACATCGTCATTGTGTGGTATCCTCCGTAAACGTTGAAGCATCAAGTACAAGACAAACACGTTCAAGCATCTAAAGAGTTTTCGGATATCTAAAGAGTTCGCCGCCAGGCGTGACGATCTCATTAAGTATGAACCCCGCCAATTCCTCTTGACTGGCTCGTATGCGGTCAAATGGTAGGAGTTGGTCTCGCATCCATTCGATCTAAATATATTTGAAGAATGGGGTCAATATATATATAAGAATAAAACTCAAGACAATTGATGGTAATAAAATAATATTGTGTACTTTGTTTACTTACTCTAAGTTGTTCTAGTGCGGCTTGGCCCGTCGCACATATCGTGTTGCGAATGAACTCGCAAACATAGTATACACATAAGTTATTGACGGGTCCCTGATGCACACACTTTACGAGAATAGAGAGTTCAATCAAAATAATATTCAATAAAGCAAGATATAATGGAACTGGAAGCAAAATCAAAGAGATACGCAGACCTAGCTAGCTAGTATTACTTACATTTTGGTCTACAAATTTTAGTTCTTCTGACCATTCACCCACGGCCCTGCCCGTGAACCTTTTCCAAACCCTGTCTGGCAAAAAAAATGGATAAAGGAGTAATTAATTACTTGTTGTCACGAAAGTTGCCGATCTAGTGCGATAATATGATTGAAATTACCTCTAGAGCATCTCTCTAAAGTTTGCCCATAGATCTTTTTCTTTTTGTAATGAGTCCATGACAAGGACTTTTCCCGAGTCAGGTTGAATGACTAGCAGAATAAAGTGGAACCTACACACACATAACTTATCATCAGTTACACTTAACATCGAGTAAGCCAAAACAGAATGTGTACAAGAGAGGGTAACAGTACTCACGAGAAGTTGTAAGGCAATAGTATTTCCCTTTTGGTTTGTTGTCTCAGTAAAGACCTTAGCAAGAAATCTTCTATTTTCCCGGGTTTGTGTCTTACCACTTCTTCATGAACTCTATTTGGGTCAACGAACCCAATGTCAAAAGGGCCTCCTTTCATGCATTCCATAACCTTTTTCCTGCATAATAGTATATACATATATGGTGAGCATATATATACATGCAATTAATGAATTGAATGAGATGAGATAGAAATTACAGAAATAGTACTTACACACAATAAAGGCTGATGGCAGCTTTGTCGAGTTCCTTCTGATTGAATTGAAAATCCAAGTCTTGAATGTTGAAGTCGATCTCGTCGTCTCCACACAAGAAAAATCTGATCTCTTATATGCGCCGTGATCCATTCTTCGTTTCTCGTGTTGCAGAAATCAAGGTACCTAAAAATGTTTTTTGTAAAAAATCATGAGCATCGTATCATGTACCTGTAGTTTATATCTGACCCACTTCCTGCCGATTCGGCAGGAATTTGTCTTTTTCACCAGAGGTGGACGAAAAGTTTTCAGATCCCCCTGTTGGTACATTGTCCATATAAGGTGGTCTAGTATTTTTGTAAAATATGGTGGTAGTTTTTTGAATTAGCCATTTCGTGGTTGCTTCACAAAACTGTACGTTTTTTATGCTCGGAAAATGGAAAATGCATTGTTGGTGCGACAAAAAGGAAAACTTCCTCTTGCAACATTGTTTGCCATGCCATGATGCACATGTATGCATAATATGGCCACATTATCACAAACTATGACTTGATTCTAACCATAACATTGGTCATTTGACCCGAAAGCCAAGAAACCTCAAATCAGATAGGTCATTTTGTGAAGGTTTTTTTAAGACATAATCAATATACCAAGTTTGATATTTTTCCTTCTAACTATGTCACATAATATAACACCACGCGAAGGTTTCGCATTGTTTCGATCGTCTTTTAATTTTTAATCCCTGTTTTAAACTATCGTCAAACTTTGTCGAACAACGGGCATGAAGATTCTTATCTCGGGGCCAAGCCTCGCTAAACTTGCATTGTATTTTTGATAAAATAGCATATTGTGAACCAAAAAATAATTTTTATAAAAAATCATGAGCATCGTATCATTTACCTGCAGTTCATATCTGACCCACTTCCTACCGATTCGGCAGGAATTTGTCTTTTTCACTAGAGGTGGACGGAAAGGTTTCAGATCCCTCTGTTGGTACATTGTACATATAAGGTGGTCTAGTATTTTTGTAAAATGTGGTGGTAGTTTTTGAATTAGCAATTTTGTGGTTGCTTCACAAAACCATCCGTTTTTTATGCTCGGAAAATGGAAAATGCCTTTTTGGTGCGACAAAAAGGAAAACTTCCTCTTGCAACATTGTTTGCCATCCCAAGTTTGATATTTTTATTACTATAGAACTAGAATTAAAGTACATAATGCAACTAACAGTAAGTTACATAAATCATGACTGAAAATTAAGATACATAAAAGAACTAAAAATTAAGATACATGGCCAGATTAAGTCACAATCGGCCGAACTTGTTTCAGAATGTTGGAGTGATTCAGTCATGCTCCTGCCTACACCTATAATACTCGCCACTATAGTCGTCATACTCGCCGCCGCCGTCGTCGCTATCGTCGTTGGGGTCGCCGTAATTGAACCTTGAAGGCTGATTACGCGTGGGCTGGACTTGAGGGTAGCGCAGACGGGGGTTAGAGTTGGCAGCAGTGTCGTAGGCCATGACGCTCTGGAGAGTCCGACCGTGCCACCACAGCCGACGGCCGGCCTCGTTGAAGTTCGTAGGAGGTGGGCCGTCCTCCTCGTGCCTGGCGAGCGCCCTCTCACGCCGATCCACGAAGAAGGCTTCCCAAGTAGGGAAATAGTCGGGATGCCATCTAGGATTCCTCCGCTGCTCCGGCGTGAGCTCGAAGTAGTAGTGGTTCGTGATGGCTATCCGGCGCGCCACACCTAGAGGGACAGGAGATACCGACACGCCTCCGGCTCTCAGCATCCAGCCGACGGGGACACAGTAGCCCGGCGGGCAGGGATAGTTCGAGGCGCAAAGCGCCTCCGCCTCCTTGGGGGTTAGTGCTACGGTGGAAGCCATGTGAAAGAGTGACGAGGTTGCAGATATGAGTCTAGAGATGTGCAATGACAATGGAGGCCAACCCTATATATATATATATATATATATATATATATATATATAGTGAGAAATGGCTGGAGGGAAGAACTGGCGGGAAGAAAAATGGCGGGAAGAAAAATGGCTCAATTAATACATATAGTCAATCTTATGACCGCGTCGGCCGTAACCATGGAGTATCAGCACCATTTAACAGGATGGTTGGGTCAGTCTTCACTCTAAGGGGCGGAATTTCATCAAACTTATTATAATTTTCTGACATGTCTGTCTTGTCCTCCACTCCCACGATGTTTCTTTTCCCTGAAAGAACTATGTGACGCTTTGGCTCATCGTGTGATGTACCTGTTTGCTTATTTTTTCTTTTTTTTTCGGTTTGGTAGGCATGTCCTTCACATAGAAAACCTGAGCCACATCATTGGCTAAGACGAATGGTTCGTCTAAGTTCTTATCTACCTTCATAAGATTGTTGAGATCCACTTTTGTCATTCCGTACTTCTTGTCTACCTCAACCCCTCCTGTTAGCTTGACCCATTTGCATCGAAACAAGGGGACCTTAAAATTAGGTCCATAGTCAAGTTCCCATATCTCCTCTATGAACCCATAATACGTGGTCTTTTGCCCACTGTCTTCTGCTGCATCGAAGCGGACACCACTGTTTTGGTTGGTGCTCTTTTTATCTTGGCCTATCGTGTAAAATATATTCCCATTTATCTCGTACCCTTGGAAAGTACATATAGTCGAAGATGGTGTCCTGGCCAACAAGTACAATTGATCCCCAACAGTGGTGTTATTCGTGAGAAGTCTTTGCAGCCAGCCGCCAAAACTCGCCATGTGTTCACTTATAATCCATTCATCAGACTGCCCCGGGTATTTGAGGCGTATTAAATTCTTGTGTTCATTGATATACGGGGCAACCAAGATAGATCTTTGTAAAACCGTGTAGTGTGCTTGATTGAGAGAATTCCCGTCCCTACATATCATTGATTTACATCCTAGGGTGCCTTTTCCACGCAGTCTCCCCTCATGTCGTGATTCTGGAACACCAATCACCTTAAGTTCAGGAATAAAATCAACACAGAACTCAATGACCTCCTCTGTTACATAGCCCTTGGAGATGCTTCCTTCTGGCCTAGCACGGTGATGAACATATTTCTTTAAGACTCCCATGTACCTCTCAAAGGGGAACATATTGTGTAGAAATACAGGACCGAGAATGGCAATCTCTTCTACTAGGTGAACCAGGAGATGCGTCATAATATTGAAGAAGGCTGGTGGGAACACCAACTCAAAGCTGACAAGACATTGGACCACATCTGTCTGTAACCCTGGTAGGCTTTATGGATCGATTACCTTCTGAGATATTGCATTGACGAATGCACAAAGCTTCACAATGGGTACTCGAACATTTTCAGGTAGAAGCCCCTTCAGTGCAATCGGAAGAAATTGTGTCATAATCACGTGGCAGTCATGAGACTTCAGGTTTTGGAATTTTTTCTCTGCCATATTTATTATTCCCTTTATATTCGACGAGAAGCCAGACGGGACCTTGATACTGCTCAGGAATTCAAAAAAGATTTCATTCTCTGCTTTGGTAAGAGCGTAGCTGGCAGGAGTTAAGTGGCATCGTTTACCCTTCTCGTTCTCAGGATGCATAGGATCTTCAGGGTCTTTCATACGTTGCTGGTCCTGCCATGCTTCTGGTGTATCTTTTGTCTTCCCATACACTCCTAGGAAGCCTAGCAGGTTCACGCAAACATTCTTCGTCACGTGCATCACGTCGATTGAAGAGCGAACCTCCAAGACTTTCCAATAGGGTAGGTCCCAAAATATAGATTGCTTCTTCCACATGGGCGTGTGTCCGGCATCGTCATTCGGAACAGATAGACTGCCAGGACCTTTTCCAAAGATTACTTCTAGGTCCTTGACCATACCAAATACCTCCTCACCGGTACGGAGGACAGGCTTCCTTTTTTTTCTTACCTTTTTTTCTTACTGGATGCAGGTTCGGAAGAAATCGACGATACCCTAGGTACACAACCTTCTTACATTTCTCCAAATATACACTTTCAGTCTCATCTAAATAGTGTGTGCATGCATTGTATCCCTTGTTTGTCTGCCCTCAAATGTTACTAAGAGCAGGCCAATCATTGATGGTCACGAAAAGCAACGCTCGTAGGTCAAATGGCTCCCCTTTGTGCTCATCCCACATACGTACACCTGGTTTGGCACACAGCTGTAAAAGTTCTTCAACTAATGGCCTTAGGTACACATCAATGTCGTTGCCGGGTTGCCTCGGGCCTTGGATGAGCACTGGCATCATAATGAACTTCCTCTTCATGCACAACCAAGGAGGAAGGTTATAGATACATAGAGTCATGGGCCAGGTGCTGTGACTGCAGCTCTGCTCACCAAAAGGATTCATGCCATCTATACTTAGACCAAACCTTAAGTTCCTTGCGTCACGTGCGAAGTCCGGGTACTCTCGCTCGACTTTTCTCCACTGTGACCCATCAGCGGGGTGTCTCAACATCACGTCTTTCTTACGGTCTTCCATGTGCTATCGCAACAACTTGGCATGCTCTTTATTTCTGAAGAGACATTTTAACCGTGGTATTATAAGAGCATACCACATAACCTTGGCAGGAACCTTCTTCCTAGGGGCCTCACCCTCAACATCGCCAGGATCGTCTCGTCTGATCTTATACCGCAGTGCAGTGCATACCGGGCATGCATCCAAATTCTCATACTTCTCACTGCGGTAGAGGATGCAGTCATTAATGCAGGAATGTATCTTCTGCACGTCTAATCCTAGAGGGCAGACAACCTTCTTTGCTTGGTATGTACTGTCGGGCAACTCATTATTTCTTGGAAGAAGATTCTTCATTTTTACCAACAACTTTGAAAATGCGCTGTCGGTCACACCGTTCTCTACCTTCCATTGCAGCAAATCCAGTGTGGTACCTAGCTTTTTGTGGCCATCTTCGCAAGTTGGGTACAACAATGTTTTGTGATCCTTTAACATCTGCTCCAGCTTCTCCTTCTCCTTTTCAGTTTCACATTCTTCCTTTGCATCAGTAATGGCCCGAGCAAGATCGTCATCAGCGGGCCCATCTGCTGCCTCTTGATCTTCATTATCTACCCCCGTTGCAGTATCATCATATTCAGGATACATATTATGATAGTTGTCATCATCCTCTTCTTCTTCGTTGTCTTCCCTCACAACCCCTTTTTCTCCGTGCTTGGTCCAACAATTATAGCTGGGCATGAAACCGGATCGAAGTAGGTGGGCGTGAATGGTTCTAGTATTTGAGTAGTCTTTCTTGTTCTGACAGTGAACACACGAACAACACATAAAACCATTGTAACCATGGTTTTCATTAGCCACAATGATGAAATTTTGGAGGCCCGTAATGTACTCGGAAGTGCGTCGGTCACCGTACATCCATTGCCGGTTCATCTGCATTAATATATAGTATATATCAAAAATTAATAGGGAGATGACCATTTACATATAGTACATCAATGACACATGAAAGGATAGTTTCCGACCTCGACCGAGAAAGAAAGAGCAACAAGAAAACTTATTTTGAGCTCTCGGGAATTTCACCGAACACCTCTTGTGCATAGGAAAAAAACACAAACTAGCACACCTGTCACCCTCTTGCTAGGCTCCAAAATGAGAGAGTGAAAAAAATGGAAGAGAGGGGTGTGGGATGCGGTGTGTTACATAGCCCCCCTTTAACACCGTTTCAAGCCACGAACCGGTGTTAAAGGGGGGGGGGGGGGCTGTGCGGGCCACTAGTGCAGGGCCTTTAACACCGGTTCGTGCCACGAACCGGTGTTAAAGGGGCTCCTTTTTGCTGCACGGGCCACGCTGGTACGGAACCGGTGTTAAAGCCCATTTCCAGGCTCAACCAAAGGCCTCGTTTCCACTAGTGCAAATTGTGTGGTGTGTAATTTAAAACTGAAAAACCCTGAATGATATTTCACTATTCCATCTAGGAATAATTTGTTATGATCGTGTAATGACCCTGTTACCCTAGACAAACTCTCACTGGGATTTAATCGATGCTGCTCTAATGATATTCAGAAGAGAAAAATCAACCCATCAAGTTTATTAGCCTATAAAAAGGCAGTCTATGCTCTCCTTCTCGGTGTGATCAAACAACACCTACAAACTATCGGACTAAAATCAAACACGAAACCATGACTTGTGTCTACAACCAGATGCAAGATGTTGATTAGGTGGGTGAACAATGTAACTCACACTCGAGGACTTGCATTTGAAGAAACGCTTCCCTCTGCTATGCTCCTTTGTTGATGTCAAACGAGCCGCAGGCTCCTGACAAGCGCACTGCAGGATAATATCCCGCCCGTGGTCGACTGCCTCTAGAGTCAAGACTGAATCGACATACCCCCCGCAGCTGTAGGAAGCCATCGATTCGCACCGCTGGCAGTCAGCTAAAGTCCGCCTGGTCCATGTGACCCCTATGGGCCCAGATTCATGGATGGAGGAGTGCATGCCCACTGCCGGTGGTGGTGCTCGGATGTTACGGCTGCCGGATTTGGCTATGTGGAGGTTAGGTTGTTGGGGGGGGGAGAAGATGCCTGATGCCAGTCTGGAGATGGTGGTTGCGGTACCTGGGATAGTGGATGGCGGTGATGAAGATGGAGCTCATCGGAGCAAGATGGGAAGGGGTGGGGGGGGGGTTGATACGTCGAAAACGTATCTATAATTTTTGATGTTCCATGCTTGTTTAGTATCTACTTTTCTTTGCTTTGTCTTTACTTTGAGGTGTTTTTATATGTTTTCTGGACTAACCTTTTAACAAGATGCCACAGTTCTAGTTGCCTGTTTTCTTTTGTTTTTGGTTCCAGAAAAGGCAGAAAATAAATATTCTCCGAATTGGACGAGACAAAAGCCAAGGTCAATATTTTACCGTGGGGAACACGGAGCCAGAATACAAGACGGAGGGGAGCCACACCCCCAAGCCGCACGGCCAGGCCTGGCCACCCCGGGTTCCCCCTGCCTTTCCTCTTTGCCTATAAAGACCCCCCGATACCAAAACCCTAAGCACGCGATCAATCTTCCACGAAACAGTCCATAGCCGCCACCACCATCGTCCCTAGATGGGGGGATCTGAAGCTCTTCCCGACACCCTGCCGGAGGGGAGAGATCATCCCGAAGGCCTTCTTCATCACCATGCCAGCCTCTGGTATGATGCGTTAGTAGTTCCACCTTGGACTATGGGTCCATACAGTAGCTAGATGGTTGTATCTCCTCCTTGTGCTTCCATGTTTAGATATTGTGAGCTCCGTTCATGATCAAGATCATCTATCTTTGTAATCATGCATGTTGTGTTTGTGGGGATCCGATGGATATTGAGATTACTATGTCAGATTGATTAATGGTTTTGTCTTATTGATTCTATCATGTCTGTGTTGTTTGAGATCTTGCATTCTCTCTGTTTCTAGTAGCTATCTTGGCAAAGTAGATGCTAGTGACTCCAAGAGGGAGTATTTATGCTCGATAGTGGGTTCATGCCTCTATTTAATCTGGGGAAGTGATAGAAATATCTAAGGTTGTAGATGTGCTGTTGCTACTAGGGAGAAAACAACGATCTCTTGTTCATGGAACAAGTGGATTGTTTACCTTACACACTTTGCGTAAAGTAGTAATCTATTGCTTGCAACTTAATACTGGAGGGGGTTCGAATGATAACGTGAAGGTGGATTACTAGGCATAGATGCAGTTGGATGGCGGTCTATGTATCTTGTTGTATTGCCCAATTGAATATCATAGGATCATGAATGTCTAGTATTGCATTGTTATTCCTTGCTCAGTCCTGTCAATTGCCCTACTTCAATTTGTTTACCCCGCATGTTTTGTTATCTATCTTACGGAGAACACCTCTAGTGAACTATGGACCCCGGTCCAATCTTTACCGTTGATACATCTTCCATTGTTATTGTTTACTTTCTGCAAACCACCATCACCTTCCACACCATATAGTTAATACTTTGTTTTTAGCAACCCGGTGAGATTGACAACCTCACTATTCATTGGGGCAAAGCCTTGAGTTTGTGTTGTGCAGGTTTCCAAGTTGCTAGCAACACCTTTGAGTCGTTTCCTTCTTCCTACTGGTTCGATAACCTTGGTTTCTTACTGAGGGAAATATTGCTGCTGTGCTCATCATACCTTCCTCTTGGGGTCTCCCAACAAAGCTCTATAGTGATCTGAGCTACACATCATCAGGGGTTGAGTCCTAGAGATGGTGGTGCCGGAACCAAGCAACCGTGGACGCCGGCGATGAAGCTGGTACCCGCCACGCTGTGGCTCAGATCTGGCGCTGCGGCGATGGGGGAGTTGTATCTGGCGTCGAGGCGTGGCGGCGGTGGTGGTGGTATTTGATGGATGCCAAGCAACGGTAACCTGCAGCTTTTGTGGCGGTGTGGAGCCCGTGAGCACTATTGCGGTGGCAGGCGAAGCCGGTGTGGAGAGGGCAGGTCTGGCGCGCATTGCAGAGAGGCAGTCGAGAGACTGAGAAAGATTTTCACCAAAATACCACTTTGGGATATAATGGATATAAGATGAAAACACCGGCTATGTGGTTATTCTAGCCACATGCATGGATCTCGATGTCGTGGTATTGCCGACGAGTACGCCATGGAGGGGTCCTCACAGTGCGTGTTTAGAGACATGGGGTAAGGCGGACGGTTGACGGGTGCGAGGTAACACAGCTTACCTAGGTTCCGATCCCACAACGGTGGCGGAATCCTACTCCTGCTATAAATCACTATAAGGGAAATACGCCGAGTTACAGAGATAGGTTCGCTGTGCGAGGTTGTGTGTGTCGATCTATGATCGTATGAGATTGTGCCCTAAAGGCTCCCATAGGCCCGACTTATATAGTCGCCAGGTCCTAGGGTTATAGGGAAAAGTCCTAGCCGGACAGGTTATAGAGTCCTACACCGTCTATCACTAGTCTTGTGTATCTTGCACTCCAAGGCTCCGGGTACGCTGGTAACTCCACCGTAGCCTTCCTTTATTCGGCATGGGCCTCCCTTCTGGATCCACCTAACTGGGCCGCCCAGCAGGCTATAGGCCATGCTATCGACTATGGGCCACCCGAGTTAGCCGGATAAGAGACATGCTACAAGGATACCCATATAGCATATCCCCAACAATAGCCCCCGGAGAACTCTGAGATCTTGTGCCATCTTGCCTCTTCACGTGGAATGCTCTGTCTAGATGGATGTCGGCAGATCGTCAAGCAACATCTTGTAGTCCTCCCAAAGAACCCTGCAAGGTTTTCTCCGTTTTCGATTTATAAGCCGGAGAAATGCTAAATCTTCCATCGTACTCTTCCGTAGTCAGATTAAATCCGTCCATGCCGGAATCTTCGATGTGACGACTCATCTACCCGTGTCTGCTAGGACGACGTAGGCTTAGGTCAGCGACGCCTCGTAACTCACACATGCATAGAACGCAATCATATCCAATTTTCCCGCACGGGCGATACGAACCGTTGGTGGCGGCGGTTGGAGACGTGGCGAAATTTCTGCGCACGTTCGCGAACACGTCGTCTACGCGGCAACCGTCCGATTAGCTGCACGAATCTTGACGCCTAGGATGATAAATAGTAACCGTGGAGAATTTTCAACTTTTACCCCATTCTTCTCGCGTTGTCTTCTTCCTCCAGCCACACGTCTCCTCGAGCTCTCCGCGAGAAACCTCGAAAACCCTAGCTTCCATCTGCGTCAGTCACATATGTCCATCACTCCATGGCCGGCAGCAGCTCCTCCCCATCGATGGCGATGTCGAGCGAAGCCATGGCAAAGCCGGCGAGCTCCGTCGTCGTGCCCCCAGAGGGCTTGGTCATCCCTGCATCGGCGGTGATCGAGTCCATCGGCGGCAACCACAATCTGGCGGCGCTAGAGCCACTGGAAGAAGAGCCAGACTCGCATAAGGGTGACTGGCTCGGCTCGGACATCACCGACCGCGACATCCAGGAGATGGTCGCCGAAGGTTACCTCCCTGCGATGGAGGGGCTTGCCTGGCGGGCGGCGCCGGCCGGAGAGTTGACACCTTCTCCCCAAGCCGGAGAAAAGGTGTACCTCAAGGCTCAGCTAGTACGCGGTGTTTCCCTGCCCATCTCCCACTTCTTACTCTCCGTCTTGAACCACTACAAGGTCCAACCCCATAACCTCTCCCCCAATAGCATCTTAGTGCTTAGCAACTTCGCGGCACTTTGCAAGGGTTACCTAGGGATAAGGCCTAGGTTAGACTTGTTCGTGTACTTCTTCACCGTCAAACGTGAAGCCGGACATAGTAAGGGGGAGCTTAGGAACTGCGGCACCATAAGCTTCAAGATTCGACCTGGCCGGCGGTTCCTCGACATCGTCGGCCACGAGTCCTGCAAGAATTGGCAGCGGACGTACTTTTACGGCCCCGACATTCCTTTGGCGGGCCGAGAAGTGACGTACCCGGACTTCGTGGATGGAGCTGCCGCTGAAGTTTCTACATGGAGATCCCATGCCTCCCTTCCCTCCGACCTCGACGCTTCTCGCGCAATAAGGCGGATCGAATGGTTCGTAGAGACGGGTTTGACCGGCTTAGACCTAGCCATGTGCTGGTTTATCAGGCGAATCCAACCTCTGCAGCACCGCGTGAAGTTCATGCACGAGTATACCAGTGATCGAAGGGATACCCTCCGGATCTCCGTGGATAACTTCTCGAGCGACGCCGTCAAGCTCCGCCTAAAGGACATCGTCAAGGTGAAGGATAAGAAGCGTGGCTTCACCATCACCTACGACATGTTCGTAGAAGGCAAGTGCCCAAAGGTAGGTATTTATTTTCCATGTACGACATATGCTCCAGTTTCTTTGTCTTGCCAATACCATCTTATCGAACATGGTGATTTATCACTTAACAGCTTAGCGATCTAGATGAGGGTAATCTGGCTGCCCAAATCTACGATCCAAAGATGAAGGAAGTCACGGTCGTGTCCGACGACGATGTCCCGTTGGCACGAAAGTGGATGAGCTCCACCTCTGACGCTGCTGACGGAGGCAAGAAGAAGAAGACGGAGGGTGGAGCCTCCAAAAAGACTACCGCCGCCCTGGAGGCGGAAAAGAGAAAAGCCACCGGGATTTTTGCCAAAGCGCCCCCCTAGTGTAAGCTTCTCATTCTACGACATTGTCTATTTATCTGTCTTGTTCCTGTACTTATGCATTTTGCACGTATCAGGTAGAAAGCCACGACCAGCCTTAAGAAGGCCTCCAAAACTTTGGGGGCTTCTAGAAATATCAAAGACATGCTGCATCGCGACGCCTCTCCCGCCATCGCCCCTGCTACCCCTGTCGTCAAGCCCTTGTCTGCCCCAACAAGCTCACAAGCTAAGGAGGCACCATGCCCTTCCGCCATGGAAGTGGACTCTGTCCCCTCTACCAAACTCGCTGTTGTCGGCGAGCAGGCAACGCAGGAGAGCACCGCTCAACAAATGGCTGAAGCTCCGTCTAAGGATGCCATCGGTGGCGGCAAGGTGGTGGTGGAAGCTGGTACCTCTGCCGAAGGCGGTGCCCTTGCTCCCCAGAAACCCTTTGAGTTTCCGAAGATAGTTTACCCGGCGCTCACGCCGAGTAACACAACTCTGGTTCCTGGAGGAGTACCGTCATCTCTGACGTGCGGTCTTGAGGAGCCTCTCTGACAAGCGGATATCTTGCGAGGAAATAGCATCTCCTTTGGCAAGCTGCTAGCCGAGAGCGCTACAAACCTCAAGATTATTGCACTTGTAAGTTTTACTTTGCCTTTTTGCATTTCATATGAGTATCCCACTATAGCCCCCGAGAATGTAGACGAAAAACCATGGGTTTGCATATATATGCTCTAAGAATGACTAAGTTAGAAAAAAATCTCACTGTATCCCCCAAGCATTTAGATGGAACAAACTATTCCGACTAGATGCTTTAAGAGTAGCATACGCAGTGTTTATAATTTTCAATACTGTAGCCCCCAAGCCTCTAGTTGTAACCGAATTAGTTCCGACTAGATGCTTAAAGAAAAGCTAAGCAGATTCCGAGTTAAAAACTTTATACTGTAGCCCCCAAGCTTCTAATCGAGAACTGAATTAGCTCCGACTAGATGCTTAAAGAAAAGCTAAGCATATTGCTAAGTTAAAAAACTCTCGCTGTAGCCACCGAGCGTCTAGGTGGAAATTTTCTGACTAGATGCTCCAAGCAAACTAAACAACGGTTTAACTTTTTCCTTTTTTCCACAGAACGAGAATGCTCGGAGGGGCATGGCCAACGAAAAGTACCAGAAGATGCGCGCAGATCTTGAAGCCGAAAAGGTTAAAACTGCCATCTTGAAGGAACATATCATCAAAAACAAGAGTCTGTTTTCTTTTTGCGCATTTCCGTCTTGTTTCTATGCCTTCATTCTCCGACTACTCACTGTGTACTTTGTTTTCTCCGACTTGCAGAACATGTCACCAAGGCCAAGGACATTGTCGAGCAGTCCAAGCACATCCAGCAGCTAGACAGCGAGAATAAGATCCTTAAGGAGGAGAGGAAGGAGATGCTGAAAATGCATGAGGATTCCATGAAGGCCCTGCAGGACTCCTCCTCCGCGGAAATCAATCGCTTGAAGGAGGAGCTTGCGATCTTAAAAGATCAAAAGCAAGCTGCTGATGAGCAAAACGAACGCCATAATGAGGCATTTAAGCTCCTCCAACAAGAGAAAGAATCCCTGGCGGACATCCTTTGGCAGGTAAGGCCAACATCTTTAGTAAGTTTCCTCCGCCTTGTATTTCTGTAGTCTAGATACTTAGAATTTTTTGAACTCATGCGCTCCTTGTCGGAATGTGCAGCTCCTATGGGTTTAACTCGCTCGCCTCCTTCAGACAAGGAATGCATGGTTCTTGCCGGCAACTTTATCAACACCGCCATCACCCAGGCCAAAGAGATTGCCAAGCCCCTCCTGATATACATCAAGGCCTCGGACTCCGTGACGAAGTACTCGGAGATTCTGCGTCGAGCCCCCGAGCGTGTTACAAGCTGGAAAGCTTCATGTGCATGGGCTGGCGCAAGGATGGCGCTGTCAATGGTGAAGGCACACTACGAAGATGCCGACATCGACACGGTGACCTCTAGTATCCCCAACGTTGACGATGACGGCAAAGAGATTGATCACGAAGCCATCTTGTCATCACTCGTGGGTTATGACACCAGAGTTGCCGAGTTGGTGGACATTGACGTCTTCGTGCCCATGAACGCCATCGACAACGTCAACCAAGACTCCTCCGAGTCTCATCATAGTGCCGACATTGATGGTGATTCTCTGGCTGGTGACGATGCTGCTTCCAAGTCTCCTGCGCCCAAGGAATAAAAAACACTTTGTAATATTTGTTTCCCCTTTGGTGTGTGCACGGAAAAAACTTGGTGATGTAACTTAAGGCGGAAAACAATGGTTGTTATGTCCTGCTACTTAAGAACTAGTTTCCAGCATGCATATATTTTTAGCAAGTGCTGGCTTATCCATTACTTTGGTTCTTATGCTTGACTTTTCGTGAGTCGGAAGACTCGTTGTTGGAACCAAGCGCTTAGGTGATGATGCCCAATGGCACCGTCGATAATCTGAGCACAAAATCGCTGACAATAAGTGCCAAAAGTCACTACTCCAGAATCCACATAAAAACGACAAAAAAGTGTAGACCAGAAAACTTAAGCTAACGCCCGTAGGCGGAATTTTCACAAGTGCAAACGCAATACTTGTGCATAAAGGTTTTACATGATCCAAAAATGAACACTAAAGGAGGTAAAAGACTCAGAAATATGAGTGAACCAAAGAGCTTTATTTCATTGATCATATAAGAGGTACACAATTAGATAAAAAATGCTAAGTGTAAAAAGGACGTAGCTGTGCTATGTTCCATGGCCAATCAAGATCCGGATAGTCATCATCTGGGTCACGTCGCTTACGCTTATGATCCTTGTTGGGTTTATCCTTTAATTCACGATTGTCAACAAGGTAGTAAGACCCATTGAGCAGCGCCTTGCTTATGATGAATGGTCCTTCCCATGGCGGGGATAATTTGTGTGACTTCTTCTGCTTAAGTCGGAGCACCAAATCCCCCTCTTTAAACGAGCGATGCCGAACGCGGCGACTATGGTAGCTGTGTAGCTTCTGCTGGTAGATGGCGGATCTTTGGCATGCCAAAACGTGCTCCTCCTCGAGAAGGTCCACATCTAGGCGTCTGGATTCTTCAGCGTCATCCTCGTCGTAGGCGGCAACTCTTGGTGCATCATGGAGGATGTCGGAAGGCAAGATGGCTTCTGCTCCATATACCATGAAGTAAGGGGTGTAGCCGGTGGATCTGTTGGGTGTAGTTCGTAAACTCCACAACATAGATGGCAATTCTTTCGCCCAGGCTCCAGCTGCTCTATGTAGCGGCGCCTCAAGACATGGCTTGATTCCCTGCAGAATTAATCTATTGGCTCGCTCAACCTGACCATTGGATTGTGGGTGTGCCACAGATGCAAGGTCAAGTCGGATGCCTTTCTCCCAGCAATAAGCCTCCACTTCTCCGTGTGACAAGTTGCTTCCGTTGTCGGTGATAATGCTATGTGGGAGACCAAATCTCACCACTAGATCCCGGACAAACCTGAGGGCAATTGCCCCATCAAGCTTTCTAATGGGTTTACCTTCTATCCATTTGGTGAATTTGTCAACTGCTACAAGCAGATGCGTAAACCCACAAGGTGCCGTCTGTAATGGTCCCACCATGTCTAGCCCCCAAACTGCAAACGACCAAGTTATTGGTATTGTTTGCAACTCTTCAGCAGGAACATGTGGTTGTCGGGCATAATACTGGCATCCCGTGCATGTCTCAACCAGCTTGTCGGCGTCCGCCTTCGCGGTCAGCCAGTAGAATCCTTGCTGGAAGGCTTTCGCGACCAACGATCGGGGAGCGGCGTGATGCCCGCAATCTCCGAGATGGATTTCGCGCAGGATTTCCATACCTTCTAGCTGGTAAACACACTTTAGGTATACACCAGTAGTGCTCCTTTTATAGAGTTGCCCATTGATTATGGTATAACCCTTTGCTCGTCGTACTATTTGCCGTCTTTCGACTTCGTCGTCGGGCAAAGTTCCGTGTTCGAGATATTCCATGAACGGTGTTGTCCAAGCCGGCGGGACCTTAGTCACCATGTTGACGAAAGAGTCAGCTCTATCCGGGTTGTCGATGTCGGGTCCCTTCACGGATGGTGTGTGCAGATGCTCTAGGAAAACTCCTGGCGGAATTCGCTTGCGCCCTGACCCAAGCTTGGACAGCAGATCAACCGCCTCGTTTTGCTCCCTAGCCACATACATGAATTCGTAGCCTAAGAAGCTCTTGGCTATCTCGTCCACTTTGTCTCGATATGCCGCCATCATAGGGTTCCGTGCATTCTAGGTGCCAGCCACTTGCTAGGCAACCAAGTCGGAATCTCCACAGCAAACTATGCGCTTGATGCCACTATCTTTGGCTACCATTAGTCCATGGATGAGTGCTTCATACTCCGCCATGTTGTTTGTAGCGTCGAAGTGGATCTGCAGAACGTAGTGTAGCTTGTCTCCTGTTGGTGACTGTAGCAATACACCAGCCCCTGAGCCATTGAGCAGCTTTGATCCGTCAAAGTGCATCACCCAGTACTCTGGTTCTGGCAACGGAGTAGCGTCTGGCATCTCCGCCAATCTGCAACAAAATCCGCCAAGGCTTGTGACTTGATAGCGTTGCGTCTCTTATAGGTGATCTCGAAGGCGGCTAGTTCAATGCCCCACTTCGCGACCCTTCCTGTAGTGTCGCTGTTATTGATAATGTCGGACAGTGGAGTCTTGCTCACCACTATGATTGGGTGCTCCTGAAAGTAATGCCTCAGCTTCCGAGAAGCAAGGAATACTCCATAAGCTATCTTTTGGTAGTGCGGGTAACGCTGCTTGGACTCCGTCAGGACCTCGCTTACGTAGTAAACTGGTCGTTGAACTCTATGCTCATAGCCTGGTTCCTTTCGCTCTACCACGACGACGATGCTGATAACCCGGTTGGTTGCCGCCATGTAAATTAACAGGGGCTCTCCAGGCTCGGGTGCTGCAAGGATGGGCGCTGAGGAAAGAATCTCCTTGAGCTGCTTCAATGCTGCGTCTGCTTCGTCCGTCCACGTGAATTTGTCCGCCTTCTTCAGCAACTTGTATAGTGGCAGGGCCTTCTCTCCAAGTCGGCTGACGAACCGACTAACTACTGCAACACAACCTGTTAGTCGTTGAATGTCCTTTAGGCATGTCGGACGGTTTATGTTGATGGCCTTGATTTTCTCCGGGTTGACCTTGATTCCACGTTGGGAAACGATGAAGCCCAACAATTTGCCGGCTGGAACCCCGAAGACGCACTTCTTAGGGTTGAGCATCATGTTGTATTTCCGGAGATTATCAAAGGTTTCTTTTAAGTCGGAGATTAAGTCGTTTGACTTTTTAGACATCACCGCGATATCGTCCACATAGGCGTGAACGTTCCGACCAATTTGGTCGTGAAGGCAACGTTGCATTGTCCGCTGGTAGGTAGCACCTGCGTTTTTTAGCCCAAAGGGCATCGTGACATAGCAAAACGTGTCGTATGGGGTAGTGAATGCAATGGCCAATTGGTCCGACTTCCTCATCTTGATCTAGTGGTATCCTGAGTATGCATCGAGAAAACACAAAAGTTCCGAGCCAGCCGTCGAGTCAATGACTTGGTCAATGCGAGGCAAAGCAAACGGATCTTTGGGGCACACTTTGTTCAAGCCGGTGTAATCAACACACATTCTTAATTCATTGGTTCCCTTTTTGGGGACAAGTACAGGATTGGCCACCCATTGGGTGTGAAGGACTTCTCGGATAAATCTAGCCTTAAGTAACCTAGCTATCTCTTTGCCAATGACGCGTCTCTTCTCATGTCCAAAGTGTCGTAGAGGTTGTTTCACTGGTTTGCATTTTGGATCAATGTTTAAGCTGTGCTCGGCAAGTTCCCTAGGTACACCTTTCATGTCGGCAGGTTGCCAAGCAAAGATGTCCCTATTCTCACGAAGGAACTCGACGAGCGTGCTTTCCTATTTGGGATCTAGGTTTGTCCCAATGGCGACGGTCTTGGAGGCATCACCTACCACAAATTCCACCGGCTTGGTTTTGATGGCGGCCTTGAACGCAGGAGCAGAGTCAGAGATCTGCTTCTTCGACGCGGGCATCTCTGAGTCATTAACCTTGCTCTGGATCTCTTTGAATTCTTCGCTGTAGAGGACATCTTCTGCAACGGCTGCTTCATTGATCTCGCAGTCCCTTGCCTTGGTAAAGCTTCCGGATACGGTGATGACACCGTTTGGTCCGGGTATCTTGAGTTTGTTGTAGACGAAGCATAGCTTGGCCATGAACGTGTGGAATATGTCGCGGCCGAATATGACGTGGTACCCGCTCTTGAAGGGGACTACCTCGAAGCTCATGCGCTCTTGGAGGTAATTATTAACATCGCCTAAGGCAACCTGAAGTGTAATGCACCCAAGGGACCGAGCCTCCGACCAGGAACTACGCCGTGGAAGATGGTGTTGGTCCACCTTAGGTTTGCCTCTGTCAAGTTCATCTTATGCAGTGTATCTAGGTACATGATGTTGATGCTGCTTCCACTATCCACCATGCACTTGGTGAACTCCACGCCGTCAATCAAGGGGCTGATGACCATGGCGTACTGGTTCTCCGTGGGCACAAGGTCTGGGTGGTTCGTCCTGTCCCAAGTTATTGGAAGTTCTGACCAGCGCAGGTACTAGGGGACTGGAGGGAGAGTGTCCATCAGGATCCTTAGAGAGGTCTTCTGTTGTCGGACGGTGGGGGTGCCAAGGAAAGTGTGGTAGACTGGAGCCTTCTTTGCGAAGGGGTTCTTGCCCTTGTCATCGCTCTTGGCGGCATGCTTGGGGTCAACGTCTTCATCCATGTCACTTGAATCCTTGGACTCCTCCTCCTTCTTCTTCCCTTTGCCCTTGCCTCGCGGTCTGTTCTTCCGACTTTGCTTGTAGCCGGACTCCGGGTCTTCCTTGAGGTCATTGACGAACTTGCAGTGTCGATTGGTATGGGTGGCCTTGCCGTTGGCGTCGAGGTGTACGAGGCACGACATATCGTAGTACTCCTCGTAGGTTTGGGGAATGCGGAGTGGTGCCAAGGTGGTTGTACTTCCTCGTTGCTGCCCGTGGCCAGCTCCCCTTCCTCGGCCACGTTGTCCGCCTTCTCCTCGTCCTGCAAAAGTCATAGCGACCATGTTGGTAGATTGCTTTTCTTTTGGAACGGTTTTCTGCTTTGTACTGCTGTTCCTCCGAGCTTGGGTTGGAACGGCCGTTGCCGGCAAAGAGCCCCGAGCATCATCGTCGGCAGCTGCGAACTCACTAGCTAACTGAATCATCTGATTCAAGTCAAGGTGGTGGTTATCCTGCAAGTGCTTCAGCTTATGTCGGAGCAACGTGCCCCTTTCCAACCCATCGATGAAGGCGGCCATGGCGGTCTGAGCATGCACTCCTGCCATCGGGAGAGGTAGGCGCGAGATGTCTCGTCTTTTTCTTGCACGCACCGCTGTAGATCGCCCACAGTGCAGGGACGCTTGTATGTACCCTCAAAGTTCTTGGTGAACGCTTCTTGCATGCCCAGCCAGTTGTAGATAGATTTCTCCGGCAAGTCGTCGATCCATTGACGGGCCGTGCCCGCCAACATTAACGGGAGGTACTTGACGGCGACGTTGGGGTTGCCTCCGGCAATCTCCATCGCGTTGCCGTAGTCCTGCAACCATGTGGCTGGCTTGGTGGTGCCGTCATAGGTCTTAATGGTCTCGTCAATCCGGAAACCTTTGGGGTAAGTTGCGGACCGTATTGCAGGTCCAAAGCAACGTGGTCCTAGGTATGGTCCTTCCCGGGCCTCGTGGATCTTATCGATCCACGAACGTGCATCGTATGGCTCCGGGTTATTCTTCTTTTTGTCAACAGGGGATGGGCTGCGTGAACGAAGCGGTCCTCTTCCGCCATGGTGACTACTTGGCGGCAATGAAGGCGGAGGTGGCGGTGGGTTAGCCTTCTTGCTGTTACCCTCCTGCGACGCCTCATGCCTGTCGCGGTTGCTTGTCGGACGTGTAGGGTCATGGTGTGACCTGCTCTTGTGTCCTTGGTGGCGCTCTTCATCATGATGGGTCTGCGCCGCGTTGTCGCGGATGACGATGCCGCACTGCTTTGGTGGGGGCATATCCGTACGATGGTGAGCTTTGTAGTCTTCTTGATGTCGGGGGGATCGGGGCGATGGTGATGGGCGAAGAGGTCGGGCTTTTTCTCCATGGTCGGAGGATATGGGGATAGCATCCTTCCTGTTGCGCGCATCCCTCCGTCTTCGTTCTGATGAACCCGTCCGGGACCCGACATCCTGAGGAGATCTGTCCCTTGGCGGTTTGTACTGGCTAGATCGGCAGAGCGCTAGGTCAGACTCAAGCCTCTGAGAGGTGGCCTTTTCCTGCTACTTTACCGCCTTGGCCACTAGGTCATAGACCTGTTCTACTGCCTCAGGCGATCTATCCTGCTCCATAAGGGTCTTGGCGACGGCGAGGTTAAGGAATGGGGTGGGCATCACCTGCTTGCCTTCACTGTCAATGTATGGCTTGGCCTGTGCCGGCTTCGAGGGGGCCTATCCCAGGTTGCGCCGTACACCAGGATCGTTGATGACGCGAGACGGAGCTTTCTTAGCCTTATGCTGCTGTAGCAAAGTCTTGTACTCGGCCTCCATTGCTCTAGCTTTCTCTATGGACTTCTACGCGTTGACCAGATCTCGATCTAGTTTAGCGCCTTGCTCCGCGATGGCTTGCGCCTCCTCTAGCAGCTGCTGGCGCTTCTCATCAAGATGGGTCACGTTCCGGATATGAGCAATGGTTAGTGGCTCGACAAGGAGATTGTCGTACATCACTCTATCAGCTAGAGTAACATGGGCTGCTGCCGACGTAGATGCTGGAGGTGGAAGGTTTGCGGTGTTATTATTGCTCGGGCCCGTGCCGAGTTCCTGCGGCTGCTGCACTGGGTTAGGCGGGTGAGGCATAACCTTTGCGCGATCATTATTAGCAGCAGTAAGTGGCCCCTTTCCCTTGTCTAGCGCTGTAGGCGGAACTTGTCCGGGCTGATCTTCATCCATCGTCGTCCCAATGGTGACGAACACCCCTCGAGACGTGACGGTGTTGTTGGCTTGCTCGTCAGGCGAGTACTCCTCCTCCATCTCCTGCATAGCGGAGTCTAGATCTTCTGGACTGAAGTCTATCTCCTCTGAATCTGCACTGAAATCAGCATAAAGCACGTCAATGACAGAGTCGGAGGGTGCCAGGACTTCCTCGATGACGGGCGATGGAGGTGCAATGACCTCGACGATGACTGGAGATGGTGGTGCTGCTACGACGATGGCGGCCGCAAGCGGTGGTGGCGGTGGCTGAATCGGAGGGGCTCTGTCAATGAGCGCAAGCGCTGTCTGAGCTGCCGCTTTGGCCTTCGCATAGTTGTTGACGGTGCTCACCATGCCTTCGAAGGTAAGGCGTCCTAACGCCTGCTGCCATCTTAGATAATGTCGGAGAAGCGTGCCATGATCCAGTCCTTCCACGAAGTGATAAATAGCATCATCATTGGGGTAGTGGGCCAGATCGGCTCGTATACGGAGCCACCTGGCCAGGTAGTCGCGGGGGTTTTCGCCCTCTCTCTGAACGCAGTACGCTAGATCGAAGATGGTAACTACGCCGACGAACTTGGATCCCTGCTGTCCAGATGCACGGACGAAGCCAACGGATTTGCAGTGAGCTTCCACCTTTATATCCTGCACAGGGGCGGTTTGGGTGGGTCTTGAATTTTTCTGATCTTTGCCGGCAAGCTCCGAGGAGAGATCCGACATCGATCCTTTCGCGAACTCATCCAGCCCGTAGGCGGTCCGTGCGGGTCTTGATGCTTTCCGATCTTTGTCGGCAAACTCCGAAGAGAGATCCGACATCGATCCTTCCGCGAACGTATTCAGCCCGTAGGCGGTCCGTGCGGGTCTTGATGCTCCTCCGACTCCTAGGGAACTAGTGCCCGAGTCGGTTTCGCCGATGAAGAGATGGATGTCTCCGATAGGAACGATCGAACACCGCGTAGGGTTCGTCTTCGCCGGGATCCAGAACTCTTCCGGAGGGACGATCGGAACATTGCCGGAGAAGAGAACGCGTCCGATGGCTACGGTTTCGCCGATTCCCGTGAAGATCTTGGTCCTCGCCCGCTGAAGAGCCTGAAGCGCCTCTTGCCCCACGGTGGGCGCCAACTGTCATGGTATTGCCGACGAGTATGCCATGGAGGGGTCCTCACAGTGCATGTTTAGAGACGTGGAATAAGGCGTACGGTTGACGGGTACGAGGTAACACAGCTTACCCAGGTTCAGATCCCACAACGGTGGCGGAATCCTACTCCTGCTATAAATCACTATAAGGGCAATACGCCGAGTTATAGAGATAGGTTCGCTGTGCGAGGTTGTGTGTGTCGATCTATGATCATATGAGATTGTGCCCTAAAGGCTCCCATAGGCCCGACTTATATAGTCGCCAGGTCCTAGGGTTACAGGGAAAACTCCTAGATGGACAGGTTACAGAGTCCTACACCGTCTATCACTAGTCTTGTGTATCTTGCACTCCAAGGCTCCGGGTATGCTGGTAACTCCACCGTAGCCTTCCTTTATCCGGCATGGGCCTCCCTTCTAGATCCACCTAACTGGGCCGCCCAGCAGGCCATAGGCCATGCTACCGACTATGGGCCACGCGGGTTAGCCGGATAATAGACATGCTATAAGGATACCCATATAGCATATCCCCAACACTCGAAGCAGTCAACGGTGAGATATGCTTCCTCCATAGGATATAGACATATCATGTGTTTTGTCTATATATATGCATATGCATATTTTGATGAGATTGAGTCACTTAACTTCGGACCGAGGGATCGTTCTTTTAATCCTACAAGGTCACGATTGACCTGGATTGACACGGATCCTGGTTTTCCGACCCAATGATGTGTTTTTTTCAACCCAAGAAACTTCTTGTCTTCGGTTAGAGTATCTCCACCCGCGTTCTTAGGAGGGAGTTCCCACAGCGGTTTTTACATCCGGATGGTGAAAATTCGCCCAGTCGCGTTCCTAGGACGCTGAATTGCGCCGGATTTGGCCCAACTTTCATTCAGCATTTCCAGGCCGAACCCCTGTTGCTGGAAACCGCCTGGTAACGCCGGACGCAGCGAAAATGCGGTGGGCCAACTCCGTTGGCAAGACAACCCCATTCCCCAGCACCACTCGGCTCTCCCACGGCAGAGAGTTTTCCCCCCGCTACCCCCGCCGCCATGTCGTCGCTGGCGAAGCTCCATCCCACCAAGCCGAATCCACGCCTGTAGATAGGTCCACTGCCATCACCACATCCTTTCCTCCCGGCCAAGGCTATAGGGTTCGTTGCATGTAAAACAAAAAATTTCTACGCAAGAACGCGTAAAACCAAGATCCAATCTATGGAAAACCCAAGATCTAATCTTTGAGATCGATGCAATGAGATTGTAGAGAACTAACCCTCGTAGATCCAAAGCATTAATGAGATCAAATCTCATGGTTGATATAGTCGATCACTTGCCGATCTCAAGATCGCGTAGACGATCCTTTCGGCACCGCGTTCCGGCAGTGCTTCCACACTCGATCACACGTACGGATTCGATGAATACCTTCCTCTCCCAGTTCCAGTGGGCAGCAGAGGTAGTAGATCCCCTCGGAATCCCAGCAGCATGACAAAGTGGTGGTGGTGGTGGTGGAGGAGAAGACCTGCAGGGCTTCGCCTAAGCCAGAGCAGGACGATGGAGGAGGCAGGAGGGTGGCGGATAGGGTTGAGGGCAAGGGGCAAGGGGCAAGGGTGGTCCCTCCCCAACCCTACTTATATAGATGAGGGATGCGGCCAGGGTTCCTAGCCTTTGGCCGAGTCCTTCCCCAAGTCGGTGGCCAAGAGGGAGATGGGGAAACTTGCTCCCAAAGTTTCCCTTCTTTCCTTATTAGGGTTTTTGCCCCTTTTCTTGTGTTGGCCGGTTGGGCCTATTGGGTCATGGTGCGTCTGGCTGATACGTTGGAAACGTATCTATAATTTTTGATGCTCCATGCTTGTTTAGTATCTACTTTGCTTTATTTGTCTACACTTTGAGGTGCTTTTTACATGTTTTCTAGTACTAACCTACTAACAAGTTGCAACAGTGCCAGATCCCTGTTTTCTGCTATTTTTGGTTTTAGAAAAGTTAGTAAAGAAATATTCTCAGAATTGGACGGGACAAACGTCAAAGTCATTTACTTTCCGTGGGGAACAAGAAGTCCAGAGGGAGATGGAGAGGCCAGCCAGGGCGGCCAGACCCACCCTAGGCGCGGGTGGGCCCTGCCCCGCGCCTAGGAGGGGTGTGGGGCCCCTGGCCGCCGCCTCAGCCTCCCCCTTCGCTTATAAGAAGCCCCCGATGCAGAAAACCTAAGAACCCGATCTATAGCCGCCGCCACCATCGTCCCTAGATCGGGGGGATCTGAAGTTCTTCCCGTCACCCTACCGGAGGGGAGATCATCCCGGAGGCCTTCTCTCCAGTATGATGCGTGAGTAGTTCCACCTTGGACTATGGGTCCATGTAGTAGCTAGATGGTCGTATCTCCTCCTTTTTGCTTTCATGTATAGATCTTGTGAGCTCCGTTCATGATCAAGATCTAATCTATTTGTAATCATGCATGTTGTGTTTGCGGGGATCCGATGGATATTGAGATTATTATGTTGGTTTGATTAATGGTTTTGTATTTATGATTCTATCATGTCTATGTTGTTTGTGATCTTGCATCTCTCCATTGTTAGTATCTATCTTGGCCAAATAGTTTCTAGTGACTCCAAGAGGGGCTATTTATGCTCGATAGTGGGTTCATGCCTCTAGTTTCCAAGGGAAGTGACAATAATCTCTTCGGTTGTAGATGTGATGTTGCTACTAGGGAGAAAACAATGTTCTCTTGTTCATGGAACATTTGGACTATTTACCTTACACACTTTGGTTAAAGCAGTTGTCTGTTGTTTGCAACTTAATAATGGAGGGGGTTCGGATGATAACCTGAAGGTGGACTTCTAGTCATAGATGCAGTTGGATGGCGCTCTATGTATCTTGTTGTATTGCCCAATCAAATCTCATAGGATCTTTCTGACTAGTAATTGCATTGCTATGCCTTACTCAGTTCCTGTCGATTGCCTTGCTGTAATTTGTTTACCCTTCATGCCATGTTGTTTATCTAAGGAGAGCACCTCTAGTGAACTATGGACCCCGGTCCAATCTTTACCATTGATACATCTTCCACTGTTACTTGTTTACTTGCTGCAAACCATTACCTTCCACACCATACGTTTAATCCTTTGTTACAGCAAACCGGTGATCTTGACAACCTCACTGATTCGTTGGGGCAAAGTCTTGAGTTTGTATTATGCAGGTCTCCGCATTGCTTGCAACACCTGTGTGACGTTTCCTTCCTCCTTCTGGTTCGATAACCTCTGTATCTACTAAGGGAAAACTTGCTGCTGTGCTGCTTCACACCTTGCTCTTGGGCTTCCCAATAAGAATCCATATCAAGAACCAAGTTCTCTGGTGCCACCAAGGAGTCATCAACAAGTTTTCTGGCGCTATTAACAGGGAGTCTAAGGACATCTTCACAAGGGGAGTCCTTCACTTCGTTTCTCTTTACTTTGTTTTTAGTTTGCTTTGTTTCTTTTGCTTTGTTTTGTTTGCCTCTTTTCAAAAAACCCAAAAAATTAGTCTAGTTTGGTTTTATTGCTTTATTCAAAAACACAAAAAAATTAGTTCATGCTACTGTTTTTGGCTTGCCCACCTTTGATAAAATGAACTCTGCTGAGAACACAAAGTTGTGTGACTTCACTAGCACCAACAACAATGATTTCCTAAGCACTCCGATTGCTCCACCTGCTCCTAATGCTACCTTTTATGAAATTAAGCCTGCTTTGTTGAATCTTGTGATGAGAGAGCAATTTTCTGGTGCTGGTTCTGATGATCCTGCTGCCCATCTTAATAGCTTTGTTGAAATTTTTGAGATGCAAAAGTATAAGGATGTAGATGGAGATATTATTAAGCTCAAGCTTTTTTCCTTTCTCCTTGAAGGGAAAAGCTAAAGAATGGTTGCTTTCTTTGCCTAAAAATAGTATTGATTCTTGGACTAAGTGCAAAGATGCTTTTATTGGAAAGTACTATCCTCCTGCTAAGATTATATCTATGAGAAGTGACATTATGAAATTTAAACAAATTGATAGTGAACATGTTGCTCCAACTTGGGAAAGAATGAAGTCTTTGGTTAAGAATTGTCCCACACATGGACTCACTGCTTGGATGATTATCCAGACTTTTTATGTAGGTTTAAACTTCTCCTCAAGAAATCTGTTGGATTCAGCTGCTGGAGGTACCTTTATGGCCCTCAATTTGGGTGCTGCAACAAGGCTCCTTGATAATATGATGGTTAACTACTCTAAATGGCATGTTGAAAGAGCTCCACATGGTAAGAAGGTAAATTCTGTTGAGGAAACTTCCTCTTTGAGTGAAAAGATTGATGTTATTATGGCTATGCTTGTTAATGGGAAAGCTCCTCTAGATCCTAATAGTGTTCCCTTAGCCTCCTTGGTTGCTCAAGAAGAGCAAGTTGATGTGAACTTCATTAAAACAACAATTTTGGCAACAATACTTATGGTAATTATAGGTCTTATCCTCCTAATAATGGCAATTCTTATGGAAGCTCTTACAATAATGCTAGAAGTGCCCCCTCTGAACTTGAAGTCATGCTCAAGGACTTTATTAGTAAACAAACCACTTTCAATAAGACTATAGAGGAAAATCTTTTAACTATTGAGAAAAATATATCCTCTTTGTTTGAAGCTCAGTCTTCCTTGATTAATAAAATGGCTGCTAAACCTGAAACAATTGAAAACACCTTTGCCACTGCTCATGCCATACAAGTTACTATTGATGAAAATGTTAGGCTGTTAGCTCAACTTCATGCTAAGTGGGAAAGGGAAGCTGAAATTGATAGAAACAATAGTGTGTGCACTATCACCACTAAACCACAAGTAGTCCCTATTCCTCTTCCTACTATGCCTAAACCTATTGAGCCTACTACTAGTGATGCTAAGTTTTACTTTGATATTGATGTTTGCAATATTTCCGAAGTGATTATGTTCCTACAAAAGCTTGCTATAAGTCCTGATGCTAGTGATATGCATGTTGCCTTTACCAAACACATTACAAATGCTCTTGTTAAGATTAAGGAAGAGAAGCTAAAACACAAAGCTTCTATTCCTAGGAAAGTAGAAGATAGTTGGGAACCCATTATTAATGTGCAAGTGAATGACTTTGATCTCAAAGCTTCATGTGATATTGGTTCTAGTGTCTCTATTATGCCTAGGAAGATTTATGAAATGCTTGATTTGCCACCATTGGAAGATTGTTTTTTAGATGTCCCACTCAATGATAATGCTAAGAAGAAACTCATGTGGAGTGTTAATGATGTTCTCATTATAGTTAACAATGCTTATGTCTGATACGTCCAAAACGTATCTACTTTCTCGAACACTTTGCTATTGTTTCTTCTCTAAACTTGTGTGATTTGGATACAACTAACACAGACTAACGCTGTTTTCAGCAGAATTACCTTGGTGTCTGGTTTTTGTGCAGAAAATGAACTATTAGGAAAAATCCCAGAAAATATGCCAAAAATTATATTTCACCAGAAGATCCACGGAGCTAGAGGACGAGATGGAGAGGAGTCCTGGGGGCCCACTCCCACCCCAGGCGCGGGCCCACCACTGGTCGCGCCTAGAGGGGGTGCAGCCACCCCAGGCACCCCCTCGGCCTCCCTCTGCACCTATAAGTTGCCTTTCGACCTAAACACCGAGGGGGGTTCGATAGTTTTCCAGAAAGAGTTCCGCTCCGCCGCCGTCACTAGAAACCAAGATCCGGATCCAGAAACTCCGTTCTGGCACCCTGTCAGGACGGGGAATTTGGAGAGGATCATCGCCATCGTCATCACCAACTCATCTCCATCAACCACCGATGTTTCCCTCATCCATGAGTGAGTAATCCCTCGCTGTAGGCTTGGGGATGGTAGGGATTGTATGAGTTCTATCATGTAATCGAATAAGATCTATTAGGGCATAGTGCCTAGTATATCTATTAGTGTTATCGAATAAGATATATTAGGGCTTAATGCTTGTCACTAGGGCCCGAGTGCCATGATCTCATATCTGAACTTATTATTGAATCATTATGATAGTATTGTTTATGATCTTATCTGCAAGTTGTGTACACATATCATTGTCCGGATCCAAAGGCCCCAAAGTGACAATAATTGGGACAACCGGAGGGGATGGCTATGGTGTGAGGATCACATGTGTTCATGGAGTGTTAATGCTTTGCTCCGGTGCTCTATTAAAAGGAGCACCTTAATTGTCAGTAGTTCCCTGAAAGCCCCGCTGCCACGGGCTGGCTGGATAGAAGATGTTGTGCAAGTTCTCATTGCGAGCACGTATCACTATATTTGGAGCACATGCCTAGGATTGTTTAGTACTTGGATGCTTGCTATTATTTATCTGCAACGCCCTAGATCTTGAAGTTACATGTTTAGAATCATCCATGCAACTGTTGGAGATATGCCCTAGAGGCAATAATAAATGTAGTTATTATTATATCTTTGTGTTTATGATAAATGTTTACATTCATGCTATAATAGTATTAACATGGAAACATTAATACTTGTGTGATTTGTAAACTTAAATTTGAAGTCCCTAGTAAAGCCTCTATACATCACTAGCTTGTTGGTTAATAAATGATTGTGGTTTCCCTATCATGAACATTGAGATGTTATTAACAACAAGATCATATCGTTAGGAGAATGATATGATGGACATACTCCTATAGATAAAGCGTAGCATAAAGATCAAGTCATTTCAATAAGTTCAATTGCTATATGCTTTCTGATACATAGTAACCTAATTCCTTCGACCATGAGATCATGCATATCACCTTTACCAGATGGATGCTTTGATGACATCGAACACCACACCGTAACTGGGTGGCTATAAAGGTGGTATTGAGTGTTCGGAAAGTATTGGTTGAGACACATGGATCAAGAGTGGGATTTGTCCATCCATATGACGGATAGATATACTCTGGGCCCTCTCGGTGAAATGTCATCCAATTAGCTTGCAAGCATGTGACTGGCTCACAAGGGATCACATATCACGGGAACGAGAAAAGAGTACTTATCGGTAACGAGGTTGAACTAGGTATGCAGAGATACCGACGATCATAACCTCGGATAAGTAAACTATCGTGAGACAAAGGGAAATTGGTATCGTATGTAAGTGGTTCATTCGATCGCGAAGTAATCGTAGAAATATGTGGGAGCCATATGAATTTCCAGATTCCTCTATTGGTTATTGTTCGGAGAGGTGTCTCGATCATGTCTGCATAATTCACGAACCGTAGGGAGACACACTTAAGGATTTGACGTTGTTTGAGTAGTTATGGAATGATGAGAAAGAGACCGAATGTCGTTCGGAGTCTCCGATGGGATCCGGGATATCACGAGGAGATCCGGAATGGTCCGGAGAATAAGATTCATATAAAGAAAGTCTTGTTTCGGAGTTGGGGAATGATTCCGGTGTTTTCATCGGGAATGTTCTAGAAGGTTCCGGAATGTCCGGCACTCTGGGGGGGGGGAGGGTACATGGATGTGTCATTACAAGTTGGTATGATTGCATCATGTACTAAGTGTCATCGCTGTTCCAAATAAAGGATTAATTCAAATCCTAGTTTGAAAAGTCAAATAGCTAAATTGAAAAGTCAAACGGCTAAATTTGGAAAGAGGAAAAGAGGAGGAAGGTGAAACCGAGTTGGGGAGGGAGTCCCTCCTCCCCAAGCCGGCGCACCACCCAAGACGAGTTGGGGAGGGACTCCACTCCCTCCCCTTGGACGGCCGGCCCCTCCACCTATATAAGGAGGGGCAGGGCTCCCTCCTAGACACACAACTTCCACGCCTCAAACCCTAGCAGGTGCTGCCCACCATAGCCGCCGCCGCCCCCTAGGGTTTCTCCCCTAGCCGCCGACTTGGGGCACCTCCAAGCCCTAGCCGCTGGCTCTAGCACCTCCTCCTTGGTGTGTCTAAACCCTAGATCGCCGAGGAGCTCTCTCATACTCCACCATACTCGCTCCGGCTTAAGGCGAAGCCCTGCGAGATCTCCCCTCTACTTCCGGTACCACGCCGTTGTGCTGCCGGAATCACGAGGAGAGTGCTACAACCTCCGCTGCCTGCTGGAACAAGGGAGAGGAAGGTCTTCGTCGAGTACCGAACGTGTGACCGACTGCGGGAGCGCTGCCGGAACGCAGCGCCGGAAGGATCGTCTACGCGATCTTGAGATCGGGAAGAGTACGACTACATCACCCACGAGAATCTGCTCTCGTTAAACACTTTGGAATCTTCGAGGGTGAGTTATTCCATCGACTCGTTGCTACAATCTAGTAGATAGATCTTGGCTTGTTTGTTTGTATGCGATAGAAATTTTTTGTTTTCCATGCTACGAAACCCTACAGTGGTATCAGAGCCGTATCTATATGTAGATCTGTTGCACGAGTAGAACACAATGGTCATTGTGGGTGTTGATGCTTTTATTGTCGATTGCTTCTTGTGTACTTTGCATCTTGCGGTATGTTGGGATGAAGCGGCCCGGGCTAACCTTACATGACATCGTTCATGAGACTTGCTCCACGCTTGACATGCAACTTGTATTGCATAAGTGGCTTTGCGGGTGCCTGTTTCTCCTAGCATAGTTAAGATCCAATTTACAACGGGTGATTGACAATACTAGCATCAATGTTGTGGTTCTTGTTCGTAAGTTAGAACGACACTTATTGAAAGCCCCAAACCACGTAAAACATGCAAAGAAAGTAGAGGCGTCTAACTTTGTTTTGCAGGGGTGTGCAGTGATGTGATATGGCCATGATTGTGATTATATTTGATGTATGCAATGATCCTTATTGTAAGTTGGCAACCGGCAGGAGCCATATGGTTGTCTTTAATTTCTGTTAAGACCCGCGTGTCTATTCAAAGTAGTTGTAATAGTTGAAGCTGGTGGACGAAAACCATGGAGGAGCGTCATGGACCTTGATGCAATCCCGGTGATGATGGAGATCATGTTCGTGCTTGAAGATGGAGATCGGAAGCACGAGAAGAAAGGCCATATCATATCACATATTATGAATTGCATGTGATGTTAATCCTTTATGCATCTTGTATTGCTTAGTAGACGACGGTAGCATTATAAGATGATCCCTTATGCACATGAATTTCAAGTCATAAAGTGTTCACCCTCAGTTAGCACCGTTGCTAAATCTTGTTGTTTCGAAGCACCACGTGATGATCGGGTGTGTTAGATTCTGCAAGTGCATACAACGTGAGCAAGCCAGATTTGCTCATGCGGAAACTAAGGTTTGATCTTGACGAGCCTAGCATGTACAGACATGGTCCCAGAACACGGATCACTGAAAGGTAAAGCATGAATCATATAGTAGATATGATGAACATGTCGATTGTTCGCCATTGAAACTATATCAACTCTCGTGATGATCGGTGTTGATATGGTGGATTTGGTTCGTGTGATCACTAAAACAATGTGAGGGATATTGTTTTGAGTGGGAGTTCACCTAGATTAATTTTATTATTAATTTGAACTCAATTTGTCATAAACTTAGTCTAAACTATTGCAAATATGTTGTAGATCAATGGCAGCCCCTACCATCAATTTTAATGCGTTCCTAGAGAAAGAAAAGTTGAAAAACAATGGAAGCAACTTCGCGGATTGGTTCCGCAATTTGAGGATTGTCCTCACATCTGGTAATTTGACCTATGTGCTGGATGCACCGCTAGGTGACCCACCTGCAGCTACTGCTACCGATGAAGTAAAGAACGTTTACCTCACTCGGAAGACTCAGTACTCCACAGTTCAGTGTGCTATCTTGTATGGTTTAGAATCGGAGCTTCAGAAAAGGTTTGAGAATTCAGACCCACATGATATTGTCCGTGAACTCAAATTGATCTTTGAGACTCACGCGGCAATTGAGAGCTATGAGGCTTCTGAAAAGTTCTTTAACTGCAAGATGGAAGAGGGCAGCTCCGTCAGTGAGCATGTGCTTAAGATGTCTGGGCACGCAAGCAAACTTCAGAGCTTGGGTATAGTGATTCCTAATGCTTTGGGGATTTACCGTGTCCTCCAATCACTACCACCAAGTTACAAGAACTTTGTGATGAACTACAACATGCAGAACATGAACAAACAGTTGCCAGAACTGTTTGCAATGTTAAAGTCTGCAGAAGTGGAGATCAAGAAAGAGAACCAAGTGTTGTTGGTCAATAAGACCACCAAATTCAAGAAAGGCAAGTCTAAGCAAAAGGGACACTTCAAGAAGGGTGGTAAGAAAGTTACCGCGCCAACGAAGAAGACCAAGGCTAGACCCAAGCCTGATACTGAGTGCTTTTACTGCAAGGGAGTTGGTCACTGGAAGCGGAATTGCCCAAAGTACTTGGCGGATTTGAAGAACGGCAACATCAAGAAGAAAGGTATATCCGATATACATGTTATTGATGTGTATCTCACTAGTACTCATAGTAGTGCCTGGGTATTTGATACTGGTTCGGTTGCTCATATTTGTAACTCGAAACAGGTGCTACAGAATAAACGGAAGCTAGCAAAGAACGAGGTGACGATGCGCGTAGGAAACGGATCAAAGGTTGATGTGATCGCGGTCGGCACGCTACCCCTTCATCTACCATCGGGATTAGTTTTATACTTAAATAATTGTTATTTGGTGCCTGCGTTGAGCATGAACATTATATCGGGATCTTGTTTATTGCGAGACGGTTACTTGTTTAAGTCCGAGAATAATGGTTGTTCGATTTATATGAGTAATATGTTTTATGCACATGCACCTTTGATAGATGGTCTATTCTTGTTGAATCTCGATAGTGGAAATACACATATCAACAACATTGAGGCTAAACATTTGAAATCGAGCGATAACTCGACCTATATGTGGCACTGTCGTCTTGGTCACATTGGAGTGAAGCGTATGAAGAAACTCCAATCTGATGGACTTCTTGTGTGACACCCCGGTTTTGAAAAGACCGTGGCCTCTATGTGACATGCCAATCCCTGGATCGGTTCATTGGCCCACAATAGTGTAAGATAGATAACATAGCAAAATATCCGTGTATCATGATCTACAAAGATCCAGAGTACCATTATTACAATAAAAGCTTAGCTCAATGCTAGCTCAAATTATTCAGGTAGCGACATAAATAAGATAAATCCTCCATTCTTCAAATTGCCCACAAGTGAACAAGTGCCGAGTGGAGTACCGTGGCCTATAAAGATCAATCAGAATCGGAATAACCTGCAACATGAAACGTAGCAGCCCCGAAGGGTCAATACATGGAATGTATGGCAAGTAGAGCTAGTAAAGGAGACAATAGTACTAACATCTACAAGCATATTTGGCAATTGGAGCTGTGTCTGGCTGGCATTTGCAAATACATTTGTCCTACTTTCATAAACAGTTTTTGATTTTCTTTGAAAAGATCCCAATTAAGTTAACCCAACAATATTAAAGCAATTATGAAATTAGAATGAGCAAGAAACATGTCATGGAATCAATATCTAGCAACTCAGTTGTCCATAACCGGGGACACGGCTAATTGATTAGATTACACACTCTGCAGTGGTTAGTACACTTTACCCATGTGACTTGGCCAGCCCAGCTCGTACCATCACTCTCATTCTGAGTGATGATAGGGAGAAGTCCAAGAAGAGACTGTTCGAGAAGTAGCTCCTCAATCCCGACGCGCACCGGTCCAACCTACCAAAATTCTACATCTCTGGATACGCGGGTTCGAGTTACCACAACCTACTAAGTCCAACCAACCACCCATTCCATTATTGGCACATGGTTGCACACGTAAGCTACACAATAAAGAAGCCAATCATTCTCTCTTGATACCTGGGTGCCTTTCCGCAATAAACCACCAAAAATTATCAATCCCATCACACCCAGATGATTCATTGATTAAGTTGTTTTAGTTTTCGCAAACCAATCCTTTGAGAAAACAAGTATCAATGATGTAGCCCAGCCCTCGTTCATCAAGCATGGCTAAGCACATCTACCAACGGTGGTTCATCTACAAAGAGGGTCCTACCACATAATAGGACATAGCATAGCGATAGTATCATCCTACACATGCATCTACAAAATACACGACAATGCATTGAAAATAGTAGGACGATATCATGAACAAAGTAGCATCTACTTTCCTTGGTTGTAGCGGTCGGAAGAACAATCCACACACGAGCAAGCGTTGCACTCGTCACAATCTACACGATACAATTGCAATCATAAACAAGCAATTCACAAGCATATGCAACAAATATGATGCGTGAAGGTATGCAAGACAAGTGGATTGGTGCTACAGCTGCACCACATAATATAAATCAGTAGAGATACTGATTGCATGCATGGAAAATAGTTTTAGCGCAAGGAAAACTATTGTGCATAAAATAATACCCGAAACTAGAGCTACAATTCAAATAATTCGCCAACGGTAGAGTACTGATTGTAAAATCGTGGGAAAAATCTACAGCATAGGCATCGCTGATTAGAAACAGTACCAACTGGAATTACTCGAAAAGGAATTATAAAACTCCCCGAGTAATTAAAACACTGCAGAAAGCCATTCGACAAATACTGCAGAAGTTTTTACTGTAAGCCTATCCTTTTAATTCATGATGTGATTCCCCTCGTTCCACTGAATCCAGGGACATATCATACGCAATTTTTGGAGCTACGGATCTTTTTCTCCGAATTAATTACTCCGAAAAGGCCACTAACTAGTTCGATTAAACTGTACTAAACCTGACAGTAAAAGTCTGAACCAAAGGTACAGCGAGATTCTACACGAATCACTGAACTCGTACATATTTTATTTGCAATTTTTGGCCAAGCGGGAATTTCTACGCAATTTACAAGATTCTACCGAAATCTGTCAACAAAAGGGATTAACGAAATTGACCAGTCAACTGTGTCTGTTTGACTGGTCAAGCGTCTGCTGACTGGGCGCTGACTGGGCGTCTGACTAGTCAATGCCTGAGTCTGACCGGTCAACTAACGATCCGAGCCGCTGATCTGAGATCTGACGGTGGCTGCTGTCTTACCGGAAACGGATGGCGAAATGGACTCCGGCGAGCTCCGGACGGCGGCGACGATCTCTTCCGGCGATGGGGTTTCTCCTGCGCGTACGTACACGGTCAACAACGGGTCCGAGAAAAACAACTCGCGCGCGAGACGGCGCGCGTACGTGCGTGTGTGCGTGTATGTGCATGCATGCATGCGAGCGTGTGCGCGCGTGCATGTGCGTGTGGGAGCGCATAGCGCATGTGGACGGCGGCACGCGGCGGAGCAGCGCGCTGCAGCGAGGCGACGGCGACGCAGCAGGGCGGCGGCGCGCGCAGCAAGCGGAGGCGGCGTGGTGGCCGGCGGCGGCGGCGCGGGGCGACGGCGAGGCGGCGCGGTGCAGGCGGCGGCGGCGGCTGCGGGCGGCGATGGCGGCGTGGATGGCGGCGGTGACGTCGACCATCGGCGGCGCGAAGGGCGGGAACGGAGAGGGGGCGGCGAGAAGGACCTGGCAGCGGCGACGGAGGCGAGCGGCGGCTCCTCGGGAGTCGCGCTCGCGCGCGCGGATCCAGGGAGGCGGGAGGCGGCGGGGTCGGCGCGTGGGGTAGGTGTCAGGCACGGAAAACGAGGCCAGGTGGGGTCCTTTAAATAGTACCCTGCGCGAAATCCTAGACTGATTCGGTCCGCTGTTGGACTCCGATTCGGAAATCGGTCCGGATTTTCGGACCGTTTTCCGGCGGTTTACTAAAACGTCCGAGTCTTTTGCATACAAACTCCGATTAGAGCGATTCTCGCGCCTACGGGTTCGTATCGTCGAGGGGAACAACCTTCAGTCGAAGTTTTAGAAGGTGGCGTTCCACCGAACCAAAATAGGGTTTTGAAGGTGGCGTTCCTACGGGTTTCGCAGGAACCAAAATAGGGTTTTGAAGGTTCGGCGAAACAAAATAGGGTTTTGAAGGTGGCGTTCCGCCGAACCTTTCTACTCGACGGTTTTGCATGGAAAGATATGATGCAATGCTATGAATGATATGCAAGACCAAATCTAAAATTTGGGATGTGACAAGACTAACCCCCTTAAGATGAATCTCATCCTCGAGATTCGGCGCGGCTAGCAAATAGGTGTGGGTAGTCCTCTCGGATGTCATCCTCACGCTCCCAAGTGGCTTCTTCTTCAGTGTGGTGGATCCACTGTACTTTGCAAAACTTGATTGTCTTGGTACGGGTGATCCTCTCTGCTGTCTCCAAAATCTTGACTGGTTTCTCCTCATAGGTCAAGTCATTCTCAAGCTGAACCTCCTCTAGCGGTACGGTGTCTCTCAATGGTGTATCCACCATCTCCGGATGGCACTTCTTCAGCTGGGATACGTGGAACACGTTGTGAACAGCAGACAGAGCTTCTGGCAACTCCAACTGATAAGTAACTTCTCCTTTGCGTGCTAAGACCCGATATGGTCCAATAAATCGAGGTGCCAGCTTACCCTTAATACTGAATCTCTTGATTCCACGGAGCGGCGATACTCTGAGGTATGCTCTATCACCTATCTCATACACCACTTCTTTGCGCTTGGCGTCAGCGTAGCTCTTCTGCCTTGATTGTGCTACCTTCAGCCTATCCCTAATCAAGGCGACCTTCTCCTCAGCATCCTTGATCAAATCAGGTCCGAACAGCTGACGTTCTCCTACTCCATCCCATAGCAATGGTGTTCGGCACCGTTTCCCATATAGCACATCGAACGGTGACATCTTGATGCTGGTTTGATAGCTGTTGTTGTAGGAAAACTCCGCATACGGCAAATTCTCATCCCAACTAGAACCATGAGCCAAGGCGCAAGCTCTCAGCATGTCTTCCAAAATCTGATTCACCCTCTCGGTCTGTCCATTAGTCTGTGGGTGAAACGCTGTGCTAAACTCCAACCTAGTACCAAGTGACTCGTGCAGCTGGCGCCAGAAGTGTGAGGTAAATTGGGTGCCTCTATCAGATACAATACTTTTGGGGACTCCGTGTAGGCACACAATTCTGTCCATGTAAACCTTGGCCAACTTTGCACTCGTATAGGTCGTCTTCACCGGTCTAAAGTGGGCTACCTTGGTCAAATGGTCGACCACTACCCAAATAGAGTCATATCCTGACCTGGTCCTGGGCAATCCTGTGATAAAGTCCATTCCCACTCTATCCCACTTCCATTCCGGCACAGGCAATAGCTGTAGCAATCCTGCTGGCTTCTGGTGTTCTGCCTTCACTCGGCTACATACATCACATAGGGCAATATGCTTGGCGATATCTCCCTTCATGTTGTTCCACCAAAATCTGCTCTTCAAATCCATATACATCTTTGTGTTGCCCGGATGTATGGAGTATGGCGAGTTATGAGCCTCCTGCAAAATCAACTCCCTTATCTCCGGGTCGCTGGGCACACACAAACAATCTCCATACCACAAGGTACCATGTTCATCCTCGCGAATATCCTTTTCGCGATTCTCCTTCATCTTTTCCTTTATCTCTTCTATCTCCTGGTCTCCCACTTGAGCCTTTACGATCCTGTCCTGTAGCATCGGTTGGACTTCCATTGTAGCCAAATATCCTTCAGATACTTCCTCCAGTCTAAGGTCCTTGAATTGCTTGCACAAATCCTCAGGCATTTCACCAATCGTCAATCCATTGGCATAAACCTTCCGGCTTAGAGCATCGGCTACTACATTGGCCTTTCCTGGGTGGTATTGCAAATTCATATCGTAGTCCTTGATAAGCTCCAACCATCTCCTTTGTCTCATGTTCAGTTCCTTCTGTGTAAATATGTATTTCAGGCTCTTGTGATCGGTGTACACATCACAATGTTTCCCCATTAAGTAATGCCTCCATACTTTGAGCGCATGAACCACGGACGCTAACTCCAAGTCATGTGTGGGGTAATTCCGCTCATGGTGCTTTAGTTGTCGCGAGGCATATGACACTACTCTCCCATCTTGCATAAGCACACTCCCAAGTCCCTGTCGAGAAGCATCACAGTACACTTGGAAATCCTTCTGAAGATCTGGTAAACATAGAACTGGGGCGGTCACTAGTCGACGCTTCAGTTCCTGAAAGCTGGCTTCACATACGTCTGACCATTCAAACTTCCTCTCTTTCTTCAGAAGTTCTGTCATTGGCTTAGCAATCTTGGAAAAGTTTTCGATGAATCTTCTGTAATATCCAGCAAGTCCCAAAAAGCTTCGAATCTCTCCTGCATTCTTGGGCGCTTCCCACTTGGTTACTGCAGTCACTTTGTTTGGATCAACAGCAATTCCTTCTCCTGACACTACGTGTCCAAGAAACCCAACAGTGTTAAGCCAGAATTCACACTTGCTGAATTTGGCATAAAGCTTGTGTTCCCTCAGCTTCTCCATAATCAGTCGCAGATGCTTCTCATGCTCAGCATCATCCTTGGAATATATCAGTATGTCATCAATAAACACCACCACGAAATTGTCCAAGTACTCCATAAATACCTTGTTCATCATGGTCATGAAGTATGCAGGGGCATTCGTTAGTCCAAAAGACATAACTGTATACTCATATAAACCATACCTAGTGGTGAAGGCGATTTTTGGTACATCCTCCTCTCGAATCTTCAATTGAAAGTAGCCTGATCGCAGATCAATCTTGCTGAACACCTTTGCTCCTTCCAGTTGATCAAACAGATCATTTATGTTCGGTAGAGGGTACTTGTTCTTGATAGTTACTTCATTCAGCGAGCGATAGTCCACCACTAATCTCTTACTGCTGTCTTTCTTCTCCACAAACAGAACAGGTGCACCCCATGACGACGAACTTGGCTGAATGAATCCCTTTTCCAGCTGCTCTTTCAGCTGCTTCTTCAATTCCTTCAGCTCATCCACATCCATCTTATATGGTTTCTTTGCAATTGGTCCTGTTCCCGGCATCAGGTTGATAAGGAACTCTACATCCCTGTCAGGTGGCATCCCTGGCAGCTCTTCCGGAAACACGCCGGGGTAATCCCTAATCACCGGCACAGTATCCATGCTAACCCCCTTAAGAGAATTCAACTTATACCTTCCTGGTCGTACAACTGACTTGAATCTAATCCTCTAACCATCCGGGGTTTTGAGTGAAACAGCTCGTTGTGCACAATCTATGTGTCCCCCATGCATAGACATCCAATCCATACCCAGAATAACATCTAATCCCTGTGAATCCAACACTACCAAGTGTGTAATGAAATTGTGTGTCCCAATCCTCACAGTTAAATCGCGACATCCCGCACTAGCTATCATATCTCCTCCAGGTGAACTCACTCTAAAAAACCTCTTCATAGACTTAGTAGGTAACTTATACTTATCCACAAATGCCCTTGATATGAATGAATGCGATGCACCAGTATCGAAAAGTATAAGTGCAGGGTAAGTGTTGATTGGAAACTTACCAATCACAAGGTCAGGCTCATCTGGAATCTCCTCCACGTTCATGTGGTTCACTGTGGCCTTCTCGTTGTTGGTTGGCTTCAGTCCCTTCCTCTCCGGACAGTTGTCAGCATAGTGTCCCTTCTGCTTGCACTTGAAGCACGTCACCTCACTCAGATCCTTCTTCACAAAGCTGCGATCACAGTTGCGGTCATGTCCACCGTGTCCTCCAGAGTGGTGATAGTGTCCTCCTTTGTGGCTGTGGTGGCTGCTCCTATGGTTGTCATGACGATGTCCATCGCGGCGGTCATGGCTCCCATGGTCACTTCCTCCATGCTTGGAGTATCCATCATATGAAGTGCGAGACTTGTGGTGTGAACCAGAGTGGTGATTGTTGTTCTTTCTCTTGCGGTTCTCCACCTGCTTGTGATTTCCTTCCAAGATCCTGGCCTTGTCCATAAGCTCCTGGAAAGTAGGGCAGTAAACCACAAGTAGCTGTACTGAAAGCTCATCACTGAGGCCATCCAGGAATCTCTCCCTCCTTTTGGCATCAGTGTCAACATCCTCGGGTGCATAACGGGACAGGTTGTTGAACTCCTCAATGTACTCGGCCACGGTGCGATTGGTTTGGCGCAAGTTGCGGAACTCCTTCCTCTTCAGGCTCAGAAATCCTGAAGACACATGGTTGGTCTTGAAACCTTCCTCAAACATAGCCCAAGTCACTGTATCCAGCGGGTGGGTGATCTGATAAGTGTCCCACCAAGAAGCGGCTGGTCCCTCCAGTAAGTGAGCGGCAAACCTCACCTTCTCAGCATCAGTGCATCCGACAGTTACTAGATCCTTGTTGACTGAACGCAACCAGTCGAGAGCAACCATTGGTTCAGTTGCAGTAGAGAACTTGGCTGGCCTTAACCTCAGAAATCTGGTGAGAGCATCTCCCTGAGGCTGATTGTTTCCATTGTTGTTGTTCTGATTTGCCATGAACTGGGTCATCACTTGGGTCAGCTGTGCCTGAGCTTCCATGAGCTGCTCCAACTTAGTGGGTTGGCGGTGGGGCGGCATCTGCGGTTCAGCACAGGTAAGTTTAGAAGGAATCAACTACGACAATAGGATTCTACCCATGCATATGATCAATCAACAACAAACAATAGCAGACAATCACAAGCAAACAACACATCAACAAAAAAACGGTCCAGCAACATCCCAGGTGTTATCCTAGCAGTATATATTTACTGAAATAGTTTTGCAAGAGTTGGCAATGGTTAACTAAACAGTTGATCAACTAAATAACAAAAACAGCAATCTGCCAGAACAGTCCAGCAGCTTTCACGAATTTTTCCGCCTGACTTAAAGTCGTCAGAAAAATATGCTGATTTTTGCACATACATTACAGAGAGTTTCGCATCATCCCAATTTTTTTCAGATTTTTCCCAGTTACCAGAAAAATATGAAAAATCGTGCAGTACTGCTGTATCAGCAGAAAAACTGCAGCGAGAAAAACACAGATAGTAACCAAATTGCCTTAACTCTTTCATAAAATTCGCACAAATAATTCCTGGGATATTGGAGTACACAAATAAGCAACTAAACACTCTTAAACTAACACGAACTAAGATTCACAACGATCGAGACTAATCCTAACGAATTCGCCTAACGAAGACTAATTGGTGGACTTCTATCTACTCCTTGAAGAGGTTGCGGTAGGCCCTTGCTATCATGCGTTGGCGCTTCGGCTCACGGTACAGCCATGGCGGCGGAGTGTACACTTCTCCTGAATCATCACTTGAGATCTCAAACTCCATCTCTTCTGGATCCTCCTCTTCTTCACTCTCAGCTGCAACTGCAACAGCTTCATCTCCTCCACCATCATCGTCTCCATCATCATCATCCTCGTCCTCCTCCTCATCATCATCATCTCCACTGTCATCATCATCCCCATTGTTATCATCATCTCCATTGTCATCATCAGAGGGTGGGTTCAGCTGTGCTTGGAGAGCGGCATTCTGGGCGGTCATAGCTTCAATGGTTTGGTCCATTTCTTGGACGGTCCCCTGCAACTGTTGTATGTTCTGGGTGTTCTCCTGCACAGTACCAAGAAGATGAGCTATGGTTGCATCTCTGGCTAGCAGGGCATTCTCCAGAACTCCCACAGCTTCATGCAAAGTGTCAATCTCCTGTCCTTGGACACCCATACCATTGCTGGTAAAATCTGCAATCTCCTTTATCATCCTCACCTTCTCTGCTAGAGCTCCATTCTCCCTTTCCATGTCCTCTATGTGCCTCCGACGGGGCGACATGTTGTTCCTGTCTCCCGGGGTAATCACAATGTTCCCTTCCTCATCACGCCTTCCATAGTCACGGTAGGGTGAATCTGCAGGCAGTAGGTGGCGGACATAGTGGCATTGGCGAGACAGGGCTTCATGTATGGCCAAGTTGATTCCAAGTCCCCAGTTGCAGTATGTCTTGGTGTAGATCAAGTGCGCGGGGTTTGGCAAGGCGACATCTCTGAATATGAAGGTAGTGATCTCCCATGCATCCTCTCCATATCCATAGGTGTACAGTCTTCTTTCCTTGAACATGGGCAGTGGCAATCCCAATGATTGCGAGAGCTGAGCTAACTGTCTTGCAAAGGGCCTTGGTGACTCCATGGTGACATACTTAGTCCTGACGTCTCCCATCTATCAAGTAAAAGAGGAAAGTGTGAGAATAGCATATGGTAAGAATTTACGAGGGTGAAAGGCATAAGAGGAAAGACAGAGTTAATATAGGCTTAATAAATCTATGGCTTCCTAATCCAATCCTAGGTCACGATCCTACAGTCGACACACGGGCTCTGATACCATCCTATGACACCCCGGTTCTGAAAAGACCGTGGCCTCTATGTGACATGCCAATCCCTGGATCGGTTCATTGGCCCACAATAGAGTAAGATAGATAACATAGCAAAATATCCGTGTATCATGATCTACAAAGATCCAGAGTACCATTATTACAATAAAAGCTTAGCTCAATGCTAGCTCAAATTATTCAGGTAGCGACATAAATAAGATAAATCCTCCATTCTTCAAATTGCCCACAAGTGAACAAGTGACGAGTGGAGTACCGTGGCCTATAAAGATCAATCATGTCACATCCCAAGATTTTCCAAATCTTGTAATGTGAAAATAAATGAATAAAATAAAACTTTGTTTGAATTTCAGAGCCAGAAGAAACTTGTTGAATTTAAATGGAAACTCAAACCCAATGGAATTAAATAAAATCCTAAAAGGGTTTAAAAATATAAACATTTTAAATAAAGGAAAATAAATATTTTGGAAATAGTATTTTGGATCTGTAAAATAAAAGATTTGGTATTCAAAAGAAAAGATGGATTTAAATAAAGATTATTTTATAAAACCAATTAAACCTTGGCCAAGCTTGTGAATTAAAACATTTTATTTTAAAAAAAAAGGTTTAAATAAAAATAATAAAGGATTGTATAAATAAAATAATAAGGATTTAATATCCAACTTTATTTAATAAAAGGTTTTACCATTTTAATTGAAACATCAAAGCTTGTTAAATTATTTTAAATAAGTTTTCTAAGTATTTTATTAATTAAAACCTACTAAAGTGATTTGACTTTATTTTTAGATTTCAAAATAAATATCTCAATAAAATAAAACCTATTTGAAATAATAATGAAAGGCCATTTTATTTAATTATTAATGGACCCTATAATGAAATGTTATTTTATTTTAAACATGTATTTCAAATATCTTATACTTCCAAATAAAACCTACTGATTTGGTTTTGAAGATATTTAGGTTTCAAATAAAGATTTTATAAAAATCAAACTCTATTTGAATTAATAACTAAGGCCATGTTATTTAATTACTAATGGACCCTAAAATAAGAGATTATTTTGTTTTAAAACAAATCATTCAAATAATCTGTATTTTCAAATAAACCTACTGTTTTAGATTTAAAAATGTTTTCAAATAAGAATTATTATTAGAATCAAACCATGTTAAATAAATAAAGTTCCATTTTATTTAATTAAAGAATGGACTAATAAAGTTATTATTATTTCATTTTGGGCTTTTGACCATATTACCAAACAGAACTAATTTCAATATTACAAAATTTGAGTGTTGTTTGAATTGATTTGGTTGATAATTATTTGAATGGAAATTCAAAACAGAAAATAAAATAGAAAAGGAAAAGAACACAGAATAAAAAAAAAATGAAACAACAGCCAGCCCAGATGCTCAGCCCAGGAAGCCCACCAGCCCATCTGTCCCTATTTCCCGAACCGTTATTTTTCACCACTTAAACAACCCACTAAGAAACTGACAAGTAGACCCCTCCCTCCTTTCTTTTCCCACTGACCAGAGGACCCACCATTCCTGTTCATCGTCCTCCCCGCGACTTCTTCTCCCCCTCACAGCGCGGCCGTTTCTGCCTAGATTTATCGCGTTTGAATTCTCCTTAATGCCGAGCCTTAACCTTGCTGCGACCACGCACCTTAAAACGCTCACCCCTCCTCTCTCGTTTCCCTCAGACCCCTCCCTCAAGCACGCCCCCAGGCCGAAGAATTTTGCCAGACGCTTCCCTGTCTCCGACGACCTCCCTCGCCAAAATACGACCAGCACACACCACCCCGAGCCCTCCCGAGCACCCTGGAAGCTTCCCCACTCCCATACCTTCCTTCCTATACCAACCATTCATCCGCGGGTGTCCCAGGAAGTCGTCTTGGACCAAGCACAGAAGCGCCGCCGTCTGTCCTCTACTCCGGCAAAGCATACTGGTAAGAGCCGACCACCCCAAGCCCTATAGTTCACGCTCACAGCTCCGCCATGGTCTCCCGCGACTAACCATGCTCTCGGTTTGCCCTCTCGAGATCTACAGCGACGCCAGCGATGACGACCACGACGACCACCGTCTGCCTCCAACTCCGACAGCGTTTCCAGGTGAAATCCGACGCCCCTCCGCTCCTCGATCATGCGAGCATATTCGCCTCGGACCTACGCACCTAACCATATTCCTGACTTGCCTTAGGGTGATCTGCAGCGTCGACTTCAACCAGAACCAGAGCCGCTCGACGCCGTTTCCAACTCCGGTGAGAAATTGCCGCAACCCTAGTGCGCCCCGAGCCACACCGACCACACGACGTGCTTCACCATAGCTCTGCAATCAAGGTGAGCATCCTCCCCTCTCTCCTAACGTTCTGTTTCGCCAAGCGCCGCCGCAATCTGATCGCCGCCGCCGCTAGCCACCGCCGGCGCCGCTCGCGAATGGTCGAGCGCGCGAACACCGTTGGATCCTTATCCAACGCCTGTGATAGAACACTTAAGCCGCGAAGGGGTACGTTATCTGGACCACCCGATCTGACTTAATCCAACGCCCCACAGCGTGATCCATCCCGAACCGGTACCGTCCAACCAGAGCGTGCCGCGTGTCACCTATCTCGTTTTAAAAGAAATTTGAATCTGATTTAACTACAAACTTCAAACCTCTATAACTTTTGATCCACACGTCCAAATTTGACAAATTTTATATCAATGAATTCAGGAGAACAAGCCCTAACCAACCCTACCCTTAGTTTTGAAAATAGTATCTGTTAGCTTGTTGGAAATTACAGAAACTTTTGTGTACTTGTTTAGAGTATAAAAATTGTTTAAAAATTGATTTTAGGATTAAATCTTTTGCAAAAGGGATTTGTGTGACCCTACTGACCCTAGGAACCAAACCAAAGTGTTAAAAATGATTTTTGTGAAATTAAGCTGAATTATTTTAACTTAGCCATTTTTCTAGCCACATAAAAAGAATGGATTTTGTTATAAAAATGTTTATGAAAAGGAAAACTTTGGGAAAATGTTACCAAACTTACTGACCCAAAAACACCAAGCCTTGCCAAGGGCAACTCACTTGGTGAAAAACCTAAGGCCTTGCTTTGATAAGAATTTTCACCACATAAAATGATGAATGATTTTAAAATGGTCTTAGGATAAAATCCAATTACAAGTGACTTTGCCATTTTGGTAAATGACCCATGCGGACCTTACAAACCTTATAAACCTATTAGAAACCAACCTTGCAATAGAACCCTCTTTTACAAGACTTAGGAACCATTGCTTTGTGTATGTGAATTATTGTTTGAATGTTGGAATGTTAGTTGATTTGGTGATTGCTTGTTTGATTGTAGTGAAATTTGCAAAGTGTGAGACTAGCAAGATCAATAAGTGACTATCATTCCCTAAACAAAAAGGCAAGTTACACTATCATTCAAAAGTCCTACTATTTTTATTACTATACTTAGTGGATTTTGAAAATATGCCTGAAAAGATATTTTATACATAAGCTATGCTAAATCCTAATAGGATTCCCTATACACTCCTTAGTGAAAATATTGAAGTTGTACATGCTTAGCCATGCTATATACTATATTTTGAAAAAGAGATACATGTTGAGATTTACAAAGGTTGAGAAAAGGACTTGTGTTTTACATAATAAAACAAGGACTCAATGAACCGCCTAGGTGGTGGCTACTTTAAGTTTTGGAGAAGGTGGCAACAAAAGGGAACCATGTCTATGGCAATCACTTTGTGTTGTGCTCCAAAAGAAAACCACCTAGGAAACTTAGAGATCAAACATGCTTCTCCAATTGTGGCTTCCATGTACAACCACATGCTATTATGGCTCTGGCTTAGTCAATTACATTAGGAAGACCCATACATTGTCTTTAGTTACTGGACATGGGGATCTGGAATGCTTCATGGGGGCTGAAGACAAAGCTAGCAATGATGTATGGGAGGACCTTTTGGAAAGACTTCGTCACATTCTCAATCTGCCAGTACTCCATCTTGGTGAGCACTAATCCAGTAGGCCACTGGTGGCAACAAGATGGGATTGTGTCTTGTGGGTAAAGTGTACTCCTTCTGCAGAAGTAAATAAAATCTAAGTACTTAGCCGTGTCCCCGGTTATGGACAATACTGAGCAACTAAAGTTTGAACTATGGGAGATCTCGACATTCCAACTTCTAATAAAAAACTTGATGCCCTTGTGTGTCTACCAAGGAATTCAAAGAGATTTTGTAAAGCTTGTTGCACTTGGGGTTACCAAGGTGCTCAAGAGCATGATGTACTTGGGGCTTTACCAAGGAACTCATGAGTTTTTGATAAAACTTGTTGCACTTGGGGTTACCAAGATGCTCAAGGGATTTTGACAAGGATTTGAACACTTGAGTCTCTACCAAGGAGTTCAAGGAACTTGGAAAAGAAATTTGACAAAAGACTTCAAAACCCTTTTGAAAAGATAGGATAAAATATTGCTTTATGCAAATAAGCCTCAAACCCTACTTAGCCAAATATGCATATAATGATAGGATCCACTCTTATTATACATAAAAGTGAAACTTGCCAATACAATTCAAAATGTATTGACCCTTGTGGCTGTAACTTGTAATGTTGCAGGTTGATTGTTTTAAAAATGAAGATTGTTTGATTGACTAGGACTACAAAGTCTACAACCAACATCTGCCTGTGGCAATTTGAAGATGATGGACCCATATCTATAGATATTCCGCTGCAAATGTAATGTAATAGCCAAATGAGCTATGTATTGATGTAATAAAATTATGTTATTCCTGGTTATAAAGTTATAATATGACCTTTGTTTCTTGATATTACATCTTACTGTGGATGCTAGCTATTGATCCAGGGACTAGCATTGTAAAACACAGGAGGGATCAACCTTATTGGGTTGGGACCTCTACAGATGGTATCAGAGCATTGTGTTGCCTATAGGATTTGTAAACCTAGGATTGGACAAAAACCCTTAGAAAAATAGGAGTTGTATTTTGTCCCAAAACTTATTTACAAAACAAACTTGTAAACTCTATCCCCAACCATTTTGGTTTTAACTCTACATCTCTCCTACCTCAACTTGATGAAAAACCCTACCCATGACCAAAGACTTCATCATATGCAAAGGATTTCTTCAACATCTTCAACTCTAATGACTTCAACATCTTCAACATATTCACCAAGGACTTCCAACTTGGAAACTACTAAGGGCCACAAGTGAAACAAGGAAATCTTGCTCAAGATTTAGAGACTAAGGGAATGCAAAATAAGAAGAATCCATCAACAACTTTGAAGTATGGCAACCAAGAGTTTATCTCAAGGAAACCATGATCACATGTAAGGAGAAGCAACCAATAATGATGGAAAGATCACAAGTAAACCATATAGATGGACCACCATATGTTAGTCAAGTCAAAACCACTAACTTATGTGGTGTAACAAAAATATTTTGTTGCCTAAGTATGTGCTTGAACCTTGTTTGAGTGAAATGCTTGTTTATGATTGCATGCACATTGTTTGTGTAAATTGTGATGTGTGTGATTAGAAATAATTCCTTAGAAGTATCTTGCTTATTCTAAAACTCCCTTCAAACCCCAAACAGATGACTACTCCAAAGGACTCCAAGGTTGATGACACCAACACCAACCAAGCTGATAGCATGAGAGAGCTCATAGCAACCCAACACCAGTTGAACCAACTAACAGCTCAGTTCCTAATCAACAATAGTGATAAGGATCCAGCACTGCAAAGATTCTTGGAAGAGCAGTCTCAACTGATGCTTAAGGTGACTAATCAAATGATTAGCATAGAAGAAAGCTATCCACCGAGAGTTTATGATAACAAGGATGAAAAGAATATTGTTCTAGATGGAGCCCCAGCTTGCATTATTTGTGGAGACAAGGATCATACCTCCAAGGAGCATGAAGGACAATGTCCCAATTGTGAAGAAGATCATCCTGTTGGACAATGTCCTACCTCACAAGCTACTTGCTACCTTTGTGAAGGAAGTGACCATACTCCAGGCCAATGTCCTATCTATGCCATGGTGGAACAAAGGCTACAAGAAGGATCCAAGTCTACCAAAGGAAAAGGACCACTTCTACATCCAAACAAGACAACCCAATTCAAAGGATCAAGGAAAATCAAGAAGCCCAAGCAGGATATGAGCCTTGTGCAATGTCGTAAATGTAAGGAAATGGGACACTACTCTAGTGGATGCCCAGAAAACAAGAAGAATAAAGAGATTGACCAAGTGTGGTGCAACAACTGCAAAGAACCAGGCCACTATGTAGCAACTTGCCCACAAGAGCAACGCAAAGAACTTATGGACATAAATTGTTTCAACTGCAAGAATCCAGGACACTATGCAAGCAACTGTCCAGAAAGGATGAAAAACAAGTTGAACAAGCCTATGGAGAAACTCAACCTTGGCCCATGAGTCAAGTGTAGGAATGAAGCAAAAGTTGCTTAGAGAAATTTTCCAGGACCCAAGAAGGCCAATATGTAATTTTTGTTTGAAAATTTTTAAGGGTGGTAGTACCCTAGTTGATTGAACTTGCTTGTAACCCTACCTTCCCAAATCTCGGGACGAGATTTATTTTAAGGGTGGTAGCCTGTCACATCCCAAGATTTTCCAAATCTTGTAATGTGAAAATAAATGAATAAAATAAAACTTTGTTTGAATTTAAGAGCCAGAAGAAACTTGTTGAATTTAAATGGAAACTCAAACCCAATGGAATTAAATAAAATCCTAAAAGGGTTTAAAAATATAAACATTTTAAATAAAGGAAAATAAATATTTTGGAAATAGTATTTTGGATCTGTAAAATAAAAGATTTGGTATTCAAAAGAAAAGATGGATTTAAATAAAGATTATTTTATAAAACCAATTAAACCTTGGCCAAGCTTGTGAATTAAAACATTTTATTTTTTTTTTTAAAAAAATATAGGTTTAAATAAAAATAATAAAGGATTGTATAAATAAAATAATAAAGATTTAATATCCAACTTTATTTAATAAAAGGTTTTACCATTTTAATTGAAACATCAAAGCTTGTTAAATTATTTTAAATAAGTTTTCTAAGTATTTTATTAATTAAAACCTACTAAAGTGATTTGACTTTATTTTTAGATTTCAAAATAAATATCTCAATAAAATAAAACCTATTTGAAATAATAATGAAAGGCCATTTTATTTAATTATTAATGGACCCTATAATGAAATGTTATTTTATTTTAAACAAGTATTTCAAATATCTTATACTTCCAAATAAAACCTACTGATTTGGTTTTGAAGATATTTAGGTTTCAAATAAAGATTTTATAAAAATCAAACTCTATTTGAATTAATAACTAAGGCCATGTTATTTAATTACTAATGGACCCTAAAATAAGAGATTATTTTGTTTTAAAACAAATCATTCAAATAATCTGTATTTTCAAATAAACCTACTGTTTTAGATTTAAAAATGTTTTCAAATAAGAATTATTATTAGAATCAAACCATGTTAAATAAATAAAGTTCATTTTATTTAATTAAAGAATGGACTAATAAAGTTATTATTATTTCATTTTGGGCTTTTGACCATATTACCAAACAGAACTAATTTCAATATTACAAAATTTGAGTGTTGTTTGAATTGATTTGGTTGATAATTATTTGAATGGAAATTCAAAACAGAAAATAAAATAGAAAAGGAAAAGAACACAGAATAAAAAAAAAATGAAACAACAGCCAGCCCAGATGCTCAGCCCAGGAAGCCCACCAGCCCATCTGTCCCTATTTCCCGAACCGTTATTTTTCACCACTTAAACAACCCACTAAGAAACTGACAAGTAGACCCCTCCCTCCTTTCTTTTCCCACTGACCAGAGGACCCACCATTCCTGTTCATCGTCCTCCCCGCGACTTCTTCTCCCCCTCACAGCGCGGCCGTTTCTGCCTAGATTTATCGCGTTTTAATTCTCCTTAATGCCGAGCCTTAACCTCGCTGCGACCACGCACCTTAAAACGCTCACCCCTCCTCTCTCGTTTCCCTCAGACCCCTCCCTCAAGCACGCCCCCAGGCCGAAGAATTTTGCCAGACGCTTCCCTGTCTCCAACGACCTCCCTCGCCAAAATCCGACCAGCACACACCACCCCGAGCCCTCCCGAGCACCCTGGAAGCTTCCCCACTCCCATACCTTCCTCCCTGTACCAACCATTCATCCGCGGGTGTCCCAGGAAGTCGTCTTGGACCAAGCACAGAAGCGCCGCCGTCTGTCCTCTACTCCGGCAAAGCATACTGGTAAGAGCCGACCACCCCAAGCCCTATAGTTCATGCTCACAGCTCCGCCATGGTCTCCCGCGACTAACCATGCTCTCGGTTTGCCCTCTCGAGATCTACAGTGACGCCAGCGACGACGACCACGACGACCACCGTCTGCCTCCAACTCCGACAGCGTTTCCAGGTGAAATCCGACGCCCCTCCGCTCCTCGATCATGCGAGCATATTCGCCTCGGACCTACGCACCTAACCATATTCCTGACTTGCCTTAGGGTGATCTGCAGCGTCGACTTCAACCAGAACCAGAGCCGCTCGACGCCGTTTCCAACTCCGGTGAGAAATTGCCGCAACCCTAGTGCGCCCCGAGCCACACCGACCACACGACGTGCTTCACCATAGCTCTGCAATCAAGGTGAGCATCCTCCCCTCTCTCCTAACGTTCTGTTTCGCCAAGCGCCGCCGCAATCTGATCGCCGCCGCCGCTAGCCACCGCCGGCGCCGCTCGCGAATGGTCGAGCGCGCGAACACCGTTGGATCCTTATCCAACGCCTGTGATAGAACACTTAAGCCGCGAAGGGGTACGTTATCTGGACCACCCGATCTGACTTAATCCAACGCCCCACAGCGTGATCCACCCCGAACCGGTACCGTCCAACCAGAGCGTGCCGCGTGTCACCTATCTCGTTTTAAAAGAAATTTGAATCTGATTTAACTACAAACTTCAAACCTCTATAACTTTTGATCCACACGTCCAAATTTGACAAATTTTATATCAATGAATTCAGGAGAACAAGCCCTAACCAACCCTACCCTTAGTTTTGAAAATAGTATCTGTTAGCTTGTTGGAAATTACAGAAACTTTTGTGTACTTGTTTAGAGTATAAAAATTGTTTAAAAATTGATTTTAGGATTAAATCTTTTGCAAAAGGGATTTGTGTGACCCTACTGACCCTAGGAACCAAACCAAAGTGTTAAAAATGATTTTTGTGAAATTAAGCTGAATTATTTTAACTTAGCCATTTTTCTAGCCACATAAAAAGAATGCATTTTGTTATAAAAATGTTTATGAAAAGGAAAACTTTGGGAAAATGTTTTAGACCAAACTTACTGACCCAAAAACACCAAGCCTTGCCAAGGGCAACTCACTTGGTGAAAAACCTAAGGCTTTGCTTTGATAAGAATTTTCACCACATAAAATGATGAATGATTTTAAAATGGTCTTAGGATAAAACCCAATTACAAGTGACTTTGCCATTTTGGTAAATGACCCATGCGGACCTTACAAAGCTTATAAACCTATTAGAAACCAACCTTGCAATAGAACCCTCTTTTACAAGACTTAGGAACCATTGCTTTGTGTATGTGAATTATTGTTTGAATGTTGGAATGTTAGTTGATTTGGTGATTGCTTGTTTGATTGTAGTGAAATTTGCAAAGTGTGAGACTAGCAAGATCAAGAAGTGACTATCATTCCCTAAGCAAAAAGGCAAGTTACACTATCATTCAAAAGTCCTACTATTTTTATTACTATACTTAGTGGATTTTGAAAATATGCATGAAAAGATATTTTATACATAAGCTATGCTAAATCCTAATAGGATTCCCTATACAATCCTTAGTGAAAATATTGAAGTTGTACATGTTTAGCCATGATATATACTATATTTTGAAAAAGAGATACATGTTGAGATTTACAAAGGTTGAGAAAAGGACTTGTGTTTTACATAATAAAACAAGGACTCAATGAACCGCCTAGGTGGTGGCTACTTTATGTTTTGGAGAAGGTGGCAACAAAAGGGAACCATGTCTATGGCAATCACTTTGTGTTGTGCTCCAAAAGAAAACCACCTAGGAAACTTAGAGATCAAACATGCTTCTCCAATTGTGGCTTCCATATACAACCACATGCTATTATGGCTCTGGCTTAGTCAATTACATTAGGAAGACCCATACATTGTCTTTAGTTACTGGACATGGGGATCTGGAATGCTTCATGGGGGCTGAAGACAAAGCTAGCAATGATGTATGGGAGGACCTTTTGGAAAGACTTCGTCACATTCTCAATCTGCCAGTACTCCATCTTGGTGAGCACTAATCCAGTAGGCCACTGGTGGCAACAAGATGGGATTGTGTCTTGTGGGTAAAGTGTACTCCTTCTTCAGAAGTAAATAAAATCTAAGTACTTAGCCGTGTCCCCGGTTATGGACAATACTGAGCAACTAAAGTTTGAACTATGGGAGATCTCGACATTCCAACTTCTAATATAAAAACTTGATGCCCTTGTGTGTCTACCAAGGAATTCAAAGAGATTTTGTAAAGCTTGTTGCACTTGGGGTTACCAAGGTGCTCAAGAGCATGATGTACTTGGGGCTTTACCAAGGAACTCATGAGTTTTTGATAAAACTTGTTGCACTTGGGGTTACCAAGATGCTCAAGGGATTTTGACAAGGATTTGAACACTTGAGTCTCTACCAAGGAGTTCAAGGAACTTGGAAAAGAAATTTGACAAAATACTTCAAAACCCTTTTGAAAAGATAGGATAAAATATTGCTTTATGCAAATAAGCCTCAAACCCTACTTAGCCAAATATGCATATAATGATAGGATCCACTCTTATTATACATAAAAGTGAAACTTGCCAATACAATTCAAAATGTATTGACCCTTGTGGCTGTAACTTGTAATGTTGCAGGTTGATTGTTTTAAAAATGAAGATTTTTTGATTGACTAGGACTACAAAGTCTACAACCAACATCTGCCTGTGGCAATTTGAAGATGATGGACCCATATCTATAGATATTCCGCTGCAAATGTAATGTAATAGCCAAATAAGCTATGTATTGATGTAATAAAATTATGTTATTCCTGGTTATAAAGTTATAATATGACCTTTGTTTCTTGATATTACATCTTACTGTGGATGCTAGCTATTGATCCAGGGACTAGCATTGTAAAACACAGGAGAGATCAACCTTATTGGGTTGGGACCTCTACAAATCAGAATCGGAATAACCTGCAACATGAAACGTAGCAGCCCCGTAGGGTCAATACATGGAATGTATGGCAAGTAGAGTTAGTAAAGGAGACAATAGTACTAACATCTACATGCATATTTGGCAATTGGAGCTGTGTCTGGCTGGCATTTGCAAATACATTTGTCCTACTTTCATAAACAGTTTTTGATTTTCTTTGAAAAGATCCCAATTAAGTTAACCCAACAATATTAAAGCAATTATGAAATTAGAATGAGCTAGAAACATGTCATGGAATCAATATCTAGCAACTCAGTTGTCCATAACCGGGGACACGGCTAATCGATTAGATTACACACTCTGCAGAGGTTAGTAGACTTTACCCATGTGACTTGGCCAGCCCAGCTCGTACCATCACTCTCATTCTGAGTGATGATAGGGAGAAGTCCAAGAAGAGACTGTTCGGGAAGTAGCTCCTCAATCCCGACGCGCACCGGTCCAACCTACCAAAATTCTACATCTCTGGATACGCGGGTTCGAGTTACCATAACCTACTAAGTCCAACCAACCGCCCATTCCATTATTGGCACATGGTTTCACACGTAAGCTGCACAATAAAGAAGCCAATCATTCTCTCTTGATACCTGGGTGCCTTTCCGCAATAAACCACCAAAAATTATCAATCCCATCATACCCAGATGATTCATTGATTAAGTTGTTTTAGTTTTCGCAAACCAATCCTTTGAGAAAACAAGTATCAATGATGTAGCCCAGCCCTTGTTCATCAAGCATGGCTAAGCACATCTACCAACGGTGGTTCATCTACAAAGAGGGTCCTACCACATAATAGGACATAGCATAGTGATAGTATCATCCTACACATGCATCTATAAAATACACGACAATGCATTGAAAATAGTAGGACGATATCATGAACAAAGTAGCATCTACTTGCCTTGGTTGTAGCGGTCAGAAGAACAATCCACACACGAGCAAGCGTTGCACTCGTCACAATCTACATGATACAATTGCAATCATAAACAAGCAATTCACAAGCATATGCAACAAATATGATGCATGAAGGTATGCAAGACAAGTGGATTGGTGCTACAGCTGCAACACATAATATAAATCAGTAGAGATACTGATTGCATGCATGGAAAATAGTTTTAGCGCAAGGAAAACTATTGTGCATAAAATAATATCCGAAACTAGAGCTACAACTCAAATAATTCGCCAACGGTACGGTACTGATTGTAAAATCGTGGGAAAAATCTACAGCATAGGCATCGCTGATTAGAAAGAGTACCAACTGGAATTACTCGAAAAAGAATTATAAAACACCCCGAGTAATTAAAACACTGCAGAAAGCCATTAGACAAATACTGCAGAAGTTTTTACTGTAAGCCTATCCTTTTAATTCACGATGTGATTCCCCTCGTTCCACTGAATCCAGGGACATATCATACGCGATTTTTGGAGCTACGGATCTTTTTATACGAATTAATTACTCTGAAAAGGCCACTAACTAGTTCGATTAAACTGTACTAAACCTGATAGTAAAAGTCTGAACCAAAGGTACAGCGAGATTCTACACGACTCACTGAACTCGTACATATTTTATTTGCAATTTTTGGCCAAGAGGTTGAATTTCTACGCAATTTACAAGATTCTACCGAAATCTGTCAACAAAAGGGATTAACGAAATTGACCAGTCAACTGTGTCTGTTTGACTGGTCAAGCGTCTGCTGACTGGGCGCTGACTGGACGTCTGACTAGTCAACGCCTGAGTCCGACCGGTCAACTAACGATCTGAGCCGCTGATCTGAGATCTGACGCTGGCTGCTGTCTTACCGGAAACGGATGGCGAAACGGACTCCGGCGAGCTCCGGACGGCGGCGACGATCTCTTCCGGCGACGGGGTTTCTCCTGCGCGTACGTACACGGTCAACAACGGGTCCGAGAAAAACAACTCGCGCGCGAGACAGCGCGCGTACGTGCGTGTGTGCGTGTATGTGCATGCATGCATGCGAGCGTGTGCGCGCGTGCATGTGCGTGTGTGAGCGCATAGCGCATGTGGACGGCGGCATGCGGCGGCGCAGCGCGCTGCAGTGAGGCGACGGCGACGCAGCAGGGTGGCGGCGGCGCGTGCAGCAAGCGGAGGCGGCGCGCAGCGGCGGTGCAGGCGGCGCGGGGCGACGGCGAGGCGGCGCGGTGCAGGCGGCGGCGGCGGCACGCAGCGGCGGTGCAGGCGGCGGCGGCGGCACGCAGCGGCGGTGCAGGCGGCGGCGGCTGCGGGCGGCGATGGCGGCGGTGACGGCGACCATCGGCGGCGCGAAGGGCGGGAATGGAGAGGGGGCGGCGAGACGGACCTGGCGGCGGCGACGGAGGCGGCGGCTCCTCGGGAGTCGCGCTCGCGCGCGCGGATCGAGGGAGGCGGGAGGCGGCGGGGTCGGCGCGTGGGGCAGGTGTCGGGCACGGAAAACGAGGCCAGGTGGGGTCCTTTAAATAGTACCCTGCGCGAAATCCTAGACTGATTCGGTCAGCTGTTGGACTCCGATTCGGAAATTGGTCCGGATTTTCGGACCGTTTTCCGGCGGTTTACTAAAACGTCCGAGTCTTTTGCATACGAACTCCGATTGGAGCGATTCTCGTGCCTACGGGTTCGTATCGTCGAGGGGAACAACCTTCAGTCTAAGTTTGCGCGAAAACTCAAACCTACAGAGGTGGTTGTCGCAAGTCCTTCTAAAGCTTCCCGCAGGAACCTCGTAGCGAAACAAAATAGGGTTTTGAAGGTGGCGTTCCGCCGAACCTTTCTACTCGACGGTTTTGCATGGAAAGATATGATGCAATGCTATGAATGATATGCAAGACCAAATCTAAAATTTGGGATGTGACATCTTGAATCACTTGATTTTGAATCACTTGATAGATGCGAAGCATGTCTGATGGGTAAAATGACTAAGACTCCATTTTCTGGTATGATGGAGCGAGCTACGGACTTATTGGAAATCATACATACCGATCTGTGTGGTCCAATGACTGTAGCATCGCGCGGTGGTTATCGTTATGTTCTTACCTTCACGGATGACTTGAGTAGATATGGGTATATCTATTTCATGAAACATAAGTCCGAAACTTTCGAGAAGTTTAAGGAATTTCAAAGTGAGGTAGAGAATCAACGTAACAAGAAGATTAAATTTCTACATTCTGATCGTGGAGGTGAATATCTAAGTTACGAGTTTGGCGGGCATTTGAAGAAATGCGGAATACTTTCACAATTGACACCGACGGGAACACCACAGCGTAATGGTGTGTCCAAACATCGTAATCGAACTCTCTTAGATATGGTTCGTTCTATGATGTCACTTACAGATTTACCGCTATCATTTTGGGGTTATGCATTAGAAACAGCCGCATTCACTTTAAATAGGGCACCATCTAAATCCGTTGAAACGACACCGTATGAATTATGGTTTGGGAAGAAACCTAAATTGTCGTTCCTTAAAGTTTGGGGTTGCGAAGCCTATGTAAAGAAGTTACAGCCGGACAAGCTTGAACCCAAAGCGGAAAAATGCGTCTTCATAGGATACCCGAAGGAAACTATTGGGTATACCTTCTATCACAGATCCGAAGGCAAAATCTTTGTTGCCAAGAATGGATCCTTTCTAGAGAAGGAATTTCTCTCGAAAGAAGTGACTGAAAGAAAAGTAGAACTCGACGAGGTTGTCGAACCTTCTCTCAAAATTGCGAGTAGCGCAGCACCGGAAGTGGTTCCTGTGACGCCTGCACCAATTAGAGAGGAAGCTAATGATGATGATTATGAAACTTCGGTTGAAGTTGCTATAGAGCCTCGCAGGTCAACGAGAACTCGTACCACTCCAGATTGGTATGATCCCGTTATGAGTGTCATGTTGGTGGATAACACCGATGACCCTGAGACATATGAGGAAGCGATGATGAGCCCAGATTCCAATAAATGGCAAGAAGCCATGAAATCCGAGATTGGATCCATGTACGAAAACCAAGTGTGGACTTTGGTGGACTTACCGGATGGCCGGAAGGCTGTCGAGAACAGATGGATTTTCAAGAAAAAAATAGATGTTGATGGTAATGTTACTGTCTATAAAGCTCGACTTGTCACAAAAGGGTTTCGACAAATTCAAGGAGTTGACTACGATGAGACCTTCTCACCACTAGCGAAGCTAAAGTCTGTAAGGATTATGTTAGCAATCGCTGCATATTATGATTATGAGATATGGCAGATGGATGTCAAAACAGCATTCCTCAATGGAGACATTGATGAAGAGTTGTATATGATGAAACCCAAAGGTTTTGTCGATCCTAAGGATGCTAACAAGGTATGCAAACTTCAATGTTTAATTTATTGATTGAAGCAAGCATCCCGAAGTTGGAATCAACGTTTTGATAAAGTAATCAAAAGTTTTGGTTTTATACAAACTTATGGAGAAGCTTGTATTTACAAGAAAGTGAGTGGGAGCTCTGTAGCATTCTTAATACTATATGTAGATGACATATTGTTGATTGGGAATGATGTAGACCTTCTTAATAGTGTCAAGGAATATTTGAATAATAGTTTTTCAATGAAGGATCTTGGCGAAGCATCTTATATATTAGGCATAAAGATTTATAGAGATAGATCAAGACGCCAAATATCATTTTCACAGAGTACATATTTGGACAAAGTTCTAAAGAGGTTTGGAATGGAAGATAGCAAGAAAGGGTTCTTGCCCATGGTGCCCAATACGATCTTGAGTAAAACTCAGAGTCCGACATCGGCAGAAAATAGAGAAAGGATGAGTAAGACTCCCTATGCCTCAGCCATAGGATCTCTAATGTATGCCATGCTATGTACTAGACCCGACATTGCATATGCTGTTAGTCTAACTAGCAGATATCAAAGTGATCCAGGAGTGGATCATTGGACAGCGGTCAAAAACATCCTTAAGTACTTGAGAAGAACTAAGGATATGGTTCTTTCTTATGGAGGTGATGAACAACTCGTTGTTAATGGTTACACCGATGCTAGTTGGAACACCGATCCGGATGATTCTAAATCACAATCTGGATACGTATTTATTTTGAATGGTGCAGCAGTTAGCTGGAGGAGTGAAAAGCAAAGCGTTGTGGCGAGATCTTCAACTGAATCGGAATACATGGCTGCTTCGGAGGCTTCACAAGAAGCGATATGGATGAAAGAGTTCATTACAGAGCTGGGTGTGGTTCCTAGTGCGCTGGACCCAATGTCTATCTACTGTGATAACATGGGCGCCATAGCCAATGCGCAAGAACCAAGGTCACACAAGAAGCTGAAGCACATCAAGCTACGTTTTCACGCTATTCGAGAACATATCCAAGATGGGGATATAAAGATTTGCAAAGTACACACAGATCTGAATGTGGCGGATCCGTTGACTAAACCTCTCCCGAGGGCAAAACATGACCAACACCAAACCGCCATGGGTGTTCGGTATATTACCATGTAATCTAGATTAGATGACTCTAGTGCAAGTGGGAGACTGTTGGAGATATGCCTTAGAGGCAATAATAAATGTAGTTATTATTATATCTTTGTGTTTATGATAAATGTTTACATTCATGCTATAATAGTATTAACATGGAAACATTAATACTTGTGTGATTTGTAAACTTAAATTTGAAGTCCCTAGTAAAGCCTCTATACATCACTAGCTTGTTGGTTAATAAATGATTGTGGTTTCCCTATCATGAACATTGAGATGTTATTAACAACAAGATCATATCGTTAGGAGAATGATATGATGGACATACTCCTATAGATAAAGCGTAGCATAAAGATCAAGTCATTTCAATAAGTTCAATTGCTATATGCTTTCTGATACATAGTAACCTAATTCCTTCGACCATGAGATCATGCATATCACCTTTACCAGATGGATGCTTTGATGACATCAAACACCACACCGTAACTGGGTGGCTATAAAGGTGGCATTGAGTGTTCGGAAAGTATTGGTTGAGACACATGGATCAAGAGTGGGATTTGTCCATCCATATGACGGATAGATATACTCTGGGCCCTCTCGGTGAAATGTCATCCAATTAGCTTGCAAGCATGTGACTGGCTCACAAGGGATCACATATCACGGGAACGAGAAAAGAGTACTTATCGGTAACGAGGTTGAACTAGGTATGCAGAGATACCGACGATCATAACCTCGGATAAGTAAACTATCGTGAGACAAAGGGAAATTAGTATCGTATGTAAGTGGTTCATTCGATCGCGAAGTAATCGTAGAAATATGTGGGCGCCATATGAATTTCCAGATTTCTCTATTGGTTATTGTTCGGAGAGGTGTCTCGATCATGTCTGCATAATTCACGAACCGTAGGGAGACACACTTAAGGATTTGACGTTGTTTGAGTAGTTATGGAATGATGAGAAAGAGACCGAATGTTGTTCGGAGTCTCGGATGGGATCCGGGATATCACGAGGAGATCCGGAATGGTCCGGAGAATAAGATTCATATAAAGAAAGTCTCGTTTCGGAGTTGGGGAATGATTCCGGTGTTTTCATCGGGAATGTTCTAGAAGGTTCCGGAATGTCCGGCACTCTGGGGGGGGGGAGGGTACATGGATGTGTCATTACAATTTGGTATGATTGCATCATGTACTAAGTGTCATCGCTGTTCCAAATAAAGGATTAATTCAAATCCTAGTTTGAAAAGTCAAATAGCTAAATTGAAAAGTCAAACGGCTAAATTTGGAAAGAGGAAAAGAGGAGGAAGGTGAAACCGAGTTGGGGAGGGAGTCCCTCCTCCCCAAGCCGGCGCACCACCCAAGACGAGTTGGGGAGGGACTCCACTCCCTCCCCTTGGCCGGCCGGCCCCTCCACCTATATAAGGAGGGGCAGGGCTCCCTCCTAGACACACAACTTCCACGCCTCAAACCCTAGGAGCTGCTGCCCACCATAGCCGCCGCCGCCCCCTAGGGTTTCTCCCCTAGCCGCCGACTTGGGGCACCTCCAAGCCCTAGCCGCCGGCTCTAGCACCTCCTCCTTGGTGTGTCTAAACCCTAGATCGCCGAGGAGCTCTCTCATACTCCACCATAATCGCTCCGGCTTAAGGCGAAGCCCTGCGAGATCTCCCCTCTACTTCCGGTACCACGCTGTTGTGCTGCCGGAATCACGAGGAGAGTGCTACAACCTCCGCTGCCTACTGGAACAAGGGAGAGGAAGGTCTTCGTCGAGTACCGAACGTGTGACCGACTGCGGGAGCACTGCTGGAACGCAGCGCCGGAAGGATCGTCTACGCGATCTTGAGATCGGGAAGAGTACGACTACATCACCCACGAGAATCTGCTCTCGTTAAACACTTTGGAATCTTCGACGGTGAGTTATTCCATCGACTCGTTGCTACAATCTAGTAGATAGATCTTGGCTTGTTTGTTTGTATGCGATAGAAATTTTTTGTTTTCCATGCTATGAAACCCTACATCAACGCCCGTCCATCCATACCTATGCCTACCACACTCGAATCCCACTGTTACTGTTACTATTACTATTGCTACTGTTTCACTACTGCTGTTGCTTTACTGTTGCTACTACCAAATTGTTGCTACTGATAAACTTCTGTGAGCAAGAACTATTTCCAGGTGCAGCTGAACTGACAACTCAGTTGTTAAGGCTTGCAAGTATTCTTTGGCTCCCCTTGTGTCAAATCAATAAATTGGGTAATACTACCTGCGAAGACTGTTGCAATCCCCTATACTTGTGGGTCATCAAGACTACTTTCTAGCGCCGTTGCCGGGGAGCATAGTTTTATTTGTAAGTTCACTTGGATCTATTATTGTTCACTGCTACTCCTTTCATCACGGGGAAGTATCGTGATGGAAATTTCCCTATTTTACCATCCACTACAAGAAGAGGTACAATCCTAAACACCTCTGCTGCCCTTGATTCACCGTCTGTTATAAGTAAGCTTGTTACACCACCACCACATACACATGCTACGCACACTACTACTACTGTTGAGTCTGAAACTGCTTTTGATACTCATGATGTTACTTCTACTGTGCTTGATGCGAGTGGTTCATTAGGTCCTTTTCTAGATGCTACTATGGTTAGTCTAGGAAATACCGAAACTCCTAGTGAAGACACTGTTACACCTGTTAGCTCACCTGAGGCTAGTGAGAGTTATGATATTAATGATGGTTACATTGAGTTCACTGGTGATTTTGTTGAAGAGTGCCGAAACACACATGGTACTAGTGCTATTAAGAGTCTCCTTGCTAGACGTACTATCATGCCTAAGCTGTCCTCTGATCCTAAGTTTGCCACTTCCCCCATAGATATTAAAGATGAAGACTATGATTTCTCTCTTGATATATCTTATTTAGATATTGTTGAGAAAGAACCTTTTTGGGGGACTGAAAATGAGAGTGTTGTGGCTCATATGAATGAGCTTTCTACTATGAGTGCTTTGTTCTCTAATGATTTTAAGATGCGCAAGTACTTTGTTACTAAGATATTCCCTTTTTCACTAAAAGGAGAAGCTAAGGATTGGTTTAATAGATTACCTCCTGGTTCCATTGATAGCCCTGATTGTTTCTTTCTTCCAGAAATATTTTCCTCCCAGTGCTAGACATGCTGCTTTGCAGAGACTTTTTGATTTTAAATAGGGAGAAGAAGAGAAATTGCCTGAGTCATGGACAAGGTTCTTTTCCTTGATTCATGCACATCCTGGATGTCCATTACCTAAGAATGAGCTTCTTGATATTTATTATAATGGACTAACTGATGATTCTAGGACATACCTAGATAGCTTTGCTGATTGTGTTTTCAGGAAAAGGACTCCTAGAGATGCTGAAGAATTAATGACTAAAATAAGCAAGAATTATGATGATTGGACTTCAACTGAGCTAAATACACCTGAGCCTATTACTCCTGAACTAGTTGTTCCTGAACCAATTCAAGCACCAACAACAAAGAAGAGGGGAGTTATTACTGGTAGAAAACGCCCCATTGGTCCCGGTTGGTAAGGGGCATTAGTCCCGGTTACCCAACCGGGACGGGGCAATCGGGACTAAAGCCCCAACCTTTAGTACCGGTTTGTAACATCCCTAAAATCATGTTTCCAAACTCATGCATATCATCCATGCATCCATGATCATATACAGTTCTTTTCAAACAAAACAATTCAAAAACAGGAGCATATGAGCTCATTATTTTATGTGATCATCATTTGAAACAAATGCTACTCTCTAGTGAGAGGTTATTGTTCATGAAGCCAAACCATGGGCCTTATTGCTTTCAGAATGAGTTGCTAGATTGCTAAGGATTAAACCAAAATTTCAAAGCAAATACAATTTGAAAACCAATTTCAAAACCAATATGAAACAAGTGCTATGTCACTGTTTATTTTATTCTTTTCAAATTGACCAAGCCAATTCAAAGTGGCCACATGGTTTTATGCCTAGAATTGTGACTGTTGCACACTGCAAAAACCCTGAAAAGGTTTGAATTCAAATAGAGTTTGAATTCATTTGAAAATCATTCCAGAAAATCAAATTAGAAATAGAAAAGGAATAAAGAAAAGTAAAAAGGGCCGCCGCTACCATTTCAGCCCAACAGAGAATCGAGCCCAGCTAGCCCACCTAGGTTCCCCCTCTCTCCCTCTCATGCACAGACGCACCCGCAAAGCCACTGACGCCCGGACCCCACCTCTCCTCTGTTTATTTCGCTGACAAGTGGACCCGTGACCCCGTCGTCGTCTTCGTCAATCACGCGCGCACGCGACGCTCACGCCGCCGTTACTCGCCGCAGTCACTGCCGTGTTGATTCCCATTGATTCCGTGAGTAACTCCTCGCCCAGCTCCGGCTATAAGAACCACTCCCTCTCGCAACCATTTCCCCTCACTCAATTTTCTCTCCACGCCACCAGGCTGCTCGCAACTCGCCAGACACCGCCGCAGCTCCGACAACCTCCAGCGTGCGATTCTGGTAAACCCCGTGCGCCCCTTCCTCTCCGGTGCATGCAAATAGCTTCGTGATCTCCTTGCGCATCTCCTGATTCCCTTTGTCTGTCTGTTTGTGATCCAGAGCTTCGACTTCAACGAGCACCGTGAGCACTCGACGCCGTCTCCAACTCCGGCGAGAGATTAAGGTAAAATCCGACCGCCCCGTGCCTTCCCTTTGACGCTGACTTGTTCGCCTGACCTATGCAAACACACTGATGCCCTCCGTTTGCGTTAGGGCAAAGCAGAACGTCGCCAACGCCGCCGTCCACCCGAGCCCGACCCTGTCATCCACTCCGACGAGATCCCACGGCCACTACAGCGCGCCCCTTGCCAAGCTACCACCACGTTGAGCTTCAGTGCGTCACTGCGAGTCTGGTAAGCATTTCCACTAACCCCATCCCTCTCTGTATCCACCGCGACGCCGTAGACCGAGCGCGCCGCCGCTCGCTGTCGCCGCGCGCCGGCAGACCATGGTCGTTTCATCGAGAGCCGTTGGATCTAGATCCAACGCGTGTAATAGAATCACTTAACGAAGCGGTACGTTAGATCTGAGCCATGCGCGATCACTTAAATCCAACGATCTGCATCGACCGATCCGTGCGAACCGGTACGCGCCAATAGGATAGCGCCGCGTGGCAGTGAGTTAGGTTTAAAAACAGATTTTGAATCAGATTGTTATTCAAATTTGATTTAACTATAACTTTTGATTTCCATGTTAGATTTTGACAAATTTTATACCGTTGGAATCAGGAGAACAAGCTCTTTCAAAATATGAAATGTGTTTAATGTTTAGTTTCTGTTAAAAAGGCTTTATTTGCAGAAACTTGTTTAGGACTATTTTGAGTGTTTGAAATGTTTAGGAAATGTTTTAGGGTATAAATATTGGTTGTTTGGCAAGTTTTTATCTTGTTAGTGAATCAGTACCTTGCACTTGCTTGGTTGAGTTTTGAAAATCATCACTTAGCATTTTGCATGCATGCATATATTTATGTTTGTATATGAATTGTGTGTAATTTTGTGCTACCATTCTTTGTGTAGAATTTGGTGCTAGTGATTGTGATTGTGAAGAGTCCTACTCTCCCAACTACCAATCCAAGTGGTACTTCATGAATATTCTATCCCTATATTTTTATACTAAGCATTAGAAATATTTTGCTAAGTCTTGCGTGCTATATTTTTCTTATATGCCATGTTGGGAAATCCTAAGTAGTTGTAGAAATGCTAGGAAATTCTAAGTTAAGTTACTATCTATGCCATGCTTAGCCTAGATAGTAGCAAACAAGGGTTGGTGAAAATATACATGCTATGATGAAAATATTTCTAAGTCTTTGGACTTTGTTTTGCTTAATAAAAACAACTAAGTCAATGAATCACCTGGGTGGAAAGGGACTTGAATGGTGGATTTTTGTTGAGTGGTTACACAAGGCCCATGGCTATGGTTTCCCTTGTGTATCTCACTTGTGGCAAGCCACCCAGGAACAAAGGTATTTTAGAGGCCAAGTGTTATGAAGCTTCTAGTGCAGCCACTTGGCAATATGGGCTCTTCCTGGATCACATAAGTTGCTAGAACTTAGCCACTTGGACAGTTGGTGGTATTGGGAAAGATAGGTTGGAGCGCGTCCATTTGGTCTAAGGGAAGGCTTCTGAAAGGTCCTGTCTTGGGAAACCAAGTCTGGTGGGGAAAGTGCACAACCTCTGTAGATGGAAAAATCTAAGTACTTAGCCAAGTCCATGGCAATGGACAACTTAAGCATCAAGGCATGGAAGCTATCAAGAATCTCATCATTCCAACTTCTAAGTAAAACTTGTGGGTGAACAAGGGTGAAGGACCTCAATGTCTATTGGTGGTTCCTTGGGTAAAGTTTTGACAAAGAAAAACTTAGTGATTTCAACTAATAGGAAAAACCTATTTTGAGCAAAGCAAGCCAAGCTACACTTAGCCAAATTTGCATATAGTATCTAGTCCACTTAAAATATACTAAGGTATCAATTGCCAATACTATTCCAAAGTATTGACCCACTGTGGCTGTAACTTGTGAAGTTGCAGGTTACTCTGATGAGGATTAGGTGTCATGAGTCTACACTCAACATGTTTGCCTGTGGCACATGAAGATGAAGACTTATATTTATTTACTTATTCAAACTCTTGTAATAGGCTTGTGGCCTTGAGTTGTAAGAACTATGTTTATCTCTAGAACGGATGTAATAAATGACCTTTGTATCTTGTACTTCATCTTAAACTGTGGATGCTAGCAATGATCCAGGGACTAGCATTGCAATCACAGGGATCCTTCTCCTTTACAAAGGAGGGATCTTACAGATGGTATCAGAGCCACTGTGTTGCCTGTAGGATTATGACCCTAGGATTGGAAACCACTAAGGAAAAAATTTCAGCAACTTCTACACTTGTCTATTCTTCTCGTAAAACTTTTCTAATCTTCTCTCTCATCTCTATTTGTAGATGAACTCCATCAACGAAGCCGTGAGGAAAGGACCACTCATGACAATGACTTTGGAGTGTGAGACAGAATTCCCCAAGGCTCTCAAGGACCTCATGGTTGCATTAGAGATACAAGGTGCAGCTATGTACAAAGGTTTTCCTGTGATGGATGAAGAAGTGGAATAGTGGTGGGTGCAACTTCACTTGTATAAAAACAAGGAAGACAACCATCAGGAAAAAGGATTCTGCATGTTCACTAATTCAGTGGTGCACCCTACATTCTTTGAATCAGCAAGGGATGCATCTTGGAAGACCATCAAAGAACTTGGTGATAGAGTCAAGTGCAGAATGCTCAACCTCCAAAATGATCTAAGGAAAGAGAAGGAACATACCCAAGAGTTGGAAGCCACCAACCAAACCTTAAGAGGAGACATTATAGACTTAGTGATGGAGTCATGTGAGCAAGATAGGCTGATTGCTTCTAGAAACATTGTGTTAGCCAACAGATCCAGTGAGATAGGATTTTAAGCGTACTTCGTTAGTTGGACCACCACTTATCACCTTATTTTCCAAAGTGTGACTTTAAAATAAGTTGAACCTTGGTTGTTGTAATGATTTCATGTATGCATGACTTGTGTGTTTTGCTTTCCAAGGATATGTGTGTGATGTTTTGTCTTTTGTTTTATCTTGAATTGTGTTGATCTAACTTTTCTATCTTATAAATAGATGCCTATTACCATCAGCACTATTGAGGAGTTCCAGGTTACCCGTTTTGGTCCTCGTATCGTTGAGCTTACTACTTTGCTCAATATCGTTGAGCCTATTATCCGGGCGTCAAGGTCAACTAGCCCGGACCCCAGACCGAGCCTACCACGGAGGCCATTGTCTTCAAGCTCATGCACGATGACAGGGAGAGAGGCCTTGAGGTAGTTATGCAGGATCTGATAGGACGTCTGCTAGGGAGATACTCCCGACAGGTTAGAGGTACTCACTTCCACGCCTTCGGTAGATGTGATGAGGATGGAGAGTCCATTGACTTCGAGGACACTGTGAGAGATACAATAGAGCCCATTCGTCTATACCTCCAGGACTTAGAGTCTCTCATTAGGCACGTGGACACTGACAGGACCAACGTCATGCTTAGCAATGACGAACTCCAGGTGCAGCTTCGCGAGAAGGACAAGCTCTTCGCGGAGCAAGATGAGATAGTCAAGGAGATGGAGACGAAGTTCGAGACCCAGGACAGGAAGTTCAAGAGTCAGGAAAAGCGTGTCCAGGATAGGAACAAGAAGATCCGGGACATGACTGAAGAACTGCAGTCCAAGGACTTCGAGCTCGAGCATCAGCAGACGGTGATTGAGAGGCTTCGTTCCCAGAAGAGGGCTCTCAAGGCCAAGATAGAGACCTTGACCACTAGTGTTGAGGAGTACAAGACCGCGATGGAGAAAGCAGGTCTTACCTTTGTCGAGGAGGAGGTTGATGCCGAGGAGTAGATTTGACTACTCATTTATCTTTTATTATCGTGCTTGTTAATTGAGAACTTGTTATTGGACCATCCGACATGTGGATGGCTTGCTACTTGTGTGTTTTACCTTGTGAACTTGTTATTTTGTTGTTGAACTTTTATCTTTGTATTGCATACTTTGTGTTTGCTTATGTGGTGTAATGTGCATGAAAGCATCTATGGGTATCTCATTCTTATCTCTATTTGAACAAACCACAGATGCCTCCCCGTCGTGCAAACCCCAACCCCAACAACAACAACAACAACAACATCACTCCGGAAATGCAACAAATGATGACCGCTCAAACACAGCTGATGCAGATGATGACAACGTTCATCCAGAACCAAAACAACAACAATAACAACAACAACAATAACAACAACAACAACCCTCCGGGTTTTGATATGCTTACCAGGTTCTTGAGATTGAGGCCAGCGAAGTTCTCAGGGACGACTGATCCCATGGTAGCCAATGATTGGCTACGTTCTGTGAACTAGGACTTAGTAACCGTGGGCTGTACTGATGCTGAAAAGGTCAGATTCGCAGCACATCTGCTGGAAGGACCAGCCGCCACTTGGTGGGATAACTTCCAGATCACCACTCCCATAGATGAAGTGACATGGGCTATCTTTGAGGATGGCTTTCGCACTGCTCATATCTCATCTGGAGTGATGAGTCTGAAAAAGAAAGAGTTCCATAATCTGAAGCAGTGCCACCGCAGCGTGGCTGAATATATTGAAGAGTTCAACAATCTGGCGTGTTATGCACCGGATGAAGTTGACACCGATGCTAAGAGAAAGGAAAAATTTCTTGAAGGCTTGAATGATGAGCTAAATCTGTAGCTGGCTGTGGCATATGTTCCCACTTATCAGTCGCTCTGTGACAAGGCTGCTATTTTGGAGAACAAAATGAAGCAAGTTGAGAGTAGAAAGAGAAAACACTCCGAAAAGCACAACTCGGGATCATCTCACAAACGATCTCATTATGATGACAGTGGAAGCTCAGGATCCCACAAGCATGGGAAATTCAACAAGCACCATAACCACAACCGTCATGACAACAAGCATCACCGTAGTCATGACAATGACAAATACAAGAACCACAAGGGTGGATACAAGAGTCACCACAGTGGTAATGGAAGTGGAAGTGCTAGTCAGCCTATTAAGAGAGACATTAGTCAGGTTGAATGCTTCAAATGGAAGAAGATGGGGCATTATGCAAATGACTGCCCATAAAAGAAGGTTGAAGGACCCAACAAGCCCAACCCTTTTCAGAAGGGACAGGTGAACCACATTAATGTGGAGGAAATCTATGAGGAGCCTGATGCTGTTGCTGGTAAGTTCAGATTCAATTCTATTCCAGCATTTGTTCTTTTTGATACTGGAGCATCACATTCATTCATATCAAAAGCATTTGTTGATAGAAATGGGTTTCCAACTGAAAACATTGGGTGTCCAATAAAAGTTAGTTCTCCGGGTGGAGATATGATAGTAAGTCTTGGATGCAGGATCTAGAAATAGAGTTTGGAAAGCATAAATTGCCAGTGAGTCTGATAATCCTAGATTCCCAAGGACTGGACGTAATATTGGGAATGGATTGGATGGCTAAGTATGAAGGAGTACTAGATTGTGCTAATCGTACTGTTGCACTCACAACCCCAGAAAGAAAACGGATAAAATTCAAGTCTAACTTTGAACCAAAGGGGAGTAAGCTAAATTCTCTTAAGGGGGTTAGCTTAGACAGTGTGCCAGTTGTGAGTGAATATCCAGATGTGTTTCCGGAAGAATTGCCGGGAATGCCACCAGATAGAGATGTGGAATTTCTTATTGATTTGCTACCAGGATCTGGACCAATAGCAAAGAGACCATATAAGATGTCAGTAGATGAACTGAAAGAACTCAAGAAACAACTTGGAGAACAGTTGCAGAAAGGATTTATTCAACCAAGTTCTTCATCTTGGGGAGCCCCAGTTTTGTTTGTAGAAAAGAAAGATAGAAGTCAAAGGTTATGAATAGATTACCGTTCACTCAACGAGGTAACTATCAAAACAAATACCCTTTGCCTAGAATCAATGACTTGTTTGATCAACTAGAAGGAGCTTGTGTGTTCTCAAAGATTGATCTCCGGTCAGGATATTTTCAACTCAAGATAAGAGAACAAGCCATACCTAAGAGAGCGTTCACTACAAGGTATGGATTGTATGAGTATACCGTAATGCCTTTTGGGTTGACCAATGCTCCAGCATACTTCATGAATATGATGAACAAGGTGTTCATGGAATTCCTTGAAAAGTTTGTTGTCGTTTTCATCGATGACATCTTAGTCTACTCCAAGAGCAAGGAAGAGCATGAAGGACATTTGCGTTTGATACTTGAGAAGTTAAGAGAGCATAAACTTTATGCCAAATTCAGCAAGTGTGAGTTCTGGCTGGAGGAAGTTGGATTTCTTGGTCATGTTATGACAAAGGATGGCGTAGCAGTTGATCCTGCTAAAGTTTCAGCTGTGACTGAATGGGAATCTCCCAAGTCAGTGAAAGAAGTTCGTAGTTTCCTTGGCTTAGCAGGTTACTACAGAAGGTTCATTGAAAATTTCTCAAAGGTAGCTAAGCCTATGACTGAATTGTTAAAGAAATACAAGAAGTTTGCTTGGTCTGAAGGTTGTGAACTCAGCTTTCAGGAATTGAAGAAGAGACTTGTGACAGCACCAGTCTTGTGTCTGCTAGATTTGGAAAAAGATTACCAAGTATATTGTGATGCATCTCATCAGGTTTTGGGTGCAGTACTTATGCAAGACGGTAAAGTTGTAGCTTATGCCTCGAGACAACTCAAAACTCATGAAGTGAACTATCCCACTCATGTTTTAGAGTTAGCCTCTGTTGTCCATGCACTCAAAACATGGAGGCACTATCTTTTGGGAAAGCGTTGTGAAGTGTTCACAGATCACAAGAGTTTGAAGTATATCTTCACCCAGAAAGAGATTAACATGAGACAAAGAAGATGGCTAGAGCTCATCAAGGACTATGGCTTAAGTTTGCAGTACCACCCCGGTAAAGCAAATGTTGTGGAGGATGCTCTAAGTCGTAAGGTTTTTGTGAATGGCCTTACCAAAGGAGAATTGCCCGATGAATTGTGTGCCCAATTCAAAGATCTCAGATTGGAGATTGTGCCTGAAGGACATCTCATGTCTTTAGATGTTCAACCTACTTTGTTGGACAAGATCAAAGAAGCCCAGAAAATTGATAAATAAATCGAAGAGATTAAAGAAAAGATTGGCAAAGGAAAAGCCAAAGGGTTCCATGAAGATGAACATGGTACTTTATGGCATGGGAAACGTATCTGTGTTCCACAAGATCCGGAACTGCGGAAACTGATTTTGCAAGAAGCACACAACTCACCATATTCCATTCATCCGGGTAACACCAAAATGTACATGGACATGAAGGAAAGATTTTGGTGGAATAATGTCAAGAAGGACATCGCCGAACATATTGCTTTGTGTGATGTATGTAGTAGAGTGAAGGCGGAACATCAGAAACCTGCAGGTTTGCTTCAACCACTACCTATTCCTGATGGGAAGTGGGACAAGATTGGTATGGATTTTATTACCGGATTACCAAGGACCAGGTCAGGATACGACTCTATTTGGGTAGTAGTGGATCGCCTAACTAAAGTGGCTCATTTCATACCCGTGAAGACAACCTATACAAGTGCTAAGTTAGCCAGAATCAACATGAGTAGAATTGTATGTCTACATGGAGTGCCCAAAAGTATTGTGTCGGATAGGGGAACTCAATTCACTTCCCATTTTTGGAGACAGTTACACGAGTCATTGGGAACGAGGTTGGAATTCAGTACCGCTTTTCATCCTCAAACTGATGGACAAACAGAAAGGACTAATCAGATTCTTGAAGACATGTTGAGGGCATGTGCCGTAGACTATGGAGCCAGTTGGGATGAAAGTCTGCCTTACGCAGAATTTTCTTATAACAACAGCTATCAAGCCAGCATTGAGATGGCACCTTTTGAGTTTCTCTAAGGAAGAAAGTGTACCACCCCATTGCTATGGAATGGTGTGGGAGAAAGAAGTTTATTCGGGCCAGATCTTATCAAAGAAGCCGAAGAGAAGGTCAAATTGGTTAAGGACAGGTTGAAGATAGCACAGTCCCGACAGAAAAGCTACGCAGATCCTAAGCGTAGAGAAGTCACCTACGAAGTTGGTGATAGAGCTTATCTTAGAGTGTCACCACTTCGTGGAGTGGAGAGGTTTGGAGTCAAAGGAAAATTGGCACCAAGATATGTTGGACCATTCAAGATTCTGAGTCGTAAAGGAGAAGTTGCCTATGAAATAGAACTGCCAGAATCTCTGTCTGTTGTCCATAATGTGTTTCATGTGAGTCAACTTAAGAAATGTCATCCAGAAATGGACGAAACTTCTTTGAAGGATACTATACCTTTAGAGGAGGTTCAACTAGAACGTGATCTCAATTATGAAGAGAAACTATCAAGATTCTCGAGACTGCAGAAAGAGTCACAAGGACTAAGACTATCAAGTTCTGCAAAGTGCAGTGGAATCATCATTCCAAAGAAGAAGCAATATGGGAAAGAGAAGATGATCTTCGGAAAGACCGCCCTCACCTATTTGCTAGCCAAACCGAATCTCGAGGACGAGATTCACCTTAAGGGGGTAAGATTTGTAACATCCCTAAAATCATGTTTCCAAACTCATGCATATCATCCATGCATCCATGATCATATAGAGTTCTTTTCAAACAAAACAATTCAAAAACAGGAGCATATGAGCTCATTATTTTATGTGATCATCATTTGAAACAAATGCTACTCTCTAGTGAGAGGTTGTTGTTCATGAAGCCAAACCGTGGGCCTTATTGCTTTCAGAATGAGTTGCTAGATTGCTAAGGATTAAACCAAAATTTCAAAGAAAATACAATTTGAAAACCAATTTCAAAACCAATATGAAACAAGTGCTATGTCACTGTTTATTTTATTCTTTTCAAATTGACCAAGCCAATTCAAAGTGGCCACATGGTTTTATGCCTAGAATTGTGACTGTTGCACACTGCAAAAACCCTGAAAAGGTTTGAATTCAAATAGAGTTTGAATTCATTTGAAAATCATTCCAGAAAATCAAATTAGAAATAGAAAAGGAATAAAGAAAAGAAAAAGGGCCGCCGCTACCATTTCAGCCCAACAGAGAATCCAGCCTAGCTATCCCACCCGGGTTCCCCCTCTCTCCCTCTCACGCACAGACGCACCCGCAAAGCCACTGACGCCCGGACCCCACCTCTCCTCTGTTTATTTCACTGACAAGTGGACCCGTGACCCCGTCGTCGTCTTCGTCAATCACGCGCGCGGGCGACGCTCACGCCGCCGTTACTCGCCGCAGTCACTGCCACGTTGATTCCCATTGATTCAGCGAGTAACTCCTCGCCCAGCTCCGGCTATAAGAACCACTCCCTCTCGCGAACATTTCCCCTCACTCAATTTTCTCTCCACGCCACCAGGCTGCTCGCAACTCGCCAGACACCGCCGCAGCTCCGACGACCTCCGGCGTGCGATTCTGGTAAACCCCGTGCGCCCCTTCCTCTCCGGTGCATGCAAACAGCTTCGCGATCTCCTTGCGCATCTCCTGATCCCCTTTGTCTATCTGTTTGTGATCCAGAGCTTCGACTTCAACGAGCACCGTGAGCAACCGACGCCGTCTCCAACTCCGGCGAGAGATTAAGGTAAAATCTGACCGCCCCGTGCCTTCCCTTTGACGCTGACTTGTTCGCCTGACCTATGCGCACACACTGATGCCCTCCGTTTGCGTTAGGGCAAAGCAGAACGTCGCCAACGTCGCCGTCCACCCGAGCCCGACCCTGTCATCCACTCCGACGAGATCCCACAGCCACTAGAGCGCGCCCCTTGCCAAGCTACCACCACGTTGAGCTTCAGTGCGTCGCTGCGAGTCTGGTAAGCATTTCCACTAACCCCAGCCCTCTCTGTATCCACCGCGACGCCGTAGACCGAGCGCGCCGCCGCTCGCCGTCGCCGCACGCCGCCAGACCATGGTCGTTTGATCGAGAGCCGTTGGATCTAGATCCAACGCGTGTAATAGAATCACTTAACGAAGCGGTACGTTAGATCTGAGCCGTGCGCGATCACTTAAATCCAACGAACTGCGTCGACCGATTCGTGCGAACCGGTACGCGCCAATAGGATAGCGCCGCGTGGCAGTGAGTTAGGTTTAAAAACAGATTTTGAATCAGATTGTTATTCAAATTTGATTTAACTATAACTTTTGATTTCCACGTTAGATTTTGACAAATTTTATACCGTTGGAATCAGGAGAACAAGCTCTTTCAAAATAAGCAATGTGTTTAATGTTTAGTTTCTGTTAAAAAGGCTTTATTTGCAGAAACTTGTTTCGGACTATTTTGAGTGTTTGAAATGTTTAGGAAATGTTTTAGGGTATAAATATTGGTTGTTTGGCAAGTTTTTATCTTGTTAGTGAATCAGTACCTTGCACTTGCTTGGTTGAGTTTTGAAAATCATCACTTAGCATTTTGCATGCATGCATATATTTATGTTTGTATATGAATTGTGTGTAATTTTGTGCTACCATTCTTTGTGTAGAATTTGGTGCTAGTGATTGTGATTGTGAAGAGTGCTACTCTCCCAACTACCAAGGCAAGTGGTACTTCATGAATATTCTATCCCTATATTTTTATACTAAGCATTAGAAATATTTTGCTAAGTCTTGCATGCTATATTTTTCTTATATGCCATGTTGGGAAATCCTAAGTAGTTGTAGATATGCTAGGAAATTCTAAGTTAAGTTACTATCTATGCCATGCTTAGCCTAGCTAGTAGAAAACAAGGGTTGGTGAAAATATACATGCTATGATGAAAATATTTCTAAGTCTTTGGACTTTGTTTTGCTTAATAAAAACAACTAAGTCAATGAATCACCCGGGTGGAAAGGGACTTGAATGGTGGATTTTTGTTGAGTGGTTACACAAGGCCCATGGCTATGGTCTCCCTTGTGTATCTCACTTGTGGCAAGCCACCCAGGAATAAAGGGATTTTAGAGGCCAAGTGTTATGAAGCTTCTAGTGCTGCCACTTGGCAATATGGGCTCTGCCTGGATCACATAAGTTGCTAGAACTTAGCCACTTGGACAGTTGGTGGTAGTGGGAAAGATAGGTTGGAGCGCGTCCATTTGGTCTAAGGGAAGGCTTCTGAAAGGTCCTGTCTTGGGAAACCAAGTCTGGTGGGGAAAGTGCACAACCTCTGCAGATGGAAAAATCTAAGTACTTAGCCAAGTCCATGGCAATGGACAACTTGAGCATCAAGGCATGGAAGCTATCAAGAATCTCATCATTCCAACTTCTAAGTAAAACTTGTGGGTGAACAAGGGTGAAGGACCTCAATGTCTATTGGTGGTTCCTTGGGTAAAGTTTTGACAAAGAAAAACTTAGTGATTTCAACTAATAAGAAAAACCTATTTTGAGCAAAGCAAGCCAAGCTACACTTAGCCAAATTTGCATATAGTATCTAGTCCACTTAAAATATACTAAGGTATCAATTGCCAATACTATTCCAAAGTATTGACCCACTGTGGCTATAACTTGTGATGTTGCAGGTTACTCTGATGAGGATTAGGTGTCATGAGTCTACACTCAACATGTTTGCCTGTGGCACATGAAGATGAAGACTTATATTTATTTACTTATTCAAACTCTTGTAATAGGCCTGTGGCCTTGAGTTGTAAGAACTATGTTTATCTCTGGAACGGATGTAATAAATGACCTTTGTATCTGTGTACTTCATCTTAAACTGTGGATGCTAGCAATGATCCAGGGACTAGCATGGCCATCACAGGGATCCTTCTCCTTTACAAAGGAGGGATCTTACACGGTTGCCCCACCAACCGGGATAAATGGGGGTACATGTGGCGGCGTCAGAGGGCGAGGGGGGTGGAGCATTAGTCCCGGTTCGTAACACGAACCGGGACAAATAACCTTCTGCCGCGACAGAGATTTGGCACATTTCTCTGCTGCGGCAGAGAATTCATTTTGGCACATTTTGTTGCCGCGACAGCATTTTCACCACTTTTTGTGCCGCGGCGGATAATTCATTTAGGTCGATTTATTGTTTATTTAGTGTTTTGCACTTATCAATGAAGGAACCTTTATATTACACAAGATCATCATGACAATATTACAATCGATACACGGATCGAGTTCATGCACTACATACAAAATTTGCTCTTTTTTACAATCCCTATTGTCTATACACAGCCGAATAGTATTCCCCTTTTGGGTTTAGGACTTCTGCATCCAAGAATCCCGCCAATTCCTCCTGAATTGCTCGTACACGATCCTTTGGCAGAAGACCGTCCCGTAGACATTCCATCTGATTTAAAAAAGGAGTCAGCCTATATGAATGAAACTAAACACAATTTGATTGTAATTAAAAACTATAGAAATTGTTTACGTATGTGGAGTTGCTCTAAATTTCCGCCCTTCTCATCGCACGTCTGCCGGATGAACTCGCAAACATAGTATCCACATAGATTGTTACCTGGTCCCTGTGTCAGGTGTTGGAGATATGCCCTAGAGACAATAATAAATGTAGTTATTATTATATCTTTGTGTTTATGATAAATGTTTACATTCATGCTATAATAGTATTAACAAGGAAACATTGATACTTGTGCGATTTGTAAACTTAATTTGAAGTCCCTAGTAAAGCCTCTATACATCACTAGCTTGTTGGTTAATGAATGATTGTGGTTTCCCTATCATGAACATTGAGATGTTATTAACAACAAGATCATATCGTTAGGAGAATGATATGATGGACATACTCCTATAGATAAGCGTAGCATAAAGATCAAGTCATAGTTCAATTGCTATATGCTTTCTGATACATAGTAACCTAATTCCTTCGACCATGAGATCATGCATATCACCTTTACCGGATGGATGCTTTGATGACATCAAATACCACACCGTAACTGGGTGGCTATAAAGGTGGCATTGAGTGTTCAGAAAGTATTGGTTGAAACACATGGATCAAGAGTGGGATTTGTCCATCCATATGATGGATAGATATACTCTGGGCCCTCTCGGTGAAATGTCATCCAATTAGCTTGCAAGCATGTGACTGGCTCACAAGGGATCACATATCACGGGAACGAGAAAAGAGTACTTATCGGTAACGAGGTTGAACTAGGTATGCAGAGATACCGACGATCATCACCTCGGATAAGTAAACTATCGTGAGACAAAGGGAAATTGGTATCGTATGTAAGTGGTTCATTCGATCGCAAAGTAATCGTAGAAATATGTGGGAGCCATATGTATTTCCAGATTCCTCTATTGGTTATTGTTCGGAGAAGTGTCTCGATCATGTCCGCATAATTCACGAACCGTAGGGAGACACACTTAAGGATTCGACGTTGTTTGAGTAGTTATGAAATGATGAGAAAGAGACCGAATGTTGTTCGGAGTCTCGGATGGGATCCGGGATATCACGAGGAGATCCGGAATGGTCCGGAGAATAAGATTCATATAAGGAAAGTCCCGTTTCGGAGTTGGAGAATGGTTCCAGTGTTTTCATCGGGAATGTTCTAGAAGGTTCCGGAATGTCCGACACTCCGGAGGGGAAGGGTACATGAATGTGTTATGTCAAGTTGGTATGATTGCATTATGTACTCGGTGTCATCGCTGAACAAAATAGAGGGTTTATTCAAATCCTAGTTTGAAAAGTCAAACGCCAAGTTTGAAAGTCAAACGGCTAATTTTGGGAAGTGGAGAGGGAGGTGGAAACCGACTTGGGGGAGGAGTTCCTCCTCCCACCGCCGGCGCACCACCAAGCCGAGTTGGGGAGGGACTCCCCTCCCCTTGGCCGGCCCCTCCACCTATAAAAGGAGGGGCAGGGCTCCCATCCTAGACACACAACTCCACCACCTCTAAACCCTAGCCGTCGGCGCCGCCACCTCCACTGCCGCCGCCACCGCCCTAGGGCAAACCGCCGCTGCCGCCAGCTAACCCTAGCCGACGGCTTGCCCCCTCCTCGGCGTGTCTAAACCATAGATCGTCGAGGGAATCTCTCATACTCCACCATACTCGCTCCGGCTTAAGGCGAAGCCCTGCGAGATCTCCCCTCTACTTCCAGTACCACGCCGTTGTGCTGTCGGAATCGCGAGGAGAGTGCTACAACCTCCGCTGCCTGCTGGAACAAGGGAGAGGAAGGTCTTCATCGAGTACCGAACGTGTGACCGACTGTGATGGGGATACGCCTACTGGGGTATACTCAGCGGGACGTTTCCGACTGGCCCAAGGGCTGGCGAGTGGGCCTGCAGAACGGCGGGTGGATCAAAGTCCAGCAAGGTATCAGGCGACTGGAAGTTGAAGGCCCAGGCGAGTAGATAGGCCCAGTCGGTCTGGGTTAAACGATTGCCAAAGTTGTAACCGAATCGGTTGAGATATGTAAACCCTAGGGGAGGTGAGCCTATATAAACCTCCCTGAGGGGTGAGTAGAGACACGTTCCCTCATACACCCAAGCAACTCGCCGCCTAGTCGCCGAGTTCGCTCATTGTAAACACCTCCATAATACAATCTAGCAGGACTAGGTCTTTACCCTCCGGGGGGCCGAACCTGGGTAAAACCCTGTGTCTTTACCCTCATCTCGCACCGCAGATGGCTGGCCGCCCTTGCCCTTCGTTCTACTACTCGCTGCCGATTGCAGCATCTGCCGTGGTCATTCCCACGACAGTGGCGCCCACCGTGGGGCCTGGCCGGTCTGGCCGGTGTTCTGCGGCGAGATCCAATCTGCCCATCAACGAGACGGTCGCCACCGGCCGTATGATAGCGATCGGCGAGATGCTCCAGATCTTGCCGAGCAGCTACGTCCCGGCGGCACGACCCGTCACGCACAGCGTGATCCTGCCAATCGGCACGATCAGCCTGTTCGTCGGCCTCACCGACGTCGTCACCTCGGAGGACTCGGCTCGCATCCGCGAGTCGCCACCACGCGATCGGCTCTCTGAGAGCCAGGTCCGCACGATCCACCGCCTCGCCTCCGAGTACAACTCAGCCCACAGCAACGTGGCCGAGAACTCAGCGGCCGCACAAGATGTGGCCCTCACCGATGACGCCGACTCGGCGACCCCGGCGTCACTCGCCGGATCCATCACTGCGGCCTCGTCCGCGGGCTCCATCGCCCAGGTCTCCAACGCGGGAGACTTCGAGGACCCCTCCATCCTCGGGATCTTCGACTTCGACTCCGGGTCGGAAAACTCCGCCGACCTCCACGACGGAACCGGTCGCCATGCCGCGACCTACATGGCCACCGGCACCGATCCGCCGGAGGATCCTTTCTCCACACCAATCCCTCCCAACGCCACGGCAACGGAGGTCGAGGAACTCCGCCTGAAATTGGCGGAGGCAGTACGCAAGGAGCAGGCCGAGCGTGAAAAATTTCGCCTCGAGCAAGTGACAGCGCAGGAACTGTCACGCTACCACCAGCAGCGGATCAGGTCGCGCCTGAACCCCACCATTCAGGGGCGCGCCCTGAACTTCGACGATGAGAACGACCCGGCTCGAATAGCCAAGCGCGCGATCTGCGAGAACGCGCCACCAGGAGGAAGCGCTCGGCCCCCGCCAGGATCAACAGCGATGGGTGCCCCACCACCACCCAACCGCACCCCTCCTAGGGACCAGCCGCGGATTGTCGTCTCCTCACGGGAGCGAGCAGCAGCCGATAGCATCACGGCCACCGGCGACGGCGCCCTGCAAATCCAGTACGTCAAGGCCCTGCTCGCAAAGGCCGTGGAGCAGCAAAAAGCGGGCGCCGACTCGCAAGGGCGAGTATACTCGCGCTCCTCAGGAAGCAGGGCGGCCTCAAGCGGCCGCCCAGCGGCGGCAAACACACTCAATTGCCCGCCGCCAGAGCCACTGCAGCTCCAACGCCGACCCGCGAACGCGGCACTCTCCACCAACGATCCTAGGCCGACGACCAACTTCGTCGCCGCTAACGGAGAACCTATCGACGCCCGCACTCACATCATCAACAACCAAAACTGGCGCGCACGCCAGCCCGACGACTTGCGGCACACCCTAGCTAATCGCCGCGATGGCGAGCCTATGGGGTCGTTCAGTCGACTAGGGCCTAAGTGCTTCAGACCAATGATCCGAGGCGAAAAGTACCCGCCGAACTTCAAGGCGCCAAAGGAGATAGAAAAATACGACTCCTCGTACGACCCCGCAGTCTGGCTTGACACATACCTCATGGCAATGGGGATCGCGGGTCATACTGATCTACTCGCCGCCCGTTACCTCCCGCTGATGATGGAGGGGACGTGCAGGCAATGGATCAACACGCTCCCCCAGGACAGTATCGACTCCTGGGAGGAAATGCGAGACGCCTTCGTCAGGCACTTCGAGTGCTCCTACACCCGCGCCACCACCATCGAGGACCTGGAACGATGCGTCCAGGGACCTCGCGAGTCGACCCGCAACTAGGTCCAACGGTGGCAAGAGCTCTGGTACAACGCGGTCGGCATCCACCCGGACACCGCGATCCATTGCTTCAAGACCTCGTGCCGCTACGAGCCTTTAGTCGCCAAGCTCAAGCGACACGCCCGCACACTCGACAACATCCCCGACCTCCTCGAGATCGCCAAACGGTACGCCGAGGAGGATCCCAACCAAGACGTCGACGACGAGTCAGGAGGGCAACGCCGCACGGGCGGCAACGACAGCGGACGCCGAACCGACCTACACTACAGCGGCACCCGCCTCACAGGCAAGCGCCGCAACGACGGGCGAGTCGACTTCGTCGCCAACGCTGGGCACGCACAACGCGAGCCCAAGAGCTACCGCCGCGACGGAGGGCAACGGCGCGACGGCGGCAATTACAAGAACAAGCCAAGGTTCGATCCCGCGGCACTCCTTAACCAACCATGTGCGTTCCACAGCAGGGAAGGAAAGCCTGCAACGCACACCACCGCCGACTGCCACACCCTCAGGGAAATCGAGAAGGCACGGCACGCGCGGGAGGACACCGACAACGACCCGCCGAATGGCGGAAAATTCGGCAAAGTAGCCGGCTCGCTCCACACCTTCACGGGCTTCAACACGAAGCGAGAGAAGAAGGTCATCGCCCGCGCCGTCGCCGTCAACGCGGTGGCCCAAACAGACGTCCCCCAGTTCCTAAACTGGTCGGAACAACCCATCACTTGGAGCCGGCAAGACCACTCGCCACGCGTCGAGTACCCAGGCCGAGTCGCCCTGGTGGTCAAGCCCAAGGTTGGTGACTACTGGCTCCCCAAGACACTGATGGACGGCGGCAGCTCCATCAACATCCTCTACCTTGACACCTTCAGGCGGCTGCGGCTCCCGCAGTCGATGATCGAGACAACCCACACTACGTTCCACGGCATCGTCCCCGGTCGAAAGGCGTATCCGATCGGCAAAGTCACGCTGCCAGTCACGTTCGGCACTCCGGCAAACTTCCGCACCGAGCGGATCGTCTTCGAGCTGGTGCCCTTTGACAGCCCTTACCACTGCGTCCTGGGGCGCCAGGCGTTCGCCAAATTCATGGCGGCGCCCCACTAAGCGTACAACGCGATGAAGCTCCCCGGGCCGTGCGGCGTCATCACCATCAACGGCGACCCCGACATGGCCGCCGAATGCGAGGCCAAAGGAGCCGAACTCGCCGACGCCGTCATCGCGGCAGAAACTAATCACGCCGATGAGCTCGCCAAATACGCGAGCGGGGTCAACAACGACGACCCCACAATACTCAAGAAGCCCAACTCAGAGGGCACGAACACCTCAACCTTTGAGGCCATGACGCACACTCGCACCGTCGAGCTGGTCCCAGGCGACCCCAGCCAGACGGTGACGATCGGGACAGGCATGAGCCCAGCATAGGAAGGCGCGCTCATCGAGTTCCTTCGTGAGAATAGGGACATCTTCGCATGGAAACCCTCCGACATGCCTGGTGTCCCTAGGGAGCTCGCTGAGCACAAACTAAACGCCGACCCCAAAGTGCGACCAGTAAAGCAGTCGCTACGGCCCTTCAATGAAGAGCGCCGTCGAGCAATCGCCGAGGAAGTGCAGCGCCTGCTCGCTGCCGGCTTCATCCGGCCAATCAAATACTCCAAGTGGCTGGCAAACCCAGTCCTGGTCGAGAAGAAAAACGGGACCTGGAGAATGTGTATCGACTACACAAACCTGAACAGCGCCTGCCCAAAGGAGCAGTTCGTCCTCCCGCGGATCGATCAGATAATCGATTCAACCGCGGGCTCGGAGTCGCTGTGTTTCCTCGACGCCTACTCCGGGTACAACCAGATCAAAATGGCTGTCGAGGATGAGGAGAAGACGGCGTTCATCACGCCATTCGGAGCGTTCTGCTACACCGCCATGACCTTCGGCCTCAAGAACGCCGGGGCGACCTACCAGCGGTGCATGCAAGAATGCCTCGCGAGACAAATTGGCCGCAACATCCACGTCTACATCGACGACGTGGTAGTAAAATCCGCTCGCCAAGGAGACCTACTCGCCGATCTAGCGGAGACCTTCGCCAACCTGCGGAGGTACAAGATAAAGCTCAACCCAGGCAAGTGCACCTTCGGTGTACCCGCCGGGCAATTACTAGGGTACGTCGTCTCCAAACGAGGGATCGAGGCAAACCCAACGAAGATCGACACGATCGCCCGGCTCGGCAAACCCGAGTGCCTGCGCGACGTCCAGAAGCTGGCCGGGCGTGTAGCGGCTCTCAGTCGCTTCATCCCCCGCCTGGGCGAAAAGGCGATGCCCCTATACCGCCTGATGCGCAAGAATCCCACCTTCCAATGGGACAAGGAGGCGGACGACGCGCTCCGCGACCTCAAAAAGGTGCTACTCGCTGCACCACTACTCGCCGCACCCGCCGACAAAGAGCCCATGCTGGTTTACATCGCGGCGTCCGAGCGCGTCGTCAGCGCTGTGATGATTGTCGAACGACCAGAAGAAGGAAAGGAGCGCCCAGTTCAGCGGCCGGTGTACTACATCAGAGAGGTCCTCACCGAGTCGCGCCAGCGATACCCACAATACCAGAAGCTGGTATACGCGGTTTTCAGGGCTCAGCGGCGCCTACCGCACTACTTTCAGGAGCACCCGATCACGGTCGTCTCCTCAGCACCACTACAAGACATCATCCGCAATCGCGAGGCGACTGGGCGGGTCGCCAAGTGGGCCGTCGAGATCGGCGTCCACAACATTAAATACGAGCCACGAAAGGCGATTAAGTCCCAGGCACTGGCCGACTTCATCGCCGACTGGGAGGAGGCCCAGCAGCCTGAAAAGCCGCCGTACCTACACTACTGGAACCTGCACTTCGACGGGTCCAAGAACGCGGACGGTGCAGGCGCGGGGATAGTGCTGACTTCACCAAAGGGCGACAAGCTCCGCTACATCCTCCGCCTCGAATTCACGACCTGCACCAATAACATGGCTGAATACGAGGCCCTACTCCACGGCATGCGAGCCGCAAAGGAGATGAGCTTCAATCGCCTTCGATGCTACGGAGACTCCGACCTCGTTGCGGGACAGGTCGCCGGCACCTGCGACGCCATCTCCCCTACCATGGCGGCGTATCGCCAAGAGGTAGACAAGTTGGGCGGCCACTTCACCGGCTACTCTGTCGAGTGGATCGACAGGCGGAAAAACGAAGAGGCCGACGCCCTCTCTCGCATCGGGTCGGCTCGACTCGCCCCACCCGCCGGCGTGTTCCTCGACACAATCTCCAAACCATCAGTCTCTCCCCCGAGGGAGATCGACATCGGAGTCCCACTCCAACCAGAGGCAGCCTTGGTCGCACTCATCACCGAGCCAGACGACTGGACCAAGCCCTACATCGCCTACATGGAGACCGGCACACTGCCCGCAGACGAGACAAGCGCTCGAATGATTACTCGCCGATGCAAGTCTTTCACCATCATCAACGGCGAGCTACACAAGCGCAGCGTCACCGGCGTTTTCCAACGTTGCGTCCAACCGGCTGAAGGACGCAAAATCCTACACGACATCCACTCAGGCGACTGCGGCCACCACGCCGCCGCGCGCTCCCTGGTCGCCAAAGCTATGCGACACGGCTTCTACTGGCCTACCGCACACGCCGACGCTGTCGATATCGTCCAGCGATGCGCCGGATGCCAGAAGTACGCCAACCAGACGCACGTACCAAGTTCGGCGCTCAAAACAATCCCCATCACCTGGCCATTCGCTGTGTGGGGCATGGACATGGTAGGCCCCTTCAAGAAGGCCCCCTCCGGCTACACCCACTTGCTAGTCGCCGTCGATAAATCCACGAAGTGGGTGGAGGCCAAGCCAGTCCGGAAATGCGACGGGAAGACCGCCACTAAGTTCCTACGCGAGCTCATATACCGCTATGGGTTCCCCAACAGCATCATCACGGACAACGGCACAAACTTCGCCAAGGGAGCAATGGCCGAATTCTGCGAAGAGCACCACATCCGGCTCGACCTCGCGTCAGTCGCACACCCGGAATCCAACGGCCAGGCGGAACGAGCCAACCAAAGCATCCTCCACGGTCTGAAGCCGCGACTCCAAGTACCACTTGAGCGCACCGCTGGATGCTGGGTCGAAGAGCTACCCTCCGTCATCTGGGGAATCCGCACCTCGGTCAACAGGTCGACGGGATTCACTCCCTTCTTCATGGTCTACGGCGCCGAAGCGGTCATGCCCACCGACCTCGAACACGACTCGCCGCGGGTCATCCACTATACGGAGGCCGCAAACGAGCTGGCCCGCCAAGATGGGCTCGACCAAGTCGACGAAGCACGCGACCTCGCCCGATCGCGCACCGCCATTTATCAGCAAGGGCCCGCCGCTACCACAGCCAACGGGTGAAAACCCGCACCTTCCAGGAAGGCGACCTGGTGTTACGCCTCATCCAGGACAAGAAGGGCATGCACAAGCTCTCCCCTCCGTGGGAAGGCCCGTTCGCTATCGGGCGCGTACTCGGCAACGACGCCTACTACCTCATCGGCGTCCGCGGTGACGGCGAACTCGACGTCAAGCGGCCATGGAATGTAAATCTCCTACGGAAGTTCTATTCCTAGAACCCCACATATGTACTCTCCAGTCGCTATGAATAAAAGAAACGGTTACTGCAAAATTCGTCTACTCTCCATTCCTTGTGCCACTCGCACTCGTAATAAACAGCGTCATGCTAAAATACGGAAGTCAACCCTTGGTACAGCGACCGGAACGGCTAAGTAGTGCGATGTAAGAGCACTGAGTCATTTCAGGTCTTGCATCGTCCACGAAAAACGCCAATCCGGAGCCCCATTGGAGTCGCCTAGCTCGACTGGTTTTACGAACCAAGACAACTGTCCTCGCTTCCCACAGCGACCTTGGTCCTCCGCATCCTCGGCGTAGCGACTCGAACGGCTAAGTACCACGCTCGGGGACTGAATACCAGTTCGTCGCGATCGGTCAGGGAAAACGCCAAGTAAGAGAGCATGCCTAGGATTCGCCATGCGACTGACCCACCGGGCCAGGCAGGAGCGACGCGCTCACACCAACGCGCACAGTCCTCAACCACCCTCGAGTCACGCCTTGAACTACCAAGTACCACGCTCGGGGACTCGGCCACCCGGCCCCGTTCGCGTACGGGAAAACGGTAAAGTACAGAGCACTCAAGGGAGTCGCCTTGCGACTGGCTCTCCGAGCTCGGGCGAGTCGACTAAACTAACAAAACACATGATAAAACAAAACATCATATATGAGGTGAACTCCACAAAAGGGCGGACGCGCTCGGGGACTCATCCAAATTCAATCCAAAACACACAAACAAATTGCAAAATGAACACAACGTTCCATTCAATCGCATATCGCATTGTCTTACATTACAAATTATGCCTGCTCGGCAGAACTGCTGCTAACATATCTAGGCACACTACCCTATTCTGCAGGCTTCGACGACGATGCACCAGAATCCCGGCGCCTACGGATGAACGCGGTGTACGGGTGTGACGGATACGTCGTTAGCTCACCCGCCATCGCCGCACGGAAAGGCTGCTCGACCTTGAAGTCACGATGCGGCGGCTCGGGGTCGTTTGGCGCGACGACCGTTTCCTGGTAAGGAAGGAGATCGCCCATCGCCCAGACACGCTCCGAGTACGCGGCAGCACGTTCCTGCAGCTTGAGAACCTCGGACAGATCCACCGTGCCAGTCGACGAAGGATACCCACTCGTCACATCGTCGAGGTCGAAGTCCTCGGGGAAGTGGGCGAGTCCAAGGCTCAGAGCTGTCGACGCTCCGCGACGAAACGCCGACCGCGTCATGAACTCTACGACCGCGGGCGCCTTCTCCAAATACTCCCACACCGCAACGAGGTCACTGGGAATAACCTCCGTGGGCGACATCTCTTGAAGATAGGCGCGGATGCACGTCGCCGACAGCGTCTCCGAGTCGACAAGCATGCTTACGCACTCCCTTGCGTCAAGAGAGCTCGCTTCTTCGTGGCTAGCAATAATACGACCTGCGAGAAGGAGACAATCATGAGTACCATGGAAACAACAAACAATACAACCGAAAGACATGAAAGACGCACTCACCAAGCAACGGGCGGGCGAGTCCCGTGATGAAGCTCTGAAGCGATGTATGATCGTCCTGAAGCCCAACAATGAGGGCTTCCGACACCTTTCGGTCTTCCTCCGCGACCGCAATAGAGGCCTTAGCTCGCCCGTTCGCCGACCCTGCTTCTTCTTTTGCCTCCCGAAGTTCGCGCTCGAGGTCGGTAATCCTCTGTTCAGCGGTGCCTAAAGCAGACCGCACCGCCACCAGCTCACCAGCAGGGATAAGCTCCTGGCGAGCCACCTCCGCCTGCGCAGCAACAGCCTGGAGCTCCTTGTTTGCTTCCTGGAGAGTGGCCAGCTCCTTCTCAGCACGCTGCTTCGCCGCCAAACGCTCTGCCGACTCCAGCTGCAGACCCTGTACACCTTCAAAGTCAGTACAAAGGAAAATTACTCAGTGCCCACCCGCTAAAATTTAGCGAGTGCGCACTCGGGGACTGGCGATCATGAAAATTACTCAGTGCCCACCCGCTAAAATTTAGCGAGTGCGCACTCGGGGACTGGCGACCACGAAAATTCTTCAGTGCATACACGCTAACATTTAGCGGGTACGCACTCGGGGACTGGATTCGAAAGTACAAAACGAGAAATTATAAGGATCAAGCCGCTGCCAAGCACCGACCTGATCCTCGGGGACTGGAGGTACCTGGATGGCCGCACCAAGCATGCCATGAAGCTGTACTGCGTCCACAGACGCGAGCAGCGCCGGCGTGTGCCCGCGACGTTGGTCGGTTTGAGCGTCGGCGGTCCCTGGAGTGAGGCTCGGGAGCGCAGCCCCGCTTGCCGTGGCCGCTTTGGTCACGAAGCGGGGGAAGGTAGCAATCGAGGCACCCGCCCCAAAGGAACTCGCTTCCTCCGGCCTAGGCAAGGAAATGCCCTCCTTCGTGAACGCGGTTGCTTCCATTGCGCGTCCAGCCGGCGCGGTTGCCGCGTCGTCAGAAACAGCGACGATGTCGTCGCCCTTGGCCTTCTTGCTGCCTTCTGTGGAGGCGGCGACCTCGTCCACCTTCCTCTTACGGGAAGGATCCTCCTCGCTAGCGGCGGAGGGCACCTTGGCCACCGTCGGATGGCCCATCTTTTTCACTCCGGTCCTGCACGTCGAGTCAAATCAATAAGAGGCAATCGAAGTATTAAAAGAAAATAGAAAAGGCCGAATGCACATACTTGGCGACTGGAATGGAACGCAGCCCTGTACGAAGGCCGGCCGGTTTCTCCAGCTCGGGGCCCAATCGGCGACGAAGCCCCAGTTCCAGGACGTCAGGGGCCCAGGATACGGAAGGCTTCTTTGATGTTGAGGTAGCGGTTGGCGTCTCTGGGACGCCCTCGGCGGAGGCCTCCTCGCGAAGTGGAGCTACCACGGCTGGAGCCTCCTTGCGAGGCGAGACCGCCACGCTCGGGACCTCCTTGCGAGGCGAAGTCGCCTCAGCCGGAGCCTTCCCTAGCCCGGTGATCGGCGCGAAGGGCGGAGGCATTGAAGCCAGCGGCGCCTCCACGGATGGCGCATCTAGCGCGGTTGTCGCCGGGGCCGCGCCGTCACTGGCTGAGCTGTGAGCATCAGAGCTGCTCGCTGAGTGCGGCGGTGAGGCCATCTTCGGCGGCTTCGTCTTCCTCCTCAGGGGGGCCCTCGCCTCCTTCTCCTTCTTCTTCTTCTTCTTCGCGGGAGTGGCCTGACGGCGCGAGGTGGTCTCTGGGAGTTCGTCGTCGTCGTCATGACGCTCGAGGCTCCTGCTCGCGTCGATTTCGCGCTGACGTTGCCCGCGGGTCTTTCGGACCAGTGGGGCAATCTCCTCTTCGGACTCGTCCTCGTCGTCCTCGACGCCCTTGGCGGGTGGCGATTCGCTTGTATCCTGGGCGGATGGCCCGGGGCTCTCGTCGTCGGCGGGTGGCAGCCACCCTTCCACCACTTGGAACAGCTGCGTCAAATATGAAACAAAGTTAGAATTACCGCGACTGCACACGCTGCGACCGCGAACAAGATAAAAGGATTACCGTCGGAGCTGGACGCTTCGCGGTGTACGGAGGGACCCCGGCCTGCGCGTCCGTGTATGCCGCTTGGGTGATCTTCTTCAGCGTTGAGAGGTAGTCCTCCAGCTTCCACTCGTCAAGGCAGGCTTTCGTCGAGTCTCCCCGGCCTGAGTACTGGTACATGTAATGGTCGCGTTGGGCGAGCGGAACGAGCCGCCGCCCAAGCCAACAATTGTACAAGTTCACCGTCTGGAGCCCCTTCTTCTTCAGACCGCGGATGGTCTGGAGCATCTCGTCGACGACCATCCGCTGGTCGCCGGGGAGCTTGCCGGGCTGGAGATGGCGTGGCTCGGAACGATTGGCCGAGTACCGCGGGATCGCCGCCTCGTCCTCCGGAGTCGCCTCGGTCACGTAGAACCATGACTTTTTCCAGTCGCTCGCTGATTTGGCCGGCAACATCAGGTCGAAGAAGGAAGCTTTGGATTTGAGTTGGAAGGTTAAGCCGCCCGCGGCTAGCATTGGGCCGCCCGCCTCCTCGCGGCTGATCCGTCCATGGAACAGATCTTGCCACAGGGGAAAGTAGGGCCGGCAGCCCAAGTAGCATTCGCAGAACGCTACGAAGATGGCGAGCTGCTCGATGCTATGGGGGCCCAGATCTGAGGGCTGGATCCCGTAGTAGGCGCAGAAACGCCGGAAGAACAAAGATGTGGGAAACCCTAGCCCCCGCTCGAGGTGACTGGTGAAACAGATGAACTCTCTCTCTCGCGGGTTTGGGGTCGTTTCTCCGGCTGTGGGGATACGCCAGCAGCCGGCCCGCAGGATTCCGGCCTCTTCGAAGGAGGCCAGCTGCGCCCTGGTGCACTTGGATCTGCCCCAAGGTTCGGTGGAGAGGGCCATGGCTGAGGATTTGCTTGGAAGTCGGAGGATTGCGGGTCGATCGGATCGCGGAATCAAAGGAAGGAAGATGTGCGCACTCGGAAGAAATGGTGGGCGGTTGGCTTTGCGATAGCCTACCATTCCTCTTATATAGCGGGGGTTGCCCGCCAAATTAGGGGGCCGTTACCGCGCAATGATTACGCCAAAAGTTACCGTTGAGTTACCTTAAACGGCTAGTTTGACCACGCCCGACGGTCCGTCTCCTGCCACTCGGCTCGCTAAGTCACTCGCTGAGACCGCGTCCCGTTGGCTCGACTCGCCCAAGACGCAACTCGGTTCGTCGGATTTATTCCTTCATGCAGGAACCCGCCGACGATTCGACTGGATGCCGACTTGAAGCCGTATACTCCGACTGCCAGCAGCCACCCACGCCTAATCAACAACGGCCTCGGGGACTACTGATGGGGATACGCCTACTAGGGTATACTCAGCGGGACGTTTCCGACTAGCCCAAGGGCTGGCGAGTGGGCCTGCAGAACGGCGGGTGGATCAAAGTCCAGCAAGGTATCAGGCGACTGGAAGTTGAAGGCCCAGGCGAGTAGATAGGCCCAGTCGGTCTGGGTTAAACGATTGCCAAAGTTGTAACCGAATCGGTTGAGATATGTAAACCCTAGGGGAGGTGAGCCTATATAAACCTCCCTGAGGGGTGAGTAGAGACACGTTCCCTCATACACCCAAGCAACTCGCCGCCTAGTCGCCGAGTTCGCTCATTGTAAACACCTCCATAATACAATCTAGCAGGAGTAGGTCTTTACCCTCCGGGGGGCCGAACCTGGGTAAAACCCTGTGTCTTTGCCCTCATCTCGCACCGCAGATGGCTGGCCGCCCTTGCCCTTCGTTCTACTACTCGCTGCCGATTGCAGCATCTGCCGTGGTCATTCCCACGACAGACTGCGGGAGCGCTGCCGGAACGCAGCGCCGGAAGGATCATCTACGCGATCTTGAGATCGGGAAGAGTACGACTACATCACCCACGAGAATCCGCTCTCGTTACACACTTTGGAATCTTCGAGGGTGAGTTATTCCATCGACTCGTTGCTACAATCTAGTAGATATATCTTGGCTTGTTTGTTTGTATGCGATAGAAATTTTTTGTTTTCCATGCTACGAATCCTTACAGTGGTATCAGAGTCGTGTCTATATGTAGATCTGTTGCACGAGTAGAACACAATGGTCATTATGGGCGTTGATGCTTTTATTGTCGATTGCTTCTTGTGTACTTTGCATCTTGCGGGATGTTGGGATGAAGCGGCCTAGGCTAACCTTACATGACATCGTTCATGAGACTTGCTCCACGCTTGACATGCAACTTGTATTGCATAAGTGGCTTTGCGGGTGCCTGTTTCTCCTAGCATAGTTAAGATTCAATTTACAACGGGTGATTAACAATGCTAGTATCAATGTTGTGGTTCTTGTTCGTAAGTTAGAACGACACTTATTGAAAGCCCCAAACCACGTAAAATATGCAAAGAAAGTAGAGGCGTCTAACTTTGTTTTGCAGGGGTGTGAAGTGATGTGATATGGCCATGATTGTGATTATATTTGATGTATGCAATGTTCCTTATTGTAAGTTGGCAACCTACAGGAGCCATATGGTTGTCTTTAATTTATGTTAAGACCCGCGTGTCTATTCAAAGTAGTTGTAATAGTTGAAGCTTGTGGACGACAACCATGGAGAAGCGTCATGGACCTTGATGCAATGCCGGTGATGATGGAGAGCATGTTCGTGCTTGAAGATGGAGATCAGAAGCACAAAGAGAAAGGCCATATCATATCACATATTATGAATTGCATGTGATGTTAATCCTTTATGCATCTTGTATTGCTTAGTAGACGATGGTAGCATTATAAGATGATCCCTCATGCACATGAATTTCAAGTCATAGAGTGTTCACCCTTAGTTAGCACCGTTGCTAAAGCTTGTTGTTTTGAAGCACCACGTGATGATCAGGTGTATTAGATTCTACAAGTGCATACAACGTGAGAAAGCCAGATTTGCTCATGCGGAAACTAAGGTTTGATCTTGACGAGCCTAGCATGTACAGACATGGTCTCGGAACAAGGATCACCGAAAGGAAAAGCATGAATCATATAGTAGATATGATGAACATGTTGATTGTTCGCCATTGAAACTATATCAACTCTCGTGATGATCGGTGTTGATGTGGTGGATTTGTTTCGTGTGATCACTAAAACAGTGTGAGGGATATTGTTTTGAGTGGGAGTTCACCTAGATTAATTTTATTATTAATTTGAACTCAATTTGTCATAAACTTAGTCTAAACTATTGCAAATATGTTGTAGATCAATGGCAACCCCTACCATCAATTTTAATGCGTTCCTAGAGAAAGAAAAGTTGAAAAACAATGGAAGCAACTTCGCGGATTGGTTCCGCAATTTGAGGATTGTCCTCACAGCTGGTAATTTGACCTATGTGCTGGATGCACCGCTAGGTGACCCGCCTACAGCTGATGCTACCGAGGAAGTAAAGAATGTTTACCTCGCTCGGAAGAATCAGTACTCCATAGTTCAGTGTGCTATCTTGTATGGTTTAGAATGGAGCTTCAGAAAAAGGTTTGAGAATTCAGACCCATATGATATTGTCGAGGATCTCAAATTGATCTTTGAGACTCATGCGGCAATTGAAAGCTATGAGGCTTCTAAAAAGTTCTTTAACTACAAGATGGAAGAGGGCAGCTCCGTCAGTGAGCATGTGCTTAAGATGTCTGGGCACGCAAACAAACTTCAAAGCTTGGGTATAGTGATTCCTAATGCTTTGGGGATTTACCGTGTCCTCCAATCACTACCACCAAGTTACAAGAACTTTGTGATGAACTACAATATGCAAAACTTGAACAAACAGTTGCTTGAACTCTTTGCCATGCTAAAATCTGCAGAAGTGGAGATCAAGAAAGAGCACCAAGTGTTGTTGGTCAATAAGACCACCAAATTCAAGAAAGGCAAGTCTAAGCAAAAGGGACACTTCAAGAACGGTGGTAAGAAAGTTACCACGCCAACGAAGAAGACCAAGGCTGGACCTAAGCCTGATACTGAGTGCTTTTACTGCAAGGGAGAAGGTCACTGGAAGCGGAATTGCCCAACGTACTTGGCGGATTTGAAGAACGGCAACATCAAGAAGAAAGGTATATCTGATATACATGTTATTGATGTGTATCTCACTAGTACTCGTAGTAGTGCCTGGGTATTTGATACTGGTTCGGTTGCTCATATTTGTAAGTCGAAACAGGTGCTGCAGAATAAACGGAAGCTAGCGAAGAACGAGGTGACGATGCGCGTGGGAAATGGATCAAAGGTTGATGTGATCGCGGTCGGCACGCTACCCCTTCATCTACCATCGGGATTAGTTTTATACTTAAATAATTGTTATTTGGTGCCTGCGTTAAGCATGAACAATATATCGGGATCTTGTTTATTGCGAGACGGTTACTTGTTTAAGTCCGAGAATAATGGTTGTTCGATTTATATGAGTAATATGTTTTATGCACATGCACCTTTGATAGATGGTCTATTCTTATTGAATCTCGATAGTGGAAATACACATATTAATAACATTGAGGCTAAACGTTTGAAATCGAGCGATAACTCGACCTATATGTGGCACTGTCGTCTTGGTCACATTGGAGTGAAGCGTATGAAGAAACTCCATTCCGATGGACTTCTTGAATCACTTGAAAGATGCGAAGCTTGTCTGATGGGTAAAATGACTAAGACTCCATTCTCTGGTATGATGGAGCGAGCTACATACTTATTGGAAATCATACATACAGATGTGTGTGGTCCAATGAGTGTAGCATCGCGCGGTGGTTATCGTTATATTCTTACCTTCACGGATGATTTGAGTAGATATGGGTATATCTATTTCATGAAACATAAGTCCGAAACTTTCGAGAAGTTTAAAGAATTTCAAAGTGAGGTAGAGAATCAACGTAACAAGAAGATTAAATTTCTACGTTCTGATCGTGGAGGTGAATATCTAAGTTACGAGTTTGGCGAGCATTTGAAGAAATGCGGGATACTTTCACAATTGACACCGCCGGGAACACCACAGCGTAATGGTGTGTCCGAACGTCGTAATCGAACTCTCTTAGATATGGTTCGTTCTATGATGTCACTTACAGATTTACCGCTATCATTTTGGGGTTATGCATTAGAAACAGCCGCATTCACTTTAAATAGGGCACCATCTAAATCCGTTGAAACGACATCGTATGAATTATGGTTTGGGAAGAAACCGAAATTGTCGTTCCTTAAAGTTTGGGGTTGCGAAGCCTATGTAAAGAAGTTACAGCCGGACAAGCTTGAACCCAAAGCGGAAAAATGCGTCTTCATAGGATACCCGAAGGAAACTATTGGGTATACCTTCTATCATAGATCCGAAGGCAAAATCTTCGTTGCCAAGAATGGAACCTTTCTAGAGAAGGAATTTCTCTCGAAAGAAGTGACTGGAAGGAAAGTAGAACTCGACGAGGTTGTCGAACGTTCTCTCGAAATTGCAAGTAGCGCAGCACCGGAAGAACTTCCAGTGGTGCCTGCACCAATTAGAGAGGAAGCTAATGATGATGATCATGAAACTTCGGTTGAAGTTGCTACAGAGCCTCGCAGGTCAACGAGAACTTGTACCACTCCAGATTGGTATGATCCCGTTATGAGTGTCATGTTGGTGGACAACACCGATGACCCTGCGACATATGAGGAAGCGATGATGAGCCCAGATTCCAATAAATGGCAAGAAGCCATGAAATCCGAGATTGGATCCATGTACGAAAACCAAGTATGGACTTTGGTGGACTTACCGGATGGCCGGAAGGCTGTCGAGAACAAATGGATTTTCAAGAAGAAAACAGATGCTGATGGTAATGTTACTGTCTATAAAGCTCGACTTGTCGCAAAGGGGTTTCGACAAATTCAAGGAGTTGACTACGATGAGACTTTCTCACCAGTAGCGAAGCTAAAGTCTGTGAGGATTATGTTAGCAATCGCTGCATATTATGATTATGAGATATGGCAGATGGATGTCAAAACAGCATTCCTCAATGGAGACATTGATGAAGAGTTGTATATGATGCAACCCAAAGGTTTTGTCGATCCTAAAGATGCTAACAAGGTGTGCAAACTTCAACGGTCCATTTATGGATTGAAGCAATCATCCCGAAGTTGGAATCAACGTTTTGATAAGGTGATCAAAAGTTTTGGTTTTATACAAACTTATGGAGAAGCTTGTATTTACAAGAAAGTGAGTGGGAGCTCTGTAGAATTCTTAATACTATATGTAGATGACATATTGTTGATTGGGAATGATGTAGACCTTCTTAATAGTGTCAAGGAATATTTGAATAATAGTTTTTCAATGAAGGATCTTGGCGAAGCAGCTTACATATTAGGCATAAAGATTTATAGAGATAGATCGAGACGCCAAATATCATTGTCACAAAGTACATATTTGGACAAAGTTCAAAAGAGGTTTGGAATGGAAGATAGCAAGAAAGGGTTCTTGCCCATGTTGCCCAATACGACCTTGAGTAAAACTCAAAGTCCGACATCGGCAGAAGATAGAGAAAGGATGAGTAAGACTCCCTATGCCTCAGCCATAGGATCTCTAATGTATGCCATGCTATGTACTAGACCCGACATTGCATATGCTGTTAGTTTAACTAGCAGATATCAAAGTGGTCCAGGAGTGGATCATTGGACAGCGGTCAAAAACATCCTTAAGTACTTGAGAAGAACTAAGGATATGGTTCTTTCTTATGGAGGTGATGAACAGCTCGTTGTTAATGGTTACACCGATGCTAGTTGGAACACCGATCCGGATGATTCTAAATCACAATCTGGATACGTATTTATTTTGAATGGTGCAGCAGTTAGCTGGAGGAGTGCAAAGCAAAGCGTTGTGGCGAGATCTTCAACTGAATCTGAATACATGGCTGCTTCAGAGGCTTCACAAGAAGCGATATGGATGAAAGAGTTCATTACAGAGCTGGGTGTGGTTCCTAGTGCGCTGGACCCAATGTCTATCTACTGTGATAACATGGGCGCCATAGCCAATGCGCAAGAACCAAGGTCACACAAGAAGCTGAAGCACATCAAGCTACGTTTTCACGCTATTCGAGAACATGTCCAAGATGGGGACATAAAGTTTAGCAAAGTACACACAGACCTGAATGTGGCGGATCCGTTGACTAAACCTATCCCGAGGGCAAAACATGACCAACACCAAACTGCCATGGGTGTTCGATATATTACCATGTAATCTAGATTAGATGACTGTAGTGCAAGTGGGAGACTGTTGGAGATATGACCTAGAGGCAATAATAAGTGTAGTTATTATTATATCTTTGTGTTTATGATAAATGTTTACATTCATGCTATAATAGTATTAACAAGGAAACATTGATACTTGTGTGATTTGTAAACTTAATTTGAAGTCCCTAGTAAAGCCTCTATACATCACTAGCTTGTTGGTTAATGAATGATTGTGGTTTCCCTATCATGAACATTGAGATGTTATTAACAACAAGATCATATCGTTAGGAGAATGATATGATGGACATACTCCTATAGATAAGCGTAGCATAAAGATCAAGTCATAGTTCAATTGCTATATGCTTTCTGATACATAGTAACCTAATTCCTTCAACCATGAGATCATGCATATCACCTTTACCGGATGGATGCTTTGATGACATCAAACACCACACCGTAACTGGGTGGCTATAAAGGTGGAATTGAGTATTCAGAAAGTATTGGTTGAAACACATGGATCAAGAGTAGGATTTGTGCATCCATATGATGGATAGATATACTCTGGGCCCTCTCGGTGAAATGTCATCCAACTAGCTTGCAAGCATGTGACTGGCTCACAAGGGATCACATATCATGGGAACGAGCAAAGAGTACTTATCGGTAACGAGGTTGAACTAGGTATGCAGAGATACCGACGATCATAACCTCGGATAAGTAAACTATCGTGAGACAAAGGGAAATTGGTATCGTATGTAAGTGGTTCATTCGATCGCAAAGTAATCGTAGAAATATGTGGGAGCCATATGAATTTCTAGATTCCTCTATTGGTTATTGTTCGGAGAAGTGTCTCGATCATGTCCGCATAATTCACGAACCGTAGGGAGACACACTTAAGGATTCGACATTGTTTGAGTAGTTATGGAATGATGAGAAAGAGACCGAATGTTGTTCGGACTCTCGGATGGAATCCGGGATATCACGAGGAGATCCAGAATGGTCCGGAGAATAAGATTCATATAAGGAAAGTCCCGTTTCGGAGTTGGAGAATGGTTCCGGTGTTTTCATCGGGAATGTTCTAGAAGGTTTCGGAATGTCCGGCACTCCGGAGGGGAAGGGTACATGAATGTGTTATATCAAGTTGGTATGATTGCATTATGTACTCGGTGTCATCGCTGAACAAAATAGAGGGTTTATTCAAATCCTAGTTTGAAAAGTCAAACGCCAAGTTTGAAAGTCAAACGGCTAATTTTGGGAAGTGGAGAGGGAGGTGGAAACCGACTTGGGGGAGGAGTTCCTCCTCCCACCGCCGGCGCACCACCAAGCCGAGTTGGGGAGGGACTCCCCTCCCCTTGTGCGGCCCCTCCACCTATAAAAGGAGGGGCAGGGCTTCCCTCCTAGACACACAACTCCACCACCTCTAAACCCTAGCCGCCGGCGCCGCCACCTCCACTGCCGCCGCCGCCGCCCTAGGGCAAACCGCCGCTGCCACCTAGCTAACCCTAGCCGCCGGCTTGCCCCCCCTTGGCGTGTCTAAACCCTAGATCGTCGAGGGACTCTCTCATACTCCACCATACTCGCTCTGGCTTAAGGCGAAGCCCTGCGAGATCTCCCCTCTACTTCCGGTACCACGCCGTTGTGCTGCTGGAATCGCGAGGAGAGTGCTACAACCTCCGCTGCCTGCTGGAACAAGGGAGAGGAAGGTCTTCGTCGAGTACCGAACGTGTGACCGACTGCGGGAGCGCTGCCGGAACGCAGTGCCGGAAGGATCATCTACGCGATCTTGAGATCGGGAAGAGTACGACTACATCACCCACGAGAATCCACTCTCGTTAAACACTTTGGAATCTTCGAGGGTGAGTTATTCCATCGACTCGTTGCTACAATCTAGTAGATAGATCTTGGCTTGTTTGTTTGTATGCGATAGAATTTTTTTGTTTTCCATGCTACGAATCCCTACATCAGGCACTTTACGAGAACATAGTTCAATCAAAATAATAATCAAGCATGATAATAACTGTATCAAAACTAGAATCAAAGAGATGCGCGGATATAGCTAGTGGTGCTTACATCTAGTGCTTCAAATGTATGCTCTACTTTCCAAACACCCCTAGCCTTGTTGGTGAACCGTTTCCAAGCGCTGCCCGGCGAAGAAAACAAATAAAATAAGTTATTAATTACTTGATATCATAAAATTCACGAACGTTTCTGATATAGTGTCGTAATGATTAGAATTACCGCTGGAGAAGCATCTGCATGTCCTTCCACTGCTCAAGGGGTTTATGTTTCGAGTCCATGACTAGTACATGCCCTTTGACAAGTTGAATGATTAACAGAATATAGTGGAAGCTGCGAATGCATAACTAATCAATTATATACTTAACATCGAGTAAGCGAAATAGAAAGTGTATAGAAGGCAATAACACTCACTTGAAGTTGTATGGAAAAAGTATTTCCCTTCTGGTTTCTTGAAACCTTAACGCGTGTACTATATTATCCTCCGTATCCTGGGGCTTGTTTTGATATTAGCTTGATGAACCCAATATGGGTCAATGAAGCCAATGTCATAGATTTGTCCTCTGCTGCATTCTAGAATCTTCATTCTGCATATTACAGTATGATTATATACATGCAATAAACAAGGTGAGATAGCTGGAGACTAAATTAATTACAGAATTAGTATTTACAGACAATAGGCACTGATGATCGATTTGTCCAAGACGTCTTGATTGAATAATTGAAATAGTTCATCAAATTCAATGGATATCATGTCATCCTTTTCTTTCCCATGATGCTTTTTTGTAACCCTCAGCACTATCCAGTTAGCCCCGGCCTTTGTGGCATGCATGTACCAGTTATGCAATCTTCGCATTTTTGATGGAAGATTATTTACCTCCTCAGGTTTGACGAGAGGTTTGACGTACTGGTATTTGTATGCTACCTCACTCACGGGGAAGTACTCTAATTGGGATAAGTACTGGGCAATACTCATACCTTGAGCAGCGGTAGCTTCTCCGTATTGTGCAACTACCTCTGGATCATACTGCTCTTCGGCCCCATATTTGCTCGACCCCACATTGGTTTCGGAAATCACCTTGAGAGGGGCGCAAGACTGTTTTGCTTGTTCTCCGAGCTGGGCAACAGATTTCTCGCTTGCATCAGTACTGCTCTTCGAGGATTTTTGTGCTGCATGTGACTTGAGAATAGAACGCTCATAGTCTGATGACAGCTTTGGCTCGGGTTGATGAAGAGTCTTTAGCATTTTCAACACTTTGGCTTTTTCTTCTTTGGTGCTGGGGAACTCTGGCTCTTTCGGCCGCCTCAGCTTAGCGAAAAACACTGTCGTTTCCGCATCAACGATCGCCGCAGTCTCCTCTTTAGTATAGTCATAAGCTCTCTTGGGAGGAACCTTTGGTACTTTTGGAAGAGGCTCTTGTTTACGTTTTGGCGATCGCTTACCACGACGCAGAGTAGCGGTACGCTTACACTTTTTATCCTGAGGCACCGGTGATGGCTCCCGCGGCGATGGCTGCGCTGGAGATTGGTGAGGCGACGGAGCTGGGTGAGGCGACGAAGACGGCTGTCGTCGCGGCGATGACCTCGCTGGAGATGGGTGAGGCGGCTGCGAAGATGGCCTTGGCGTGTGATTTCTAAGCACGATACATTCCTTCAGCCATAGAATGGTGAAGTTTGTTGCGTCTCCCAGTACAGTCACATCCCCTTCACCTGCAGGGTAGTGAAGATCCAAAACTTCAAAGGTGGGCATGATTTCATCCACCCCGACAACAGCGTAGCCCTCTAGAACCGGACGACAGTGGTAAGTTGGTGTGGGTCCAATTGGTAAGGCATAGGCGACCGTCACCTTCATTGATATGTTCACAACTTTGACATGTAGGTCGCAGTGTGTCATCTCTGTGATATCATCCACTGGGTAGCCAACAGGAGCCATCGTCGGTGGACCATCGTCGTCGCCAGTGTCATCACCCGGGACCTCGGTGGAAGCCACACTGCTTTTTCGATTATTCGATAGGTCGGTAGCATCGAATGCAGTGTGCTGCTGAGATGGGCCGGTAGTACTTTGCTCTTTAAGTGCGTTAATTTCATCTTGTTGTTGCTTTATTCGTTCTTCAATTATACGCATTCGCTCTTTCTGAATATCTGCTTCAACTTCCGCCCTGTCCTTTCTCCTCTGACGGCTTCTATCAGGATATTTCTTCCTCTCTTCGGGAAACCCAGTCCTCCATGGTTGGGAGCCTCTTATGCCTCGTGTTCGTCCATCATGTTCCTTATTTCCAAGGGCGAGTGCGAGCTCATCATTCTCTATATCGGGAATGAAGTCCCCATCTTTAATAGCCTTTACTGCTTTTCTCATCCTCTCGATTGGCAAGGGGTCTTCTTTATGTCGTATGTTATATATACACATCCCTTCCGAGTCCAACGTGCCCCCATGCCCGTAAATCCAATTCCTGGCATGTTCTACCCAATGGTCTGTCTCTGGGGTGATCTTTTTAACACGCAGTTCATTCTCAAGTTTCTCCCACTTAGGAATGCCAGCCCTGTAGTCACCTTGCCCCATAGTATGGTGATACTTCTTGTTAGCAGCATTCAGCTTATTCGTTGCAGACATTTTCTTAGCTTTTTCTGATGTCTTGTAATTTACAAACTCAGACCAGAATGGTTTTATCTTCTCAAACTGAGTCTTCTTGAAATCCGGAGTCTTCTCTTTCACGACATAGTCAAGGTGCAATCTTTTCTTCCAGTTGGTGAAACACTGGGCCATCTTCTTCATAGCCCACTCCCTGACCTTATCCTCCATGGATCTCCCATGTTCTAAGGCGTCCTCAACTGGATCCTCCGCATTTGGATCCAGCTCTATCTTCGGTAGTTTGAAATTAACCATGAGCCTCTTCCACAGTAAATCTTTGGCCTTGTTAGGGACAAACAAACATGTTCCCTCTTCTTTAGCATCAGCAGGCCTATTCCAGTTTTGAATGGTGATCGGGATTAAGTCCCTAACGATTACTCCGCATTGTGCCACAAATTTGATTGCGACAACTTCGGGAGCCGTCGGTTTGCCGTCTTCAGCGATATCTTCGATCCTGAACCTCTCATGGTCTTGCAACTTTTTGGTTGGGCCTCGTCCGCTCTTTCCAGTAGATTCCTTCGATCCGGAGGGCTAAAAGAAGAAAGATCGTCGTTACTATTTCTATATAGATAGCGGATGATTAATTAATGAATTAATTATATTACATGCACCTCGCCGGAGCGGTCGTCTTCTCGATCACACAAGGCATCGATGCCTTCTCTCTCGCGGAAGGCATCACCTTCAATCTCAAACAAGTCATCTCTTCCGGCAAAAAGAGGATCACCCTCACCGGAGTTGTTCAGAAACGTCGATACATCTAAATTTTCTTCCCCGCGGATCACACCTTGGATCAACTCTTCCTTTTCTTCGTCTCTGACGTGTGGGTCCATATTTTCTGCATAGGTGGAAAAACGGATCAGTCAAAACGGATAAACCCTAATTCAGAGAAACCCTAAAATATACATACACAATAATAAAAATATATACATACACACTATATATACATACACAATATATACATACACACTAAAAGGGAAGGGGCGGCTGGAGCGCATGGCGATGGACGAAGATGGAGGCGCTGTGGCGTTCGGGGAGGAGGGATAGGCCGAATGATCAAACAAGGATGATGATATGACAAGTTGAATTGCATTGAAATGAAACCCTAAAACTTGCTCGGCAATTTAAACGGGGTTCCGTGGGTTGAAAACCCTAACTCGGGAAACTCCGGAAATACATGAGAGGGGTTGATTTAGTTCTCTAATTAAACTTGTCATTAAAGTTGATTAGAAATGCATGATTATAGCTTAAAAAGCTGGAACTCATTTTTCTGAACATTTTGATATATTATTTGTATTTTCTGACTTATAAATAATAAGATATGAATTTTACAATATTTAATCATTTTCTGGAATTATAAAACAATTTATTACATCAGGCGCGTCGTGTATAAAACGAAGAACCAATACCGGAAAGAAAGACGGCAATCAATCAACCCTCGGGTTCGGGATGCCCTGGCAACGACACACCGTCTAACCCTAGGTGCAACATCGATTCAACTAGGGTCTATGAAAACTAATATATGGCTAAGCATCTACAATACGATGGCTATCAAGAAATCTTCGATCTTCGATGGTGTTGACCTCGGTCTTTGATCTCAATCTCGTATTCTACTGCGAAGAACCGAACGCCAGAAAGAGAGGGGAACAATCAACACATGGCATCGATGCAATGATCAAGCAAGTATGATGATATTACAAGTTAAATTGTATTGAAAATTAACCCTAAAGCATGCTCGACAAATTAAACAGGGTTCCGAGGGGCGCAAACCCTAACTCGGGGAAACTCTGGAATCACCTGTGAGGGGTTACTATGTTTTTCTAATCAAACTTGTCATTTAAGTTGCTTAACAATGCATGATTATAGCTTAAAGAGGTAGGTTTCATTTTTCTGAACATTTTGGTATATTATACATATTTTTCTGACTTCTAAATAATAAGTTATTGATTTTACAATATTAAATCATTTTCTGAAATTTATTTAATCAATTTTAAAACATTTATGACCTCAGGCTGACGTCACCATAGGCTGGGAAACATTTCTCACTCGATCTGGGGCTACTCACAGTCACTGATGCCTGGGCCCCATGGGTTATTATAATTATTTCCATAAAAGAATTACAGGAATGATTTTAATAAAAAGAAAAGAGGATATAATGCCTCATGCTGATGTCAGCATGACATCAGCAATGGGGATCCTCGGGTTGGGCTCGAATCTGTCGATTAGCTGCACGCGCGGGCTAGTGGGTAGGCTAGGTCGAAAGAGGAGATCGAGGCGGACCTAGTGGTGGCAGCGCCGCCCGCTTGTGGTCATCGGAACAGTGGTCACGATGGCGGCGAGCGGCGGAGCTTGATCGGACACGACGCGCGGCGGCTACAGCAAGCAAGAAGGCAAACAAAGATCTCCTTGAGCTTCAGAAACTCACCAGGAGCTCGAAAAACTTGACGGAGGGGTTCGGGGTGGCCGGAATCAGCGGTGGAGGCGGTGGACGGAGTCGGCGAGGATTGGAGCACCGACGAGGAGCACGTGGAGGCGCGACAGCGGGGCAGCGCGTGGAGTCCGACGGCGGGGCAGCGCATGGAGGCCGACAGCGGGGCGGTGGTTGGGCAGCCTGACGGCGTCCGAGCGCTTGTCCTCGCGGCGGCGACGATGATCTGTTGCGGTTGATGAGGAATGGGGAAGAAGGAGAAGGAGAAGGGGCGTCATGTATAAAGGGGAGGGAGAATACGTTCCGGTTGATGCCAACAACCGGGACTAAAGGGTCATACGTCCCGGTTGGAGCCACCAACCGGGACGTATACTCCAATGTTTTCAGCAGACCAAGGGACGTGCGCAGGGGGTCTTTAGTCCCGGTTGGTGGCTCCAACCGGGACATATGACCCTGTTTTTCAAAAAAATTCAGAAATTTTCTCTCTGTTCCCGCCTTATTTTTTATTATGGGGTTTAAATTTGTAATGTTTTTTAAATGATAATTACTTTGGAATTTAGAAAAACTTTAAACATAAAAAGTGTTTGAATTTGAATAACTAATTCAAAACCATTTACTGTTTTAAAAAAGAATTAATGTAACCATTAAAAATTAAAAATGAATAAACTTATATTTTTTGAATATTAATTTGGAATTTAGAAAAACTTTAAACATAAAAAGTTTTTGAATTTGAATAACTAATTCAAAACCATTTTCTATTTTTAAAAAATAATTAATGTAACCATTTAAAATATGAACAATTAAAAATAAAAAATGAATTAACTTATATTTTTTGAATATTAATTTGGAATTTAGAAAAACTTTAAATATAAAAGTGTTTGACTTTGAATAACTAATTCAAAACCATTTTCTATTTTTAAAAACAATTAATGTAACCATTTAAAATTAAAAATTAATTAACTTATATTTTTTGAATATTAATATGGAATTTAGAAAAACTTTAAACATAAAAAGTGTGTGGCTATGAATAAATAATTCAAAACCATTTTCTATTTTTACTAACAATTAATGTAACCATTTAAACTATGAACCATTTAAAATGAAAAATGAATTAACTTATATTTTTTGAATATTAATTTGGAATTTAGAAAAACTTTAAACATAAAAAGTGTGTGGATTTGAATAAATAATTCAAAACCATTTTCTGTTTTTTAAATTTGGATTTGAATTAACTTATATTTTTTATATATTAATGGGCGGGAAAAAAGGACGGAAAATAATGGGCGGAAAGAAAATTTTATTAGGATAGAACTGGAATTAAAGTACATAACGCAATTAACACAAAGTTACATAGAAGAACTGGAAATTAAGATACATGGCCAGATTAAGCCACAATCGGCCGAACTTGTTTTGCAATGTTGGAGTGATTTAGTCATGCTCCTGCCTACACCTGTAATACTCGCCACTGTAGTCGTCGTACTCGCCGCGGCCGTCGTCGCTGTCGTCGTCGGGGTCGCCGTAGTTGAACCTTAAAGGCTGAGTACGAGTGGGCTGGACTTGAGGGTAGCGCAGGCGGGGGCTAGAGTCGGCGGCCGTGTCATAGGCCATGAAGCTCTAGAGAGTCCGACCGCGCCACCACAACCAACGGCCGACCTCGTTGAAGTTCGAAGGAGGTGGGCCATCCTCCTCATGCCTGGCGAGCGCCCTCTCACGCTGATCCACGAAGAAGGCTTCCCAAGTCGGGAAATAGTCGGGATGCCATCTGGGATTCCTCCGCTGCTCCGACGTGAGCTCGAAGTAGTAGTGGTTCGTGATGGCCATCCGACGCGCCACACCTAGAGGGACAGGAGGAACCGGCATGCCTCCGACGCTCAGCTTCCAGCCGACGGGGACACAGTAGCCCGGCGGGCAGGGGTAGTTCAAGGCGCAAAGCGCCTCCGCCTCGCTGGGAGTTAGTGCTACGGTGGAAGTCATGGGAAAGAGTGATGAGGTTGCAGATATGAGTCTAGAGACGTGCAATGACAATGGAGGCCAACCCTACATATATATAGTGATAAATGTCAGGGAGATAACTGAAGTGAAGAACTGGCGGGAAAAACTGGCGGGAGAAATGCCGGGAAAATTGGCGGGAAGAAAAATGGCGGGAAGAAAAATGGCTCATTTAGAACTTGCATTCGATCTTTGAAGAAACCACATATTGCGAGTCTAAAAATGATTTTTTTCAAGAAATCACGGGCGATAGATCATGTACCTGTAGTACAAACCGGACCCACTTCCTCCTGATTCGTCAGACATTTGTCCTTTTTACCCGGGATGGACGAAAAGGTTTGAGATGTCCCGGTTGGGAGATAGTCCATGTAAGGTGGTCTAGTATTTTAGGAAAATGGGACGGTAGCATTCTGAAATGGCATTTTGGTGGTTACTTCACAAAACGACTCGTTTTTTGCGCTCGGAAAATGGAAAAGGGCTTTTCTGTGAGACAAAAAGGAAAACTTCCTCCTGCAAAATTGTTCTCCATACCAATGTCCACATGCATGTATAATATGGGCACAACATCACAAACTATGCCATGATTCAGCACATAACATCGGTCATTTGGACCGAAAGCCATGAAACCTCGAACATGATAGGTCATTTTGTGAAGGTTTTTTCGAGACATGATCAATATACCAAGTCTGGTATTTTGCCTTTCAACTATGTCACATAATATGACACCACGCGAAGGATTTTCATTGTTCGGATTTTTTTGAATTTATTATGCCCGTTTTGAATTTTCTGAATTTCTAACTATGGTCGAACCGGCGTGCATGAAGATAGGGGACGAACATCGTTAGATCTTGCATTGGATCTCTAAATAAACCACATATTGCGAGTCTAAAAATGATTTTTTCAAAAAATCACGGGCGATAGATCATGTACCTGTAGTACAAACCGGACCCACTTCCTACCGATTCGGCAGACATTTGTCCTTTTTACCCGGGATGGACGAAAAGGTTTGAGATGTCCCGGTTGGGAGATAGTACATGTAAGGTGGTCTAGTATTTTAGGAAAATGGGACGGTAGCATTCTGAAACGGCATTTTGGTGGTTACTTCACAAAACGACCCGTTTTTTGCGCTCGGAAAATGGAAAAGGGCTTTTCCGTGCGACATAAAGGAAAACTTCCTCCTGCAACATTGTTCTCCATACCAATGTCCACATGCATGCATAATAGGGGAACATCATCACAAACTATGCCGTGATTCAGCACGTAACATCGGTCATTTGGACCGAAAGCCATGAAACCTCGAACATGATAGGTCATTTTGTGAAGGTTTTTTCGAGACATGATCAATATACCAAGTATGGTATTTTTCCTTTCAACTATGTCACATAATATGACACCACGCGAAGAATTTTCAATATTCGATTTTTTTTTGAATTTATTATGCCCGTTTTGAATTTTCTGAATTTCTAACTATGGTCGAACCGGCGTGCATGAAGATAGGGGATGAGCATCGTTAGATCTTGCATTGGATCTCTGAAGAAACCACATATTGCGAGTCTAAAAATGATTTTTTCAAAAAATCACGGGCGATAGATCATGTACCTGTAGTACAAACCGGACCAACTTCCTACCGATTCGGACTAAAGATGAACCTTTAGTCCCGGTTGGAGACACCAACCGGGACAAAATACGAGTCAGCACTAATAATAGGGTTGAGTGTCGACATTATTTCGTAAGTGTCGACACTATGCCGAGCTGCTTGTACTATAAATAGGCATCCTTGTGAGTCCAGTCCTCCAGCCAGTTTGAGGCATCTCCAAGATGGTTTTCGAGAGCAGGGGCATCACTACGGCCAGTTTCAGGGAGATGCCGACAGAGCCTAGTCATCCGGCATCTCCGAGAAACTGGTCATAGAGGCACTCCCTAATATGTGAAATTAGTTAGCTCCCAGGCGTATTGATCTAGTTAGAGAAGTTACAAGCTGCAAGATGGTTTTCGAGAGCAGGGACGCCACTACGGCCAGTTTTAGGGAGATGCTGACGGAGCCCAGTCCTCCGGCATCTCCGAGAAACTGGTCATAGAGGCACTCCCTAATATGTGAAATTAGTTAGCTCCCAGGTGTATGGATCTAGTTAGAGAAGTTTCAAGCTGCAAGATGGTTTTCGAGAGCAGGGACACCACTACGACCAGTTTCAGGGAGATGCCGCCGGATCCCAGTCCTCCGGCATCTCCAAGAAATTGGTCATAGAGGCACTCCCTAATATGTGACTGCGCGCGTTTGGAGATCAGATCTTAATGGTAAGTACGAATCAGGACAACTTCTTCATAGTCCCGGTCCAGCCACAAAACAGGACTAACACTCAACACATTTATTAATATTAAAAGCTGAGACTACAAAACCGGGACTAAAGTCCCCCCTATATATAGTCCCGGTCAATCCACAAACCGCGGAAGATATCCTTCGGTGAAGCCACAAACCGCGAAAGACATGAACTAGAGTTACATAATATGAGCATGAACTTTTTGGCATATGTCCTTCCTTATGATCGCTTCAGACGTAACCATGGAGCATCTTCTTTACTTAACGGAATGCTTGGGTCAGTTTTCACTGTGAAGGGCGGAATTTCATCAAACTTATTATAATCTTCTGACATGTCTGTCTTGTCCTCGATTCCCACGATGTTTCTTTTCCCTGAAAGAACTATGTGATGCTTTGGCTCATCATATGATGTATTCATTTGCATATTTTTTTCTTTTTTTTCGGTTTGGAGGAGATGTCCTTCACATAGAAAACCTGAGATACATCATTGGCTAGGACGAATGGTTCATCTCTATAACCAAGATTGTTGAGATCCACTGTTGTCATTCCGTACAACTAGTCTATCTTTTCCCCTTCCCCATTTAGGTTGACCCATTTGTAGTGAAACAAAGGGACCTTAAAAGAGACTCCATAGTCTAGTTCCCATATCTCCTCTATGTAACTATAGTATGTGTCCTTTTGTCCATTCTCGTCTATTGCATCAAAGCGGACACCACTATTTTGGTTGGTGCTCTTTTTATCTTGGGCGATCGTGTAGAATTTATTCCCATTTATTTCGTACCCTTGGAAATTCAATACAGTAGAAGATGGTGACGCGGCCAACAAGTATAGCTGATCTCCAACAGTGGTGTCATTCAAGAGATGTGTCCGCATCCAACCACCGAAAGACTTCATGTGTTCATCTGTAATCAGTGATTCAGGCTTCCCCGGGTTTTTGGAGCGTAGAATATTCTTGTGTTCCTCGATATACGGAGCTGCCAAGCTGGAATTATGTAGAACTGTGTAGTGTGCTTTAGTGAAAGAATCCCATCCCTACATATCATTGCTTTCTTTCCCAGCGTGCCTTTTCCACTTAGTCTTCCCTCATGCCGCGAGTCAGAAACACCAATCGGCTTAAGGTCAGGAATAAAGTCAACACAAAACTCAATGACCTCCTCTGTTCCATATCCGTTGGAGATGCTTCCTTCTGGTCTAGCACGGTTATGAACATATTTCTTTAAGACTGCCATGAACCTCTCAAAGGGGAACATATTGTGCAGAAATACCGGACCGAGAATGGCAATCTCTTCCACTAGGTGAACCAGGAGATGCGTCATAATATTGAAGAAGGATGGTGGGAACACCAATTCAAAACTAACAAGACATTGTACCACATCCTTCTGTAAACTTGGCAGAATATCTGGATTGATTACCTTCTGAGATATTGCATTGAGGAATGCACACAGCTTCACAATGGGTACTCGAACATTTTCCGGTAGAATCCCCCTCAATGCAATCGGAAGCAACTGCGTCATAATCACGTGACAGTCATGAGACTTCGGGTTTTGGAACTTTTTCTCTGCCATATTTATTATCCCGTTTATATTAGATGAGAAGCCCCACAGCACCTTGATACTGTAAAGTACTTCAAAAAAGATTTCCTTCTCTACTTTGGTAAGAGCATAGCTGGCACGACTTAAGTGATGCCCTTTATCCGTCTTGTTCTGTGTATGCATGTTCTTTGGGTCTTTCATAATTTGTTGGTCCTCCCGTGCTTCTGGTGTATCTTTTGTCTTCCCATACACGCCTAGGATCTATTATTGTTCACTTGGATCTATTATTGTTCACTGCTACTCCTGTCATCATGGGGAAGTCTCGTGATGGAAATTTCCATATTTTACCATCCACTACAAGAAGAGGTACAATCCTAAACACCTATGCTGCTCTTGGTTCACCGTCTGTTATAAGTAAGCTTGTTACACCACCACCACATACACATTCTACGCACACTACTACTGTTGAGTCTGAAACTTCTTTTGATACTCATGATGTTACTTCTACTGTGCTTGATGCAAGTGGTTCATTAGGTCCTTTTCTAGATGCTACTATGGTTAGTCTAGGAAATACCGAAACTCCTAGTGAAGACACTGTTACACCTGTTAGCTCACATGAGGCTAGTGAGAGTTATGATATTAATGATGGTTACATTGAGTTCACTGATGATTTTGTTGAAGAGTGCCAAAACACACATGGTACTGGTGCTATTAAGAGTCTCCTTGCTAGACGTATTATCATGCCTAAGTTGTCCTCTGATCCTAAGTTTGCCTCTTCTCCCATAGATATTAAAGATGAAGACTATGATTTCTCTCTTGATATATCTTATTTAGATATTGTTGAGAAAGAACCTTTTTGTGGGACTGAAAATGAGAGTGTTGTGGCTCATATGAATGAGCCTTCTACTATGAGTGCTTTGTTCTCTAATGATTTTAAGATGCGCAAGTACTTTGTTACTAAGATATTCCCTTTTTCACTAAAAGGAGAAGCTAGGGCTTGGTTTAATAAATTACCTCCTGGTTCCATTGATAGCCTTGATTGCTTCTTTCTTCCAGAAATATTTTCCTCCCAGTGCTAGACATGCTGCTTTGCAGAGACTTTTTGATTTTAAATAGGGAGAAGAAGAGAAATTGCCTGAGTCATGGACAAGGTTCTTTGCCTTGATTCATGCACATCCTAGATGTCCATTACCTAAGAATGAGCTTCTTGATATTTATTATAATGGACTAACTGATGATTCTAGGACATACCTAGATAGCTTTGCTGATTGTGTTTTCAGGAAAAGGACTCCTATAGATGCTGAAGAATTAATGACTAAAATAAGCAAAAATTATGATGATTGGACTTCAACTGAGCTAAATACACATGAGCCTATTACTGCTGAACTAGTTGTTCCTGAACCAATTCAAGCACCAACAAAAAAAAAGAGGGGAGTTATATATTGCATTAAATGATGAAGTGATGAAGGAAGCTAAGAAGTGTCTAAAGGAGAAAGGTATTAGAGCTGAAGATGTGAAGAATCTACCTCCTATAGAAGAATTATGTAAGCCAATTACCCACTCATCTACTATTGAGGTACACTCTATCCAACACTTTGATGAAGGTGATATTCCTTATGGTAAGCCTCCTTACCAATGTTTAGAGGAACTTGACACATTTATTGTTAAGCAAGGGTATTTTAATAAACAAGTTCAGAATCATTTATTGGAAAACTCTAGAGCTATCCATGATTTGAAAGATATTGTGGAAAGAACTTCTAATGATATTAAAATGCTTTGTAAACACTTTCAAATGGTTCAAACTCAACTTAATCAACTTGCTAAGGTGCAAAAGGATATGCTAGTTAATGCTTCAGGAGATAAACATGCTTATGGAATTAGAACTAGGAGTGGTATAGCTACTCAAGATCCTTTATATCCTGAAAGACAACTTAAAAGAATAGAGCAGGATTCCCAACAAGGTGAAGATAGTGGTAGTCCTCGTAAGAGGAAGAAAAAGAAACATAAGATAGTTGAGGAACCACTTGAACCTGTTGTAGATCCTAATAGTATATCTGTCTCTGATGCTGAAACTGAGAGTGGTAATGATAAAAATGAGTCGCCTGATAAGGAGGAAGGTGAGGAAGAACCTGAGAAGCACACTAAGAACACTAGTTACACCAAGGAAGATTTTATTGCTAATAAACATGGTAAAGAGAGAAAACCTTGGGGGCAAAAACCTATGCCTTTTCTAGGTAAGAAACACAAGTCAAATGAGGAAGAACACTACAACAAGTTTTGTGAGTGGATGAAGCCTTTATTCTTGCAAATAACTTTAACTGATGCTATTAAGTTGCCTCCTTATTAAAAGTATATGAAGGATATTGTCTCTAATAAAAGGAAGATTCCTAATGAGGATATTTCTACTTTGCTTGCTAATTACTTCTTCAATGGTAAGGTTCCAAAGAAACTTGGTGATCCAGGTATGCCAACTATTCCCTGCTCTATTAAGAATAATTATGTTAGAACTGCTTTATGTGATTTGGGAGCTGGAGTTAGTGTTATGCCTTGTTCTCTCTATAAGAGACTCCAGCTAGAAAAGTTGATACCAACTGATATATCTTTGCAAATGGCTGATAAGTCAACTACTAATCCTGTTGGTATATGTGAGGATGTTCCTGTTCAAGTTGCTCATAATTGCATGGTTTTAACTGATTTTGTTGTTCTTGAAATGCCTGAAGATGATAATATGTCTATTATTCTTGGGAGACCTTTTCTTAATACTGTAGGTGCTGTCATCAATTGCAATCAAGGAAAAGTAACACTCAATATTAATGACAAAGAGAACACTGTCTATTTCCCCAAGAAAGTTGTTAAGAGCTATTGCCTGAATTCTATTGAAAATATTGAGAGCATCAAGGTTGGAGAAATATATTGTCCCATTCCACAAGAAAATTTTGAAACCATTATGATTGGGATCATTGCTATCAAGTATGAGGTAACATAATCACCTTGTGGAATGCAAAGTTTTGCTTCATATAAGATTGTTTTGGCAACAAGACTTGATCAACCCTGTTAACAAAAGGATTTTAATGAACAAAATAATGTTTCCACTATGGTTATACTTGCTTTCTTTTACTTTTCTCTTTCCTAGTCTTTTCTTTAGCTTAAGTTTTGCTATTTGTTTGCTTGCTAGAGCTCCTGTAGTTTGGCTTTTGGTTTGCTTTTGCTTCTTCTGAAAAGCTGTTTCTACAAGAAAATCAATTTTCATACCCTGATAATTGCCAAAATAAAGTTTCCCGAAAAATCCTAGAAAATTCAAAATAAATTTTCCTCGAAAAACGGGGCAGAGATGCACATGAAGTGACCCAGGGGCCACCCCAGGCCACCACACCCATGGTAGACGCGGCCTACCAGGTGGCGGCGCCTAGGGGGGGGGTCTTGCCCACCTGGGCCCCTCCAGGCTGCCTCCTCAAAGCCATCTTCTTTCTCTCTCCCGAAAAACACCGGAAAACTTTCTCAAGCTCGAGTTCTTGCTGTTCTTGCTCGTGATTTTCGATCTCCTTGTTCAGCCCTTCTCAAGTGCTGATTTTTGGAGGGATTATTTGTAGGGTTCGCAGCATAGAAAACAAAAAATTTCCTACGATGGGAACAACTATGTACCAAGATCTATCTACTTGATACAAACAACGGGCGGATGTATATCCGTATAGAACACACCCTTAAAGACCGACAAAGCTTAACGAGTTCAACTCGTGGTTGATGTGGACAATCTCTTGCCGATCTCAAGATCGAGAGGAAGCCCTAAGCAGCAGCGCATCCGTGCTCGCACACTCGTACAAGACACCGAGAAACCTCCGCCTCCTCGCTCCAGCGATGAAGCAGAAGCACAACCCTTTCTTGCCACATAGCCACCGGGAACATGTATCTCTCTAGTCCGAGACTATGGGGAATAAATTCTATAGGGGGAGAGAGATCCTTCACGAGGAGGTGTGAGTGAGAAGTGAGGAGAGGGGTGCCTTTTATAGGATAGGGGGGGACCCCAAGGGGGTGGCCGGCGCATGGGGGCTGCCCCCTTGCCCTCCCCTCTTCATGTGGGTGGACACTCCACTCACAAAATTCCTTTAAATTCCCTCCACTCAAAATCCCACTCAAACTTGCCATTAAATTTCCACCAAATTTAATGCAAACTCTCATTAAATAAAACTATTTTATTTTATTCAGATTTTTTTCATTTATTTTAATGACAAACATTCACAAATAACCCCTTGCTAGAATTCTATTTCACATGCATAACCACTTTACGCAATTTCACCCGAAAACCTGTTTCGGTATTTAGTGAAATAAATTCCTGCGCTTGTTTATTCTTTCGGCATGAAAAATTTGCTCCAACTGGATGTCAGTGTCCCTTAAGTGTGTCACCCTACGGTTCCCGAATAATGTGGACATGATCGAGACCCTTCTCCGATCAATAATCAGTAGCGGGACCTGGAGATCCATACTGAATCCCACACATTCAACGATGACTTTCATGTGATTGTCGGAACCGTTTACGCTTGTATCTTAATCCCTTTGTTTCATGATATATTACATGTCCGAGATTCGATCATCGGTATCTCCATACCTAGTTTGATCTTGTTACTTAAATGCACTCTTTTCTCGTTCCCGTGATATAACATTCTAGTGATCAAATCACTTGCTTGCAAGCTAACCAATGTGATATCACTGAGAGGGCCCAGAGTATATCTATTCGTCATCGGGATGAACAAATTCCACTCTTGATCCATGATTCTCAACATAACACTTTAGTAGATTTGAAGCCATCTTTATAATCACCCGGTTACGGTGTGACGTTTGATGTCAACAAGAAACTCTTTCGGTGTTAGTGATTGGCATGATCTCATGGTCTAAGGATTAGGACTACTTCGTAAGTTGTTTATAGCAATATAAACTCAATGACTTTGAGCGTAATGCTATACTTTGGATGAATGTTCATCACACCATTACACTAATGTTGTGATCTCGTTATTACAACATCCAATGTCTATGATCAGGAAATTGTGATCATCTTGTTAATCAACGAACTAGTTTATGAGAGAGGCATAACTAGGAACTTTCTGTTTGTTTATTAAACACACATGTATTAACGTTTCCGTATTAATACAATTATAGCATGCAAAATAAACATCTATCATATACTTGGAATACAAATAATAAACATTTTATTATTGCCTCTCAGGGCATATTCCCTTCAGTCTCCCACTTGCACTAGAGACAATAATCTAGTTACATAGTGATGTATCTAACACCCATGGAGTTCTGGTGTAGATCATGTTTTGCTCTAGGGAGAGTTTTAGTCAACGGATCTACTATGTTGAGATCCATATGTACTTTACAAATCTTTATATCTCCATCTTTGACATGCTCGCGGATGGAGTGAAGCCGGAGCTTAATATGCTTGAATGCTTGTGAGACCTTGGCTCTTTGGCATTGGCAATGGCACCATTGTTGTCACAATAGATCACCATTGGGTCCAACGCGTTTGCAACCACACCTAGTTCGAATATGAACTCCTTCATCCAAACCGCTTCCTGAGCCGCTTCCGAAGCAGCAACATATTCGGCCTCCGTTGTTGATCCCGCCACCACAGGTTGTTTGGAGCTCCTCCAACTAACCGCTCCGCCATTCATGAGAAATACGTATCCGGATTGAGACTTAGAGTCATCCGGATCGGTGTCAAAGCTAGCGTCGACATAACACTTAGCGATGATCTCTTCTTCACCTCCGTATACAAGAAACATATCCTTAGTTCTTCGCAAGTACTTAAGGATATTCTTGACCGCTTTCCAGTGTTCTGAACCTGGATCCGATTGGTACCTACTAGTCAAACTAATAGCATGTGCCACATCTGGTCTTGTACATAGCATGGCGTACATTATAGAGCCTATGGCTGAAGCATAGGGTACTTTGTCCATTTTCTCTCTTTCTTCCGCCGTAGCCGGACTTTGAGTTTTACTCAATGTCGTGCCTTGTGTCATAGGTAAGAACCTCTTCTTACTATCTTCCATTTTAAACTTCTTTAAAATCTTATCAAGGTATGTACTTTGCGATAGCCCTATTAGGCACCTAGATCTATCTCTATAGATCTTTATGCCTAATATGTATGACGCTTCACCTAGGTCCATCATTGAAAATTTGCTGTTTAGATAACTTTTAACACTGTTTAAAATATCTATATCATTTCCGATCAATAATATGTCATCCACATATAATATCAGAAATGCCACATTGCTCCCACTCACTTTCTTGTAAATACAAGCTTCTCCATAAGTTTGGACAAATCCAAACTCTTTGATCACCTCATCAAAGCGGAGATTCCGACTTCGTCATACTTGCTTCAATCCATAGATGGATCGCTGAAGCTTGCACACCTTGTTAGCATCCTTAGGATCGACAAAACCCTTTGGTTGTATCATATACAACTCTTCTTCAATATTACAATTGAGAAACGCAGTTTTGACATCCATCTGCCATATCTCATAATCAAAATATGCAGCAATTGCTAACATAATCCTAACTGACTTTAGCATCGCTACGGGAGAGAATGTCTCATCTTAGTCAACTCCTTGAATTTGTCGAAACCCCTTTGCGACAAGTTGAGCTTTATAGACGGTCACATTACCATCAACATCAGTTTTCCTTTTGAAAATCCATTTGTTCTCCATGGCCTTTCAGTCGTGAGGTAAGTCCACCAAGTTCCAAACTTGATTTTCATACATGGATTCCATCTCAGATTTCATGGCTTCTAACCATTTGTTGGAATCCGGGCTCATCATCGCTTCTTCATACGTCGCAGGGTCATCATTTTTATCAACCATGAAATTCATGACAGGATTTCCGTACAGCTCGGGAGCTGCACGCGTCCTACTAGACCTGCGAGGTTTGGTAGTACTCTCTTTCGGAGTTTCATGATCATTATCATTAGTTCCCAACAGGTGAAGCCAACTCCAGAACAACTTCCGGTGCTGCGCTACTCGCCACACTTTGAAGAGAAGGTTCAATAACCTCTTCGAGTTCTACCTTCCGACTACTCACACCTTTCACGAGAAACTCTTTCTCTAGAAAGGATCCATTCTTGGCAATAAAAACCTTGCCCTTGGATCTGTGATAGAAGGAATACCCAATAGTTTCCTTAGGGTATCCTATGAAGACGCATTTTTCCACTTTGGGTTCGAGTTTATCCGGTTGAAGTTTCTTCACATAAACATCGCATCCCCAAACTTTAAGAAATGACAGCTTAGGTTTGTTTCCAAACCACAATTCATACGGTGTCTTTTCAACGGATTTAGATGGTGCCTGATTTAAAGCGAATGCAGCAGTTTCTAGTGCATAACCCCAAAATGACAACGGCAAGTCCGTCAGAGACATCATAGATCGAACCATATCTAATAAAGTACGATTACGACGTTCCATCACACCATTTCTCTGTGGTGTTGTGGCAGGTGTGAGTTGTGAAACAATTCCACACTCTTTCATGTGAGTGCTAAACTCGTAACTTAGATACTCACCTCCACGGTCGGACCGTAGAAATTTGATCTTTCTATTACGATGATTTTCCACTTCATTCTGAAATTCCTTGAACTTTTCAAAGGTTTCAGACTTGTGTTTCATCAAGTAGATATAACCGTATCTACTCAAATCATCCGTGAAAGTAACAAAATAACGATATCCACCTCGCGCCGACACACTCATTGGACCACATACATCAAAATGTATGATTTCCAATAAATCTGTCACCCGTTCCATTGAACCGGAAAATGGCGTTCTAGTCATCTTGCCCATAAGGCATGGCTCACATGTATCAAATGATTCAAAATCAAGTGATTCCAAAAGTCCATCCGAATGGAGCTTCTTCATGCGTTTAACGCCAATATGACCTAGACGGCAGTGCCACATATATGCGGATATATCATCATTTAGTTTAATCCTTTTAGCATCAACATTATGAATATGTGTAACATTATTATCTAGATACAATAGAAATAAACCATTCATCATCGGTGCATGACCATAAAATATTTCATTCATATAAATGGAACAACCATTGTTCTTGGATTTAAATGAATAACCACTTCGCATTAAACACGATCCAGATACAATGTTCATGCTAAGTGCTGGCACCAGATAACAATTCTTCAAGTTTATTACTAATCCCGACGGCAAGTGGAGAGGTAGCGTTCCGACGGCGATCACATCAACCCTTGATCCATTGCCGACACGCATCTTGATCTCACCCCTTGCTAGCGGTCGCTTGTTCCGCAGCCCCTGATTCGAGTTACAAATATTAGCAACTGAACCGGTATCAAATACCCAGGTGCTATTGCGAGCACTAGTCAAGTACACACCAATAACATGTATATAATATATACCTTTTTTTGCCTTGCCGGCCTTCTTGTCTGCCAAATACTTGGGGCAGTTGCGCATCGAGTGGCCAGTCCCCTTACAATAGTAGCACTCGGTATCAGACTTAGGTCCAACTCGGGGTTTCTTTTCAGGCATGGCAACTGGCTTGACGCCCTTACTTCCCTTCCGTTTTCCCTTCTTGTCTTTCTTGAAACCAGTGTTCCTATTGATCATCAACACTTGATGTTCCTTTTTGATCTCCACTTCTGCAGTTTTAAGCATTGACAGAAGCTCGGGGAGAGGCTTCTTCATGCCTTGCATATTATAGTTCATCACGAAGCTCTTATAGCTAGGTGGTAGAGACTACAGAACACGATGGATTCCTAAGTCAATGGGAATCGTTATTCCAAGGACACAAGCTTATCGGCGTAACCCTACATCTTTATTACATGCTCACTAACGGAGCTGTGCTCTTCCATCATGCAGCTAAAGAACTTTTCTAAAGCATTGTAGCTCTCTACAGCAGCATGTGTGTCTAAAATCATTTTCAACTCACCCATTGTATCAAATGCATTGCCGTTTTCGAAATGTTTTCGAAGTTACGGCTCTAGCCCATACAATATGCCGCAATGAACTAAGTTGTGGTCCTCCTGACGAGTCTGATAGACATTCTTCTCCTCGTCAGGGGCATCCTCAAAGGGTGGGGGGCCTAGCGGCGCTTCTAGCACATATTGCTTTTGTGCAGCAGAGAGGAGAATCCTCAAATTCATGTCCCATTCGGTAAAGTTGCTACCGTTCGTTGCAAGTTTCTCTTTCTCCATGAACACATTGAAATTAAAAGCAGGTGGTGCCATCTACAACAGAATTTGTAAAGTTTAGACTAAGTTTATGATAGATTGAGTTCAACTAATCCATATTACGAATGAACTCCCACTAAAAAACGACATCCCTCGTGCCTTTTTGGTGATTACATGAACCAAATCCACTACACCAAGTCCGATCATCACGTGAGTCGGTGTAGCTTCAAAGGCAAGCATCAAATGGGCATCATATCTACTATATGACTCATTCTTAACCTTTCGGTCCTTGTTCCGAGGCCATGTCTGTACATGCTAGGCTCTCCAAGTGAACCTTAGTATTCGCGTGTGTAACTATTTTACACCCGATATATGGTCGTGGATCCAAGAACACCCGATCATCACGTGATGTCTTGGAGGGACGAAAACATAATCGGTGCATACTAAAGGAAGAACAGATTCTTATCTTGATATTTAAATGAGGGATCATCTTATTATGCTAACAAAGGGCTAAACAAGCAATATAAGATGCTATCAAACATCACATGTTTATTAGTGGAATGATATGGTTCCCGCATATGATCTCTATCATGTGCACCGTGGTATGATCACTATCATACCTATATGTGTAAGTCCAAGGTCTATGGAGATTACACGTTATGTATGTTGTAAGAGTATCATCTCATACTTCTACTTACAACATCACCATATCATAACACTAGCCCAGCAACAATCTAAACTAGACGCCTCTAATTTATCCATTGCAAGTTTTACGTGGCTTAGGGCTTTCGAGATAGAACCGTTCTTACCTACGAACATGAACCAAAGTGAGGATAACCAAATTTTTGACAACTCGTTGCAAAATAGATATTGACTATAGTAGGAGAGATAGACACCCACTAGCCACTTATGCAAACTAGTTGCATGTCAAGCGTGGAACAGGTCTCATGTGCGAGGACATGTAAAGTTTGTCCGGGCCTCTTCATCCCACTATGACACCAATATTCAAAATTACAACTAAGGAGCAACAACATGATCATCATCGCCCACATACTCATATGTGTACTACCTGTGTAAAGCATCTACGCATAGATCCGGATCTGATACCACTGTAGGGTTCGTAGCATAGAAAACAAAAAATTTCCTACGATGGGAACAACTATGTACCAAGATCTATCTACTAGATACAAACAACGGGCGGATGTATATCCGTAGAGAACATACCCTTGAAGACCGACAAAGCTTAACGAGTTAAACTCGTGGTTGAGGTAGACGATCTCTTGCCGATCTCAAGATCGAGAGGAAGTCCTAGCACCGCAAAGCAGCAGCTCATCCGTGCTCACACACACGTACAAGACACCTAGCAACCTCCGCCTCCTCGCTCCAGTGATGCAGCGGAAGCACAACCCTTTCTTGCCGAATAGCCACCGGGAACATGTATCTCGCTAGTCCGAGACCATGGGGGATAAATTCTAGAGCGGGAGAGAGATCCTTCACGAGGAGGTGTGATTGAGAAGTGAGGAGAGGGGTGCCTTTTATAGGAGAGGGGGGGAACCCCAAGGGGTGGCCGGTGCATGGGGGCTGCCCCCTTGCCCTCCCCTCTTCATGTGGGTGGACACTCCACTCACAAAATTCCTTTAAATTCCCTCCACTCAAAATTCCACTCAAACTTGCCATTAAATTTCCACCAAATTTAATGCAAACTCTCATTAAATAAAACTCTTTTATTTTATTCAGAATTTTGTAAATAACTTTAATGACAAACATTCACAAATAACCCCTTGCTGGAATTCTATTTCACATGCATAACCACTTTATGCAATTTCACCCGAAAACCTGTTTCGGAATTTAGTGAAATAAATTCCCGCGCTTGTTTATTCTTTTGGCGTGAAACGTTTGCTCCAACCGGATGTCAGTGTCCCTTAAGTGTGTCACCCTACGGTTCGCGAATAATGCGGACATGATCGAGACCCTTCTCCGATCAATAATCAGTAGCGGGACCTAGAGATCCATACTGACTCCCACACATTCAATGATGACTTTCCTGTGATCGTCGGAACCTTTTACGCTTGTATCTTAATCCCTTTGTTTCACGATATATTACATGTCCGAGATTCGATCATCGGTATCTCCATACCTAGTTTGGTCTCGTTACTGACATGCACTTTTTTCTCGTTCCCGTGATATAACATTCTAGTGATCAAATCACTTGCTTGCAAGCTAACCAATGTGATATCACCGAGAGGGCCCAGAGTATATCTATCCGTCATCGGGATGAACAAATTCCACTCTTGATCTATGATTCTCAACATAACACTTTAGTAGCTTTGAAGCCATCTTTATAATCACCCAGTTACGGTGTGACGTTTGATGTCAACAAGAAACTCTTCCGGTGTTAGTGATTGCATGATCTCATGGTCTAAGGATTAGGACTACTTCGTAAGTTGTTTATAGCAATATAAACTCAATGACTTTGATCGTAATGCTATACTTCGGATGAATGTTCATCACACCATTACACTAATGTTGTGATATCGTTACTAACAACATCCAATGTCTATGATCAGGAAACTGTGATCATCTTGTTAATCAACGAACTAGTTTATGAGAGAGGCATAACTAGGAACTTTCTGTTTGTTTATTAAACACACATGTATTAACGTTTCTGTATTAATACAATTATAGCATGCAAAATAAACATCTATCATATACTTGGAATACACATAACACTAGTGGAAACAGAGCCATCCGTTCGCGCCCCCTCGGAGCATTTGTCCCGGTTGCGCCACCAACCGGGAATAATGCTGGCACGCGTCCCGGTTGGAGCGGGCACGGGGCCAGGGGGCATGCGTCCCGGTTGGTAAGGGGGAATACGTCCCGGTTAGAGCCACCAACCGGGACTAAAGGTTTGGCCACAGCCACGTGGCATGTCACGCACCTTTAGTCCCGGTTGCTGGCTCCAACCGGGACTAAAGACCCCCTGCCCTCTATAAATACAACGCCCCGGCCCCCTCTGCCTCCACTCTATTTTTTCGAACGGTGGAAGGTGTGAGGGGGTGTGCTAGTTTTTTCTCATGCATGCATTGAAGGTGTTTGTTGAAATGTTTGAGTGAATAATCCTGTTGAATTTCTCATAGAACAAAAATATAGAAGGTGTCCGAGACGCACTTGAGCTTTCTCCTCTTTATTTCCCTCGATCGAGGTTAGCAATCCTATCTTTTCTAGGTCATTGATACAATTCATGTGTCGGTGTGAATTGGTTATTTCACTATTTATGATGTCCTGTTTTTTGATAAACTTACTTATATGATGCAGATGAACGGTCGGGAATGGATGTACGGTGACCGGCGGGTAGCCGGGTATATGAAAGGCATGGATAAATTTATCGATGTGGCTACGGCAAACAAAGAGAATGGATTTATACGTTGTCCATGTGTTCAATGTCGGAACAACAAGGAGTACTCTTCCTCGAAAATCATTCGCGGCCACCTGATTATGAAAGGTTTCATGCCCAACTATAATTGCTGGACCAAGCACGGGGAAAGAGGGGTTATGATGGAAGATGGTGAAGAAGAAGATGATGATAACAACTATCATCATATGTTTCCTAAATACAGTGATACTGCAATGGAAGACAATGGAGAGGAAAGAGGTGAAGAACGGGCATCAGATGAGCCGGCTGATGAATTTGGTAGGGTCATTTCTGATGCAAAGCGAGACTGTGAAATAGAAAATGAGAAGTTGAAGTTAGAGGGCATGTTAGAAGATCACAAGAAATTGTTGTACCCAAATTGTGAAGATGGCAGCACAAAGCTCGGTACCACACTGGAATTGTTGCGATGGAAGGCAGAGTGTGGTCTAACTGACTCGTCATTTGAAAAGATGTTGAAAATAATGAAGCCGAAGTTTCCAAAACATAACGAACTTCCCGAGAGTACCTACGAAGCAAAGAAGACTCTCTGTCCTCTGGGATTAGATGTGCAAAAGATACATGCATGCATTAATGACTGCATCCTCTACCGCGGTAAGGAGTATGAGAATTTAGATAAATGCCCGGTATGCAACGCGTTGCGGTATAAGATCAGACGAGATGACCCTGGTGATGTTGAGGGAGAGCCCCTCCGGAAGAGGGTTCCTGCTAAGGTTATGTGGTATGCTCCTATAATACCAAGGTTGAAACGCATGTTCAGAAACAAAGAGCATGCCAGGTTGTTGCGATGGCACAAAGAAGACCGTAAGAAAGACGGGAAGTTGAGACACCCTGCTGATGGGTCACAGTGGAGAAAAATCGAGAGAGACTTCCCAGACTTTGCAGGTGACACAAGGAACTTATGGTTTGGTCTAAGTACGGATGGCATGAATCCTTTTGGGGAGCAGAGCTGCAGTCACAGCACCTGGCCCGTGACTCTATGTATCTACAACCTGCCTCCTTGGTTGTGCATGAAGCGTAAGTTCATTATGATGCCAGTGCTCATCCAAGGCCCGAAGCAACCGGGCAACGACATTGATGTGTACCTTAGGCCATTAGTTGAAGAACTCTTACAGTTGTGGGGCAAACCAGGTGTACGTGCGTGGGATGAGAACAAACAGGAGCCATTTAATCTACGAGGGTTGTTATTCGTAACCATCAATGATTGGCCTGCTCTTAGTAACCTTTCAGGACAGACAAACAAAGGATATAAGGCATGCACCCACTGTTTAGATAAGACCGAAGGTACATATTTGCATAAATGCAAGAAGGTTGTGTACCTGGCGAATCGACGATTTCTTCCGACCAATCATCCCGTAAGAAAGAAAGGCAAGCATTTCAAAGGTGAGGCAGATCACCGGAAGAAGCCTGAACTCCCTGCTGGTGATGATGTATTTGGTATGGTCAAGGACATAGAAGTAATCTTTGGAAAGGGTCCCGGCGGTCAATCAGTTCCGAACGACGTCGCTACAGGACACGCACCCATGTGGAAGAAGAAATCTATATTTTGGGAGCTGCCATATTGGAAAGTCCTGCGTGTCCGCTCTTCAATCGACGTGATGCACGTGACGAAGAATCTCTGCGTGAACCTGCTAGGATTCCTAGGCGTGTATGGGAAGACAAAAGATACACCTGAAGCACGGGAGGACCAACAAATTATGAAAGACCCAAAGAACATGCATACAGATAACAAGACGGATAAAGGGCGTCACTTAAGTCGTGCCAGCTATTCTCTTACCAAAGCAGAGAAGGAAATCTTTTTTGAAGTCCTTTACAGTATCAAGGTTCCGTCGGGCTTCTCATCTAATATAAAGGGGATAATAAATATGGCAGAGAAAAAGTTCCAAAACCTGAAGTCTCATGACTGTCACGTGATTATGACGCAGTTGCTTCCGATTGCATTGAGGGGGCTTCTACCGGAAAATGTTCGAGTACCCATTGTGAAGCTGTGTGCATTCCTCAATGCAATATCTCAGAAGGTAATCAATCCAGATATTCTGCCAAGGTTACAGAAGGATGTGGTACAATGTCTTGTTAGTTTTGAATTGGTGTTCCCACCATCCTTCTTCAATATTATGACGCATCTCCTGGTTCATCTAGTGGAAGAGATTGCCATTCTCGGTCCGGTATTTCTGCACAATATGTTCCCCTTTGAGAGGTTCATGGGAGTCTTAAAGAAATATGTTCATAACCGTGCTAGACCAGAAGGAAGCATCTCCAAGGGATATGGAACAGAGGAGGTCATTGAGTTTTGTGTTGACTTTATTCCTGACCTTAAGCCGATTGGTGTTTCTGACTCGCGGCATGAGGGAAGACTAAGTGGAAAAGCCACGCTGGGAAAGAAAGCAATGATATGTAGGGACGGGGATTCTTTCACTAAAGCACACTACACAGTTCTACATAATTCCACCTTGGCAGCTCCGTATATCGAGGAACACAAGAATATTGTATGCTCCAAAAACCCGGGGAAGCCTGAATCACTGATTACAGATGAACACATGAAGTCTTTCGGTGGTTGGATGTGGACACATCTCTTGAATGACACCACTGTTGGAGATCAGCTATACTTGTTGGCCGCGTCACCATCTTCTACTGTATTGAATTTCCAAGGGTACGAAATAAATGGGAATAAATTCTACACGATCGCCCAAGATAAAAAGAGCACCAACCAAAATAGTGGTGTCCGCTTTGATGCAATAGACGAGAATGGACAAAAGGACACATATTATGGTTACATAGAGGAGATATGGGAACTAGACTATGGAGTCTCTTTTAAGGTCCCTTTGTTTCGCTGCAAATGGGTCAACCTGAATGGGGAAGGGGTAAAGATAGACCAGTTGTACGGAATGACAACAGTGGATCTCAACAATCTTGGTTATAGAGATGAACCATTCGTCCTAGCCAATGATGTGTCTCAGGTTTTCTATGTGAAGGACATGTCCTCCAGACCGAAAAAAAGAAAAAATATGCAAACGAATACATCATATGATGAGCCAAAGCGTCACATAGTTCTTTCAGGGAAAAGAAACATCGTGGGAATCAAGGACAAGACAGACATGTCAGAAGATTATAATAAGTTTGAAGAAATTCCGCCCTTCACAGTGAAAACTGACCCAAGCATTCCGTTAAGTAAAGAAGATGCTCCATGGTTACGTCTGAAGCGGTCATAAGGAATGACATATGCCAAGAAGTTCATGCTCATATTATGTAACTCTAGTTCATGTCTTTCGCGGTTTGTGGCTTGACCGAAGGATATCTTTCGCGGTTTGTGGCCTTTAGTCCCGGTTTTGTAGTCTCAGTTTTTAATATTAATAAATGTCTTGAGTGTTAGTCCCGTTTTGTGGCTGGACCGGCAGTGCCTCTATGACCTGTTTCTTGGAGATGCCGGAGGACTGGGCTCCGTCGGCATCTCCCTGAAACTGGCCGCAGTGGTGTCCCTGCTCTCGAAAACCATCTTGCAGCTTGTAACTTCACTAACTAGATCTATACGCCTCGGAGCTAACTAATTTCACATATTAGGGAGTGCCTCTATGACCAGTTTCTTGGAGATGCCGGAGGACTGGGCTCCGTCGGCATCTCCCTGAAACTGGTCGTAGTGGTGTCCCTGCTCTCGAAAACCATCTTGCAGCTTGTAACTTCACTAACTAGATCAATACGCCTCGGAGCTAACTAATTTCACATATTAGGGAGTGCCTCTATGACCAGTTTCTCGGAGATGCCGGAGGACTGGGCTCCGTCGGCATCTCCTTGAAACTGGCCGCAGTGGTGTCCCTGCTCTCGAAAACCATCTTGCAGCTTGTAACTTCACTAACTAGATCAATACGCCTCGGAGCTAACTAATTTCACATATTAGGGAGTGCCTCTAGGACCAGTTTCTTGGAGATGCCGGAGGACTGGGCTCCGTCGGCATCTCCCTGAAACTAGTCGTAGTGGTGTCCCTACTCTCGAAAACCATCTTGCAGCTTGTAACTTCACTAACTAGATCAATACGCCTCGGAGCTAACTAATTTCACATATTAGGGAGTGCCTCTATGACCAGTTTCTCGGAGATGCCGGAGGACTGGGCTCCGTCGGCATCTCCCTGAAACTGGCCGTAGTGGTGTCCCTGCTCTCTAAAACCATCTTGGAGATGCCTCAAACTGGCTGGAGGACTGGACTCACAAGGATGCATATTTATAGTACAAGCAGCTCGGCATAATGTCGACACTCACGACATAATGTCGACACTCACCCCTATTATTAGTGCTGACTCATCTTTAGTCCCGGTTGGTGTCTCCAACCGGGACTAAAGGTTCATCTTTAGTCCCGGTTGGTGACACCATCCGGGACAAGGTACAAGCCGCACGACATAATGTCGACACTCACCCCTATTATTAGTGTTGTCTGGCCCACTCTGCCGCAATCCCTTCAGTCGCGGTTGGTTTCTCCAACCGAGACTAAATATGAACCCTCTCTTTATATAGACATTTCCCTCTATTTATTAGGTAACACTTAAGACATTTATTAATATTAAAAACCGGGACAAACCGGGACTAGCTAACACTCAGGCCTAAAGCCGCCCCCTTTAGTCATAATCATGCCTAGTCCTATAGTACGCAGCTTCAGGGTCTTCATCGTCGTCGTCATCATCATCGTCATCGTCACCTGCCACTCCGGGGATCCTCAGCCCATCCAAGGCATATACCAGGGGCCATTCCAGCCTCGGATTCACGGCGGGTGGGAGAGGGGTCTCCTGGAAGACGATGCCGCTACCGCCAGGACAGTGTGGGGCCTGTGGCGGGTGGACTCGTGGGCACCGTAGGCGAGGATGGTCTCCCCCGGCGATGTAGCGCATCACTTTGATGATAGTACGGTTCGCCCACCACAGACGACGGCCGACTTCGTTGTGGTTCACCGGTGGCGGGCCATCACCCCCGTACCTGGCGAGCTCCCTTTCCCGCCTATTAGCGAAGAAGGCATTCCAGGTGTCATAGTTGTCGGGATCCCACTGGGGATCCATCCGCTGCTCCGGCGTGAGCTCGTGGTAGAAGTGGTTTGTGATGGCCGCCTGGCGTGCGGAACCTTGAGGGACAGGAGGGACAGGAACCCCTCCAGCGCTCAGCATCCAGCCGGCGGGCGGCCGGTACCCCGGTGGACAAGGGTAGTTGGAGGCGCACAGCGCCTCGGTCTCCTCGAGGGTCAGAATGGCCCAGTAGGCGTTGTCCATTGTTCTAAGAGAGGAAGGTGTGGATGTGTGGATAACCATGACACGATCACCCTAAATATAGAGGGAAAGGGCGGGAAAACTTGGCGTGAAGCTTTGGGAAATGGCGGGAAATATCTTTAGTCCCGGTTAGTGACTACATCCAGGACTAAAAGCTCTAGTAGAAAGGAAAGGGCGGGAAGAGGTGGGAAATGGCGGAAAATATTTTTAGTCCCGGTTTGTGACTACATCCGGGACTAAATGTGTGCCGAACAATGATCATGTTTCGAAAAAACCTTCACAAAATGACCTATCATGTTCGAGGTTTCATGGCTTTCGGTCCAAATGACCGATGTTATGTGCTGAATCACGGCATAGTTTGTGATGTTGTGCCCATATTATGCATGTGTGTGGACATTGGTATGGAGAACAATGTTGCAGGAGGAAGTTTTCCTTTTTGTCGCACGAAAAGCCCTTTTCCATTTTCGAGCGCAAAAAACGGGTCGTTTTGTGAAGTAACCACCAAAATGCCGTTTCAGAATGCTATCGTCCCATTTTCCTAAAATACTAGACCACCTTACATGGACTATCTCCCAACCGGTACATCTCAAACCTTTTCGTCCATCCCGGGTAAAAAGGACAAATGTCTGCCGAATCGGCAGGAAGTGGGTCCGGTTTGTACTACAGGTACATGATCTATCGCCCGTGATTTTTCGAAAAAATCATTTTTAGACTCGCAATATGTGGTTTCTTCAGAGATCCAATGCAAGTTCTAACGATGCTCGTCCCCTATCTTCATGCACACCGGTTCGACCATAGTTAGAAATTCAGATAATTCAAAACGGGCATAATAAATTCAAAAAAAATCCGAACAATGAAAATCCTTCGCGTGGTGTCATATTTTGTTACATAGTTGAAAGGAAAAATACCAGACTTGGTATATTGATCATGTTTCGAAAAAACCTTCACAAAATGACCTATCATGTTCGAGGTTTCATGGCTTTCGGTCCAAATGACCGATGTTATGTGCTGAATCACGGCATAGTTTGTGATGTTGTGCCCATATTATGCATATGTGTGGACATTTGTATGGAGAACAATGTTGCAGGAGGAAGTTTTCCTTTTTGTCGCACGGAAAAGCCCTTTTCCATTTTCCGAGCGCAAAAAACGGGTCGTTTTGTGAAGTAATCACCAAAATGCCGTTTCAGAATGCTACCGTCCCATTTTCCTAAAATACTAGACCACCTTACATGGACTATCTCCCAACCGGTACATCTCAAACCTTTTCGTCCATCCCGGGTAAAAAGGACAAATGTCTGCCGAATCGGCAGGAAGTGGGTCCGGTTTGTACTACAGGTACATGATCTATCGCCCGTGATTTTTTGAAAAAATCATTTTTAGACTCGCAATATGTGGTTTCTTCAGAGATCCAATGCAAGTTCTAACGATGCTCGTCCCCTATCTTCATGCACACCGGTTCGACCATAGTTAGAAATTCAGATAATTCAAAACGGGCATAATAAATTCAAAAAAAATCCGAACAATGAAAATCCTTCGCGTGGTGTCATATTTTGTTACATAGTTTAAAGGAAAAATACCATACTTGGTATATTGATCATGTTTCGAAAAAACCTTCACAAAATGACCTATCATGTTCGAGGTTTCATGGCTTTCGGTCCAAATGACCGATGTTATGTGCTGAATCACGGCATAGTTTGTGATGTTGTGCCCATATTATGCATATGTGTGGACATTTGTATGGAGAACAATGTTGCAGGAGGAAGTTTTCCTTTTTGTCGCACGGAAAAACCCTTTTCCATTTTCCGAGCGCAAACAACGGGTCGTTTTGTGAAGTAATCACCAAAATGCCGTTTCAGAATGCTACCGTCCCATTTTCCTAAAATACTAGACCACCTTACATGGACTATCTCCCAACCGGTACATCTCAAACCTTTTCGTCCATCCCGGGTAAAAAGGACAAATGTCTGCCGAATCGGCAGGAAGTGGGTCCGGTTTGTACTACAGGTACATGATCTATCGCCCGTGATTTTTTGAAAAAATCATTTTTAGACTCGCAATATGTGGTTTCTTCAGAGATCCAATGCAAGTTCTAACGATGCTCGTCCCCTATCTTCATGCACACCGGTTCGACCATAGTTAGAAATTCAGATAATTCAAAACGGGCATAATAAATCAAAAAATCCGAATAATGAAAATCCTTCGCGTGGTGTCATATTTTGTTACATAGTTGAAAGGAAAAATACCAGACTTGGTATATTGATCATGTTTCAAAAAAACCTTCACAAAATGACCTATCATGTTCAAGGTTTCATGGCTTTCGGTCCAAATGACCGATGTTATGTGCTGAATCACGGCATAGTTTGTGATGTTGTGCCCATATTATGCATATGTGTGGACATTTGTATGGAGAACAATGTTGTAGGAGGAAGTTTTCCTTTTTTGTCGCACGGAAAAGCCCTTTTCCATTTTCCGAGCGCAAAAAACGGGTCGTTTTGTGAAGTAACCACCAAAATGCCGTTTCAGAATACTACCGTCCCATTTTCCTAAAATACTAACGATGCTCGTCTCCTATTATTATGCATGTGTGTGGACGCGCCATTTTTCATCTTTAGTCCCGGTTGGTGACACATCTCTACACTCATATCTGCAACCTCATCACTCTTTCCCATGGCTTCCACCATAGCACTAACTCCCAGGGAGGCGGAGGCGCTTTGCGCCTCGAACTACCCCTGCCCGCCGGGCTACTATGTCCCCGTCGGCTGGATGCTGAGCGCCGGAGGCGTGCCGGTTCCTCCTGTCCCTCTAGGTGTGGCGCGTCGGATGGCCATCACGAACCACTACTAATTCGAGCTCACTCCGGAGCAGCGGAGGAATCCTAGATGGCATCCCGACTATTTCCCAACTTGGGAAGCCTTCTTCGTGGATCGGCGTGAGAGGGCACTCGCCAGGCACGAGGAGGAGGGCCCACCTCCTCCGAACTTCAACGAGGCCGGCCGGCGGCTGTGGTGGCGCGGCCGGCGGCTGTGTTAGTTGTGTTATGTACTTTAATTCCAGTTCTATCCTAATCAAATTTTATTTCCGCCCATTATTTTCCGTCCTCTTTTTTCCGCCCATTAAAAACAGAAAATGGTTTTGAATTACTTATAAGTTAATTCATTTTTAATTGTAAATGGTTCATATTTTAAACGGTTACATTAATTATTTTTTAAAAATAGAAAATGGTTTTGAATTATTTATTCAAATCCAAACACTTTTTATGTTTAAAGTTTTTCTAAATTCCAAATTAATATTTAAAAATATAAATTAATTCATTTTTAATTTTAAATGGTTACATTAATTTTTTTTAAAAATAGAAAATGGTTTTGGATTATTTATTCAAATCCAAACACTTTTTATGTTTAAAGTTTTTCTAAATTCCAAATTAATATTTAAAAAATATAAATTAATTCATTTTTAATTTTAAATGGTTACATTAATTATTTTTTTAAAATAGAAAATGGTTTTGGATTATTTATTCAAATCCATACACTTTTTATGTTTAAAGTTTTTCTAAATTCCAAATTAATATTTAAAAAATATAAGTTATTTCATTATTAATTTTAAATGGTTACATTAATTATTTTTTAAAAATATAAATTGGTTTTGGATTATTTATTCAAAACCATACACTTTTTATGTTTAAAGTTTTTCTAAATTCCAAATTAATATTTAAAAAATATAAGTTATTTCATTATTAATTTTAAATGGTTCATAGTTTAAATGGTTACATTAATTATTTTTCAAAACAGAAAATGGTTTCGAATTAGTTATTCAAATTCAAACACTTTTTATGTTTAAAGTTTTTCTAAATTCCAAAGTAATTATCATTTAAAAAACATTACAAATTTAAACCCCAAAATAAAAATATGGCGGGAACAGATAGAAATAACTGAAAAAATTTGAAAACAGGGGAATACGTCCCGGTTGGAGCCACCAACCGGGACTAAAGACCCCCCTGCGGCGCGCGCCCCTTCAGCTGCTGAAAATTGGAGTATACGTCCCGGTTGGTGGCTCCAACCGGGACGTATAACCCTTTAGTCCCGGTTGGAGCCACCAACCGGGACGTATACTCCCTCCCCTTTATAACTTCTCTTCTTCTTCTCTCTTCTCTTCTTTGCTCCTGTTTCATCCACGACGCCGCCAGGCTGCCCGCGCACTGCCTCCGGCCGCCACCGCCGCGCGCTCCCCGACGACCGTCGCCCGCGCGCTCGCCAACGACCGCCGCCAGCGTCTCTTCCCGCCGACGACCGCGCCGCCCGCGCCTTCCCCCACCGCCGCGCGTTAGGTACATCCCTCTGCCTCTGTCCTCCCCCTCCCTCTACTGCTGCTGGTGTGCGGCGGCGGCTGTTGCATGGTGGGCGGCGGCGGCTGCTGCATGGTAGGCTGCTGGTGGGCGGCGGCGCGGCTGCTGCATGTGGTGGGGCGGCGCTGCGGTGGGGGAGCTCTGGAGGCGGTGCGACACTGCGGTGGTGGGCAGGGCGGCGGGGCCAGGGGAAGCGGGGAGGGCGAGGCCGCGCACAGGCGGGGTCGCGGCAGCGGCGGCGGGGCCCACGGGCGCGCACAGCGCCGTCCCCGGTGAGCACCCGACGGTGGCCGCCGAGATGACGTCACCCTGACGTCACGCTGACGTGGCCCATGGGCCCGCTGACCTTTGACCACCACGGTGGCTTGTTGATGTGGCCTAGGGCCCAGCACTCAGTGACAGTGGCTAGGTTATGTCTGGGTAAAAAAAACCCAACCCGCTGATGTCATATTGACACAGTAATTCAATTTTAAATGATTTAATAATTCCAGAAATTGATATAAACTTGTAAATTCAATATCTTTTTATTTATAAGTCAGAAAAATACAAATAATATATCAAATTGTTCAGAAAAATGAAACCTAGCTATCTAAGCTATAATCATGCATTGTTCAACAACTTAAATTACAAGTTTAATTAGAAGAACAAATCCACCCCTCTCATGTGTTCCGGAGTTTCTCCGAGTTAGGGTTTTCACCCCTCGGAACCCCGATTAAATCATCGAGCATTTCTTAGGGTTACATTCCAATCCAAATTAACTTGTCATATCATCATACTTGCTTGAGCATTGCATCGATGCCATGTGTTGATTGTTTCCCTTTCTTTTTGGTGTTTGGATTATTAGGTTTATTATTAGTTAGGTATTATTAGGTTTATTAATTACTTTGGTATTATTGGTCTTCGGCCCCACTGGTAAGTAACTGTGGGTAGCCCCAGACCCGATTCACATTTTCAAGCAACTTAGGTGCATGTGGGTTCGACGATGTGCCTATCTACTACACGGTTTCCCTTTCTCTTCATTTTTATTATTGTGTATGTATATATTAGGGTTTCTCTGAATTAGGGTTTATATCTCTCAACACCGTACTTAACTTTCTCCTTTAGCCGCTTTGACTTATTCGTTTTTCCACCTATGCAGAAAATATGGACCCACACGTCAGAGACGAAGAAAAGGAAGAGTTGATCCAAGGTGTGATCTGTGGGGAAGATAATTTAGACGTATCAACTTTTCTGAACAACTCCGGTGAGGGTGATCCTCTTTTTACCGGAGTAGACAACTTGTTTGAGGTTGAAGGTGTTGCCTTCCGCGAGGGAGAAGGCGATGCCTTGTGTAATCGAGAAGACGACCGCTCCGGCGAGGTGCATGTAATATAAATCAATTCATTAATTAATCATCTGCTATCTATATAGAAATAATAACGACGATCTTTCTTATTTTAGCCCTCCGGATCGAAGGAATCGACTGAAAAGAGTGGACGAGGCCCCACCAAAAAGTTGCAAGACCATGAGAGGTTCAGGATCGAAGATGTCGCTGAAGACGGCAGACCGACGGCTCCCGAAGTTGTCGCAACCAAATTTGTGGCACAATGCGGAGTAATCGTTAGGGACTTAATCCCGATCACCATTAGAAATTGGAATAGGCCTGCTAATGCGGATGAAGAGGGAACATGTTTATTTGTCCCTAACCACGCCAAAGATTTACTGTGGAAGAGGCTCATGGTTAATTTCAAACTACCGAAGATAGAGCCGGATCCAAATGCGGAGGATCCAGTTGAGGACGCCTTACAATATGGGAGAGCCATGGAGGCTAAGGTCAGGGAGTGGGCTTTGAAGAAGATGGCCCAGTGTTTCACGAACTGGAAGAAAATATTGCACCTTGACTATGTCGTGAAAAAGAAGACTCCGGATTTCACGAAGACTCAGTTTCAGAAGATAAAACCATTCTGGGCTGAGTTTGTGGAATACAAGACATCAGAAAAAGCTAAGGAAATGTCTGCAAAGAATAAGCTGAATGCTGCTAACAAGAAGTATCACCATACTATGGGGCAAGGTGGCTCCAGGGCTGGCATTCCTAAGTGGGAGAAACTTGAGGAAGAACTGCGTGCTAAAAAGATCACCCAGAGACAGACGATTGGGTAGAACGTGCAAGGAATTGGTTTTACGGGCATGGGGGCACGTTGGACTCGGAAGGGAGCTGTATATATAACATACGACATAAAGAAGACCCCTTGCCAATCGAGAGGATCAGAAAAGCAGTAAAGGCTGTTAAAGATGGGGACTTCATTCCCGATAGAGAGAATGATGAGCTCACACTCGCCCTTGGAAATAAGGAACATGATGGACGAACACGAGGCACAATAGGCTCCCAATCATGGAGGACTGGGTTTCCCGGAGAGAGGAAGAAATATCCTGATAGAAGCCGTCAGAGGAGTAAGGACAGGGCGGCAGTTGAAGCAGAAAGTCAGAAAGAGCGAATGCGTTTAATTGAAGAACGATTAAAGCAACAACAAGATGAAATTAACGCACTTAAAGATCAAAGTACTACCGGCCCATCTCAGCAGCACACTGCATTCGATGCTACCGGCCTATCGAATAATCGAAAAAGCAGTGTAGCTTCCACCGAGGTCCCGGGTGATGACAATGGCGATGACGATGATGCACCGACGATGGCTCCTGTTGGCTACCCAGTGGATGATATCACAGAGATGACACACTGCGAGCTACATGTAAAAGTTGTGAACATATCAATGAAGGTGGCGGTCGGCTATGCCTTACCAATTGGACCCACACCAACTTACCACTGTCGTCCGGTTCCAGAGGGCTACGCTGTTGTCGGCGTGGATGAAATCATGCCCACCTTTGAGGTTTTGGATCTTCACTACCCTGCTGGTGAAGGGGATGTGACTGTGCTGGGTGACGCAAAAAACGTCACCATTCTATGGCCGAAGGATTGTATCGTCCTTCGAAATCACACGCCAAGGCCATCTTCGCCGCCGCCTCACCCGTCTCTAGCGAGGTCGTCGCCGCCGCGGCAGCCGTCTTCGTCGCCTCACCCGGCTCCGTCGCCTCACCAATCTCCGGTGCAGCCATCGCCGCGGGAGCCATCGCCGGCGCCTCAGGATAAAAAGCGTAAGCGTACCGCTACTGTGCGTCATAAGCGATCGCCGAAACGTAAACAAGAGCCTCTTCCAAAAGTACCAACGGTTCCTCCCAAGAGAGCTTATGACTGTACTGAAGAGGAGACTGCGGCGATCGTTGATGCGGAAACGACAGCGTTTTTCGCTAAGCTGAGGCGGACGAAAAAGCCAGAGTTCCCCAGCACCAAAGAAGAAAAAGCCAAAGTGTTGAAAATGCTAAAGAATCTTCATCAACCCGAGCCAAAGCTGTCATCAGACTATGAGCGTTCTATTCTCAAGTCACATGCGGCACAAAAAGCCTCGAAGAGCAGTACTGATGCAAGCGGGAAATCTGTTGCCCATCTCGGAGAACAAGCAAAACAGACTTGCGCCCCTCTCAAGGTGATTTCTCAAACCAATGTGGGGTCGAGCAAATATGGGGCCGAAGAGCAGTATGATCCAGAGGTAGTTGCACAATACGGAGAAGCTGCCGCTGCTCAAGGTATGAGTATTGCCCAGTACTTATCCCAGTTAGAGTTCTTCCCTGTGAGTGAAGTAGCATACAAATACCAGTACGGCAAACCTCTCGTCAAACCTGAGGAGGTAAACAATCTTCCAACAAAAATCCGAAGATTGCATAACTGGTACTTGCATGCCACGTCCGCCGGGGCTAACTGGATAGTGCTGAGGGTTACAAAAAAGCATCATGGGAAAGAAAGGGATGACATGATATCCATTGAATTTGATGAACTATTTCAATTATTCAATCAAGACGCCTTAGACAAATCGATCATCAGTGCCTATTGTCTGTAAGTACTAATTCTGTAATTAATTTAGTCTCCAGCTATATTATTTTGTTTATTGCATGTATATAATCATATTGTAATATGCAGAATGAAGATTCTCGAATGCAGCAGAGGACAAATCTATGACATTGGCTTCATTGACCCATATTGGGTTCATGAAGCTAATCTCAAAATAAGCCCCCAGGATACGGAGGATAATATAGTACACGCGTTAAGGTTTCAAGAAACCAAAAGGGAAATACTATTTCCTTACAACTTCGAGTGAGTGTTATTGTCTTGTATACACTTTCTATTTCGCTTACTCGATGTTAAGTATATAATTGATTAGTTATGCATTTGCAGCTTCCACTATATTCTGTTAATCATTCAACTTGACAAAGGGCGTGTACTAGTCATGGACTCGAAACATAAACCCCTTGAGACGTTGAAGGACATGCAGATACTTCTCCAGCGGTAATTCTAATCATTACGACACTATATCGGCAACGTTCGTGAATTTTATGATATCAAGTACTTAATAACTTCTTTTATTCGTTTTCTTCGCCGGGCAGCGCTTGGAAACGGTTCACCAACAAGGCTAGGGGTGTTTGGAAAGAGGAGCTTACATTTCAACCACTAGATGTAAGCACCACTAGCTATATTCGCGCATCTCTTTGATTCTAGTTTTGATACAGTATTATCATGCTTGATTATTATTTTGATTGAACTATGTTCTCGTAAAGTGTCTGACGCAGGGACCAGGTAACAATCTATGTGGATACTATGTATGCGAGTTCATCCGGCAGACGTGCGATGAGAAGGGCAGAAATTTAGAGAAACTCCACGCACGTAAACAATTTCTATAGTTTTTAATTTCAAACAAATTGTGTTTAGTTTCATTCATATAGGCTGACTCCTTTTTAAAATCAGATCGAACGTCTACGGGACAGTCTTCTACCAAAGGATCGCGTTCGAGCAATTCAGGAGGAATTGGCGGGATTCTTGGATGCAGAAGTCCTAGACCCGAAAGGGGAATACTATTCTGCTGTGTATAGACAATAGGGATTGTAAAAATAGCAACTTTGAAGGAATTGGCCGGTAGCATCGAATAGCAACTTTTGTATGTAGTGCATGAACTCGATCCGTGTATTGAATGTAATATTGTCATGATGATCTTGTGTAATATAAGGTTCCTTCATTGATAAGTGCAAAATACTAAATAAACAATAAAACAACCTAAATGAATTCTCTGCCGCGGCACAAAAAGTGGCGAAAATGCTGCCGCGGCAACAAAATGTGCCAAAATGAATTCTCTGCCGCGGCAGAGAAATGGGCCAAATCTCTGCCGCGGCAGCAGGTTATTAGTCCCGGTTCGTGTTACGAACCGGGACTAATGCTCCACCCCCCCTCGCGCTCTGATGCCGCCACGTGTGCCCCCATTTGTCCCGGTTGGTGGGGCAACCGGGACTAAAGGTTAGAGCTTTAGTCCCGATTGCCCCGTCCCGGTTGGGCAACCGGGACTAATGGCCCTTACCAACCGGGACGCATGGGACGTTTTCTACCAGTGTAATAAACATTTTATTATTGCCTCTTAGGGCATATTCCCTTCATTATTCCTTGGTATGTGCCTCCTCGACTTGTCCAATTAGATTTATGATTGGTAGATTGTATCTTGAGTATTTTGCTGCTATAGGTGACAGGTTGTTTGAGCTTGCATGCTTGTTCTATGCTTAGAAACATTGTTTTGATGCATGTGTAGTCCTCTAGCAAGTTCCTATAGTAGTTGCTCATCATTTATCAACTTAGAAATCACTTGGTTTGATGGTTATCTAAAAATTTCAGCAAGGAAGATGAGTGCTTATCCACTGAATCAATATGACTTGATGGTGCATGAGCCAATGAAGGTTCATCGTGAGGAGGCATTTTTTCCTTCCATATATCCATGCCATGAATTTATGAGAACCGCGGGGATCCTCCAAGACTTCCAAACTATGGTTACAAATGCAGGGTTGGAACACTTTGTTGTAGGTGAACCATTCTAATATGTTAAGCTAACCATGGCTTTTGTGCAGGACTTCTGGTTCACTTGGTCTATTTCTAATCCCATGGTCCATTACAAAATATATAATACACCCATCGACCTCCCTTTTGCTGATTTCTGTGCAGCAATTAGAGTACCTCAGTGGGGATCTTGTGAGAAGATCAAGGAAAGGCCCAAGTCACTTATGGATTTATATGCTGAGATTTTCCAAGGTTTCGACTTCTCAAAGGAAAGTGGTAAAATTTGGAACATTCAGCTCCCAGCTATTAGATACTTTGCCTATTTCATTACCAAGTGTGTTCTTGCTAGAAAGATTGCTAGAAAGTTGTCTTCTTTTGATCTAGATTTCATCGCAACTGCTTTGAATATGAATAGATCTTATAGCCTGGGTGCTCTGATAGCTCACCGTCTCACCACCAACCGAGAGAAGGGTGGAATTTGTGGAGGTCTCATTGCTTCTAGGTTGCTAGCTTTCCATGGTTTAGAGCCTCACTATTTAGATTTTCAGTTGCCCATAGAGAGGCTTGATATTGAATCTATGATTCAGCATGGTTTTGTTTCCTTGGGTGCTAATGTGAGAAATTTACTGTATGAATTATCGTTTGCCCAGCAAGGTCGGAGAAAGGGTAGGACTGACAAAATAGTTTATTTTCCTGCACTTGCTTTGTTTAATTTTGATAACAGGCAAGGATGGTCGCTTACGGAGGAGGAGGTTGACACATTTGTTGGGGAACTCTCCCATCAAGAGGAGAATGTTGAAGAGGATGCCGAAGACTATTCGGTTCAGCCCTCCAACTTGGGAGAGTCTTCATACCAGCAGCCCTCATTTGATTGGGGCACGTCTTCTTCTTCATCGCAGGCGCCTGACTATGATCATTCCTATGATGACCCACCAGCATGGGGTTACTACCCGCGCTTTTGAGCCCCACTTAGGCTAAAACCCTAAGATTGGGGGGTAGGTACACCGACATCACACTCATCTATATATCATGTTCGGTCAGTTCTTTGTATATCCATTGTTTTTGCTTTCTTTTTGGTTTTTGTTGCTTCTTTCTAAAAACCCAAAAATACCAAAAATATTTTCGTTGTTTCTTTTGGTTTGTTTCTTTACTTTGGTTTTCCTAGATTTTTCTTTGTTTGGTTTGCTTTGTTTTTGTTTGGTTTTTCTTTGTTTGCTTGTTTCTAAAATTTGAAAACACCAAAAATATTTTGTTGTTCTTCTTTGGTTTTGTGAGTTCTTTGCAGGGTTCAGCCGTCCTCAGTGGAGTTTTGGTTTCATTTTATTATTCAAGTCACACAAGTGAAGGGAAATAATGAAGATTAAGACAACTTGAGGTGTGGTAAGAGGCTGGTAACGAACTCTATTTGTTTCATTTTTGTACATATACTCATCATTGTGAGCATGCTTAGTCTGTTCATGGTAAGGAGTGTGTTAGCGATGGATGCTTACTATTTCTTGCTTGTCTATGATTAGCTCAAGATTGCTAATAGTTTGTAGCATGTCATATGAATGTTTGCTTGCATTGTTTTATTCATACTTTGGTATGATATTGTGTTATCCTCCTCTGACTGTTCATGTGAATCGACTTGGCACATGCTCACGCATGCATATGACTAATCAATAGTTAGGAAGCCTCAATGATTTATTTTTCCTCAGAGTTCTTGTATCACTTTCATGCCATAATTAGTCCTGTTTTGTTGCAAGCATGATTATGACAGCTATTGCTCTCTCGTTTGTCGCTCCCTCTCTATTGCTAGCATTCACTTGCACTGAGTATGTGCTCTACCTATGCGTCCAACTCACCAAAACCAATATTGCCAGTTGTGTCCACCATACCTACCTATTAGCATCATTTGCTACTTCAGTGCATATTCTATATGTCGTGTTTTCTTCCAAAATAAAATGTTTGTCTGTTTTGAGAAATTTAGTTGGTAAAGCTCTCACGAACTTGATGGCACACTTTATTCCTTGCGCTTAATAATTCTGAACAATTGTGACCTGTCCATGAAAGTTATATGCTTGCAAATTATATGGCGGAGTCAGCAGAACCGTGCTATCATGGGGAATGCTTTCAACACTTCTTGGATATGCTATCCAGTTGATACTTTGCTCTTTTGTTTACGGATGTCGATGATGTGAAATAAAAGGGGAGGTTGTGAGTTCATGGAGTCTATACATTGTGTTAGAGAAACGCCTAGGCTGCTAGCCTAAGCCATGCCTAATCATGGTGGAAACTTGCAGCATCACCATAATGAGCATCTATGAAGCATCCTCAATAAAAATCTATGCATATGGTAAATAAAAAGATTGCTAAGATGCTCATTGTTTGCTTGCCTTGTCATTTTGGTTATGGGAAAGCTCATGTACCATGTGAAAGGGGTACCCTGTTGGCGGTTCTCGATGATATGCATGTATTTACAATGACAAGAACTTTCAGGTGACCAAAGTTGAGTAGCATGCGGAGCGGCCCTCGTACTCAAGGGACTTGGGATTTAGAGTCCATGGTCTGTCAAGCATATGATTCAGAGTGGACCTCACTTTCACCTTAACCACATCAAGGTGCCTATGATAGGGGCAATGAGAGCTCAAAGCTAATGAGTACCTTCCTTTCAGCATTTGGAAGCCTTTCAAACCTTCACAAAACCATTTTCACAACTTTGTTAAGTCACCACTTATTCTATGAGCACCTTATTGAGAGCATATTTGTCATTCTTGTGTTTGTTCCAAAACTTGGTTAATTATGTCATGACTTTGATGCTTGTATCTCTGATATCTTTATCTCTAGTCTTCATGTGAACACTTCAGAGGTGCTTTGGCATTTATATTGTGCTCTTCAAACAAAGGCAGACGAGATACCACTCTATCATACCTTATTATGAGCATTGCAATGTTGCTTATGTTTATTTCTCATGCTACTTATTATTATTGAGTTGGTTTCTCTTCATAGCTTGCAATGACTATTGAGTAGACTTAGTTGCATACTCTTTATTATGAATTTTTTAAGCATCAACTCCTGTTCTGAGAATATTTACATCATATGAAACAAAGTGTTCGCGAAAGTTCTTTTATCGCACTCAGTTTTCAACTGAATTGCTTGAGGATAAGCAATAAGCTAAGCTTGGGGGGAGTTGATACGTCCAAAACGTATCTATTTTCTCGAACACTTTGCTATTGTTTCTTCTCTAAACTTGTGTGATTTGGATACAACTAACATGGACTGACGCTGTTTTCAGCAGAATTACCTTGGTGTCTTGTTTTTGTGCAGAAAATGAACTATCAAGAAAAATCCCGGAAAATATGCCAAAAATTATATTTCACCAGAAGATCCACGGAGCCAGAAGACGAGACGGAGAGGAAGCCTGGGGGCCCACACCCACCGCAGGCGCGGGCCCACCACTGGCCGCGCCTAGAGTGGGTGCATGCGGTGACCCAGCATACCACTTCATCATGTAGTATACTATAGTCATTGACATAACACCAATGAAACACCGTTCACTAGTATTACATCCCTCAGAATGGCACAACAGAAACATAGCGGGTCTAATACATGGCTAAAGGTTACAACTCACTCTTTACACAAGATCCAGAGATCACTCTAGGTTAAAGAGAGAGAAAGAACTTCTTACAAAGAAGAATCAAAGATAAACAACGCAAGAACTATTATACTATTAAAACTAGTATTTTAACTAAGGGATTGGCATTGCTGTTATTGCAATACACTACAAAATTAGGTTCTTTGGCTAGAGATTATATTCCTATCTAATCAGTAACTTCGTATTCACTTGACTTGATGTATATGTTGACTTCCTCGACTTCATTGAAGAGCTTTAGTTCGGATGATGAGTCCTGGAGCATAAATTGATGTGGATGTTGTCTATCCCGGCTTCAGAATCTATCAAGGGTTAAGAAGATACTTTGAGTACGAGGGTACTCAGCAAATTCACTAGAAAAAGAGTGTTTGATGCACTATAACTACAGCCACAGACCGTAGGTCGTAGGCAATGCAAGTTTTCATAAACATTTCTTCAAAGGTTGCTTTTATTCTGAAAAGCTATGTCTGTCAGCCTTCACGAGTTTACCAGAACTTTCATGGAGTTCCTTTCGCGCCGTGTTCGAAGCTCCTCCCCGGAACATGGAGTAACAAGTTACAGTTCTTACACTCTGCAGAGGTGCGTTACTTTACCCATGAGAGATCAACTCTTTGTTGCACAACCGGGCAGCTTATTTCCGTCCACAATTCCATGATGTGGGGCCCAGAAGATGATCCAAGCCAATTACTGCCCCCTTCGTGACCTCGCATGCCTCCTTGCTGTACACCATGCCCACATATTGGATTACGGAAATGGTTTGTACAAACCGTTAGATGCCAGAACTATCGTGGGACGTTGAGGCTTCCCACCCATATGCTGCATATCCTCTACGAATTACCAATTAATATGCACTCTACAAGGATAACAACCACGACCTGCACATCCGGCTTCATGCGAGAGGAAGAAGATACAGCTGACTTCTCCGTCCCATTCCAAATCTCATGGTTAACGCGTACTATACGGCGCAAGAATCACTGGCGACATTGGTTGTTAGGTCCTAGGTGATATATTTCTGAATAGTGGTATTCCAACTATCAGATTTACTAGATTAGCTGATCACCCTAGATCAGTAACCAATAGTTCACATTATTATCTAAAATAGTATTTTTTAGACCTTTTTCAAATGCAGGTGATGACAACACTGGATTTGTAAAATACTTTACAAAAAATAAAAAAAGAACATGAGCACGTGTGAACTTGCCTTTTGTGATTGCAAGATTATGCACTCACGGTCTTCGAGTCAGTATAATATCCAAAATCTGAAATCATCATCATTGGTCCAGTAAGGACTAATGTTTAAAGAAGCAATATGCTCTTATGCATAAGTAATGCGATGCACATTATAAACGTGAATCCCGGGGATAACGTGGTTCTAGGGTTTGGATACTAGGAATGATGTCTTTGAAATGGGTTTGTACTTTTAGATGAGTTTAATACTTGTGCTTCTTATTAGGGCTTGTGAGTGTGTGTGAACAACACATATTTATGCAGCAATAAAATATATACCTATAAAATGCTATCCAAGATTGTTTACACTTTAATTGTTTATCTTCAAACTTTACTTTACTAGTAAAGTCACTTATAAAGAGCTTAAGTGTTATCGATCCTAAGTATACAAATGAAGTATGAAGTAATGTGATCTTGCTTATTTGTCATATATTGTATGAAGTGGCAAAATGAATAACTTTTGAAGAAAAGATTCCTTTTATAAGGTTTAAACAATCTTTGTGGTTAGTTAGTGGTGGTCGATGTTATTTGTGTTTGCTTGAATAGTTTGGGCTTGAGATGCTTTATAACTTAACTATTTCAGACCAAAGTTAACTATAAAACATATAACAATGTTTATAATGTTATATTTAGATTCTTGTAGACTAAAGTTAACTTTAAAACAAAGATATTTTGAAAGTATAATGCTTATAACCTTTGTACCTGGTGTACTTGATAATGTTGTCTTAAGGTTACTTAAGAATGGTTTATTCTTTTATTTAAGTAGTGATCTCTTAATTTTGTAGTGGAACAAGATTTCTTGTTTCCTTATAAAGGTATGATTATGGTTTGTGGATAAATAAATAGTATTTGTGACTACTCATGAATTATCTTTGAATTTAGTCCATTATAAAGTTGTATTTGATTAATATATCATTCTTGAGGATTTTATAATTATTATAAATAGTATTTGTGACTACTCAGGAATTATCTTTGAATTTAGTCCATTATAAAGTTGTATTTGATTGATATATCTTTCTTGAGGATTTTATAATTATTAGAGATCTTTTTAAAATATAATTTATTCATATAGTAGAAGGATAATTCAATATAATAGTATTTCTAATGTTTTGAATCATTATGATTTATTAGTAATATTCAAGACTAATATTTATTTATTATACTTGATTGTCTAATTTTAGAAATATTAACAAATTTTATTTACTCATATATGAATTTTAAACTAAGTAAATAAGTTTAAAATTGAGTTATTAAAATATTTGAATTTTTATTTAACTCAAAAGTAGAATATTAAATTTTTAACATGTAGATATTATTTTTGTGATCATTTTGGTATATGATATTTATTTTTATGATTTATAAATAATAAGGTATGATTTTTATAATACTTATTACTTTATAAAGACTTAAAAATAAAAATTACTTAATTAAGTTGAATTATAATGCATGATTATAATTTTAAATTATAATTCTCATTTTTCTAAGATTTTGGTATTCTATTTATATTTTTAATATTTACCATTATTAAAATTTGAATATCAAATTTTTATTACTTTAAAACCTTTATTAAATAATATTTATATAAATAATCATCATAATAATATTTGATAATAATTTTAAGTTTTTCTACAAATTTTTATATATTATACATATTTTTCTGAATTATAAATCAAAAGTTACTAATTAAACAAGATTTAATCATTTATTTGATTTATGGAATATTAATAATTGAGTTTATTACATTTTATTTATTTCTTAAACAGGAATTAACTTTTTATACCGCACCAACACCTAGCCTAAGTCACTGACCAGTGGGCCTATGTCCACCTCAGCTCTCAGGTTAGATAAATGTGTTTATTACCAACTGGATTACTACCCCAGACAATGACAAATGGGCCCTCGGCCACGTCATATGCCACGTGAGACAAAGACTGGTCAAACTCGCTGACGTGGTTCGAACCTGACATAGGCATGACGTCACCTGAGTTGATCCTCACTGGTTGAGGATCGATCGATTGATGTAGTGCGCGCGGGACTGTGGCTAGATGCGTTGAAACGAGCATGTGACTGACGACGGTGCACGACGGCGCACGGCGAGACCTCGATACAGGACACAATTGAATCAACGAAAACTCCTGGAAGATAGAGGAGCTCACCCTGGTTGTGATAGAGTGCTTGGAGAGGTGAGAGGAGACGTGTAGACGACGAATCGACGCCGATGGCCACGGTGACTGCCAAAGGGAACGCTTGATTCTGCTTGATTCCCGACGCGCCAACCCTCGTTAGTGGTCTTAATCGAACGAGTCCACGATGGAGCGTCTAACGGTGTCCTTGGCGAGGCACGGGGTGGTCGGACATGGCTGGAATATTGAACACCGACGAGCTAGGGTTTCAGCATGGTTGGGGAACGAGGTAGAGAGGGTTTCAGAGGGGGGAAATGGGGATGAGGATGAGCAGAGGAGTCGCGGTGGCCTCCTTATCCTCTCATGGCGATGGCGGCGTTGATCTTGGCGCAAGGACGACGATGGACGGCCTCGGCATCCCCACCGAGATGCTTCCAGCTGGAGGAAGATGACGAGGACGGTTTTGCATAACACCCCCTGGCACTTCTTTCCTCTGAACCCGTAGTCCCTCTTCGGTCCCACCTGTCAGCTAGAGACGAGAGTGAGCTGGGCTGGTTATTGGGCCTTTGTTGGCTGCATAGGGGTGACAGGTAAGCAAAGAGGAGTTGGGCCATGGCCAGAATTTGTTTTTTATTTGTTTTCCCTTTTTCTATTTTCTGTTTTTCTTTCAGATTTGAATTTTCCTTATTTGATTTGAATTCTCCTTTTAGAATTGATTCGCTGAGTGATTGCAACATTAATAAAATATATTAAGGTTCTTTTATAAGTTTGTCATGAAATGGTATTATTTCTTTATTTGTTTTCTATCAAAACCCTTTTTATATTTTGTAGAAGGCCTTATTATTAATTTTTATTTATACATTAAACCATGGCTTTATTATATGATATTTTCTTATTTGTTTATAAAACTTAACTCTAATTGGTTCATAGTTTGAATAGAAATTTTTATATGTATAATGATCCTATATCATTATTTGATGCATGAAATGCAAAATAAATTAATATGGTTATTACTACTTCCATTGACTTGGAAAATGGCAATGTATATATTCTATTATGATAAACAAAGAAGTTTAGGGTTCTTAATTTACTTATATTTCTTTGTTGATGTAAGAAAAGGTTTAATAACTAAGCATATTGTCTTCTATTTGTGGTATTTGAGGACATGACCTTTTATAATAGAAAGTTATATCTAGGATGTTTTCTAGAAAGAAATTGGTAAAGATACGCTTAAGCACATATAATTATGATAATTGGAATAAACAGATATGTGCTTATGTGATTTGCTATAGGAAAATATTCCTATAAAGTGATATAGACATAAGATGATGGATTAATAACCTGGAATAGATATTATGTTTGATTTAAGATGTAGAGTTGCGTGTTTATCAGGAATGTCGATTTTCCATAATTCACAATTGTGGATTTCTAATTAAGGAATTCTTTTCCTAGATATATTACCTTTTCCTATCTATCATCATGGTTAACATGATGAGCTCTTTACAAAAATATTCCTAATCAACTATCATTCTTCTAAACTCATGGATGAATCCAATGAGCTTGACATTGAAGCTTTTATAGTTTCCTCATATCCATACTTGGTTATGTCCACTACTCTACTGTTGATAACCTTCCATACTCATCTATCACTAATATTTCTCCATCAGATGTATACATATACATCCAATTACCTTTCTCTAAAGCTTACTATACTTTAGGATGAATAACACTACTTCCATAACTCTATGCTATACTAGCTTTAATTGACTCATTCTGTCTTATATTTACTCTAGTAACTAATACTCTAACCTTACATTATATTGTTATGACCTGTATTAACTATTCTGGGATAACTTACCTATACTAGGGTTTTAATCATGTTCTACACACCAATATCACTTATACTTGATATAAGGATTCAATATTGGTGATCAAGGTATGATCATTTAAATCCTTTCATTATTTATGGCCTAAGTTCTTAGTTGGCTAAGCAAGGCCTTATCAATAAAACATTACAATTGTATTGCAATTACCTTCTTAGTATCTCATATTGGATTAAGGGTTATTCATGGACTATGCCCTCTTTAAAACATTTAAGTAGATGCTATGATATATTAAGAAGTAGTATATCAAGTATTGATAGTTAAAGAATTTGTGAATCAATGGTTGATTACTCAATCATTGATGAACAATATATATTAGGTTAGGTTCCATAAAGATTGATATGGAAATAAAAATATATGGTGAATGATCTTGACTTAGTCTCTTTCCAACTCAACTCATTAAAGAGTTAAAGTTAGGTATTACTATGATACTCATAGCAAGAATAGATAAGAATAAGATAGGTCAGGATTAGTCATTGCATTTTGTAGAGGGAGTGTCCCAACCTTTAATACAATAAGGTGGAGTCCCCTGTGTTTACAATGCTAGTCCCTGGATCAATAGCTAGCATCCACAGTTAAGATGTAATATCAAGAAACAAAGGTCATAATATAACTTTATAACCAGGAATAACATAATTTTATTACATCTTACATAGCTCATTTTGCTATTACAAATAGATTGCAGCGGAATAACTATAAGTATGGGTCCTTCATCTTCAAAGTGCCACAGGCAGATGTTGGTTGTAGACTTTGTAATCCTAATCAATCAGTCTTCACTAAAAATCAAACAAACCTGCAACATTACAAGTTACAGCCACAAGGGTCAATACATTTGAATTGCATTGCAAGTTTCACTACTATGTGGAATAAAAGTGGATCCTAACATTACATGCATATTTGGCTAAGTAGAGTTTTAGGCTCAATTGCATAAAGCAAAATTTATCCTATCTTTTCAAAATGGTTTTGGTCCTTTGTCAAATCTCCTTTTCAAAAATCCTTTGAACTCCTTGGTAACCCCAAGTGTTCAAGTCTTTGTCAAAATTCCCTTGAGCTACTTGGTAACTCCAAGTGCATCAAGTCTTATAAAATCTCATGAGTTCCTTGGTAACCCCAAGTGTTCATGTTTTCAACAAAATCCCTTGAGTTCCTTGGTACCCCCAAGTACATCAAGTTTTGTCAAGTCTCTTGAGCTCCTTGGTAACCCCAAGTGCAAAAAGTCCTTAAAAGTTTTCTTTTAGAAATTAGAATGTCGATATCTCCCATGGTTCAAACTTTAGTTGCTCAGTATTGTCCATAACCGGGGACACGGCTAAGTACTTAGATTTTATTATCTTCTGCAGAAGGAGTACACTTTACCCACATGTCACAATCCCATCCTTTTGCCACCAGTGGCCTACTGGATTAGTGATCACCAAGATGGAGTACTGGAAGATTGAGAATGTGACGAAGTCTTTCCAAAAGGTCCTCCCATACACCATTGCTAGCTTGTCTTCAGCACCCATGAAGCATTCCAGATCCCCATATCCAGTTAACTGAAGACAGTGCATGGGTCTTCCCAATGTAGTTGACTAAGCCAGAGCCATAATAGCATGTGGTTGCACACGAAAGCCACAAATGGAGAAACATGTTCAATCTCTAAGTTTCATGGGTGGTTTCTTTTGGAGCACAACACAAAGTGATTGCCATAGACATGGTTCCTTTTGTTGCCACCTTCTCCAATACTCAAAAGTATCCTTGGCCACCCAGGTGGTTCATTGAGTCCTTGTTTTATTATATGAAATCGCAAGTCCTTTTCTCAACTTCATAAAATCTCAACATATATCTCTTCTCAAAATATAGCATGGCTAAGCATGTAACAACTACATTGTTTTCACTAAGGTATATATAGGGAATCCTATTAGGATTTAGCATAGCATAAGTACAAAAATCTTTTCATGCATGTTTCAAAATCCACTAAGTATAATGAAAATAGTAGGTCTTTAGATGATAGTGTAACTTGCCTTTTTGGTAGGGAATGATGGTTCACTCCTTGATCTTGCTAGTCTCACACCTTGCTAATTTCACTACAATCAATCAAGCAAACACAATATCAACTAACATTCCAAACCAAAATCAATCAAACAAATTTCACACACATAAAACAATGGGACCCAATTCATGCATGTAAGCATGCAAGATATGGTTCTATTTGCAAAGAGGGTCTCTACTAGGTTCCTAAACTTGGTAAGGTCCAAAGTGGCAAAGTTATTTGAAAAAGGGTTTTGGTCCATAAACCATTTTTAATCTCATCATCATTTTATGTGGTGAAAAATATTTTTTATCAAAGCAAAACTTTATGTTTTTCACCAAATGAGTTACCATTTGCAAAATTGGTGTTTTGGGTCAGTAGGTTTGGTCTAAAACATTTTCCCAAAGTTTTCTTTGTAAAAACATTTTCATAATAAAATCAATAATTTTACTTGGCTAGAAAATGGCTAAGTAAAATAATCTAACCTAAACTTTACCAAAATCATTTTCCAAACTATGGATTGGTTCCTAGGGTCAGTGAGTTCACCATAAACTATTTTTCCAAGGTTTCAAACTCAAATACATTTTTGAATCATTTTTCTAGTCTTATCAAGCATACAAAAGTTTCTGCAAAAACAAACCAATTAACAGATACTATTTACTAAACCAAGGGTATGGTTGGCTAGGGCTTGCTCTCCTGAATCCAACGACATAAAATTTGTAATTTTTGGACGTGTGGATCCAAAGTTACAAGGGTTTGAATTTCACAACTAAATCAGATTTCAAACTTCTGTTTTTAATCAGACTGGCCACGCGTCGCTTTCTAATTGGACGATACCGGTTCGGCCGGATCGGCTCTGTGACGTGTTGGATCTAATTAGATCGCATGGTCCTTATCGCGTACCCCTTCGGTGCTAAGTGATCTAATTGTGAGCGCCGGATCTCGATCCTACGGTGTTGGTCTGCTTGACCATATGCGAGCGGCGCCGGCGGCGGCTAGCGGCGGCGTACGGCCAGGTGGTGGCGCTACGGTGGTTCTAGGAAGCGAGGAAGGCAGAGGGGGTGCTTACCGTGTTCGCGAGAACGAGGTGGTGCTCGGCGTGTGGTCGACGTGGCAAGGGGCGCACGGGGTCAGGTGGAATCTCTCGCCGGAGTTGGGAACGGCGTCGGACGGCTCTGTCCATGGTCGAAGACGAGGCTACTGGTCACGAAAAGACAAACAGAGGTCAGGGTTAGTTGCGCAAGACCGAGGCGAGTGAGGGAGCGTGAATGAGGAGGCTCGGGGCGGTCAGCGTTTACCAGGGAAGGTCGTCGGAGAGGTTGCAGACGGCGGCGTCGTTCAGAGCTTGTCGTAGCCGACGCTCTGGGGCGCCCGCGGTCGAACGAAAGGTACTGGGAGATGTGTCTGGGAGTGGGGAATCTGCTAGCGTGCTCAGTGAGGCAAGTGGTGGTGAAACTTGGCCGGAATCGTCACCGAGGTGTCGTCGAAATAGAGGGAGTGCTGGGCCGAATTGTGGCAGCCTCGGGGCGGAGAAGGAGTGGCGACAGAGAGGAAAGGAGGAGAAGACGCAGGCGCTTAATAGCTTGCAGTCACGGCGAGGTTTAAGGGGCGGCATTACTGCGAATTGATCGCGGCTTTGAATGGCAGCAACGGCAGCGAGGTTTGGGGAAAGGAGGTCGCGCGGGTGAGGAGGATGAACTGGAGGAGTGGGGTCAAGTCGTCAGTGAGAAAAAGAGTGAGGGGAGGGTCCACTGGTCATTCTCTTTGCGGGTCTGGTTGCGAGTGAATCGTTTTTCCTCGGGGAGGAATAGTTGGGCTGGTTCTGGGCTTTAGTGGGCTGCTGGGTTGGGTCAGATCCAATTCCATTTTTTTTATTTTGTAACCTTTTCTTTTTCTATTTCTGATTTCTGTTTTGAATTTTCAAACTACAAATCACAATCAAATCAATTCAAATAATCAACAAACTTTGCAACTATGAATTTGGTTCTGTTTAGTAACATAAACAAAAATCCAAAACAAAATAATAATTTTTTTTCTTTTTAGGATCCATTCTTTACTTAAAATAAAATGGACCTTTAGTTATTTAATTAAATAGGGCTTGATTTATTTAATAAAATGTTCTTTTGAAATCCAAATATTTTCAAAACCAAAACAGTAGGTTTTATTTGAGAATAGAAGATATTTGGAAAACTTGTTTAATATGAAATAACCATTTATTTTAGGGTCCATTAACAATTAAATACAATAGACCTTCATTATAAAATCAACTAGGATTTATTTTATTTAAAATATTTATTTTGAAATCTAAAATAAAGCCAAAACACTTTAGTAGGTTGTATATGAGAATATAAAATATTTGGAAAACTTATTTAAATAATTTAATAAGCTTTTGATGTTTTCATTTAAAATGGTAAAACCTTTTATTTAAATAAAATTAGATATTAAATCCTTATTAATTTATTTAAATAAACCTTTGCTATTTTATTCAAACAAAATGTTTTAATTCAAAAGTTTGGCCAAGGTTTTAATTGGGCTTTATAAAATAATCTTTATATATAAAACTTTTATTTCAATTGAAAACCAAATCCTTTTATTTAAAAGATCCAAAATAGTATTTCCAAAATATTTCGTTTTCTTTTATTTAAAATGTTTATCTCTTTTAAATCCCTTTTATTTAATTCAAATGGGTTTGAAGTTCCAATTGAATTCAAAAAGTTTCTTCTGGCCCTGAAAATCAAACAAAGTTTTATTTTATTCATTTATTTTCACATTACAAGATTTGGAAAATCTTGGGATGTGACAGGCTACCACCCTTAAAATAAATCTCGTCCCGAGATTTGGGAAGGCTAGGGTTACAAGTAGGCTCAAAAGCATCTAGGGTACTACGACCCTTAAAATCTTTCAAACTAAATTACATATTGGCTTGCTTGGGGTCTTGGGAAATATTATCTAGGCATATGTCTGCATCGTGTCCTTTGTTTCCACACTTGGTGCAGGTGTCAAGGCTGAGATCTTCTTTAGGCTTGATTATCTTGTTCTTCATCTTTTCTGGACAATTGCTTGCATAATGTCCTAACTCTTTGCAACTGAAACATGTGATAAGTTTGAGTTCTTCACGTGTCTCTTATGGACAAGTTGCTGCATAATGGCCTAACTCTTTGCAGTTGTTGCACCATACTTGACCAATCTCCTTAACCTTCTGTTTCTCTGGGCATTCACTTGAAAAATGTCACATTTCCTTGCAATGTTTGCATTGCACTTGGCTTTTGTCAACCTTCTTTTTCTTCTTGGGTTGCTCATAATAATCTGTAATTTGTTTCTACACTCCATCTCATTTCCTTTGTTCAACCAGGGAAAAGATGGGGCATTAACTCGGGACATGGTTGTTTCCTTCACATAGGTAGCAAGTAGCTTGAGAGGTGGGACATTGTCCAATTGGGTGTTCCTCTTCACAATGGGGACATTGGTCTCCATGCTCCTTGGAGGTATGATCTTTGTCTCCACAAATAATGCAAGCTGGGGCTCCATCTAGGACAATATTTCTTTCATCCTTATTGTCATAAATTCTTTTGGGGTAACAATCATCCATGTTGATCATTTGATCTGTCACCTTAAGCATTAATAAGGCTTGTTCTTCTAAGAACTTTTGTAGGGTTGGATCTTCTCCACTGGAATTGGCTATGAACTGAGCTGTCATTTGGTTCAACCGGTTTTGGGTTGCTATGAGTTCTCTCATGTTGTTCCTTTGGTTGTTGTCGGTGTCATCATCCTTGATGTTGGAGTCTCTTGGAGTAGTCATCTGTTTGGGTTGAATGGAGATTAGAATAGGCAAGATATTTCTTAAGGAAATAGCTCTAAACACACACTTCACATTTCACACAAGCAATGAGCAACATTTACAAACAACTTTTCACTCAAACAACAAAGTTTCAAGCACATACTTAGGCAACAAGATATTTTTGTTACACCTCATAAGTTGGTGGTTTTGTCTTAACTAAAATATGGTGGTCCATCTATATGGTTCACTTGTGATCTTTCCATCCTCTTGGTTAAAACTCTTGGTTACAAGACTTCAAGTGATATGGGCTTCTCCTAACTTTTGCATTCCCTCAGTCTCTAAATTTTGGAGTAGGATTTCCTTGTCTCACTTGTAGTCCTTAGTGGTATCCAAGTTGGAAGTCCTTGGTGAATATGCTAAAGATGTTGAAGTCATTGGAGTTGAAGAAGTTGAAGTCATTAGAGTTGAAAGTGTTGAGGAAGTCCTTTGCACATGGTGTAGTCCTTGGTCATGGGGTAGGTTTTCCATCAAGTTGTAGTAGAAGAGAGGTAAAGTGAAACCAAAATGGTTGAGGAAAGAGTTTACAAGTGTTTTTGTAAATAAGTTTTTGGAATAAATAGAGTTTTAGGCTCAATTGCATAAAGCAAAATTTATCCTATCTTTTCAAAATGGTTTTGGTCCTTTGTCAAATCTCCTTTTCAAAAATCCTTTGAACTCCTTGGTAACCCCAAGTGTTCAAGTCTTTGTCAAAATTCCCTTGAGCTACTTGGTAACTCCAAGTGCATCAAGTCTTATAAAATCTCATGAGTTCCTTGGTAACCCCAAGTGTTCATGTTTTCAACAAAATCCCTTGAGTTCCTTGGTACCCCCAAGTACATCAAGTTTTGTCAAGTCTCTTGAGCTCCTTGGTAACCCCAAGTGCAACAAGTCCTTAAAAGTTTTCTTTTAGAAATTAGAATGTCGAGATCTCCCATGGTTCAAACTTTAGTTGCTCAGTATTATCCATAACCGGGGACACGGCTAAGTACTTAGATTTTATTATCTTCTGCAGAAGGAGTACACTTTACCCACATGTCACAATCCCATCCTTTTGCCACCAGTGGCCTACTGGATTAGTGCTCACCAAGATGGAGTACTGGCAGATTGAGAATGTGACGAAGTCTTTCCAAAAGGTCCTCCCATACACCATTGCTAGCTTGTCTTCAGCACCCATGAAGCATTCCAGATCCCCATGTCCAGTTAACTGAAGACAGTGCATGGGTCTTCCCAATGTAGTTGACTAAGCCAGAGCCATAATAGCATGTGGTTGCACACGAAAGCCACAAATGGAGAAACATGTTCAATCTCTAAGTTTCCTGGGTGGTTTCTTTTGGAGCACAACACAAAGTGATTTCCATAGACATGGTTCCTTTTGTTGCCACCTTCTCCAATACTCAAAAGTGTCCTTGGCCACCCAGGTGGTTCATTGAGTCCTTGTTTTATTATATGAAATCACAAGTCCTTTTCTCAACTTCATAAAATCTGAACATGTATCTCTTCTCAAAATATAGCATGGCTAAGCATGTAAAAACTACATTGTTTTCACTAAGGTATATATAGGGAATCCTATTAGGATTTAGCATAGCATAAGTACAAATATCTTTTCATGCATGTTTCAAAATCCACTAAGTATAATGAAAATAATAGGTCTTTAGATGATAGTGTAACTTGCCTTTTTGGTAGGGAATGATGGTTCACTCCTTGATCTTGCTAGTCTCACACGTTGCTAATTTCACTACAATCAATCAAGCAAACACAATATCAACTAACATTCCAAACCAAAATCAATCAAACAATTTTCACACACATAAAACAATGGGACCCAATTCTTGCATGTAAGCATGCAAGATATGGTTCTATTTGCAAAGAGGGTCTCTACTAGGTTCCTAAACTTGGTAAGGTCCAAAGTGGCAAAGTTATTTGAAAAAGGGTTTTGGTCCATAAACCATTTTTAATCTCATCATCATTTTATGTGGTGAAAAATATTTTTTATCAAAGCAAAACTTTATGTTTTTCACCAAATGAGTTGCCATTTGCAAAACTTGGTGTTTTGGGTCAGTAGGTTTGGTCTAAAACATTTTCCCAAAGTTTTCTTTGTAAAAACATTTTCATAATAAAATCAATAATTTTACTTGGCTAGAAAATGGCTAAGTCAAATAATCTAACCTAAACTTTACCAAAATCATTTTCCAAACTATGGATTGGTTCCTAGGGTCAGTGAGTTCACCATAAACTATTTTGCCAAGGTTTCAAACTCAAATACATTTTTGAATCAATTTTCTAGTCTTATCAAGCATACAAAAGTTTCTGCAAAAACAAACCAATTAACAGATACTATTTACTAAACCAAGGGTATGGTTGGCTAGGGCTTGCTCTCCTGAATCCAACGACATAAAATTTGTAATTTTTGGACGTGTGGATCCAAAGTTACAAGGGTTTGAATTTCACAACTAAATCAGATTTCAAACTTCTGTTTTTAATCAGACTGGCCACGCGTCGCTTTCTAATTGGACGATACCGGTTCGGCCGGATCGGCTCTGTGACGCGTTGGATCTAATTAGATCGCACGGTCCTTATCGCGTACCCCTTTGGTGCTAAGTGATCTAATTGTGAGCGCCGGATGTCGATCCTATGGTGCTGGTCTGCTTGACCATATGCGAGCGGCGCCGGCGGCGGCTAGCGGCAGCGTACGGCCAGGTGGTGGCGCTACGGTGGTTCTAGGAAGCGAGGAAGGCAGAGGGGGTGCTTACCGTGTTCGCGAGGACGAGGTGGTGCTCGGCGTGTGGTCGACGTGGCAAGGGGCGCATGGGGTCAGGTGGAATCTCTCGCCGGAGTTGGGAACGGCGTCGGACGGCTCTGTCCGTGGTCGAAGACGAGGCTACTGGTCATGAAAAGACAAACAGAGGTCAGGGTTAGTTGCGCAAGACCGAGGCGAGTGAGGGAGCGTGAATGAGGAGGCTTGGGGCGGTCAGCGTTTACCAGGGAAGGTCGTCGGAGAGGTTGCAGACGGCGGCGTCGTTCAGAGCTTGTCGTAGCCGACGCTCTGGGGCGCCCGCGGTCGAACGAAAGGTACTGGGAGATGTGTCTGGCAGTGGGGAATCTGCTAGCGTGCTCAGTGAGGCAAGTGGTGGTGAAACTTGGCCGGAATCGTCACCAAGGTGTCGTCGGAACAAAGGGAGTGCTGGGCCGAATTGTGGCAGCCTCGGGGCGGAGAAGGAGTGGCGACAGAAAGGAAAGGAGGAGAAGACGCAGGCGCTTAATAGCGTGCAGTCACGACGAGGTTTAAGGCGCGGCATTACTGCGAATTGATCGCGGCTTTGAATGGCAGCAACGGCAGCGAGGTTTGGGGAAAGGAGGTCGCGCGGGTGAGGAGGATGAACAGGAGGAGTAGGGTCCAGTCGTCAGTGAGAAAAAGAGTGAGGGGAGGGTCCACTGGTCATTCTCTTTGCGGGTCTCGTTGCGAGTGAATCGTTTTTCCTCGGGGACGAATAGCTGGGCTGGTTCTGGGCTTTAGTGGGCTGCTGGGTTGGGTCAGATCCAATTCCATTTTTTTTATTCTATAACCTTTTCTTTTTCTATTTCTGATTTTTGTTTTGAATTTTCAAACTACAAATCACAATCAAATCAATTCAAACAATCAACAAACTTTGCAACTATGAATTTGGTTCTGTTTAGTAACATAAACAAAATCCAAAACAAAATAATAATTTTTATTCTTTTTAGGATCCATTCTTTACTTAAAATAAAATGGACCTTTAGTTATTTAATTAAATAGGGCTTGATTTATTTAATAAAATCTTCTTTTGAAATCCAAATATTTTCAAAACCAAAACAATAGGTTTTATTTGAGAATAGAAGATATTTGGAAAACTTGTTTAAAATTAAATAACCATTTATTTTAGGGTCCATTAACAATTAAATACAATAGACCTTCATTATAAAATCAATTAAAAGGTTTTAATTGGGCTTTATAAAATAATCTTTATATATAAAACTTTTATTTCAATTGAAAACCAAATCCTTTTATTTAAAAGATCCAAAATAGTATTTCCAAAATATTTCGTTTTCTTTTATTTAAAATGTTTATCTCTTTTAAATCCCTTTTATTTAATTCAAATGGGTTTGAAGTTCCAATTGAATTCAAAAAGTTTCTTCTGGCCCTGAAAATCAAACAAAGTTTTATTTTATTCATTTATTTTCACATTACAAGATTTGGAAAATCTTGGGATGTGACAGGCTACCACCCTTAAAATAAATCTCGTCCCGAGATTTGGGAAGGCTAGGGTTACAAGTAGGCTCAAAAGCATCTAGGGTACTACGACCCTTAAAATCTTTCAAACTAAATTACATATTGGCTTGCTTGGGGTCTTGGGAAATATTATCTAGGCATATGTCTGCATCGTGTCCTTTGTTTCCACACTTGGTGCAGGTGTCAAGGCTGAGATCTTCTTTAGGCTTGATTATCTTGTTCTTCATCTTTTCTGGACAATTGCTTGCATAATGTCCTAACTCTTTGCAACTGAAACATGTGATAAGTTTGAGTTCTTCACGTGTCTCTTATGGACAAGTTGCTGCATAATGGCCTAACTCTTTGCAGTTGTTGCACCATACTTGACCAATCTCCTTAACCTTCTGTTTCTCTGGGCATTCACTTGAAAAATGTCGCATTTCCTTGCAATGTTTGCATTGCACTTGGCTTTTGTCAACCTTCTTTTTCTTCTTGGGTTGCTCATAATAATCTGTAATTTGTTTCTACACTCCATCTCATTTCCTTTGTTCAACCAGGGAAAAGATGGGGCATTAACTCGGGACATGGTTGTTTCCTTCACATAGGTAGCAAGTAGCTTGAGAGGTGGGACATTGTCCAATTGGGTGTTCCTCTTCACAATGGGGACATTGGTCTCCATGCTCCTTGGAGGTATGATCTTTGTCTCCACAAATAATGCAAGCTGGGGCTCCATCTAGGACAATATTTCTTTCATCCTTATTGTCATAAACTCTTTTGGGGTAACAATCATCCATGTTGATCATTTGATCTGTCACCTTAAGCATTAATAAGGCTTGTTCTTCTAAGAACTTTTGTAGGGTTGGATCTTCTCCACTGGAATTGGCTATGAACTGAGCTGTCATTTGGTTCAACCGGTTTTGGGTTGCTATGAGTTCTCTCATGTTGTTCCTTTGGTTGTTGTCGGTGTCATCATCCTTGATGTTGGAGTCTCTTGGAGTAGTCATCTGTTTGGGTTGAATGGAGATTAGAATAGGCAAGATATTTCTTAAGGAAATAGCTCTAAACACACACTTCACATTTCACACAAGCAATGAGCAACATTTACAAACAACTTTTCACTCAAACAACAAAGTTTCAAGCACATACTTAGGCAACAAGATATTTTTGTTACACCTCATAAGTTGGTGGTTTTGTCTTAACTAAAATATGGTGGTCCATCTATATGGTTCACTTGTGATCTTTCCATCCTCTTGGTTACAAGACTTCAAGTGATATGGGCTTCTCCTAACTTTTGCATTCCCTCAGTCTCTAAATTTTGGAGTAGGATTTCCTTGTCTCACTTGTAGTCCTTAGTGGTATCCAAGTTGGAAGTCCTTGGTGAATATGCTAAAGATGTTGAAGTCATTGGAGTTGAAGAAGTTGAAGTCATTAGAGTTGAAAGTGTTGAGGAAGTCCTTTGCACATGGTGTAGTCCTTGGTCATGGGGTAGGTTTTCCATCAAGTTGTAGTAGAAGAGAGGTAAAGTTGAAACCAAAATGGTTGAGGAAAGAGTTTACAAGTGTTTTTGTAAATAAGTTTTTGGAATAAGTACAACTCCTATTTGTCTAAGGGTTTTTGTCCAATCCTAGGTTTACAAATCCTACAGGCAACACAATGCTCTGATACCATCTGTAGAGGGAGTGTCCCAACCTTTAATACAATAAGGTGGAGTCCCCTGTGTTTACAATGCTAGTCCCTGGATCAATAGCTAGCATCCACAGTTAAGATGTAATATCAAGAAACAAAGGTCATAATATAACTTTATAACCAGGAATAACATAATTTTATTACATCTTACATAGCTCATTTGGCTATTACAAATACATTACAGCGGAATAACTATAAGTATGGGTCCTTCATCTTCAAAGTGCCATAGGCAGATGTTGGTTGTAGACTTTGTAATCCTAATCAATCAGTCTTCACTAAAAATCAAACAAACCTGCAACATTACAAGTTACAGCCACAAGGGTCAATACATTTAAATTGTATTGGCAAGTTTCACAATTATGTAGAATAAAAGTGGATCCTAACATTACATGCATATTTGGCTAAGTCGAGTTTTAGGCTCAATTGCATAAAGCAAAATTTATCCTATCTTTTCAAAATGGTTTTGGTCCTTTGTCAAAAATCCTTTGAACTCCTTGGTAACCCCAAGTGTTCAAGTCTTTGTCAAAATTCCCTTGAGCTACTTGGTAACTCCAAGTGCATCAAGTCTTATAAAATCTCATGAGTTCCTTGGTAACCCCAAGTGTTCATGTTTTCAACAAAATCACTTGAGTTCCTTGGTACCCCCAAGTACATCAAGTTTTGTCAAGTCTCTTGAGCTCCTTGGTAACCCCAAGTGCAACAAGTCCTTAAAAGTTTTCTTTTAGAAATTAGAATGTCGAGATCTCCCATGGTTCAAACTTTAGTTGCTCAGTATTGTCCATAACCGGGGACACGGCTAAGTACTTAGATTTTATTATCTTCTTCAGAAGGAGTACACTTTACCCACATGTCACAATCCCATCCTTTTGCCACCAGTGGCCTACTGGATTAGTGCTCACCAAGATGGAGTACTGGCAGATTGAGAATGTGACGAAGTCTTTCCAAAAGGTCCTCCCATACACCATTGCTAGCTTGTCTTCAGCACCCATGAAGCATTCCAGATCCCCATGTCCAGTTAACTGAAGACAGTGCATGGGTATTCCCAATGTAGTTGACTAAGCCAGAGCCATAATAGCATGTGGTTTCACACGAAAGCCTCAAATGTAGAAACATGTTCAATCTCTAAGTTTCCTGGGTGGTTTCTTTTGGAGCACAACACAAAGTGATTTCCATAGACATGGTTCCTTTTGTTGCCACCTTCTCCAATACTCAAAAGTATCCTTGGCCACCCAGGTGGTTCATTGAGTCCTTGTTTTATTATATGAAATCACAAGTCCTTTTCTCAACTTCATAAAATCTCAACATGTATCTCTTCTCAAAATATAGCATGGCTAAGCATGTAACAACTACATTGTTTTCACTAAGGTATATATAGGGAATCCTATTAGGATTTAGCATAGCATAAGTACAAAAATCTTTTCATGCATGTTTCAAAATCCACTAAGTATAATGAAAATAGTAGGTCTTTAGATGATAGTGTAACTTGCCTTTTTGGTAGGGAATGATGGTTCACTCCTTGATCTTGCTAGTCTCACACCTTGCTAATTTCACTACAATCAATCAAGAAAACACAATATCAACTAACATTCCAAACCAAAATCAATCAAACAATTTTCACACACATAAAACAATGGGACCCAATTCATGCATGTAAGCATGCAAGATATGGTTCTATTTGCAAAGAGGGTCTCTACTAGGTTACTAAACTTGGTAAGGTCCAAAGTGGCAAAGTTATTTGAAAAAGGGTTTTGGTCCATAAACCATTTTTAATCTCATCATCATTTTATGTGGTGAAAAATATTTTTTATCAAAGCAAAACTTTATGTTTTTCTCCAAATGAGTTGCCATTTGCAAAACTTGGTGTTTTGGGTCAGTAGGTTTGGTCTAAAACATTTTCCCAAAGTTTTCTTTATAAAAACATTTTCATAATAAAATCAATAATTTTACTTGGCTAGAAAATGGCTAAGTTAAATAATCTAACCTAAACTTTACCAAAATCATTTTCCAAACTATGGATTGGTTCCTAGGGTCAGTGAGTTCACCATAAACTATTTTGCCAAGGTTTCAAACTCATATACATTTTTGAATCATTTTTCTAGTCTTATCAAGCATACAAAAGTTTCTGCAAAAACAAACCAATTAACAGATACTATTTACTAAACCAAGGGTATGGTTGGCTAGGGCTTGCTCTCCTAAATCCAACGACATAAAATTTGTAATTTTTGGACGTGTGGATCCAAAGTTACAAGGGTTTGAATTTCACAACTAAATCAGATTTCAAACTTCTGTTTTTAATCAGACTGGCCACGCGTCGCTTTCTAATTGGACGATACCGGTTCGGCCGGATCGGCTCTGTGACGCGTTGGATCTAATTAGATCGCACGGTCCTTATCGCGAACCCCTTCGGTGCTAAGTGATCTAATTGTGAGCGCCGGATCTCGATCCTATGGTGCTGGTCTGCTTGACCATATGCGAGCGGCGCCGGCGGCGGCTAGCGGCGGCGTACGGCCATGTGGTGGCGCTACGGTGGTTCTAGGAAGCGAGGAAGGCAGAGGGGGTGCTTACCGTGTTCGCGAGGACGAGGTGGTGCTCGGCGTGTGGTCGACGTGGCAAGGGGCGCATGGGGTCAGGTGGAATCTCTCGCCATAGTTGGGAACGGCGTCGGACGGCTCTGTCCGTGGTCGAAGATGAGGCTACTGGTCACGAAAAGACAAACAGACGTCAGGGTTAGTTGCGCAAGACCGAGGCGAGTGAGGGAGCGTGAATGTGGAGGCTCGGGGCGGTCAGCGTTTACCAGGGGAGGTCGTCGGAGAGGTTGCAGACGGCGGCGTCGTTCAGAGCTTGTCGTAGCCGACGCTCTGGGGCGCCCGCGGTCGAACGAAAGGTACTGGGAGATGTGTCTAGAGTGGGGAATCTGCTAGCATGCTCAGTGAGGCAAGTGGTGGTGAAACTTGGCCGGAATCGTCACCGAGGTGTCGTCGGAACAGAGGGAGTGCTGGGCCGAATTGTGGCAGCCTCGGGGCGGAGAAGGAGTGGCGACAGAGGGGAAAGGAGGAGAAGACGCATGCGCTTAATAGCGTGCAGTCACGCGGAGGTTTAAGGCGTGGCATTACTGCGAATTGATCGCGGCTTTGAATGGCAGCAACGACAGCGAGGTTTGGGGAAAGGAGGTCGCGCGGGTGAGGAGGATGAACAGGAGGAGTGGGGTCCAGTCGTCAGTGAGAAAAAGAGTGAGGGGAGGGTCCACTGGTCATTCTCTTTGCGGGTCTCGTTGCGAGTGAATCGTTTTTCCTCGGGGAGGAATAGCTGGGCTAGTTCTGGGATTTAGTGGGCTGCTGGGTTGGGTCAGATCCAATTCCATTTTTTTTATTCTGTAACCTTTTCTTTTTCTATTTCTGATTTCTGTTTTGAATTTTCAAACTACAAATCACAATCAAATCAATTCAAACAATCAACAAACTTTGCAACTATGAATTTGGTTCTGTTTAGTAACATAAACAAAAATCCAAAACAAAATAATAATTTTTATTCTTTTTAGGATCCATTCTTTACTTAAAATAAAATGGACCTTTAGTTATTTAATTAAATAGGGCTTGATTTATTTAATAAAATCTTCTTTTGAAATCCAAATATTTTCAAAACCAAAACAGTAGGTTTTATTTGAGAATAGAAGATATTTGGAAAACTTGTTTAAAATTAAATAACCATTTATTTTAGGGTCCATTAACAATTAAATACAATAGACCTTCATTATAAAATCAACTAGGATTTATTTTATTTAAAATATTTATTTTGAAATCTAAAATAAAGCCAACACACTTTAGTAGGTTGTATATGAGAATATAAAATATTTGGAAAACTTATTTAAAATAATTTAATAAGCTTTTGATGTTTTCATTTAAAATGGTAAAACCTTTTATTTAAATAAAATTGGATATTAAATCCTTATTAATTTATTTAAATAAACCTTTGCTATTTTATTCAAACAAAATGTTTTAATTCAAAAGTTTGGCCAAGGTTTTAATTGGGCTTTATAAAATAATCTTTATCTATAAAACTTTTATTTCAATTGAAAACCAAATCCTTTTATTTAAAAGATCCAAAATAGTATTTCCTAAATATTTTGTTTTCCTTTATTTAAAATGTTTATCTCTTTTAAATCCCTTTTATTTAATTCAAATGGGTTTGAAGTTCCAATTGAATTCAAAAAGTTTCTTCTGGCCCTGAAAATCAAACAAAGTTTTATTTTATTCATTTATTTTCACATTACAAGATTTGGAAAAGCTTGGGATGTGACACATTTATATTACTTTAGTTGTAATCTTAACTTAGTATTCATAGGTTGTTATGATGAATAATATGATATGATCCCTTAAGGATCCGATACTAATCATTAAAGCAATGTATTATGAGTAACATTTTATTATATCTGATCTACCCTTAGATCAATCATGTTTACCCAAATAGAAGCTTCAATCACTTTGACAAGTTTTGTTTAAAAGCGCGAAAATTATTCGGATTTTCTATGCATGAATGCAATGCACACATCTGGGTTTAGCTTATTTCTAGGCTCTAATGTTGGGATGTTACAGTGCAGCCACCTCAGGCACCCCTCGGCCTCCCTCTGCGCCTATAAGTTACCTTTCGACCTAAAAACCAAGGGGGGGCATAATAGTTTTCCAGAAAGAGTTCTGCTCCGCCGCCGCCACCAGAAACCAAGATTCGGATCCAGAAACTCCGTTCTGGCACCCTGCCGGGACAGGGATTTGGAGAGGATCATCGTTATCACCAACGCATCTCCATCAACCACCGATGTTTCCCTCATCCATGAGTGAGTAATCCCCCGCCGTAGGCTTGGGGATGGTAGGGATTGGATGAGTTCTATCATGTAATCGAATAAGATCTGTTAGGGCATAGTGCCTAGTATATCTATTAGTGCTATTTGACTTTGTTGCAACTTGTTGTGCTTAATGCTTGTCACTAGGGCCCGAGTGCCATGATCTCAGATCTAAACTTATTATTGAATCATTACGATATTATTGTTTGTGATCTTATGTGCAAGTTGTGTACACATATCATTGTCCGGATCCAAAGTCCCCAAAGTGACAATAATTAGGACAACCGGAGGGGATGGCTGTGGTGTGAGGATCACATGTGGTCACGGAGTGTTAATGCTTTGCTCTGGTGCTCTATTAAAAGGAGAACCTTAATTGACAGTAGTTCCCTAGAGGCCCCGCTGCCACGGGCTGGCTGGACAGAAGATGTTGTGAAAGTTCTCATTGCGAGCACGTATGACTATATTTGGAGCACATGCCTAGTATTGTTTAGTACTTGGATGCTTGTTATTATTTATCTACAATGCCCTAGATCTTAAAGTTACATGTTTAGACTCATCCATGCAACGCCCGTCCATCCATCCCTATGCCGACCGCACTCGAATCCCACTGTTACCATTACTGTTGCTGTTGCTTTACTGTTGCTACTGATAAACTTCTATGAGCAAGAACTATTTCCAGGTGAAACTGAACTGACAACTCGGTTGTTAAGGCCTGCAAGTATTCTTTGGCTCCCCTTGTGTCGAATCAATAAATTGGATAATACTACCCACGAAGACTGTTGCGATCCCCTATACTTGTGGGTCATCAATGTCCCTGTTTATTTCTATGTTTTGGATGTTGAATACAATGCTTCTTGTCCTATTACTTTGGGGAGACCTTTTCTTAGAACAGTTGGCTCCATCATTGATATGAAAGAAGGCACCATTAAATATCAATTTCCATTTAAGAAAGGTATTTAAAACTTCCCTATGAGGAGAGAGAAGTTGTTCTTTTCTCCTCCTTTGAAAGCAAGGTTTGATGTTAATGCTTCTTCATTTGAAAATACTTGATTCTTCTTGCTTCTTGTGCCTAACTTAAAGGAGTTAAAGAAAAGTACTTGTTGAGAGATAACCCAAGAGTTTCCTTGAGTCTTGAAAGTTATTACTTAAGTAATGACCTCTCCTTATCCTTTTTGTTTGCCTTTTGTGCCAAAAATGACCTCTAATGAGAGGGAAGTAAGATTTGGGGAGTTGCTGTCCCGAAACAGATTTCTATCCTGCACCAAAAATATTCGTGAGGAGTCTGTGTAACTCGGATTGAGCTCAACATTTACGAATAAATCTCCCAGTATGTTAGTTAACTTTCGTTAGTTCAACACTTTTTGATTTGAGCAACATAAGATGTTCGAAAAAATCGGTTTCTACCTTCTGGTCTATTTTGACAGATTTCTGCCATTATTTGCATTTGCTTCTTATTGATTCCTCTTTGAGTTCTCTTTAGGTGAATTGAGCTTCTTGAAGGAGTTACTACAGTATCTTGTGTTTTTAGTGAAAATCCTTCCTGTTACAAAGCTTTGCCAGGGGTCTATTATCTTTTGAATACACTAATGTTGCTAATGAAGATTGTGTGAAGTTTTGTGTGAAGGAAAAATTTCAGGTGAAGAGAGAGAATGATGCAATGAGATGAAGAAAGGACAAAAGCTCAAGCTTGGGGATTCCACCATGGTGTCACCCCAAGAAATATCCAATAGGTACAAGCGTCAAAGCTTGGGGATGCTCAAGGCATCCCCCTCTTCATCAATAAAAAGCTCAAGTATGTCTAGACACTTCGTTTTTATTGTTTCATGCACAGTTGTGTTGTTCTTGGAGCATCTTATATTTTGTTTGCTTTGCTTAGGTTGTTTAGTTTGCTTGAATAAAGTATTTTGGACCCCCGTTCTCGCTATGTTGTTTTGCAAACAAGTTTGCTTGGTGTTGGAAAGGAGTAGTAAGTTCTTGCTTGAAGTGCAAGAGGAGCTTGCATTGACTGTGACTTAGACTTTAGCATGACATGATAGGTGTTGTTTTGACCTTATGCTTAGTGATTATTGTTGTATCATGTATTGTTCCAAACAATTGGGATTGCTTAGTGTGCCTTGAAGAAATTATGTGTTGTTTTAGCATGCAAAAGCATAGTATTGTGGTATTCTCCTTTGATGCTTTTCTTGGGTTGACTTGGCACATGCTCACACCATGTTATGACTATGACAAGTCACCATCTTTATGATCATTTAGTCCTTGACTTGTGGTACCACTCTTTGCTTTGATTAGTATGCTTTGTTGCACTGCATGATTATGGCCATTATGCTCTCTTCGTTGGTTGCTCCCAGTCTTTTTGCTAGCCTCCACTTGTATGAGTAAGCTCTACACATACTTCCAACTCCCAAGAAACCAAGTTTTTCCAAAGTGTCCACTATAAACTCCTATGCATGGTGTGTTACACCATTCCAAGTATATTATTGTTTTCAACTATCTTCCAATTAAAAACTATTTTGTTATGTGAAAACTTAGTGATTAAAGCCCTCACGAACTTGATGGCACACTTTATATTCTTTGCCCCTAATAAACTTGAACCATTGTGACAACTTTGTTGTATATGCTTGCACTTATAAGTTGGAATTATCAGAACCGTGTTGTCACGGGGAACATTTTCAACATTGCACTTGTACTTTGTACTTAGTTGATATCATGCTCTTTTGTCTATGGACGTCACCGATGTGAAATAAAGAGGAAACTTGTAAGTCCATGGAGTTTGTATCCTGTGTTAGAGAAACGGCCTAGGCCCCTAGCCTAAGCCATGCCTAATCATGGTGGAAACTTGCAGCATCACTATAGTGAGCTATCTATGAAGCATCCTCAATAAAAAGCTCTGCATATGGTAAATAAAAAGATTGTTGAGATGCTCATTGTCTGCTTGCCTTGTCATTTTGGTTATGGGAAAGCTCCTGTACCATGTGCAAGGGGTACCCCATTGGCGGTTCTTAATGATATGCAAATAGTTACAATGACAAGAACTTACCTGGACCCAAAGTTGAGTATGTGGCCCTCATATTCAAGGGACTTTAGATTGCCAACTTATACTTCGTCAAGCATATACCCCATCTTTGCCACTTTAACCTTAATCACTTCAAGATGCTTATGATAGGGGCAATGAGGGCTGAAAGCTAATAAGTACCATAATTTTTGGAAGCTCTTTTTGAAACTTGTAATCCCTGATTCCTTTACAAAAAGTCCTTTATTCCACCACTATTGAGTCTCCACCTTCTACCTTTAGGCACCATTAAGAGAGCATAGTTGTCATTCTGTGTGCAATGTACCAAAGATTATTGATTGATGCATATTGTGATATTACTTGTTCTTGTGCTATTTGTTTCTAGTCACCCTTGTGAACTTTGAAGGTGTCCTATGCATCTATTGCTACTCTCTGAGGGACAAGCTGATTGCCACTATGCTATGTTTTCTTTATGTGAAACAAACAAACGTTTTTCAATGCATGTTATTCATGATCTTTGTTTGTAGCCTTTCATGTTGCATGCATAGTTACTATGTCATATTGTTAGAACTCCATATTCCATGCACATGTTTAGAGTTCTTTGATCCCAGCTTTCAATGCTTGCAAATGTTTGGATCTTTATTGTGAGGGTGCATGTCACCTCAAAAATTATTCTTTTATCACTTACCTACTCGAGGACGAGCAGGAGTTAAGCTTGGGGATGTTGATACGTTGGAAACGTATCTATAATTTTTGATGCTCCATGCTTGTTTAGTATCTACTTTGCTTTACTTGTCTACACTTTGAGGTGCTTTTTACATGTTTTCTGGTACAAACCTACTAACAAGTTGCAACAGTGCCAGATGCCTGTTTTCTGCTGTTTTTGGTTTCAGAAAGGTTAGTAAAGAAATATTCTCGGAATTGGACGGGACAAACGTCAAAGTCAATTACTTTCCGTGGGGAACAAGAAGTCCAAAGGGGAGCTAGAGGGGCCAACCAGGGCGGCCAGACCCACCATAGGCGCGGGTGGGCAATGCCCCACGCCTGGGAGGGGTGTGGGGGGCCTGGCCGCCGCCTTGGCCTCCCCCTTCGCCTATAAGAAGCCCCCGATGTAGAAACCCTAAGAAACCGATCAAATCTCCACGAAACCGTCTGTAGTCGCCTCCACCGCATCCCTAGATCGGGGGGGTCTGAAGTTCTTCGAGGCACCCTGCTGGAGGGGAGATCATCTCGGAGGCCTTATCTCCGGTATGATGCGTGAGTAGTTCCACCTTGGACTATGGGTCCATGTAGTAGCTAGATGGTTGTATCTCCTCCTTTGTGCTTTCATGTATAGATCTTGTGAGCTCCGTTCATGATCAAGATCTAATCTATTTGTAATCATGCATGTTGTGTTTGCGGGGATTCGATGGATATTGAGATTATTATGTTGGTTTGATTAATGGTTTTGTCTTTATGATTCTATCATGTCTGTGTTGTTTGTGATCTTGCATGCTCTCCACTGTTAGTAGCTATCTTGGACAAGTAGTTGCTAGTGACTCCAAGAGGGGGTATTTATGCTCGATAGTGGGTTCATGCCTCTAGTTTCCAAGGGAAGTGACAATAATCTCTTTGGTTGTAGATGTGCTATTGCTACTAGGGAGAAAACAACGATCTCTTGTTTATGGAACATGTGGACTGTTTACCTTACACACTTTGCTTAAAGCAGTTGTCTGTTGCTTGCAACTTAATACTAGAGGGGGTTCGGATGATAACCTAAAGGTGGACTTCTAGTCATAGATGTAGTTAGATGGCGGTCTATGTATCTTGTTGTATTGCCCAATCGAATCCCATAGGATCTTTCTGACTAGTAATTGCATTGTTATGCCTTGCTTAGTTCCTATCAATTGCCCTGCTGTAATTTGTTTACCCTTCATGCCATGTTGTTTATCTAAGGAGAGCACCTCTAGTGAACGATGGACCCCGGTCCAATCTTTACCATTGATACATCTTCCACTGTTACTTGTTTACTTGTTGCATACCATTACCTTCCACACCATATGTTTAATCCTTTGTTACAACAAATCAGTGAGCTTAACAACCTCACTGATTCGTTGGGGAAAAGTCTTGAGTTTGTGTTGTGTAGGTCGCCGCGTTGCTTGCAACACCTGTGTGACGTTTCCTTCCTCCTAGTTTGATAACCCCGGTCTCTACTTAAGGAAAACTTGCTGTTGTGCTGCTTCACACCTTGCTCTTGGGGTTCCCAACAAGACTCCACATCAAGCACCAAGTTCTCTAACGCCACCAAGAAGTCATCACTGGCCCATGGCCCCCGTAGCATACCCTCGTCCCATGTGGCCCCTCCCGGGGTGGTGGGCCCACTGGTGGCCCCTTCTCGAACCTTCTAGAAGCTTTCGGTCAAAACACCGATAAATTTTCCGAACCCCAAAAAATGACTTTCCTTATATGAATCTTATTCTACGGACCATTTTGGATCTCCTCGTAATGTCCTGGATCCAATCCGAGATTCCGAACAACATTCGGTCTCCAACTCATATTCCATATCTACTTAAACAGCATCGAACCTTAAGTGTGCCACCAACGGTTTGCGAACTATGCAGACTATTGAAGATATGCCCAAGAGGCTATAATAAAGTGGTTATTATCATATCTTCATGCTTATGATAAATGTTTACATCCCATGCTATAATTATATTAACCGGAAACATTAATACTTGTGTGGTTTGTAAACATAAAAGAGTCCCTAGTAAAGCCTCTTGTTAAACTAGCTTGTTGGTTAATATATGATCATGATTTCCTAATCATGAACATTGAGATGTTATTAAAAACAAGGTCATATCATTAGGAGAATGATGTGTTGGACATACTCCTATAGTTAAGCGTAGCATAAGATTAAGTCATTTAAAATAGTTCACTTGCTTTAAGCTTTCAGATACATAGTAACTTAAATCATTCGACCATGAGATCATGTTAATCACCATCACCGGATGGATGCTTTGATGACATCAAACACCACTTCGTAACTGGGTGGTTATAAAGGTGGAATTGAGTGTTCGGAAATTATGTGTTGAGGAAAATGGATCAAGAGTGCGATTTGTCCATCCATATGACGGATAGATATACTCTGGCCCTCTCGGTGGTATGTCATCCAATTGGCTTGCAAGCATGTGACTGGCTCACAAGGGATCACATATCACACGAACGAGAAAAGAGTACTTATCTAGGTATGCAGAGATATCGATGATCAAACCCCAGATATGTAAAGTATCTTGAGACAAAGGGAATTGGTATCGTATGTAAATGGTTAATTCAATCATGAAGTAATCGTACAAATATGTGGGAGACATATGAATTTCCAGATTCCTCTATTGGTTATTGATCGGAGAGGAGTCTTGATCATGTCTGCATAATTCACGAACCGTAGGGAGACACACTTAAGGATTCGATGTTGTTTAGTAGATATGGAAAGTAAGTAAAAAACGAATGTAATTCAGAGTCTCGGATGGGATCTGGGATATCACGAGGAGATCCGGAATGGTCCGAGAATAAGATTCATATAAGGAAACTCCAATTCCGGCGACATGGATATACCCCACGGGTACATAATATTGGTATACCCGGTCCGGTCCAAGGAAGGCCCACGTCAAGACACGCAGCCCGTGAAGACTTCGGGTGGCCCAATCCCATGACGTTTTTGACTCCTTGGAGGACAAGTCCATATTAGATAGAATTTCAAGGGGAACAAGCCCTAATTTGTAACCGACTCGACCTAATCCCGAGATCTGCCTATCTATATAAAGGTTGGGAGGGTACGGCGAGAAGGATCTCTTCCACCACCGCATACACACCTCACGCCAGATTGCATCTGCGCATCCCTGTAACCTTCGGTTCTGCCGTAATCAAGAGCAGACAAGCATGAGTAGGGTTTTCCCTCCGGGGGCCTGAACCTGGGTAAACCTCGTGTCCCGCATTGTCTATTAACCGTTCCGCGATCTCCAGCATCCCCATCTTCTCCAAAACCCAAGTCCATAACAATGGGCATGGACGAGATCGGACCTCGTCAATTGGCAACGTCTGGGGGAACTAGGGACGCTGATTGTGCGGTCATGATGGTTCCATCCGGAGCGATCTAAAACTCATCGGTGGCGGACAATCACCTCCTCTTCGGCGCCTTCGATTTCACCGCCCACTCACCAACCACCCTGAAGGATTTCAAGTCCGTCGGCGACGGGCTCGAGATGCTGCAAAGGAGCTTCTGCTTCTAGGTGGGGCAGACCGGCACCCTCCGCCTTCTAGAGCGGGTGCCACCACCATCCATCAGGCCCGCTTCGTGGGTCCTACCTATCGGCGCGTTACACGAATCGACCTTGACAGACGAGTCAGATGACAGCAGTAGCTGCAACTCAGATCTATGTGGCCCTCCCTCAGATGAAGGAACCTATAGTTCCGAATCCGAAAGCTGCGACAACAATGATTCAATCCGCGGGCCCTACCTATGCGCCGTTGTCATCGGCAACGTGATGGACCCGCCGCCAGGTTCGAGTGCACCCAACCCCCCTCTCAACCCGCAAGGTGAGAACATAGGAAACGGGGGAATCCGCAGCTCAGGCCCAACGAAGGCAACGCTAATGACTACAACAAGATCAACCTCAACGAGGAAGGCTGACGCCAAGCATGCGAGGCCGTGGCAGGCAACATCATCCTACATGTTAATGCTTCACGGGATCTGCTGATGGCCTACCACCTCCTTCTCATCAGTGAGTACAACCGATAGGTGAAGCTGATGGAGGATGATGTCTCCGCACTTATATTCTTGTAGACAGTTGTTGGGCCTCCAAGTGCATAGGTTTGTAGAATAGTAGCAAGTTTCCCTTATGTGGATCACCCAAGGTTTATCGAACTCAGGGAGGAAGTGGTCAAAGGTATTCCCTCTCAAGCAACCTTGCAATCAAGATACAAGAAGTCTCTTGTGTCCCCAACACACCCAATACACTTGTCAGGTGTATAGGTGCACTAGTTAGGCGAAGAGATATTGAAATACAAGTGGTAATGGTGCCAGAAAAGAGCTTCTGACTTGTTCTTGATGTGGGAGAGACTAAAAGCAAACAGAAATAAAGATGGAAGCAATCAAACATGCAACAGATCTAGATGAAAACGGTGTTCAATGCTTATAAAGAAGGCCTAGGGATCATACTTTCACTAGTGAACACTCCCTCATATAAATATCCTCTCTTCATGATACTACTCTTAGCTACTCTCTGGTTGGACACTCTAATCCAAGGTAGGCGTACAAAAGCACACCTCAAAGTCCGCCTTCCCCATCTAGATAACCCCACACTGTCACCTTGAGCGCTAGATGGTTCCAACAAACATCACAATTTCATAGAGACAACCAACTCAAAATATAACTCATGAATATATATGTGATCTAGCTTAAGTACCACACACTGCGCGCACGCTGTCACTGTCACACACATGGGGAAAATCATAGATCTATTAAAGCACGATGAGTATTAATGTAGACTCTTGCCTAAGTGCCATCATGGCGTGCACGCTGTCACTTTCACACACATGGGAAGAGCAGAAATCTATTGAAGCACTTGAGTAGCAGAGTAGATCTACTTGATTACAAAGCTCATGACCACAACATGATCACGCATAGAGAGGGATATGTACACATAGCTACCGGTAGAGCCATTAGACTCGAGGAATAACTACTCCCTCCTCATCATGGGAATCAACAACGGTGATGGAGATGGTGGTGGAGATCGATGGAGATGGCTCTGGGGGCACTTCCCTGTCCTGGCAGGGTGCCGGAACAGAGACTTTCTGTCCCCCGAATCTCCCCTTCGGTGGCGGCGGCGCTGCAGAACTTTTCGTGGCTTTCTGGTCGATTGTCTAGGGTTTTCTATCAGGAGGCTTTTATAGGCGAAGGAGGCAAGGTCGGTGGAGGGCCAGGGGGCCCACATAAAAACATATAAAAACACCTCAAAGTGTAGACAAAGCAAATAAAAGTAGATACTAAACAAGCATGGAACATCAAAAATTATAGATACGTTTACGACTTCTCAAGTATCCCCAAGCTTAACTCCTGCTCGTCCTCGAGTAGGTAAGTGATGAAAAGAATAATTTTTGAGGTGACATGCACAATCAAGATCAAGATCAAACCATTTCAAAGCATTGAAAGCTGGGATCAAAGAACTCTAAACATGAGCATGAAAGATGGAGTTCTAACAGTAAGACAAAGCAACTATTGTTGCAACATGAAAGGTTATAAACAATGATCATGAATAGCATGCATTGAAAGACGTTTGTTTGTCATGTAGAAAACATAGCATAGTGGCATTCAGCTTGTCCCTCGTGGAGTAGCAAAACATAAGTGCATAGGACACCTTCAAAGTTCATAAGAGTGACTAGATACAAATAGCACAAGAACAAGTAATATCAAGAATATGAATCAATCAGTAAGTCTTGGGACAATGCACATAGAACTAAGAATGGAAACTATGCTCTCATAATTGGTTCCTATGGATATAAGGTGGAGACTCAATATAATAGTGGAAGAAAGGCCCTTGATAAAGGGAAGCAGGGAGTTAAAGTTTCAAAAAGAGCTTCCAAAAATTATGGTACTTGTTAGCTTTCAGCTCTCATTGCCCTATCATAAGCATCTTGAAGTGATTAAGGTTAAAGTTAACAAACTATGGAGCATATGCTTGGCGAAGTATAAGTTGGCAATCTCATGTCCTTGAATACGAGGGCCATTCCTCATGCTACTCAACTTTAGTTACTTGTAAGTTCTTGTCATAGCAAGTACATGCGCATCATAGAGAACCGCCAACGGGGCACCCCTTGCACATGCTACATGAGATTTCCCATAAAAAAATGACAAGGCAACCAGACAATGAGAATCTTAGCAATCTTCTTATTTACCATGGGAATATGGTGCTTTTTTCTCTCTTTCCCCTTTTTCTGAATCTCATATCTTTTTTTATAAGAAGAATTCTTCATAGATGTCATTATGGTGATGCTGCAAGTTTCCACCATGATTAGGCATGGCTTAGGCTAGCGGCCCAAGCGTTTCTCTAACACAAAATACATAACTCCATGGACTTACAAGCTCCCCTTTTATTTCACTCTGACGACATCCGTAAACAAAAGAGCATGATCTCAACTAGAAAGAGATCCAAAAGTGTTGAAAGCGTTCCCCATGAAAGCATGGTTCTGCTAATCCCAATGTATAAGTGCAAGCATATACACCTTAGATGACACAATGGTTTAATTTTATTAGGGGCAATAAAAATAAAGTGTGCCATAAAGTTCGTGAGAGCTTTAATCACTAAGTTTTCACATAACAAAATACTTTTTAATTGGAAGATAGATGAAAACAAGAATATACTTGGAATGGTGTAACACACCATGCATATGAATTTATAGTGGACACTTTGCAATAACTGGGTTTCTTGGGAGTTGGATGCATGAGTAGAGCTTACTCAGCAAAAGTGAAGGCTAGCAAAAGACTGGGAGCGACCAACTAAGAGAGCAATAATGGCCATAATCATGCAGAGCGACAAAACATTACTAATCAAAGTATAGAGTGGTACTACAAGTCAAGGACTAAATGATCATAGAGGCTAATGGTGACTTGTTAGAGTCATAACATGGTGTGAGCATGTGCCAAGTCAACCCAAAGAAAGCATCAAAGGAGAATACCACAATACTATGCTTTTGTATGCTAAAACAACGCATGATTCTTTCAAGTCACACTAAGTAATCTCAATTGTTTGGAACAAGTCATGCTACAACAATAATTACTAAGCATAAGGTCAAAACAACATCTAGCATGATATGATAAAGTCTAAGCCACAGTCAAAGAAAGCTCACTTTTGTACCACTATAAGCATGAAACTTTCTACTCCTTTCCAACACCAACCAACTTATTTGAAACAACACAACGAGAATGGGGGTCCAAACTACTTTATTCAAGCAAACTAAGCAAACTAAGAAAAGCAAACAAAAATTAAGACGCTCCAAGAACAACACAATAGTGCATGAAATAATAAAAATGAAGTGTCTAGAAAGACCTGAGCTTTTTATTGATGAAGAAGGGGATGCCTTGGGCATTTCCAAGCTTTGACGCTTGTACCTCTTGAATATTTCTTGGGGTGACACGGGGTGGCATCCCCAATCTTGAGCTTTTGTCCATTCTTCATCTCATTACATCATTCTCTCTCTACACCTGGAATTTTTCCTTCATACAAAACTTCACACAATCTTCATTAGCAACATTAGTGTATTCAAAAGATAACAGACCCTTGGGTTTAGCTTTAGAACAGAAAAAATTTCAGTAAAAACACAAGCTACTGTATTAACTTCCTTTAAAAAGCTCAATTCGCCAAAAGAGAACTCAAAAGAAATCAATAAGAAGCAAATGCAAATAGTGGCAGAAATTTGTCAAAACATACCAGAAGGTAGAAACCGATTTTTTCGAAGACCTTCTGTTGCTTTGAACTAACGAAAGTTAGCTAACGTCCTAGGGTATTTATTCGTAAAATATCAGCTCAATTCGACTTATAGAGATTTTACACGAATTTATATTGTGGATCATAAATATCTGTTTCGGGACAACAACTCTCCAAATCTTACTTCCCTATCATTAGAGGTCATTTTTGGCACAAAACGCAGACAAAAAGGATAAGGAGAGGTCATTGTCATGGTGGTGTCACGACAGATGCTATGGGTAGGCTTAAGGGCGTGTTTGTTTGGGCTGTGGCCAGCTGGCTGTGCTGCTGTCCAGGGAAATCTGTTGTGCAGAGAAAGCAGCTTTTCTGAGTTTGACTGTTTGGCAACTTGACTGCTGTCTAGCTATATGTGCTAAGGAATTGTATGTAATACCCCTACAATTCCAAGAACATGTATAATTTGTTGATTGAAGCATATAAGCGTATCTTTCACTAGAAAATACCATGAATTCATAGTTATAGACATAAAGATGATTTATCAGATATAGTTCATGCCATCCGTGTAGTCCACTCACAACTGTCTCCTCGAGCTCAAGCAACAACAATAATGCACATGTTTAGCATACTCCCTCCCTCCGACCCATATTAATTGACTTGGATTTGTCAAAATTTGGATGAACCTATATACTAAATAGTGTCTAGATTCATTCAAATCTAGAAAAATGTGAGTCAATTAATATGGGTCGGGGGGAATATCATTTTCTTAAAATCAGAGTAAAATTCTTGACAGCATGTCATTGGCTGTCTTCGTTCCGAGTGGTCTGGTGCCATGACCGGTTGCCATGTGCTGCTGCTACGACCCATGTCATGTGCATAAACGACCATGGCATCATCTTCCGAATGGAATGGTGTGTGTATGAGCCAGGAACCACATGACCTTGAAGTGGATGTCACGATCTATGTTATTGCTAATCGGACCAAAATCACAGCTACCAAAATCATAGGTCGGAGGTCAGCTTACAAGAACAGGACGGTGGCCTCACATATGCCAAGGACGACCTCGGTCGGGGAGGTGTTCAGCTTGGGACGATGTAATCGAGGGTGAGGAGGAGGTCATACGGCGGCAGGGCCGGCGCTGGTCGCCGTCAGGAGTCGAGCTGGCGGCGCTGGGAGGAAGACGGGAGTCGCTGGTCCAGTTTTTTCTTGAGAAGATATTTTGGAAACCCTGCGGTGGCAATCTTTTGGTAAATATCTCCAAACGATATGTCCTATTGCTGGAAATGTTTCGGGGGTGTGCGGGAAGCGATAGGAAGCACCTCTGCGGGTGCTTCCACCTGTCTGCCTATTCTGCTCGATAGCTTTGACGGAGGCCATAGCCAACGCAGTCTGTTTGTTTCGTTTGTCTGCTTTTTTCGGTGGAAAGCCAGAGAAAGCCTAAACAAACACCCCCTAAGTTGGGGGCCGAATGGACCCTTGTGGTAACCGGGAAGGGGGTGCATGGTCTAGCTGCGCACGAGGAACAAGATGAACTCTCCACACTTAAGATATTATTGATCCAAGAAGTTTACAAGTGCTCCTAGAGCTGTTTGAGCATAGCCTCTGGGCACTAGTTTCCTACTTGGTCTAACCCCCTCAAACCCTAGCTATGCCCCTCTTTATATAGGCGATGGCAAGCTAGATTACACCCTTTTGGGTCCTAGGGTTACTATTTGGATCTTGGTCCTTACTGTGCGAGCCGGGCCATGGGCTAGCCCTAAGCCCTTGACCCAGTCCAAAAAGCCATACTGCCAACGGTCTTCACGTACGTAGCCTCCAGCTCTTGTGGCATCATACGGTGACTTTGTACGTCATCCCTTGCTTTGGGCGTCGCTCGGCTCCTTTTATGTCACCTGGCGTCGTCCTTCTCTTTTGACCATGCTTTACCATGGTCTCTCCTGAATCTCACTCGTAAAGCTGTCATGTGTCCTCTCTGACCCGGCCTTCCCTCGTGAGACCCGGCTTGTTGCTTCCTGCATGGTAAACAAATTTGTCTTATGCAGGCCTACATATTTTAATGCCGGCCACGGCCACGCTTTGTACCCGGCCGTTGATATCCGGCCAGAGGTTTCTTTGACTCGGCATACGCCAAGCTAGGCATTGTTTCACCCCTTATGACCCTACAGGGGGTTACCCCCCCGATATTAGTCCCCGAAGCTGGTGAGGTCTAGCAGTTTTTGCTGTTAGGCGTCTCCAGGTTCCTTTAATGAACTTGGAACTTCTCTTTTCTCTCAGCATTTACTGCTTGTAGCGCACTGTTTGGCGCAACTTTAATATTTGCCGAGCCTATGTTACTCTTTACGAATCTCATCTTTGACTTTCTAGGTCATTTTTGCCTTGTGCCGAGTCACTTTCGATGCTGCCGAGTCATTCTTGGCTAGCCCTAGTCACTGACAGGCTGTAACCATGATTGCTTGCCTCAAATTTTGTCTCAAATCCTGACTGCACAGTGGCGGCGGCGCAGAAACTCCCCGTCACTGTGGCAGTCTCATCGCTCAGTGCTGCGTGCCCTAGGCAATGTGACGTGGCTCTGGATTTTCCGTGTATCGCCTACACATGGAGTTCGCTGGTGCGCTTATTCGGCCAAATACACGGCCACATTGTGGCCACACGGCGCAAAAGGATCCCACGCTGGGTTTTTTACTCTCCTTAAGTAGGGGTGCAGGGAACTTAACTACCTTTGCCTATTCAGTTTCGCCCTTGCCTTCCTCTTCTTCCTCGCACCTCCCAATCCTAGACTGCCTCCTTATGGTTCCTCTCTCCCGCCGCTTCTCCTTAACGATTCTGTTCTTCCCCTTCCGATTCTCCAACGGGTCCTTGCGTCTCTCGGAGTCTTCCAATGGCGTAAGAGCCTGAATCACGCGACATTATGGATGCCCGCGATGCCGGTGAGGAGGTGGAGGAGCATGAGGCCACCTACGAGCGCGGCGGCTAGGAGGGATCGGAGGTCACGGTGGAGGAACTTGAGTGGATGCGCTCCACCAGGCGCATTCCGCTCGAGGTTGATTGTCACCTCCCCCTAGGTGAGATCGTTCCCAAGCCCGAGCCCAATGAGAGGGTGGTTTTTCTCTCGCACTTTGAGTGTGGTTTTGCACTTCTAGTCAGCAATTTCTTCAAGACTTTCTTTCCACCTTCCAATTGCAAACTCATCATCTGCCTGCCAATGTCATTGGCTCTCTTTCTTGCTTCATCTCTACCTGTGAAGGCTATCTCGGTATCTGGCCCACCGTTCTTCTTTGGGCCAAGTATTTCAATTTTTGGATCCAGGTTGTGCCTGATCCCGGCATTCCTCGCGCCGAGAAGAGGCCCACTAGGTGTGGTGCTGCTAGCATCACACCTAGGAGGGATTCTGTCTTTCCCCGGGTCACTGGCATTTACTCGTGTAAGAAATGGCATAGAACTTTTTTCTATGTCAAGAACAGCGGGTCCAATGACTATATCCGGCTCCCTCCCTTCAAGGATGAGGTTCCCAGCAAGGAGCTATGGAAGCTTGACCCGCGCGACCAGAATCCAGCTATGAACGAGGCTCATGGGATCATCAAGAGGCTGCTCTCGCCGGATGAGAACTTCCAGTTAACTGAGGGATACCTCATGTGTATTTTCATCGCACGCCGAGTCAGCCCCATCCAGGCCAGAAGCCACAAGATATGCTTCATGAGAGGCCCACAAGGTCCTACCCGGCATTCCACTCTGGAGCTCACCAATGATTCAGTGGCCCGTCGAGTCAGCTCGATCTTCAAGCTGAAATTCACGGATAACTGGGCCTGGAGCTGCCCTCCTTTCAGCCGAGAAAGGCATGTCCCGTGGGTAAGCATCCAAGTCATTGAATCACTGCCGACATAGCTTTCCTGGCGTTTACTCGCCGTTCTGTTCTTCTATTGACTTTATTCTGTTTGTCTTTCACATAATCTCGTTCACCAGGTTGATGACAGTACCGTTCCTCCTGGCGCTTATTTTGATGATCGTTCCGATGCTTACGAGGTTGAGTAGGACATAGAGTGCTTCATGCCAATCCCGCATGCTGCCGCTGATTCTGCTTTGGGTAAGACCTCTACTCGAAATCCCTTGCGGGATTGGTCTGATGACGATGTGGACTGTGAAGTTCTGGAGGTACTTGTCGTTGACCTAACTTTTTGACTTGTCCTATTGATCATTTTATTTACTCATGCAGCTAGACAGGTACACGAGGATCCCCCTCTTGCTGTAGCCGGATTCGGCAAAATCCCTGCCGCCAAAGCGAGTAAGCGGCGCGGGGCTTCCTCTAGCACTCAACCCTCAAAGAAACGCTGACTCGATCATGCCGCACCTCCTGCAGCCACGTCCTCCCAGACTCGCAAGACCATGGTGCGCCGGATCATTCGTCGCACTCCGCGCGACCCGACCGTCTCCGGGTAACTTTAGCTGCCAGTTACCTTTATTTTCTTTTTCTGTTCTGTCTTTGTTTTCTTATAGATCTCCGTTTTTATTTCCAACGTCGCTATGTCCGCCAATCAAGCTGCTCCCAACTTGGTTTCTTCCCAGTCGAGGCCTGTTTCTCCTCCTCATCCTGATCCCGTCGTACAGAGCCCCGTTCGGGGTCACTGCCCCCACTACTGAGGCTCATGAGTCTCAGAGTGAGGTTTATCCGGCGGTGCGCCTGACAGAGGAGATCCGGCCTCCCTCTCCAGTTGCTCTTTCCGAACAGAACCTTGGACATGGCGCCAGCAATATCGGCGCCGAGTGCGCCCAGAAGATTTCCGAGTCTGCTCCCCCTGTTGTCAGCTTGCTAGTTGATCTGGCCGTAGTTCCTCCGTCAGTTGTTGAGCCTGCACAATCAGCTCCTGTATCCTCCTCATCTAGTTCCAGACCTTCCCTTCTGCCTTTTTGGCTAAGGAGAAGACCCGGCCTGCTGCTCAAGGCCAAGCTCACACCGCGCCCAGCAAGCCATCTGCATCCAAGCAATTGACGTTGGTCCATGCCCCAGGCTCCTCTCCGCAGATTTGGCCCACACCATCAACAATGACACCCGCTCTTGCGGGTCAGTTGGGCGAGTCTGCCGCTGCCGGGTCTGGCAGCGCCTCTGTCGGGGGGATAACCCCCAGTAGGGTCATAAGGGGTAAAATGTTGCCCAGCTTGGCTTATGCCGAGTAAATCAGGTCGGGTAACAATGGCCGGATGAGAAGGTCGTGTGCGACCGATATATGAATTATGTCGGCCCGTATAAGACAAGTTTGTTAACCTTGCAGGAAGCAACGAACCAGTGTCACGAGGGAAGGCCGAGTTAGAAAGGACGCATGGAAGCTTTTAGAGTATGATTTAGGAAGGACCATGGTAAAGCATGGTCAAAAGAGAAGGGCGACGCCGGGTGACACAAAAGGAGCCGGGTGATGCCCAAAACAAGGGTTGACGTACAAAGTCACGCTATGACCCCAAAATAGCTGGAGGATACGTACGAGAAGTCCGTTAGCTTGGTGGCTTTGTGGACTAGGTCAAGGGCTCAGGGCAAGCGCATGACCCGGCTCGCACAGTAAGGACCAAGATCCAAACTGTAACCCTAGAACCCACAGGGATGTAACCTAGCTAGCCAACGCCTATATAAGGAGGGGTATAGCTAGGTTTAGAGGAGGTTGGACCAAGTAGAAAACTAGTGCCCTGAGGCTATGCTCAAGCAGCTCAAGGAGCACTTGTAAACTCCGAGGATCAATAAAAATCCGAAGTGTGGAGAGTTCATCTTGTTCTTCGTGCGCGGCTAGACCGTGCACCCCCTCCCCGGTTACCACAAGCGTTCATTCGGCCCCCAACTTAAGCCTACCAATGGCATCTACCGTGACACCACCACGACAGTTGGTGCCCACCGTGGGGCAGAAGCAGGCGCTTGCTGGAGTTTTCATCCGGACGGGCAACATCATTGCCAAGACGGGCGAGCGCGTCTACTCTGGCCTCATCCAGAGGTTCGGGGCACTCAACTTCATCAGCGACAACGTAGGCTGCTTCGGGACCAAGCCGTTCCCAAGGGGCGATCGCTTCATCAAGTTCGGCGAGCACCAGGTCTACGTTGCGGTGCGCGTGGAGCGCGTGTATCTGGAGCGCGTCATCTTGGCGCCGGATCCACCTGTTGTTCCCGCCGCGGTAAAGCTTCATCAACTCGTCTTTGTCGAGGTAATGATGACAACTCTGAATCCCGCAGCTCCTCCTGTAGCTCATGAGGTGAATGAGAATGAGGGGGAAAACCCAAAAGAAACGCCAAGGGCGGCAAGAACAGCAAAAGCGCCGCTAGAAAAGCCAGAGAACATAGCTAGGAGTAAGAGAGCCAGAGAATTGCAAGAAGCAATAGAAAAACTAGCAGAGCCAGTAGCACCAGCATTGATCCGTTTGTGTAGGCCAAGTTAGAGGAGGCCAGGATAAAAGTCTTGGAGAAGGCAAAGTAATTAGCACAGTTACATCAAGATGTGGATATAACAATTCGAGAGATCAACTCGGCAAATCGAGTCAAGGGCGCCAAGACCTATCTTGATGCAACGAGGTTGAGAGGGAGAAACCTCAATGAAGAATTGGCAGACACAACGTCAAAAATAACACCAGAAAACAGCAATGAAACAGCCATGCGGCCGACATACAATACTGCAACAGTGAATCTGAGAGCCGCAGAGGCAGCAATGGCTGAGCTTCCCCATCTGACGAGTGAAGCAAAGAGAAAACAACAGGAACGAGTAAATGAATTGGTAAGAGCAGCAGGAATACTGAATGAAGCGTACTATAGGGCGAATCCTGTAATAGCTAGGAGGTCACAGCTGGTTCACTCGGCAACTCCCATCCCGGCGAGATCAGCAGGCCACACAGCGTCCTCACTAGGAGTGGCGCCGAGACAGAGAAAATAAAAGAGTGTGGATTCAGGAAGGAACAAGCAAATCGTTTCCTATGACCCGGTAGTGGTTCAAGGCAACCTATACCATGCTCAGGGAATAAGAAGAAATGTCGTTCAGGAAAATGAGAACCAAGAAAATGTTGTCCGAGAAAGGCAAACTGGACAAAGAAATGACAATGGGGGGCAGAACTTTGCACCTCAACCTCGGCATGGGACTCACTCGGCAGGAGGAGGAAACCTAGCTCCAAATCCTCCGCCAGCTCAACCTGAAAACAGACAACAAAGCGTGGGAAAATCAGTGCAACAACCTGCAAACCCGAACGCAAATAGATACAATGATGGTTACTCGACAATGGTAAATGACAGGTGTGAATTGCCGGATCATGTCTACCAAGAAATGGGAGCCAGACTCGGAGGAAGAAATGTTCAGCCGGATGATGCAAGGCTAAAGCTCGATCAGATAAAGATGGCAGAATTGGTTGAAGCGCAAGGTCCATAGGGTCAACCATGCTTTGGCCCAAGGATAAGGAAAGAGCCGCCGGTGCCAAACTTTCAGCTCGCCAGAGGAACAAAGACTTACGATGAAAGCACAAAGACAGAAGACTGGCTCATAGATTATGGAACATCAGTAAAGATCGCACATGGAAATTTGAGATGGGCAGTGCGGTATGTGCCGCAGATGCTAGAAGGACTAGCAAGGGTGTGGCTGAATAATTTGCCACCAGGAAGCATCCAACTGGATTGATTTCCAGGAAGCTTTCGTGAGCAATTTCACAAGAACCTACAAGAGGCCGAATCGCCCGCAACAGCTAGCTATATGCAAGCAAAGGCCGAATGAAACATACAGGGAATTCCTCACAAGGTAGTGCACAATGCGCAACTCTTGTGAAGGGGTAATCGAATCTCAGGCCATTGCATGGTATGCACAAGGATGCAGGCATGGAAGTGTACTGTGGCAAAGGTTACAGAGAGATATTCCATCAAGATTAGTAGAAACAATAAGAATCACCGACTCATATGCGTTAGGAGATCCGACTCAGCCTCTTCTTATGTCAGCAGACGAAATGACTGAGACTCAGATATATGACGCAGCCAGATCGCAAAGGCGGAAGTAAAGGGCCGAGTATAGAAGCAAAAGAAGGGATGACCAGACTACATGTATGGTTCGACTCAAGTCGCAGCAGTTAGTCAGGATCATCCAGATTCTGGAAGCAGCCAACATCTAAGGACAAATGGGCAACAACAGTGGATACCGAAGAATGATGGCAAAAAGCCATATGAACAAAGAAAGCCATACCAAGACATGCATAAGTATACTTATGAGATGATGTTGGATCATCCGTGTAAGTTCCACACGCCAAGTCCAAATAAGTCGGCAAATAACACAAGACAATGCACTTGGTTTCAGAAGGGAAACAAAGTGGATTTGCCGACTCAGCAGTCACCAACACCTCCCCCTCCACCGCTCACAGGAGGAAATGCTCAAGATATTTGAGCAGAGCATAGATATGAGAACAGGCAGCCGAGATATCATAACCAAGAAAGAAGGGAGGCTGTGCATCACGTGCATAATCCAAGAGGTGATGACGCTCATGTCGGTCATGGAACCAGAAATGAGTACATAGAGCATCACCAGAGCTATGTCGAATTTGTCACAGAGCCGAATGACAAGAAGAGTCAACAGATATGAATGATGGAAGTGAATGCCACAATGCCGGCAATTCCAAAATACATGCATTGGTCTGAACATGAAATAACTTGGAGCGTAAATTATCACCCCAAGATTATGCCAACACCAGGAGGTTATGCTCTTGTATTGGATCCAACATTCATGGGCCCTGATATCAATGTGAAGTTCTCCAAGGTACTGATTGACGATGGCAGTAGCATCAACATCATGTACAATGATACCATGATCAAGTTAGGCATCACTATGAACATGTTGGAGCCGACTAGGACAACTTTCCATGGTATTGCCCCGGGTCTGTCCTGTGAGCCAATTGGCAAGATTTGGGTTGATGTCTTATTCGGCAACAGAGAAAATTATCGCATTGAAGCCATAGAGTTCGAGGTGGTTGACCTGGTCAGGTCATACCATGCCTTACTCGGCAGGCCGGCTATGGCAAAGTTTATGGCTACTCCTCACATAGATTACTTAAAAATGAAGCTGCCAGGTCCGTGCGGAGTTATCACAGTTGAGGGTGATTACAAGAGATCTATTGCATGCGCATTAGCCGGATCTTCACTGGCCGAGTCACTGGTCATAGCGCAGGAAAAGCATCAAATGATGGAAGTTGCAGCACTGGCCAAGGCAGCACAAATGTCAATGCCGGCACTCACTAACCCTCATGGCAGCGTATCTTTCCAAGCCACCAATGAAACAAAAAATATATAGGTTGATGAGGCCTTCCCAGAGCGCATTGGTGCTGGGCTATCTAACAAATAGGAAAGCGAGCTCACCAGCTTCCTCCGTGAGAATCGGGATATCTTTGCATGGTCCACACAAGACCTACAAGGAGTTCCAAGGGAGCTGGTTGAGCACTCTCTTCATATAAGGCCAGATGCCAAGCTGGTGAAGCAACCCCTTCGCCGCTTCGCCGAAGATAGGAGGAAAGTGATAGCCACCAAGATAGCCAGGCTCTTGGTTGTTGGGTTTATCATGGAAGTATTGCACCCAGATTGGTTGTCAAATCTAGCCTTGGTCAAAAATAAAAAGGATGACCCAAATGTGGCAGTGGTGTGGAGCATGTGTATTTATTACACGAACCTCAATAAGGTGTGTCCAAAAGATACATTCCCCCTACCATGGATCGATCAAGTCATTGACTCTACTGTCGGGTGTGAGTTGTTGTCATTTGTGTATGCGTACTCTGGTTTCCACCAGATACCACTGAATCCGAATGATCAAATAAAGACAACTTTTATCACCCCGTACGGGGCTTATTGCTATCGTACTATGCCATTCTGAATAAGAAATGTAGGTGCAGCATACCAAAGATGCATGCAAAAATGCTTGCAAGATCAACGGGACAAAAATGTTCAAGTATACGTCGATGAAGTCGTGATAAAAACCAAACAAAGTCATACTCTAATTGAGGACTTGCGTCAATCATTCGCAAACCTAAGAAGATTCCGAATGAAACTCAACCCGGAAAATGCATATTTGGTGTCCCGGCTGGAAAGCTACTTGGATTCCTTGTGTCTAGCCGAGGAATTGAGGCTAACCCGACAAAGATCAGGGCCATCGAAAGAATGGAATTGCCGAAAACCCTCAACAATGTCTAGAAGTTTACAGGATGCTTGGCCTCGTTAAGTAGGTTTGTGAGTCGGCTAGGCGAAAAAGCCTTACCATTATATCAACTGATGAAAAAATCAGACAAATTCACATGGACACAGAAAGCTGATAGCGCTTTCCATGAACTGAAAAAGATGTTGGCAACATCACCAATATTAGCGTCAACATTATCCAAAGAGCCAATGCTGCTCTATGTCGTGGCAACCAACAGAGTTGTCAGTGTAGTGATAGTGGTAGAGCGCGAAGAAGAGGGAAAATCAGTCCAAAGGCCAATTTATTACTTAAGCGGAGTGCTCTCTACATCAAACCAAAACTACCCCCATTATCAAAAAATGACATATGGGGTGTATATGGCAGCAAAGAAGCTGAAGCATTATTTCCAGGAACACCCAATCCGGGTAATATGCGAGGCGCTTATCTCGGATATATTGGGCAGCAAAGATGCCAGTGGCCGAGTGGGAAAATGGGCCATAGAGCTAGCACCATACAGTCCGTAGTATGACAGACGAGATGTAATTAAACTCAAGCTATAGCTGATTTCTTCGTGGACTGGATGGAAATGCAATATGAGCCACCACTCCCATATCTGAATTACTGGAAGATGCACTTTGACGGATCTAAGACAAAGATGGGTCTGGGTGCCGGAATAGTGCTCACATCACCAAAGAAGGATCAACTCAAGTATGTGTTGTAGATCCATTTCGCTGCATCCAATAATGTAGCCGAGTATGAAGAACTTTTCCATGGGATAAAAGTGGCCAAGGAAATTGGCATCAAAAGTATCATGTCTTTTGGTGACTCGGATTTGGTTATCTAGCAAGTATCTAGGCATTGGGACGCATTGGATGCAAACATGGCACTATATCGTTTTCATGTGCAGCAGATTTCGGGATACTTTGATGGGTGTGAATTTCATCACATACCCATGGAAGAGAATGAGTCAGCTGACGTACTATCCAAGTTAGGCTCATCTCGGCAAGCAATCCCACCAGGTATTGTGTTGGAACATCTCAGAAAACTATCGATCAAGCTGTCACCAGAGTCCGAGTCAATATTCATCCCGACAAGCCAGGAGTCAGACGTTGTGCCAATGGACATTGACCCAGGGTAGGTTCGAGTAACTCGGGGACTGTCCCGCTCAACCCAGGGTTTGCTGAATCACACTCGGGGACTCCCCAGGTTATGTCGGCAAAGCATATGTCAGCTGAGCCAATGGAAATTGACGGAGAAATAGACCCGGCACCAGTGATACCAGCCTAGGTGTAGCCAGTATTTAATTACTTGAGAGATGGAACATTGCCTGATGATGAGATATTAGCAAGACAAACAGAGAGAAGAGCAAAAGCATATACAATAATCAACAAGGAGTTGTACAAAAGGAGTGTGACGAGTGTACTGCAGCGTTGCATAAGTCCAGAGAAAGGCCAAGAAATACTGTTAGACATTCACCAAGGAGAATGTGGGCACCATGCATCGTCAAGAGCATTTGTAGCCAAAGCATTCCGAAATGGATTCTACTGGCCAAGTGCACTGGTAGAGGC